>OX104128.1:2771614-3371614 GCA_944470555.2 Heterobilharzia americana | reverse complement strand
TGTCATATACATAAATGATGCTTTTTCCCCAAGAATTTAACACATCTAGAGTGAGAGTGAGATATCCGGTAGTGATTTATCATGTTACCTCCTGAATGAAAATCTAGCAGTACTAAAGACACCTTTCCTACTTTTGAGATAGGGAATAAAACTATAGAAGTGAAGAATTTTAACCCCTTATATGTCTGCTAAACATAAATTACCTTGAAGATTCTGCTATGACACATACTGAGTTAGTTTCAGTGATTCTGAAACAATTATATTTTGAGTGTTAATGGATTTTCAGCCTAATATAGTCTCAAGCATAACTGTCTTATTGTTATGTGACAGTAATTATCAATCTACTTAACTGATAAATCTAGTCTTCATTTAATTTCATTCGGTTTCATCACCTTATGGGTAGCTAATTGATTGGATACAGGATGATTTTATGCGCCACTTTATTCGCTATCTCTTTCTGCCTTTCCGGCTCAGTGCTCTACCAACCCAAGAATTCTAGAAGATCACAATATTATCATCTGGAAATGGTAATGATAATTAGTAGATAGCAGTAGAATTCATGATGTGCGTTTCGTCCCATTTGGCACTCACCAGCCGGATGTATCTGCCTATTCTTGAGTGGTGTTATTCCCACTAAAAATTACGTGAAACATGCATCCTGGATTCCAATATCAGTCACTATCTATCAACACTGGGAATAGTGACAGTACCGAGATATTTACACAGAAGCCTAAATGCTAATTATGGTCGATCGATTCCCTTCAATCTACAACGTGAAATTATAAACAAAAACACTAAAATATTATCTGGAATAGTGAAATGATAAAAGACTTTAAAATACTTACGTTGGTGTTTTTATCTGAGGGAAACGATAAAATTGAAAGGTAAAGTAGATTTGCTCAGGTAGATCAGGAACATCAACAGATTGCACGTTGGTTCAAACCTGTATAAAAACAATACGATAAATTAAGAGATTCTGAAGAAAAGATATACAATATTTTTAAAAATTGGTGTAACTTATTCTTCTATGTTAGGTTATAATTTCAATTCTGCCGACAGCGTAAGGTGGGAAGCAACAGTTGGAGAGATTGATATTATAACTTTTAATTTACCACTGTTGATTGGTTTTACATCGAATAAATCGGCTTCTGTTTGCCCATGAACTCTCAAACAGATATCTCGACATAACTGATGGTTTCATGTTGACATTAAAGGTAAATACTGGCTAGAAGTGGAATCTACAATATGCATTTCATTCCGTTTAGGACTGATTAGTGCCTGTATTGTGGCATCGAATGAGCAGTCTCTTGGTTTCCTTGGCAGTATTATATTGCAATATTGATCTAATTCGGATGGACCAAGTTTTCGAAGAAGGAAAAGAACTTTCCATAAATCATCTTGACCAGCAAAATCAACTTTGAAGTGGTCTTCATATCTTCGGAACCAAGTATCGAAAGTCACGTTACCATCAGGATCATAATCAAATTTTGTGATAGTGGTTGCAATTCCGTCAACTGTAGGAGCTGATATAGCAAGCGTAGGGTTCGATGATTCAGATGCAGAAATTCTGGACTGAGTCAATACTCGATTATCTTAATCTGTTGTTCCAGAAATTTGTCCAGCTTCGAAGAGTCCATTTTTAATCCGATTCCCGTCGCCACTGTTATACTTTCGAACGCTAATGGTTATATATACCGAACGATATAATACGCACGCTTAGTTGACAGCTAACTTAGTACGCAAGAGCCACTGACTGCAAACCCGGGATGAATAGAGAGGAAACGGAAGCTGGCAGATGGGAGAGTTTATTACTAAAAAAGTTCATCGTCCAGCGTTTTAAAATAATCACAATCAATCCAAAACACGTGAATAAGTATACACATGAAAATGACCTTGTCCGCCATTGGTGTAGGAATGACACGTTAAAGTGTTCATATCAATAACACTGTTTTATACAAACTGAGGCATCATAACAGATCTTGAGTATCGAGCCAGCGTAGGTGGCAGTTGTTGATGAATATCTGTAGTTTATTGGGAATGCTTCTCGTGACACACCAAGTTTCTGAACCATTTAGCGTTACGGTTTAAATATGTGCTAAATAATCTTACTACTTTTCACATTTGTTGTAAACTTAAAATCTGTCTATGTATTCACAGAGGAGGACAGAAAATAAGGAATATATAAACTTTGTCTCGAAGTTGTGAAGTTCCCTGATATGAATATGGACAATAAATTATATCCAAAAGGTCATCCAGTAAATGATACTTTTTATTCACTGTGTGATATACTTGTTGGTTGAAAGTAGACACGAACAACTAAGATGATGTAACTACTTCTGTATTAAATACCTTTACTAAATGCAGATTTTCAGGCGCTAATTTCTCAATATGACA
Source organism: Heterobilharzia americana (assembly GCA_944470555.2). NCBI lineage: Eukaryota > Metazoa > Platyhelminthes > Trematoda > Strigeidida > Schistosomatidae > Heterobilharzia > Heterobilharzia americana. The sequence continues at coordinate 3,369,220 of OX104128.1, read as the reverse complement.
TGAAGTCGTCAGTCATTAAAAAGCCAGTTAGTCTTCTGATACCCATTACAACTTGCTCATATTATTATTATTATCATCCTTATTTTCCTTTGGGTTCCTAGTCGATTATAAGGCTTCAGTAGCACGTCTCCATTCCACTCTCTTCCTCGCAGTCTTTTCAACCTAGCGTCACGACTCCTCACAAGCTTTCCTTTCTTCCTCACACCATCTCCTCTATGTCACCCTTGACACCGACGCCTAACTTGTCGTGTCCCCTTTGGGTTCCGCTCAACGGTCTGACCTGGTGTGTGATGTCCCCAGTTGACCTTCTCAGTGTATGCCCAATCCATCTCCACTTTCTCCAACCAAGGATGGTTACTGAAGACAATTATGTTTTCTAGGAATACCTAATGAGTGATTCTGTGACCGAACACTCTTCGCAAAAACAATAGTTTTCTGTAAAATTGATTCAAGAATGCAAATACTGAACAATTTGATATTGAAATAGATTTAGATTGTAAGTAGCTGATAATAAACTATGAAATAATATGGTCCAATGGTATTATTTTCTGAACATGAAATCGGTCTGTTCCGGTGCATCTTGATCGCTTATACTGCCTGCAGAATAGATGGGCAGTCTATCTTTGATTCCAGATGTCGGGGTAGACTGATATAGAATATCCTTCAGAGAATGATGTCTTTAAACCACGTTTTATGCACTTAGTCAAGGTTTTGCCGACAACGTCACACCAGGAAAGAGTTTACAAGTCATTACTCAAAGTTATGCTGCCAGGAAAATACCAACTATTCGCCAGCTATCAGGTAAACAGTGAACTTTCTTATTCACAGTCTTATGACGAACTCTACAGACTGGTGTATCCCACCAAACTGCACCAAGGATAGAACCTTCCGTTTGTTCAAGTCCATATCCAAACATATAGGTATTCTGCTGTGAAGTCAGTTACTTCGGACTTACAGTCAGTATTCTCTGTAAATTTGCTAACGAAAATCTAGTTAAATGGTCAAAAAAGGGAACAACGTAGGTGATTACAGGCATACGTCGTTGATACAAATCGTATGGTAGATATCGTTACGGCCTTCCCTGTTATTCACCAGCTTACGAATCGATAATATACAGTGTCAGATTTCGTCTTCTGTAGACAACGGACTCAATAGCAACTGGGATGCTGAAATCTGACCAATGTGTGATGGTTAGTTCATACTTCAAATATTCGCCGAATAATAGTTAAAAATGATTTTTTTTTCCTGCTTTGCATTTTGAATAAGAATGTTGGAATAATGCTGTCGGATTTGTAGAATCACTGTTACAATACATGGTAGAGTATTCCAGAGTTATTCTCCGGAGAAGTGACCTTCATTAGGCCGTGAAACCCTTGAAATTTACATGCCTATTTTCAGAATTTATATGTACAATTAGTAGTATTGCTTGTGTTATACCGTAGTTGATTGGACCGAATGGATCGGTTTCTATTGGCATATGAGCTACTGAGCGGATGCCTCAATATTACTTGAGTTTTAGTTATAGTAATAATGAATAGTGGCTAGCAGGGGAATCCCGGATGAGCATTTCGTCCTATTCAGGACTAGTCAACTGGATGTACCTGCCTCGCAGTGAGTGAGTGGGTGAGAGCGTTCTCCAGTAGACCACCGAGCCATGATAGCTATTTCTTGTTCGACGTGTATAGTTTTAGTATTATTGCTCAAATTATACCCTCGATGACTGGACCGAAATGATGGTCCCGAGTTCGAGTCCCAGTGGGAAAAGCATCATTTACTGGAGGTGAGTACATCCCCGCTGATGAATCCCAGCTAGGACGAAATGCGCATCCTAGGTTCCACTACTAGTCACTACCCATCGTTACTATGTATATAATTTCTTGAATGTTCCACAGTTTGATTAAGGTTGAGTAATTTCCTTCTGAATCATTAGCCTATTTCAACTTGATTTCCTAATCTATACAACGTTTCGAACAAGGAAACATCTGCAATTATTCATTATGGCATGTGAACTAATATAACAGTCAACAGATCTGCAACTACCCTAGTAACCTAATTTTTTAATCTTCCAACTATTCAGTTACAACTTTATCCTGCCTACAAAATTCCAATTAACTCTAAACCCATAATTCTCATCAAATGAGTTGTGCTCATTATGTTCCACTATATTACATTATATTGATTTCCAAGAAATTACTAGTGCCTTATATCTTAAAAACAGAGTCACTTCAAACAAAGGAACTAAGGTATACTTGAGTTGTTACACTGCAGATGATAAAGAGCATCTCTACAACATCTAGATTTAGAGTATATCAGTAGTTTGTAACCCCTTTGATGAGAAAAACCTCGTAAAATTTGTCCATCTCTCAGTTTCAACAGGTTGACTTGATTCAGGATTATAGCCAATAAATCTGAGCTTCAAAATGTCAGTAAGACAATGCTACTTATAGCGTTATGAAAATCAACTATTTGGACAACTTAAATGTCAATAAGTACAGTTCTAATTTATGAAATTCTGGGTGGACATAACATACAAACAGTAAAAAGAAGTAAAATGTCCTTTGTTTGGAACTTAGATGAAGAGTATTACTATTTATTAATATACTTGTAATTCTCCATTGTTTTATTAGATCAAACTCTATTGGTATGCAAATGCCTCGATACTGCCTGAATGTTAATTGTACTAATTTTCCTTGGGTGCGCCTCCGTGGCATTGTGTGGATAACGCCTTGGCGTTTGAAGCAATGGCTAACAGGTTCAAGTCTCAGTGGGAACAACATCACTCACTGGGGTGCAGATGCATCCGGCTGATGAGTCCCAAACAGGATGGAGAGTATCCGGAAAACGTTTAAGGTATTTAAATATTTTAACAATTCCGGAGTAATTCTATCTGGAGGTTTGTTCAGATTGATTATTTGATTTCAGGTTGGAATTCATCATGGACTGATATCATTTGGAGAAACATTGGAAACTTTGGAGTACTGGACAGCTATTTCGTCTTAGTATGCGACCTTTCAGCAGCGCGCCCCCATGACCCCACCCCGACGGAGATCAAACTCAGGATCTCCGGGTCCCTTAGCCAGCACGTTACCATTGAGCCACTGGATCGGCATCCAATGGTCCATATTTCCTACTCCTGTCAGTTCACGACATAGCGCTACCTACATCCAATATCGTCGTTGAGTAACTGTCCTCATGGTCAACTTGATTGACTCCACTGGTCTTCTGGTCACAAACCTCCAGATGGAATTAATCTGACGCGCATTGGTGACTAGCTAGGAGAGACGATTTCCGAAGTTCCAACGAGAAGTCATGACCACTGGAATCATCCAAGTCGGAAGTGAGCACGGTTATTAAACGACAACACTGGATGTGGATAGCTCCATATTCTGAACGAACAGAAGTAGGATCATTGAATTTTATATCCAGTGGCTCGATGGTAACGTGCTGGCCACAGAACCTAAAGGTCTTAGGTTCGATTCCTGGCAGATGGAGTTATAAGTGCGCACTGTTGGAGAGCCCGATACTAGGACAAAACGGCTGTTCAATACTTCCAGGTTTCCAGTGTTCCTCCAACTGATATCAGTTCATATTGAGTTCTAACCTAAAATTCCAGAGTAATCTTCCTTGCCACATGTATTTTGCAAGAAAGAGAACTTCAGTTCAGATATCAACTCTACAGATCAACACTAATTCTGTATATGATTTCAGGAAGTAATAAAATAACTATTGACTACGCACCGAATAGCCTTTATGGCGTATATAGGGTACATAAACATGATTCAGCCTTACCGATGACAGCGACAAACTGACATCCATTTATTTGTACGCATCGAAGATTGTTAACATTATTACTGAATGATGTAACTTGTCCACCACATCACTTTTCTTGGTAATTTCAACATTCAAATACTTCAGCTATACATTCAGACTGGATTTTCACTTGTGGTGATCAGAAGCAGGGTCTATTGTCACTCTGATGACCAGTAAATGAACTCATTTGCCTTTTTGCGATTTCAGATTCACTAAAGTGAATATTAAACGAATGCTGAAAGTAGTATCTTCACATTTTCATACTTACTCGTTTTCGACAATCTGATATAATGAAAACCATCGAAAATTATGTACGCACGTAGATGAAAATAAACAGTTTTATTTAGTGATCCTGATGTCATCAACAAAATTAACTTTTATTTTGATATATAACCTAGACCACGAAGAAATTCGATGCACAATAGTTGAATAGTTTGTTTTCTTCTGAAATGAAATGGAGAAGTATTATTGATCTATCAGCTTGAAATCTCATGAAACGAAGCTCCCCCTTTTCCTATTATGTGTGACAAGGAAGAAGACTGATGGTGACATTGACAAAATACTCAAATAAACTCAGACAAGTTTACAGTAAATCTACATAACTGCAGTAAGTAACTTATTTTGTATTTCACTATCACCGAGTACAAAATAGAATGACTGAATTTCATAAACTGTTATCAAGCTCATTCAACAGCTATATCATATATGATACTACATGCCAAGTAATTCACAATCAAAAGCTCAGTAACGCCTTGGAAGTGAACAAAGGAAGGTGTAAGATAAGGTTCCCGACTACCATCACCAATGATCTTCTTGACTGTGGTCGACTGGACTGGACTCGATCATGCAGCAGACAACTGTGAGGAGCGAGATGATCGGCATACACTGACTGGACCGATGAAAAGATCCCAAAAGAAGATTTGGGTTTCGCCGCTGGTGATCACTCACGTCTAACATCTTGTCGCACAATGTCGAAGATCTGCAGGCAAAAGCCAACAAGTTGGCAGAAGAGACAACGAAGACGAGACTCCTTTCAGGTGAACGTGGAGAAGACAGTGGTGATGAATATATCCAACCAACAACAACAACAACGACAACAAGAAGCACCAATCACCATCAACGAGTGAAATCTGAAGGAAGTTGTCTCTTTCACCTACCTACCTACCTACCTACCTACCTACCTACCACCCCACACCTACCCACCTACCTACCCACACATCTACCTACCACCCCACACCTACCCACCTACCACCCCACACCTACCTACCCACCTACCTAGGCAGCATCGTCTCAACTACAGGCAGTGACCGCACAGATGAGAATGTCAAAGCAGTCAGCACCTGGAAGACAGTAAGACAGGCCTTCCTGAATTAATTTGAATTAATCATTGTCGAGATCTATCGCACTGCACTACACTCGGTATAAAGCATGAACAACATCCACATTCTCATCACTAATTCAGTCAAGTAAGTCAGTGCTTCCATGTGATGACTATCGGGTAGTCAGTCCTCAGTGTGATGGTTGACAGACTTGGCAGCGCGTTACACAAAGCATTTCCAACAAACTATTGACATGCATCACATCAACAGCTACCATCTACGCTCACTCAATTCTGAAAACCGATGAGATGGATGGTCAGAATAATAAGAATAAGCAAGGAAGAAGGAACTGTGTCTGCCTGGTGATGAATCAACCAATGAAGAACCTATTGTCAACAGATATGCAGAAGAATAAAGTGGAGATGGATTGGATCGGACATACAGTGAGAAGGCCGGCTGGGGACATCACACGCCATGTCAGTCCGTTGAATGGAATCGGAATGGGGAAGGATGAGTAGGGGATCATGTGAGGAATGAATGAGAACTTGGGGATAGTCGTGGAGCGAGGTTGAGAAGACTGCAGAGAAGAGAGTGAAGTGGCGGCGTGCTATTGAAGCTGCATGTTCCACTAGGACCCCATGGAACAACTTATAATAATAATAATAGAAACGGAAATGAATATCTGCAGTATGGTAGTTGTAGAACGCCGATCCTCTGGTTTCATTTCAGTCTGCTTTAGCCTGTGAAACATTATGTTTTTTCTATAAGTTGATGTGATCACATAAATTGGTTTTTAACGGTTTATATCTATGGAAATTTTGTTACTCATTATGGATAGATGGTGATGAGGGCAGACCATTTTCGTTGGACAATCCTGGTTAATGGTGAAGCCTCAATCTGCGTATATTAGCCTGTTTTACTTGACTAGCTGGTACCACTAATGATGCTAGTAAAATATTTGGCTGACGATTAATTTACTAGTAAATGGTAAATTAGTCTGGTCTGTCCATTTATAAACTTGTGGTTTAAAAGTGTTATGGACTTTTACTTTCACTGTCTCCGTAGAATCTATAATGCTCTATGCAACCTCCATCTCATCAATGCTGTTAGTTCTAGAATAGTGGACAAGAAAACAAGGCACATCAGTTGATGAAGTTACGAATATGTAACAACTTACTTAGCTAGTATATACGCTGCATATGCACCACAGCGTTTAACGTGACATGCCAATGGTGGCTTAAATTGATGGCTTTTCAGTGAGAAATCAGTGGAATACGATTATTTTGCATGAAACATAATGATGATCAAATTGATTGATGCAACCAATGCATGGAATCATAGAATGTTAGTTTTAGGTAAATTACGTCGTGTAGGTTATCTGGACTAGATGAACAAGATTATAAAAAAATCAATGCTTCGACAGTGGTGGTCTTGTAGCTCTTTAGTTTCACTATTAAACCATCTAGATCTCAGAACACAACACTATCAAATGGTAACTAAATACATCCGGTGGTTTATACATCCACCTCGATTCCGCTGACAGCGGACCAAGTGTCATCGCTCATCTAAAATAATATAACCTAACACATAAAATAACATGAGTCCGTTAAGAGCAGTATCAAACTGATACCAAAATGAGAAAAACAATCAATTTGTGAATTTAATTTTACCACCTTGATGGTTTCATATACTGATACGCTACTGTAGTTCCTTGAAAATAATCATCTTTCTAGTGATAACCAGTATAACTAAGTAATAACATCTTAATGAATACCTCGAAGAAAGATCTGTCAGTTTTACGAATGTTATTATAGTATCGATTAACTCGTTTACTTTACAAACATCTATTCTTGAAAACAACTCAATCTTAAAGCAGTAAACTTACTCAAACTACTTAAATTACTACTACAAAATCTTTTCCAAACAAGCTCCTGTTACACTGAGTTGAATACTGTTTAACGATTGGTGATGAAACTGAGAACAGACCAAAATATTCACTGCGAAAATTTGATGATACTTAGATATATGGAGGTACAGAATTAGGTTATTCCTCTTATTCAAATATTAACAGAATCCTCAGATTATTTCGAAATAATTAAAAAGGCTTATATGATTCAATAAAATCTAGAATCACTTCAACGAAAAATGTATCTAAAGGTTCTGGCTTTGAATTATTCAAAGATTGAAGCTGACAGATAATTTCCACCAACTTTGTAAAATGAGGTATTTCTGAAGACCTGATTATAAAAATTAAATGTTATCCATCCTCAGCGACGAAAGTAAATTCATATCCAATGTCCCATCAGAAGATATTAGAAAGTTGGAAGCAAAAGTAACCACTCACTTAGTAAAACTTTTGAATATGAATGCTATTAGCAAAAAGGAATTCAATTCATTGAAACCTATGGGATCTGAATTTCCAAATTTATATGGATTACCTAAGATTCATAAAGCTAATAATCCCTTACGCCCTGTATTGTCTATGTGTCGTTCTCCCACATATAAACTGACGAAATGGTTGGTAAAAATGTGAAATCCAGTTCGAAACGAATTCTGTAAGTTTTCATTGGAAGATTCTTTTCAAATTGTTGACTGTCTTAGTAACATGAATACAAGAAACAAGATTATGTACTCTTTCGATGTAAATTCCTTATTCACTAACGTATCATTGTCCAAGACTATTAGCATTCTGTGTGATTATATATCCTCTAAAAACCCCACATTCCATATTACTCCAACCTTTCTGAAGGAGTCATTATTTCTGTGTACTGACAAAGTCCACTTCACATTTGAAGGTGAACGCTTTCAACAAGTTCATGGTGTACCTATGGGTAGTCCTTTAGGACCACTACTGGCTGATATTTATATGTCATATATCGAAAGTCTGGCTGGTCATCTCATCGCTAAAGTTCCTCTTTACAAGAGATATTCTGATGACATCATAGTGATTTGTGAGACGCATGACGATATGGCTTGTCTACTAAATAGACTTAATGCCATACAAACACACAGCCTGACTTGTGGGAAACAGAATAATGATCAACTGCCATTCCTAGATACACTCCTCAGTCGACGAGGAGATGGTTCAATAAGACGGTCAGTTTACAGAAAGCCTACATTGACAGGACAATACCTGAATTTCCACAGTTTTATCCAATCCAATACAAGTGAGGTCTAATAAAATATCTGTTTACTAGGATCTATCCTATCAATAAACCAGATGCGATGGATGAAGACATCAAATTACTGACTGAAGCACTAATGGAAAATGGATATCTGACGAAGTTTATAAACCGTTGTAGAGGTCAAGTAGCACCAAAGCCAACTATATACATGTCCTTAGGAAAGATGTCCATATCACTCTACCATACAGAGGGGAGCTAAATAGTATCATTTTGAGACGTAAGCTGACATCAGCCATTAAGAAAACGTACTACGCAGCGAATCTTACCATTGTGGAGAAAACAAAACACATGCTTCACCAAAAATCTAAACACTGCATCAGTGATTAAGTCACATCCCATTGTGTTAACCAATTTACATGTGTGTGGTCACACATACATACATAGGGAGGAGTGATGGAGTCATGTAGTTGATGAGGATGGGAAACATGTGCTTAAATGGCTTCATAACAAATGGAGTGTGAAACAGTGATAAACGCTGGTGGCAGACAACCTCTTCATCTATAGCTAAACATATCATAGGAACAGGTCACAAAGTTAATATTCAAACAGCTTTCAGAGTTTTATATAGAAACAGTCAGGGACGTATTCTGAGATTTGTGGAAGCCATAACCATACACAAATTTAAACGACCTTTATGTGTACAAAAACAGTTTATTCTTACACACTACACCTACCTTGGTAAACTTTTTTTCTTACCAAGATTAGGATCAACTAGGTCACTTCCTGTTTGTTCTCATCTTTCCTAATTTTAATTCCCTGCTTGCGTTAATTGTTGTATTTGTCCCCCCCCCCCGCAGTTCTTGGTTTAATATACATCGACTTGACAAGTAAATATGCAGAGGATCAGATTGTTCAAAATGTATTGCCCAAATACATCACTCACATTGTTCAGATAAACTTCGTCTTCTAATTCATAAAAGGGACCAACTGTTTCAACCTCCGAAGACAACAAATTTGGTGATTTTTATACTGAATATAAAACTTAAAAGTAAAACGCAGCTTTTTAGATACACAACATTATCCTTTCTTAGTGTATGATGAAAACATTTTAGGGCTTTGAGTATGAATTTAGCCTTGTTCATTTGGAAAGCATCACGTAAATAGGTTTGGAATGATGCGCTGAAATTTTATCCACTTATACCAACTGAACACAAATTAGAACACGTGTGATTTCTGAATTGAAATGAAACTGAGATGGATATAAATATGGCCTGAAATAGGGTTTAGATAGAAAATGAAGAGATTTTGGTTACAAAAATGGCTATTCATCTTGTTTACACACTCTATTGTACTTTCACGTGATAGTGATATACACGTTGAAAGTTTCATGCATGCTAAGGTTTATCAATTTTACAACCTAAGAGATACTTCGTATTTTCATAAGTTTTAGATATTTGTCTCTAAAAAATGGACGAAGAGCCTTTCAAGGCTCATTGACTGACATCAGTTGGAGGAACATTAGGAACCTAGGAGCATTGGACAGCTGTTTCGTCCTTGTGTAGGACTCTTCAGCAGGGTGCACCCACGACCCCGCCAGGGATGGAACCTGCCACCTTCAGGTCCCTTGGCCAACACGTTACCATTCTCCCAGTAAGTCGAAATCAAATGGTCCATAGTTCCTACTTCTATCAGTTCACGACACAGCACTACCGCCATCCAATATCATTGCTGAGTATTTATCCTCACGGCCACCTTGACGCAACAGCTGTCCAGTGCTCAAACGTTTCCAATGTTCTTCCGACTGATGTCGATCCATGATGAATACCAGCTGGAAAAATCTCTAAATCCCCACAAACCCCTAAATTCAACCAAACTAGTCCTCATTGGTGACCACCTTCAAGAGGTGATTCCCCAGGTTCCAATAAGGAATTGTAACCAGTAAGGCAAACTTGGTGACCGTGAGGACAAATACTCAGTGATGATATGAGGTGGCAGCCGAGCTATTTTGTGAACATTCATTGAATCGTTTTTATGAAAAAAACACCTTTTTAACTCTATTAATATCATATTGCTTACCGCATATATATCAAGTGAACATATTTTCATCGTATCATCGATGTATTCTGCAGAAAGGATAAGTTCAAGTAAATCGAAAGTCCGGCTTATTTGTCTATTATAAATATAACTTTACTGAGGTAGGTAGGTAGGTAGGTGAAAGAGACAACTTCCTTCAGATTTCACTCGGTGATGGTGATTGGTGCTTCTTGTTGTCGTTGTTGCTGTTGTTGTTGGTTGGATATATTCATCACCTCTGTCTTCTCCACGTTCACCTGAAAGGAGTCTCGTCTTGTTGTCTCTTCTGTCAACTTGTTGGCTTTTGCCTGCTGATCTTCGACATTGTGCGACAAGATGTTAGACGTGAGTGATCACCAGCGGCGAAACCCAAATCTTCTTTTGGGTCTTTTCATCGGTCCAGTCAGTGTATGCCGATCATCTCGCTCCTCACAGTTGTCTGCTGCATGATCGAGTCCAGTCCAGTCGACCACAGTCAAGAAGATCATTGGTGATGGTAGTCGGGAACCTTATCTTACACCTTCCTTTGTTCACTTCCAAGGCGTTACTGAGCTTTTGATTGTGAATCACTTGGCATGTAGTATCATAATGATATAGCTGTTGGATGAGGTTGATAAAACCGTAGCAGTGATGCATTTTCAAAGTTACTTCTCGGTTAACGCTGTCAAGATCTTTTTCAAAGTCGATGAAGTTGAGGTGCTGAGTTGACTGCCAGTCTATGCTCTGTTCTATGATGACGCATAGCGTAGAGTTGCAATTTGATCCGCACACGATTCGTTCTCCCTGAATTCAGCCACCACACTCTTCCGGTCGCAATTTTGAACGCAGAGGATATTTTAGCCTCTCCAGGACGATGCGGCATAATATTTCGCTTGGCGTAGCCAGAAGTATGATTCCGCACCAGTTCTTGTTCTTTCAGTGACTTAGGTCTCCTTTTTTAGGAGTTTGACAAGGTAGGCATTCTTTCAATCAACCGGCTGGTATCTTTCCTTCCTTCCGTCCAAAACTTCTGCAATTTTGGTGTCTCTGCATGTGTTTTTAGTGCTTCTGGAGGAATTCCATCTAGTTCTTCTGCTTTCCCCGGATTTCAGCAGCTTTATGGCGTTCGAAACTTCACTTCTACTTTCGTCGGAGGGCTTGTGTTCACTGGTAGTTCTGTTGCTGGGCCGCTGGTGGCATTTCCAGATGAGTTGCAGGTGGTGGTGATCGGTTCAGAGTTTTTTGAAGTATCCTTCGTTTCTTCTCTTTAGTAATTATATTTCCTCCATCATCTTTTATTGCTTTCATCTGCGTTGATCTTATTTGATACAATCTTGTTAGGTCTCTATCTCTCTTACCTGCTTCACTTGCCAATGTGTCGTAGAAGTGTCTTTTGTCTTTACGTCCACTTTTCTTCACTTCTTTGTCCAGTGTAGTGTGTTATAGTTTGTGTTCAGTTCCTTTTTTCGTTTTTCATCCCTGCACTGCACTGCACTGGTTCATCTTCTGCTTCACCATTTTCTTCTCCCTCCTCTATCAGGTTCCATGTGTCCGCTAAGATCCAGTCCTTGTCTCGTCTTGCTTCATCTTCCTTCCCAACATGATTATTCCTGTTATCCTTCCACATCTCTTTCAAAGAGTTCCAGTGTTCTTCCACGCAGGTTTCTCCAGAGATGTTACTCAATGTCTCCCATTTTGTCCTGAAGGTCGATGTAATGTCCTTTGTAGTTTTGTCATTCAGTTTCTGTTGTGGATGTTGAACTTGAACTGTGGCCTATCATCACCAACTCCCTTGAAGGCTTTCAACTTGATTTTGAAGGTAGGTTCCTTGCACTAGATAGTGGTGTGAACCTACAGCTGCTCCTCTTTTTGATCTGATTTTGTATCCAGTAGGCTGGCTGCGTCTCCACTTTCTTCACCTTAAGATGAAGTCTATCTGATTTTTAATGTAGTATGTCCATCTGATGAAACCCACGTCGCTTTGTGAAAATCCTTGTGCTTGTACATAGTGCCTCCAATCACCAAATCTTTGAATGCTCAAAACTTTGCAAACAGTACTCCATTCTCATTCATTTCACCGAATGCTTCTTGACCCATGATGGATGAGTCCTCTTTCCGTGTTTTGCGCTATCAGTTTGGAATCCATGTCACCCATTAGAATTTTGATGTCGCCAACTGAAGTGGGGTCTTGTCCAGTGCTGATTATAGTTGTCTGTGGAATTCCTCCTTCTTCTCTTCATCTGCATTATTTTTGAGTGCATAGCGTAACGCTGAATGGTTGTGATTTTTCTTCCTTTTGAGTTGAGTCCATCTTGCTGTCATGATCCTGCAGATTGGTTCCCACTGCATGAGAGAGAGCCTTCGATGTTCTTTGAGACATCATGATAGCCACTCCAAAACTCAGTGTGTTCGTGGTTGTCATCTGGGTGATAATATCGGAGTGGATTATTGACTCTCTAGTTGATGGTTTGGAGAGTTCACTTACATTCCATTTGCTTTCGTAGATTCTTAGCGCATCTATGCTATACTTTCTAATCTCTTTCGCAACCTGGGCAGCTTTGCTAGGTGCAAACATTGTGCGGCACTCCATGTCCCCACGTTTACTTTCGCTTTCATCGATAGAAGACACATTGGCCAACTGGCTTCCCGAAGTCTTTTACCAACCGTCATCAGTTCGTCTCTCCGATTCCAGCGAGGAATAATTTTATTTTCATATTTTTTGTGCTCTGAGGTTTCTTTAGCGATTGATTGGTCTTACGGGGTAGGGTTGTTAGCCCTATGCGCAACCTTCCCCCTTTATCCGGGCTTAGGACTGGCTAGTAATTAGTGAACTAGTTATCTAGGCGAGGTTAGGCACTCAATACTAGACAACATTAACTTGATTGCTCTTCAGTGACCAGTCATTATATCAAACCCAGTCTTACATGAAGTCCATGGAGGCTTGAATAACTCAATGTGACTTCAGTTCCCTCAAGCTTTCAGATACGCCTTATTGACAAGTACCAACGCGCACAAAACCTTCTATTAGCTATCAATATCCTAAGTAAATATAACACAAAGGTGAAAGATTTCCGTAAAAGTAATGAATAGTATTTCTGCGCTTGTGAACAATTCGTAAACACATTATAGCTACATTTATAAGAAAATAAACTGAAGAATAAAATGGATATTTTCACGTTGAGGTTTTTTTCAGCAAACTGAATATGAAATCCATAAACAACAGCATATTGTGCTAGAAAACTGAGTTTTTTCGGAGGTGAATTATGTTTCTCACACTATCAGGGTCACATATAAAGTTCTTGTTATCCATCTGAAATGTATACGCCTGAAAATTCTTCAAACTGTTGAGTCATGACAATTCATATTTTGAAGGCTAAATTCTGCATTGAAAAGAAGTTTCATTTCCAATAAACTTTACTTGGAAAAGCATTTGACTCCAATAATCTCTCCTTTCTCCTACTAACTAACTAAGATATTACGTTTTCCCATATATCACATTCTTTCATATTCAAAATTCTGATTTCTCACTACATTCATCAACATTAATCACATTGCATCATTCAACTTGATAATTTAGTTTAGAAGTAGTATTCATCATGAACTAACATCAGTTGGGGAACCACTGAAAATCTGGGAGCACTGGACAGCTGTTTCGTCCTAGTATGGAACTCCTCAGCGGTACGCATCCATGACCCAGCTAGGGATCGAACTCAAGACTGAACGGTTAACGCATTCGCGGTGGAACCTGAAGGTCCTGAATTCGATCCCTAGCTAGGTCATGAGTGCGTACTGCTGAGGAGTCCCATACTAGGACGAAACAGCTGTCCAGTGATCCCAGATTTTCAATGGTTCCCCAACTTCTAAATTAAAAATCCCCATTCATCTCAATAACAATTTAATATTGCTACGATCTCATTAAATAAAGGTGTAAAACTAAGGCATTGTGATAGAATTTAATTGCATTTTAGATTTGTTCGTTTGATTTATAACATACAGTGATCTAGTACTATTTACTTGATGAAGTTCCGAGCAGAAATTATCACTGCTCATAATCATATCAATGTGTAATCACACTACTTTCGACATTTGATTTTCATAGTTCTGTCGCCTGATATTATTTGCTTTCATTGATAGTAAAGTTTTCCATATCTCTGGTATAGGTGTTGCGTCATTTCTATTACATGTGTCGGGTTGGGTGTTGGTTCAATGAACAAAGATTGAGTAATCAATCTCTCTCAGTATCTATCTAATTATATTGAACTTAAGTACAATAGTTTTATCCTACCCACCACTATATTGTGTGGTTGTGTATTGATACATACGCTAGAATAGCCGAATGTTTTTTTTAAGACTATTGATCTTATTGGGGTCTGTCATTCTATATTCAGCTAAATTTCTATGGATACTACCGTCTACAGAAAACCGACACATTCTAACAGGTGATCTAGACTTCAAGTCATTTCATCCAATGTCAGTTAAGGCAGGTTTAGTCAAATGTCTACCTGATAGAGTTAGAAAACTGACTAGTCAGTGCAAAGATTTAAACAAGGAATTGAAACACGTGAAAGAAGCGCTGATAGTTAATAATTATCCTCCGCAGTTTATCAAGAAATTCGTATGAACACGCGAGAAACGCAAAAATAACAGTCTACATTGTGTTACCCAGTAAGGAAGGTACATCAGAAACTTTACATAGGAAGTAGGGTGACATTTAAACCTACAAACTCACTCAGCGGTAAACTTTGTCGGCTGGCTTAAGGATCCGATAGAACCAATTAAGCAAAATAATCCAATCTATCAAATTCTATGTAATGACTGTGAGGTCAAGTGTATGCGTCAAACAAGTCGGTTGGGTTCAGTTAGAATAGCCGAACATAGGCATTTAGCTAAATAAAGAATGACAGACCCCAATAGGGTCAATAATTTTGAAAAAACATTCGGCTATTCCAGCGTATGTATTAACACTCAACCACACAGTATACTCGGTGGGATAAAACTACTGTAATTAAGTTCAATGTAATAAAATGGATATTGAAAGAGATTGATTACTGAATCCTTGTTCATCGAATCAACACCCAACTCAACACATGTAGTAAAGATGACACAACACTTTAACAAAGAACATGAGGTGACAAGACTATAAAATTCAGATATCTAAAGTAGTATTATTACATTAATAATGATAATGAGCAATGTTAATTGATACTGGAAACGTCATCAAGTAAATAATAGTATATCACTGTGTGATATAAATCAAATAAACTTTTCCCAATTACTTTCTCATATTTTCTGTAGTTGGTTTTCTAAGATCCTAATTTCTAACGAAAGCTGAGTAGGATTTTCTTAAAAATATTATATAAAAAATTCGTTTTCTGTTGTCAAGTAAGTGAAATACTTAGTTATATGCTATTGTATGGCTTCAGAATGATATAGATGCAAAAAAGAGCAACTCTTCGCTGAACTTCTCTGTTTTTCTATCTTGTTTTCAAGTTATTAAAACTTATACACACATAAATGATTGATTGAGGAGAAAAATCTTCACAGATTAGTAGATTCATAAGAAAGCTTCATGTGTAAATATCGTTTATTACAATTACACAAATGTTGGAATTATAGTCAAAAAATTAGAGATAACATGTCTAACATTTATTCACATTAGAAGTTAACAGTTTCAATCTTTCAGTGGTTTGAAGATGAAGTGAGTTAAAAACAAATTGAAGAATGAAAATATTACATATAGTTAATCTTAAATAATAATATTCTCTTCAGAATACCGTACAAACCATACGTATTCTCTCATGTGCAAATTCAGTCACATTTATTCATTCATCCTTTAAACCTACTGAATAAATTTGATAACATTTTTTTAGTATGTAATAAACCGATAAATATTCTTGTTGGTAGGTTAAGTTTCTTTTTTCTTCTGTACTTGTGTCCGGTATCTCTTTAAAAGGGTATAAAAAAGATCAATGAAATAAATATAACAAAATTATCTTTACAATTTACAGTAGATTCACAAAAAACTACATTTTTTGGACAGAAATTTGAAAAATCTTAGAACTACATTCCATATCAAACGTTGGAATTATTCTCTTCCAAACATGTTGAGATTTATACAAACAAAACTTGTATTTTTCACTGGACGTCTAATAATCGTTAAATTGTCTGGTTGAATCTTGACTATGATTGTCATTATGATAGCTGACTGTCAGGATAAAGCAAACTACGAACAGTTTAAGCGAATTTGTAGGGGAGGTTATGGGATTTAGAGATATTTTAAGTTGGTATTCATTGTAGACTGACATCAGTTAGAGGAACACTGGAAACCTGGGGGCATTTGATAGCTTCAGTAGTGCACAGCCATGACGCCATCAGGGATCGAACCCGTGACCTCCAAGTCCATATTTCCTACTTCTGTTAGTTCATGACATACAGAGAGTGCCACCTAGTGTTATCCTTGAGTAATTGTCCTCACAACTACCAGGTTTGCCCCACTGGTCACGAATTCTCACTGGAACTTCGGGAATCGCCTCTCGCGGGTTCCTTACCTGGTAGGGTCATGGGTGCGCATTGCTGAGGAATCCCATACTAGGACGAAACAGCTGTCCAGTGCTCCCAGGTTTCCATTGTCCCTCCAACCGATGTCAGTATATGATTAATACCAACTTGAAGTACAACCAGTTTACGAAAAACTGAGTTTTATGACATTTAAAACTCTTCATTTATGGGACAGCATGTTTAGCATTCCACTACAGTATACCAAATCAAACGACAGAGCAGTATCTGTTCCTACTAAATTACTACATCGGTTTGAAAGATATATAGTTGGATGCTGTCCACGGGTTTCGTAGTTCAGAATCATTTTTCATAATTATCATTTGACTATCTGAGATACCCTTAGTTTGGCAGACTAGTATTTATACTGGGTGATGATTGGAGGTGAGACTCTACCTGGTGGTCGCCTCACCGGGTAGAATGGTCGCTGGTTAGAGTCCGGCCTCGCCCCAGATTTTCGTCTCACCCCCAATCATCACCCAGTATTTTTCATAATGTCAGTCACCAAGTGAAAATCAGTGGATAGTTACATTTTAGGGTGTGTTTAACCATGGACTGATATGACTTGGAAAACTATTGACAACCTGATGGTATTCAACATTTGATTCAACCTAGTATGGAATTTTTCCTAGGTTCACACTCATGGTCCAGTCATACAAGGAACGCAGGAGTTTGAGGTTTCGTGGTGACCATGCTACCATAGAACGATTCGGCAAATATCAAGTCGTTTATCTTCTCCTGCATCTGCCAATTTACAATATAGCTCCATCTTCACGCAATACATTTGCTACTGTACATTTGTGGCATTTTTATTATGAGTGTATTAGTGAAGTGCATCAGTATGGATAAGTATGATGTTTCATGATTCATTGAAGTAATTATTCATTAAAGTATGTAGGATAACCATGCTTTAGCAGACTGGTATGCTTGACGTTCCAATGTGTTGAGTGAGCTTGAAATAAAAGCCTGATCACAATAAGATTAAAACTACTGATCTCAGGATTACCTACTCGACTGTTTACCAACTTAGCTGCGAGATCCAGTGCTGACGAACTCCTACCTTCCATAAGCCTCAGTTTGAATTAGGGAGGGAAGATCTGGTTACGCAGCTAATATACTGATGATCAGTGCACCGTTCCATATCATGTATTTACATGATAAACAGGAAGATATCTCCGTGACTGAAGTGTGGTTACCCCTTAGCTAGCAGATAGATCTTGTGGGTCACTCGGCAGAAGATCTAGTAACTAGTTCAGAGACCTCGGATTCAGATGTTACCTCAACACTGTTTTTCATTTCACCGTCAGCTATCACTATCATCTATAGATAAATCAACCGAACGCTGTGGGAGATTACAGGTCACGGAAACAAGGAAGCCAAGTGAGCGAAGAAATTTCGTTGTTGGTTGAAGATTATAACAAGTTAGAAATGTGATTATCAGTCGAAACAAATGTAGTTAGGTAAGCCATCAAACAGAAAAAACTAATTAGTTAAATAAGAAACCGTCACAGTGTGATGAAAACGTAAGTGAAAAGGGATGATGAAGAACTAGTTTTGTAAAATATGTGGTCAGTTTGATCAGATACTTGAAACAAAATGAAAGAAAACTGTAAAAAGTGTTTCATTTTCTGGACATCTGGTTTAAGAAAATGTGAAGCCCAGACTTTTAAAGTACAAAGTAGGCGTAGGCGTGCATATTTCGATAGGTTTACATTGATTTGGTAAAGACTGTTAAGTGATGTTTCAAGGAGTGTAATCCACTATGCCTTGAAAAAGAGACAAATTTATGAAGCCCACATTCCTTACGTCAGCCATACTGGAGATTCTTTAAGAAGACTACAGGATATGTTTCTCAATGGGATGTTTGGATGTTAGAATAATGACATTCTCCAAGTGGCTTGTTATCTTTCCTATTTGAAAAAATTAAACTTTAACAAACAGTTACAATTAAAACATTCAAGCGTCATTAATAGTGAACAAGAGTAAGCATAAAAATTTATCCATGTCTATAAAAACAACCAAATTGAAAAAAGGAAGTTAAAAACTCAAAACATTACAGTCCATCTTTAACTGTGAAGATTACACAGTATTATCAGATTACTATCCATTACTCACTTACTCACTGACATGCTCAATATACAAACTCACAGAAAACCCGTATTCCGTCAAAGTAACAAACACTCATGTGCCTGCGTATATCCGTGCACATGCATAAATGCATGACATCTCAACCACTTTCAAAATGTCTCAACACTCTACTAAATGAAACTTATTTAAAACAAACCTCAGGTCATTTTACTATGAGCTAAAGCAACATTCAAACAACTCACTTTCCGTAGTTCCTACAGAATGCAAACAAGAGATAATGAGACAGGTTTATGCAACAAATCAAATGTTAGATACCAGCAGCATTTTAATTGTGGAATTGTTGGTCGGTAGACGAGATGATAATTGATAATGCTGGACATTATATGCATCGAAATGCAGTGAATGTGACTTGATGTCCCTTATGGTTTATTTACAGTGTTCAAGTGGTTAGTATTCGCTAATCACTGAAGGAATCATAGGAATGTGTCGATCAGTTTGGTTCTATTTGGTGATGTCTGTCCGTGGAATCCTGTGCATGGGTTTTGTCCTCCTATGGAGAGATCTGCTGCATACACTTTCATCCTGATCATTATTAGTCATTCTGAATTTCCAAGATAGATACTTTTTCGATTTGACAGTCATTTCTCGAGCAAATTCCTCCTATTTTTGTGGATTATGTGAGCACATGAACCATCTGTACATTTCTGCTTGAAAGTTAAATTTTGCGTCTAATATATTAGATATTCTTTTCAGAAATCTAACTGAGTCGGTAAAATTGGCTTTCAGCAATCTATAAATGTTTAAATCCGTGTTGTTAATGAGTTGAGGGACCACTTTTCAGATTGGCACGTAAATATAATAACCTCTGAGTCCTTGTGTGGTGTTGTATCCCTTCAATGAAATTTTGTCACAGTCAGGCACATGGATAGTCAGGAAATCAACGTAGTACGTGTCACGAAAGTGCATCTTTTGAAGTCGTAGTCTCTAAACTTGAATATATTGAGCGAAACTCAACATAAGGCAGTACATAAATAGAAAAGCGATAGGCCAATGCATCTCATTTAGTCCGGATACTCAGTTAACACAAACAATGATGACGCTTCATCAGGAAGAAAACTGTCATTTTGGCCAAGACAAACACATATCGTCACACGTTGAAAATGCAAAGACCTGTGGTTTGATAGGTTATCTTATCCAGATACTAACACCTCCACAAATAGAACTTTGGTCGTAGAGTGTAAACGGAATGAATGAGACTGGAATAGCTCAGCGTTTGTTAGAGATTTCTAGGAAGTTCAATAGACTTTCGTATGAAAAAGTAGAAGGAATTTTGGGGATAAATCTCAATCTAATTCCAAAATTGTATGGCTGCCTCCATTTCATGGCATAAATCATACAGTATTATATGAGATAATTCCTAGTCACTTACTGAGTGTCAAGGTTAACATACAAACTGGTGGAAAACTTGTATTTCATCAAATTGACGGTGGTTCTTGTCTCTTTGTTTATTCGTATATATGGAAAGATGGATAACAGTTTGACCGCTACTAAAATGTATAAAGGCCTACCAAAATGTAGTTTGTAAGCATCTTTTAACAATGAGTTAAAACAGTATTCAAACTCACTTTCCGGAGGTGCTAAATGAAATGAGACATAGAAGAACAATAAGTAACAATCCTGAGTTATGACGCAAATGATATTTCAAACCAATGTTATACTTATTTGAAAATTAAGTCCTTCTGGTGCAAATTTCCAAAGCATAGTACTGTCAATAATTGTCAATGTTATAGCAATTTATCTTGTGAAATCTTTTCTGTGCGCTTTTTTAAATCTTGGGTTTCTGATCTATTCATGTATTTATGAGTCCGTTATTGCTTCCATACTTATAAGTCATTCCTATATTTGCAGGTGTTAGTTGTTTGAGATGAACTTCCATTAGTCCAAATCTTTGAAACAAGTTGTTTTATTGCTTTACCTTTCAACTTTGTCCTTTTATTTACTAAACTTTCATCTGTAATTTTACTAGCTTATGTAATTATTATTATTATTGTTTTTCCCTTGGATTCCTAGTGGAACAGAGGGCTTCAGTAGCATGTCTCCATTCCACTCTCTTCTCTGCAGTCTTTTCAACCTGGATCCATGACTGCCCACAAGCTTTCATTTCTTCCTCACACTATCTCCTCCATGTCACCCTCGAATTGGACACCTAACTCGTCGTTTCCCCTTGGGATTCCACTCAAAGGCCTGGCTTATATAATTACTGCATTGGAATTATTCGGAGCTGCCTAAGCACTCTGATGTGTTATTTTCTCTACAGCTCCTAATTTAAGTTAGGATCAGTTCAAAATGCCGTAAGCTCTTTTATTTCAAGAGGCCTAACTTCAACCAAAACTTCAAAGATCAAAAAATGACAGTGTAAGACGTTTTCAAAGATTCAGTGTGGAAGTAACCGAAACATCATCATTCCTTCACTGTTTACCTTTAGCCAGTGATCAGTATTAAAAAAAACTATGGAGAAAGGGAATAACACTGGTTATCACATTAATTCAGAAATGACTTGAATTCAACGTCAAAGTAACCTAAGATTTACAACTAAACAGAGAGTATGAAGACTTACATTCAGGATACAATGAGCGACCAATTCTAACAACAGAAGAAAGCATTACATAGCATAACAAGAATAAACAAGTTTGAGAAGATAATATCCGAGAAAGTAGCACACATTCGAAAGTAGAATTTCAGCGGAAAGCGTCCCTCTATGTCTTCAACGTAAACTATTCTTTAACAAGCTTCAAACAGATTTCACTTACTAAGTTAAATAAGTGTGATTCTCCACACGATTGTTTAAGCTACATTTATCGACTTTTAGTGTCCTGTGGTCACAAGAATGCCCTAAAAATCACAAGATGTAAGCCAATATGTACTATCCTTTACCGTACCATTCGAAGACTATGCAAACGCAATAAATAATTTGAAAATTAAGGAAAGGACAGTGATTTTTTGATAAATAGTTAATGATTTCAAGGAATTAGTTTCATCACCATGTTATACCATTCAACCAAATGACCTGATAACTTTGTAATCCTTTTACTCCATTGTTCATTTCAAGATAACATTTCTATCACCCAGCATCTTTATGAAAATTACTGTTAGTTATGCAAATTGGTAAAGTATTTATACAGATTGTCAGGTTTATTAGTTATGTAGTTCTGCTTAGTCTGAGGACAGAATCACGCAAATCCATAATTCTTTACTTGAGGGGAGCGTTCCTGTCGGACAGTGTATCATTTAGCTACAAAGATATCTAAAATGCAATTAAATTTTTCATTTATTAGTCTCTTAACGTTTGACTCTTGTTAACATCTTGTCAAGTACCTAATGAGATAAGGAAGTAGTTTCTCAGAGGATAATATTTTGACATCCTCTGTTTACTACAGTGAATAGTTCGTAATGAAACTTTAAGGGATCTGTATAGCGTATCATTAATAAAGCATTATTCGCGTACTTGGTTTTTCGATTGCAGACATAAATTTTTGACAGAATACTTTTGAATCGGAAATACAACTTTCTACAACTTCCAAATTCAGTGGTACTGATGAAGTGTATTCGCATGCACACTGTCCCTTGGGTTCCTAGTGGAACATAGGGATTCAAAAGCATGTCTCCATTTCACTCTAGCCTCTGCAATCTTTTCAGCCTCACTCCATAACTCCTCACAAGTTCTCATTTCTTCTTCACATCATCTCCTTCATGTCACCCTTGGCACCGACACCCAACTCGTCGTTTCTCATCTGGTTCTAATCGAGTACAGATTCCTAGGACTTCAGTGCTATACCTTCATTTCTCCTTTGCAATCTGGGCAGCCTTACCAGCCAGCCAGCTTCAAACATTGTACAGACATTCTATGTCCCCGTCCTTACTTTCAATATCATAGAGAGAGAGAAGACACATCGGCCAATTGACTTCCCAAAGGCTTTCACCAACTGGCGTCATTTGCCTCTCCGATTCCAGCGAAGAATAAGTTCGTTTTTATTTTTTATATTTTGTCTATACTTTGAAGTTTCTGTAGCGGTTGGATTGGTTTTCTGGGGTAGGGTTGCTAGCCCTATGCCCAACCTTCCCTCTTTACCCGGGCTTAGAACCGGCCAGTTAACCGTCCACTAACAATCATCCTTATTTTGAGAAACGTAACACAATAGTTATAGTGTATGTACTTTCGTAGTGCTAAGATTAGAGCAGTTATAATGGATGCTTTTTTGTAAAACGACTCGATGTTCTTTTAATAGAAGGTGATATCAAACTTACTGTGTTTCACATTTAGCCTTACACTCTTCCAAACTTTCAAATCTATTTCTGTTGCCTAAGCAACCTCCGTAACTAAATTTTTCACATTTGTTTGAACTTATATTGTAGAAATAACGGATGAAAATAGCTCTACATATACCAGGATCTTCAGGTAGTTTACAATCATCTAAAATTGAAAAGAGATATAAAGGTAATAATCAACTATTTCAGTGTGCGGCATTCGGATATATCATAGTATAAAAATCAATTTTACACGATTAAACATGAAAACGTGATAGTGAAAACGTATCTGGAGTACAACAATAGTGCTGTCGTCAACTTACGTGACACACTTACTGACAGAAACAAAGATTCCCTAGAATTTTCACTAAAACTCACTGTAGTTTAACCTCTAGTGATGCTATATGCTAGTTAAAGAATCAAAAGGAGAGTTGTGCACTCGTAATGCAATATGTTGATACTTCCGCTGACATCATAGTTGTGGATGAGACAATTGTGAGAAGAATAAATAGTATTGTGAATTTCACTTAAACAGTTTCAAGAGGCGGTTGTCGTGCCTACGTGGCATAGTGGATAACGCTTCGGTGTATGAAATGATGGGTATGAGGTTCGAGCCTCAGTGGGAATAACATCACTCACTAGGGTGCAGGTACATCCAGCTGACGAGTCCCAATTAAAACGAAACGCACGTCCTGAATTCTTCTGTTAGCCAAAACCAAGTAACTCACCACAACAACTATTCAGGTAATATCCAGGAATCCTCAGAGGAGCCCATAGGCCAATAGAGGTCAAACAATTCGACCCAGTATAACAACAGATAATAATGATAGTTTCAAGACTTGTTTACTTTAATAATAACAATAATAATAATCACTTTATTCCAAGGAATATGCATGACAGTATGGAATTCTCAGCATGTAATTTTTCAACAAATTCACTCCCATACCAACAATACTTTCAGACGAAACAGTTATTCTATCAGAATGATGTTAATAATAACAGTATTCAAGGCAATAACGTGAAATGGCCAACTGGTTCCGGATGAACTTCGGGTTCATAATAAAGAGTCAACAGAAATGTAAGCGTAATTTTGGTGGTAGTGGTTCATTCAAACGGTACAAAAATCTTCAATCCAAGTAAAGCATCTAACGGATAGAAATATAATGTACTTTTTTGCACCGAAAAGTTCATTTCCATATAATGTAGCATTTTTTTTCTCTGTTTTGTTATTGAGTTGAGAAATGAAGAGTTGGGAAATAGTTTAAAAATTGTACAAGAGTACATGATACATTCATAGGACATATTTAAATGATTAAAACAAATTGAAAGGAAAGAATTTGATAGAAAATGTTCAATGGATAGATACGGTAGCTAAATAGTTCAAGCAGGCAGCAGAATATTTCAAGATTACACTGACATAAAAAGTTTTCGTATTTTAAGGCGGAACATTTAAAGAGAGGCCAGCCTGTTGATCAGAGGGAATTATAGGAACATTCGTTACTGATAACTGTAATTATTTCATAAATGAGAACAATTAAATTGAGTAAGTGTGAATAATCAACTTTTCTGATTATTAGACTTACTCCTATCGAATGGTTTACTGAAAGGAATATTAAAAATATATAAGAATTCATACTATGGACAGTTGAATCACTAGTAATCAAGAACTTTAAAACCATACAGATACAACATGCTGCATTTATTCGACTGTAGTTCATGTGAAGAATTTAGTTCATTATCAACTTTAAAGGAGTTTATACCTTGATGGATATATCGAAATGAACCTATTCCTTAAATGTATGATCAGCATTAAAATTCGATGCAATTTTTAAGTACATATCCGAAAATGGGTCACAATTTGATCTCAATCATTACAAATTTCCAGGGTGTTTAGCTGCGATTGATGTTCAGGAAAAAAACCTGAAACCTTTGTTAAAATTCATGACTACTTCTTACTATTTGAACAATAAAAACAAAAACAGAACAAAATAAAATAATGTTTTGTTCTGACCTCTTCCTGCAAGTGATTTCTACCTCTTCTAACTGTACTGAAGCCGAATACAAGGCGAATAAAATAATCGCTGTAATTAAGTAAAGCGTGTACACAAACTCAAAGATGTACAGGCGAAAAGTAACAAGTTACAGAAGAGGGGAGGCAGGGCGGCGAAGGAAGACGGGACTTCAAGTGAATGTAGAGAAGATAGAGGTGATGAAGATACCCAACCAACACCACCACCACCACCACCACTACCACCACTACCACCATCAACAACAACAAGCACCAATCACCACCAACAGCAGAAACTTAAACGAAGTACCCCACTTCACCTACCCACGTTGGCAGCATCGTTTCAACTACAGGCGAGGACATCAAAGCAGACAGGACAGGAAAAACAGCAAGACACACCTTCATTAACCACTCAGCATAAAGCGTGAACAACATACGGATTCTCAACACTAATTCAGTGAAGTCAGTGCCTCCATCTGATGCTTGACAGACTTGGCATGTCACGAAAGGCATTTCCAACAAATTATAGACGTTCGTCAACAACTGCCACCTACGCTGCCTCGATACTGAAGATTGATCGGACTGCCAGAATAATGAGGATAAGCAACAAGGAACTGTGGCTGGCTGGTTGGCTGGCTGGCTGGCTGGCTGGCTAGCTGGCCATCTGCTAACGAACCAACCAACAACCTATCAGTCAACAAATATGCAGTGGAAGGAAGTGGAGATGGATTGGATTGGATTGGATTGGGCATTCACTGAGAAGACCATTCGGGGATATCACGCGTCAGGTCAGTCCGTCGAGTGGGACCCAGATGGGAAATGACGAGTTGGGTGTCGCTGTTGCTGGTGATATGGAGGAGATCGTGTCAGTGAGGAATAAATGAGAGTTTGTTGGTTGATGTGGAGCGATGTTGAAAAGATTGCAGAGGCTAGAGTGGAATGGAGAGGTGCTGCTGAAGCTGTATATTTCCCTAGGAACCCAAGAGACAAATAATGATGATGATAATAATAATAAACACTCTGGAAACCATCTGCATTTTAAAATAATGTTTTCCACGCTATTTACGAAACTGTTTCAGAAACAAAATTGGTAGCTTTCAAAATATCTTCATATTGGATTTGTCTCACTTTTTTTCACAAGTTTTATTGCATTCTTCTTCAGTGAAGAAGTTGTTTTCGTTTCCTTCACAACCACCATATTTGAACATCTCACACTTTCCAACAGTTGAATTGTAAAAATACCGTGGCACCAAAGCTCTACATGGACCTTCATCCAATCTGTAGTAACAAATACCTGAAATTAAAAGAGATAAATGGTAGACATATTTACTGTGTTAAAGACAGAACATGTTGATTAGATTTTTACAGACGGGAATTCAGTTGTACGTGAAGTTTAGTTTACCGATGAAATAGGGCATGATGAATGAGGACTAATTGCAATGGAATTTAGAATAAAATGGAGATAATATTGGATTCCAATATTCTAGTGTTTACAGAAAATTTACCCATGCCAATCATAGCTAGACTTTAAGCTATCTCACTTCATATTAGTTAAAACAGTTTTGGTGAAGTGTGTAGATAACGGAGGAAAATAAAACCGAAAATCTACGATAGCAAATATGACATATTAAAGCAACCCTCACACTCAATAATAATCCTCACAAAATAATCCAGAGATGTGAAATTTTGAGGAAAAAAGATACATAATACAGACGGACAACCTTGGTTGTATTGTGTTCTCTATGATGAGTTGCTTAGTCGTCGAGATCTCATCGTCTTTCCAGACAACATTATCAGCAATAACTTCAGTATGAAGTGAGCTATCAATATCTCTCCATGAGGGATTTAGTGACTTGCTCTGACAAACTGGCTTGCGATTGGTTGTTTCCTTTGATTGTTGTGTCATCGATGGACTGTATAGAATTCCCTGTTGGCTGCGCGTTCCCCTGCTTCACCTTTCACCTTTCTGTCGTTTATCATTTTGCTCATTGGTTGATAGATCGGGTCTACGTCTATACATCCATTGACTGCTGACTGACTGACCTGAATGTCTACATGAATACTAATTGGCTATTAAATGTCACACACGACATTTCATCACTCATTGCAATACACTTGAATAACTATAGGCATAAATTCAATTTTCAAAATGTAGAAATTTTGGACAAAGATAGCACAAAGAAATTCAGTGAATTCTTAGAAGCTTGACATTCAGGTCAGTCAGTCAGCAGTCAATGGATGTATAGACGTAGACCCGATCTATCAACCAATGAGCAAAATGATAAACGACAGAAAGGTGAAAGGTGAAGCAGGGGAACGCCCAGCCAACAGGGAATTCTATACAGTCCATCGATGACACAACAATCAAAGGAAACAACCAATCGCAAGCCAGTTTGTCAGAGCAAGTCACTAAATCCCTCATGGAGAGATATTGATAGCTCACTTCATACTGAAGTTATTGCTGATAATGTTGTCTGGAAAGACGATGAGATCTCGACGACTCAGCATGGAGAACACGATACAAACAAGACCATCCACCTGAGCTACAAATATTCTCCGCCATTTCAGAGACAGATAGAAAATATGCATACAAATTACCGTAACAATAAGAAATGAAGATTCGACACCTGATTTCACAGAGTGCTTCAGAAAGTTGATGTTGGATTCATAACAGCGCTTCCTCAGATCACAAAGTATTGCTAGACACAACGAAGTAGAATGATGTTCGGAAAATTAACCTAGTGGGGTGGTAGGAGAGATTGACAACCAAATCTTTGCTTATCCAATCAACGTGAGACGCATTAACAAGAATGAATCAACACAAGTTTTAGATATCTAGATAATTCTACTACCCGTGCTACAAATTAAGCAGCGGGAGAAATAGCACCAGAAGAACAGTATACCAAAATCCTAGACTTACCCTAGAAAACATGAATGTAAAAAATAAATTTTGTTCAGGACATCATCTAGTAAATACTACCGTCCTATTGTGTCCAATATACAACAAACAAAACAACATGGAATTAGATGAGCCAGAGTAATTTCTCTTCAAAAATTTAGAAATGAATTTTACATTCTGTCGTTCAATTACGAATAGCAAATATATTTTCTATGTCACTTAGCAACAAACAATTTCCTCTTCTGCTAGCCATAACCAAGTAAAATATAATTACTAACGTTCAGGCAAAATCCAGGTATCCCCATTATTTCTATTATTATTATCATTATCATCATCATTATTTGTCTCTTGGGTTCCTAGGGAAATATACAGCTTCAGCAGCACCTCTCCATTCCACTCTAGCCTCTGCAATCTTTTCAACATCGCTCCACATCAACCAACAAACTCTCATTTATTCCTCACTGACACGATCTCCTCCATATCACAGCAACAGCGACACCCAACTCGTCATTTCCCATCTGAGTCCCACTCGACGGACTGACCTGACGCGTGATATCCCCGAATGATCTTCTCAGTGAATGCCCAATCCAATCCAATCCAATCCATCTCCACTTCCTTCCACTGCATATTTGTTGACTGATAGGTTGTTGGTTGGTTCGTTGGCAGATGGCCAGCCAGCTAGCCAGCCAGCCAGCCAGCCAACCAGCCAGCCACAGTTCCTTGTTGCTTATACTCATTATTCTGGCAGTCCGATCAATCTTCAGTATCGAGGCAGCGTAGGTGGCAGTTGTTGACGAACGTCTATAATTTGTTGGAAATGCCTTTCGTGACATGCCAATTCTGTCAAGCATCAGATGGAGGCACTGACTTCACTGAATTAGTGTTGAGAATCCGTATGTTGTTCACGCTTTATGCTGGGTGGAGTGCAGAAGATCTTCATACTGGTTTCAGTTTTCTGAAGGTCTGTCTTGCTGTTTTTCTTGTCCTGTCTGCTTTGATGTCCTCGCCTGTAGTTGAAACGATGCTGCCAACGTGGGTAGGTGAAGTGGGGTACTTCGTTTAAGTTTCTGCTGTTGGTGGTGATTGGTGCTTGTTGTTGTTGATGGTGGTAGTGGTGGTGGTAGTGGTGGTGGTGGTGGTGGTGGTGGTGTTGGTTGGGTATCTTCATCACCTGTGTCTTCGCTACATTCACTTGAAGTCCCGTCTTCCTTCTCTGCCCTGCCTCCCCTCTTCTGTCAACTTTTACTTTTCGCCTGTACATCTTCAAGTTTGTGTGACAAGACATCAGACACAAGTCGTCGGCGAAATCTTAATCTTCTGTGTTCTTTTCCGCAGTCCAGAGTATCACCCTCTTCTCGCTCCTCACTGTTGTCTGCTGCATGATCCAGTCCACTACAATCATGAAGATCATCTGTGATAGTAGACTGTCTTGTTTCATTCCCATCTTCACTTCAAAGGTAACACTGAGCTTCCCATTGTGAATTCCTTGTCATGTGACGTCTTGATATAGTTGTTGAATGAGATTGATAAATGTTTGCGGTATTTCGTAGTGTTGAAACAGTTGCCTGTCAAATTACTTTTCGGTTGACGCTGTCGAAGACCTCATAGGAGCCCATTTACCAATAGAGGTTGAACAGTTCGAACCAACAGAACAATGGAGAATTACGAATATATCAATAAATATTGATAATTTATTGAAGTGATATATTTCTGTTGATACTTACTATTGAATGAAGTTGCTGTTCTAAGCAAAGCGAAGACCAATATCAGATTGTTTAACCACCTACTACACATTTTGATTCGAAATTCTTGACTACGCCGTGTTTATATATCTTTCTTCATCAATCGAAAGAATGTTTTTGAACTCTAATTATCACTCGAAATAATGGTTAAGCGTTTCATTGAAATATGCATATGATTATAAATAATAAAATTTATTTTCATTGTCACTTAATAATGTTTTGAAATCGGAGCGCATACATAATTTCTTTGCACATACAAATTCAGTAGTCAACGCAATCCAATTCACCTATGAATTAGAAAATAGTGAAGAAGTGTTAACAATGTTGGGTCGCCGAATAAAACGGAAACAAGATGGGAGTTTAGTCACTAGTGTCTACAGAAAACCTTCATATTATTAAACCATTACTTATACTTTAAATCGTCTCACTGTTTGTCGGTTAAAGTTAGCTTAGTAAACTGTCTTAGTAACAGGGTCAAAAAACTTGCTCATAAAACAGAAGATCTAAAACAAGAAACTGGATAGATTAAACACATCTTAACCACTAACAATTACCCTCCCAAATTAATTGATAAGCTCCCTAGGAATTATAGGAAAAATATCAGTAACGCAATTATCAATAGTAGTAGTAATAGTGATAATAACAGCAACATTAATAGTAATAATGGTGTTGATAGTGATGTTAATAATAGTAGGGGAAGTACTGTGAACAGAAAATTCAAAACCTTCACAGTATTACCATACAAAGAAGTCACCTCAGAAATACTACGTAGAATTCTCAATAAGACTGGCTGAGATTAAATTGGCATTTAACCCTACAAACTCACTTCGAAATAGGCTTTGTAGGTTAAAAGATCCTCTTGATCTAATTAAGCAGAATAACTTAGTTTACCAAATCCCCTGCAACAATTGCGGTGTCAAATACATAGGTCAAAGTAGTCGACCAGGGTTAATTAGGCTATCGGAGCACTAAAACTTACCTAGGTCAAAAGTGGTAGATCCTAGTAGGGCAAGCAATTTAGAAAAAAGTTCAGCCATAGCTATGCATGCAATTACACACAATCACACAATAGGATAGGACAGGCTGAAGGAGAGATTGATAACTGAGTCGTTGTTTATCGAATCAATATCTAACACATGCAGCAACAGGAATGACTCAGTACCTGTTCCGGATATATATGTAAAATCCTACTGCCCATCTCACAAAGAGACGAGGAAATTTGGACTACTACAACTGAAAGTTGTATAGTTATCTTGATATGACTATGAACAATAAATTATGTCCGAAACGTAATCCAGTAAACAATACTGTTCCTTCACTGTGTGTTAAATCTAACAAATTAATAAAAATTTAACGATAAACAACTTATTCAAGTTACATATTTCTGTTGATACTTACTGTTGAACGAAGTTGCTGTTCTAAGTAAAGCGAAGACCAATATCAGACTGTTTAACCACCTACTACACTTTTTTTATACTTTTTCGAACAATTTTCTATCACCTTCGACGTGACAGCTTCTTTTCTGTCCTTGACATATCTCCACACACATATATAAATTGCTAAATATAGAGAATCGTCGCGCAGTCTATAACTAAGTGCTGAGGTTTATGTTGGTAAATGCATTCTAGCTTCCCGAAGATAGTCAAATGGGATGCAAAATAGTCCATGCTGTAACTAAATTTAATTTCCATTATAATACCAAACTATTCGACTCCTTGCCATGTGCTAGCATGACCTACATTTCATTTTCTCGACAAAAAATGTTGAATAGATATGAACAACAAATCAGTCTGTACACATTCATGAACTTCAAGGAATATGAGTTTTTCAGTAATGTCTAAATAAACAGTCTGATTTTCTGTTCTACCGTGTCCGGTATGTAGATATCCTAAGTTATCTTAAAAGAGCAGCAGAAGACAGTTGCAGAAATTTAAACACTGCCACATCTAAAAAGGATTCATATCAGATTATTTTCTAGTCACCTCATTTATTCCTCTATTCAATAGTTTGTCTAGAATAGGTTGATAAAATCATTGTTCACTTCACGTGGTATGTCTAAAAGCCTTTACATGCTGTACAGGCACCCCCACAGATAAGCCTGTTGTATGTCACTAAGTCCTCACCAATATACCTGCTACAACACTGAAGAAGTCTGGTAATTTTGCCTCTGGAGAAAATTCCAACATGTCTTATGTTAGCGTAATCCAACAACGGTTTTGAAGGATTACTTATAGCCATACTGTCAATTTGTCGAAATTAGACACCTTCAAAATACACCCATGCTTCATCAGTGAAATGTAGTAGTAGTAGTAGTACTACTTGTCTAAAACATTTTGAGGAAATAGTGTAGGGGGAGATTCTTCAAGTATATGTCGAACCCTGGAGAGTACCAGCAGATTAGATTAATGGCATATTTGTAAAAAATGAGTTTACAGCGTGAGAAAGCGTTACTTTCTGAGTTTATTTAACATTTTCATAGGTGGTTGAACTGTTATGGAACGAATCGCCGTCTCATAGACTCCTCTATGAAGCCTGGAATTCCCTGAAAGCTAACATAACCAATCATAGCATGTCCAGCATTCGTGATAATTCACGTGATCTTACGTGTGAGCTTCGGAATGTTTAAGCTTACCTTAGAGCATTGTGATGAATATGACAGAGCACTTGAAAACATATATAAGGCACATCTTGACTTGACAGCAAACCTTCTGTTGTTTTACTGCTTCTTCCTGTCGTAAAGGAAATAATTTACACTGTTTTACGTTATTTTTTGATAGTTTTCACTAAGTACTACCTTGCTAATGACATTCGTTTGAACGAATTTCAGTGAATTTCAGATCAATTTTCTTTTCAATTTCCTAATCCCCCTTTTTAAATGATCCTGCATGATCTTACTGCTGCCAAAGAGAATCCATCGGATTTCATCGACATGATCATGTTTGTTCATGGTGTGTACTCACGATACTTTACCTTTTTAAACGAATAAATAAATGGAGGTAAATATGCCAATTTATTGGACTGAAGTTCAGCCAACGCCACCACCACCAACAACAACAACAACAACAAACACCAATCACCATGAACGCGAGAAACTTCAACAAAGTAACCCATTTCACCTACCCACGTTGGCAGCATCGTTTCAACTACAGGCGGGGACATCAAAGCAGACAGGATAGGAAAAACAGAAAGACAGACCTTCAGAAATCTGAAACCAGTGTGGAGATCTTCTACATTCCACCCAGCATAAAACGTGAACAACATCCAGGTTCTCAACACTAATTCAGTGAAGTCAGTGCCTCCATCTGATGCTTGACAGACTTGGCATGTCACGAAAGGCATTTCCAACAAATTATAGACGTTCGTCAACAACTGCCACCTACGCTGCCTCGATACTGAAGATTGATCGGATGTCCAGAATAATGAGTATAAGCAACAAGGAACTGTGGTTGACTGGCTGGCTGGCTGGCTGGCTGGCTGGCTGGCTGGCTTGCTGGCTGGCTGGCTTGCTGGCTGGCTTGCTGGCTGGCTGGCTGGCTGGCTGGCTGGCTGGCTGGCTGGCTGGCTGGCTGGCTGGCTGGCTGGCTGGCTGGCTGGCTGGCTGGCTGGCTGGCTGGCTGGCTGGCTGGCTGGCTGGCTGGCTGGCTGGCTGGCTGGCTGGCTGGCTGGCTGGCTGGCTGGCTGGCTGGCTGGCTGGCTGGCTGGCTGGCTGGCTGGCTGGCTGGCTGGCTGGCTGGCTGGCTGGCTGGCCATCTGCCAACGAACCAACCAACCAACAACCTATCAGTCAACAAATATGCAGTGGAAGGAAGTGGAGATGGATTGGATTGGATTGGATTGGGCATTCACTGAGAAGATCATTCGGGATATCACGCGTCAGGTCAGTCCGTCGAGTGGGACTCAGATGGGAAACGACGAGTTGGGTGTCGCTGTTGCTTGTGATATGGAGGAGATCGTGTCAGTGAGGAATAAATGAGAGTTTGTTGGTTGATGTGGAGCGATGTTGAAAAGATTGCAGAGGCTAGAGTGGAATGGAGAGGTGCTGCTGAAGCTGTATATTTCCCTAGGAACCCAAGGAACAAATAATAATAATAATAAATAGACTGACGTAGTTTAACAAATCTACCGTTAGTGAACTAGTCTCAGAAGAAGTTCACAGATAAATGGTTGAAAATGATGGACACAAGTTAATACACTACATTTTCCCGTCTTGATCGATTTCCTGCTCAAATCACGTACTAGTGAATTTTCCTACTCCATTAGAAATAGACACTATGCATATTCATACCTACATTTCATTTATATCAAAGATGTGAGTAGTATACATATCCGCATATTCAAATACACGTTAGCCGAAATAATAAATCCTGATTTAGTAACTGATTATCAAAAGCTCACTTGATATGATAAACTGGATATTGTGATAAAGTGTCATTCACAAATAAATTTAGTAGCTGACCATTAAGAATAGGAAGGAAAATAAACTCATACTGTTTGATACCATTACCTCTAACATAGGTCAATCACTTACATTTTCTCCTCGTCGTCTGAAATTTTGATGTAGAGTGGGAAAGAACAAGTTAGCATCAAAGATAATAGTGTTCTACTCTAGGTAATTACATCCAGTAAAGAACAACGCTGATCATCTAACACAAACGTCCATAAGCCTCTATATCCTTCAAAAAAGAGAAAGCTTTGCAGTGTAAAAAAAATATCTTACATGTTGTCCACCAACTTGAACTCAACAGATAGTTTGATTTACAAATGAAAATAGTCGGTGGAGTATCACCTACTCCTTCAGTTGTTAGTCAGACAGTCTGTCATCATCTACGTCAGACTTGACATTATTGAGTAATTCCTGGAGTTCTCTAACTTTATAAATGAGGAAGATACGAGGTGGTAGATGAAAAATGGAGGACATAAAAAGTCCAAGGAAGCCATGAAAATAAGACAAAAGACTTTAAACAATAACGAAAATTAATGTGACAATTAGGATGCAGACAGTTTGTAAGTGCATCTGTACTGGTGAGACTGTTTTTCAGACAGATCATCTAAAGTCTTCAACTATCGACCCCACTTGTCACGTGGATCTGAGCTGGAATTATCTATTTACTTACATGGCTAACAACAGAGAGCGCAGACCTCATAAACTGATAACACATACTAGTCTACCTACCTCGAAAATTTCTCCAGCCTCATCCACTTCAAGTAACATTCTCTAAGAAGCGAAATAAAGGGTGATATGCATGAATAAGTTACGTGATATCTGCTTCGGTTGATGGATGTTGACAACATTATCAGATAACTGTTCCTTTTCCGTAAAATCCAACTTTTGACTTCTCCAGTCACTGATGTAGTAGTTCCACAACATAAGGTTACTGCTAAGAAGGCGAAGGTGCTTGGATATCTGAATCAATCTCATGGCCGATATTGTGACACATAGGTAACTACTTGCAAACTCTACCCTAATAGCTGATAAGCTATCATACTGACACAACAAATGGCATAAGTTGGCTTAAGCCAAACAAACCTTTTGTATTCGTACAGAAACTTAGCTTGTAACTGACTCACTAAGGCTGACCTGATGCTCAAAGTAAGTGAAGTGATCAATGCACTCAATTATTTTAATCCCTGTTTGAATATGTCAACCTGACGCAGATAAATCACAGGTCATCAGCTTGTATTCATGTTGTTACAAATACATGTAAAACATTTCGAAGTGTGCACTGAAAGTGTTCAGAAGACTCTATATTTTTTCAGCATCACGTCACATAACAAAATCGTCTACACACTCTAGGTCAACTGAAGACTCTACTGCGACGAGTTCAGTTTCTGTAAATTCAGATTAAGAGATGAACACTTATATAAGCGCATGTATGATAGACTAAATGAGATTGGATATGATTTATAAATACCTCTTGACGTACTGAACCCATCCAATACCTCGAAAGTGGTTCTAATGCACCTATAGGTGTCCAAGTACAGAACCTATGGTAGGCTGATGTAATTAGCAGGCACTTGATTCAGAGAGAGAGAGATATGCACTTTCAGTGACTGAGTCAGACGTCACATTCAGGCCAACCAATAATCCTTGACTAACGTTCTCAAGTGCCTCAGCTGCAGATAAATTTTTGGCCAGAAAACTTTAGTCATTTCAGACCATATTCAACATTCTCAACATCTGCGAGTGTTGAAGCGCCTGAGGTAGTTCCAATTACCCGACTTCCAGCAGTTAAACTATAACAGCTCTTCAGTGATATTGCTTGTATTGATTGATCAGTCTCTGTTGGCATATGGGCTCCTGTGTGGATGCCTCGATATTGCCTATCTTTTAACTTTGTATGGTAATGATGGGCAGTGGCTAGCATTGGAATCCAGGATGCGCATTTCGTCCTATTTGGGACTCGTCAGCTGGATGTACCTGCCTTCCAGTGAGTGTTGTTCCCACTAAAACTATACCCGTCGCACAGTAAGCGGCTGCCGTGGCTCGGTGGTGTAGTGGACAGCGCTCTCGCGTTTGGAACGATCGCTCGCAAGTCCGAGTCCCGGTGGGACCGACATCGTTCACTGAGAGTCGGGTACATTCAGCTGACGAGTCCCAAATGGGACGGACTGCGCATCCTGGATTGCACTGCTGGCTAATGCCTATCAATACTATATATAACAGCTCTTGTTGACATTTTCCAGTGCCATGACATTCTAGAACGCATTGTATCTAACAACGACAGTCAATTCAAGTCGCAACAATTTCAAGATTTCTGTCAAATAAATGGTATACAACATGCACGGACTTAACCGTACCACCCTAAGTCCAACGACCAGCAAGGAGCTACACTGGAAATCATGCAGCATTCCCTTTTTGCATACGGCACAACACCAGTGGTAGATCAAATAAAAAGCCCAGCTGAGCTTTTAATGGGATAGATAGTACGTCCCTACCCCCAACCCATGTTGCTATCATCACCAGTTCAACGGTAAAACACAGTGAGAAATTTCGGCAAGAAGGGTCCGGTCTACGTTCACAAATATCGCCCAGGAAGAGAAAAATTGGCAGACGGTGTGTTATGAAGTCAACATGGGGCTCTTATACATGAGACTAAAGTGAGTCATGAAAGATGGGTGAGACACAAAAAAAGATATGACAGTAACACGCCACGTAATCAGATCTCCAGATACCCTGGGAAATGCTACATGCGACTTACAAACTAAATCCAGTAGATGTAAAATAAATCCAAGAGAAGCCGATTGCCACAAAGATCTTGGATCAATGGTTAAGAGATGTCGCGACAGATGTCCGAAATCATATCACACAGTGACGTGGTCAGAAAATTCACCACAGAACTATTATTATTTGTCCCTTGGGTTCCTGGGGAAATATACAGCTTCAGCAGCACCTCTCCATTCCACTCTAACCTCTGCAATCTTTTCAACATCGCTCAACAACAACCAACAAACTCTCATTTATTCCTCACTGACACGATCTCCTCCATATCACAAGCAACAGCGACGCCCAACTCGTCGTTTCCCATCTGAGTCCCACTCGACGGACTGACCTGACGCGTGATATCCCCGAATGATCTTCTCAGTGAATGCCCAATCCAATCCAATCCAATCCATCTCCACTTCCTTCCAATGCATATTTGTTGACTGATAGGTTGTTGGTTGGTTGGTTCGTTGGCAGATGGCCAGCCAGCCAGCCAGCCAACCAGCCAACCACAGTTCCTTGTTGCTTATACTCATTATTCTGGACATCCGATCAATCTTCAGTATCGAGGCAGCGTAGGTGGCAGTTGTTGACGAACGTCTATAATTTGTTGGAAATGCCTTTCGTGACATGCCAAGTCTGTCAAGCATCAGATGGAGGCACTGACTTCACTGAATTAGTGTTGAGAACCTGGATGTTGTTCACGTTTTATGCTGGGTGGAATGTAGAAGATCTCCACACTGGTTTCAGGTTTCTGAAGGTGTATCTTTCTGTTTTTCCGATCCTGGCTTTGACCACAGAATTATACCGCCTGCTAATTAATTCCTTTCGGATTGTTTATCTTCCCTTTATATTCCTACTATGATCTTAAAGTGTTTAAACGATAATTTTGTTAGCAGATTTCATTTGAAATATCATTAGATTCTCTTTGAGTTTCCAATAATAATAATGATAAAAATAGTAGTAATAATAGTACTAGCGGTATTGATAATGTCTGTATTCTGAAAGCTACTTCGAGAATACTCTACAGAATTTCCAACATGTCATATAGCATCAATTAGACAGAAACAGTGTATATGTATGCACAGTAAAATGAAATAAGTATAAATTACACAGGAAACATTAGAATACTTACTCTATACCTTTCTTGAAAATGTGCAATTAACTTAGGTAGACAATTACACTAGTAATTAGGTTCACAATATATAAACAGTAATATGCTCATCATAATCAATTAATTTACCTTCAAAAACAGAAGTTGACTAATTAGTTCATTTATAATACTTTCTTTATCCCATAGGAAAAGAGCTAAACACGCTACTGTAGATTTATTATACTTTGTAGTATGGGCATATGATCTTATGTACTTGCTCCTTGTCTTTCCAGATGACTGACACTCAGAGAGCTTTGAGTGAATACAATGCTGGTCATCTGATAAAATAAAAAGTATTTAACAAAACACTTTAAAATCTGCTCACAAAATTATCATTTAAACACTTTAAGATCATAGTAGGAATATAAAGGGAAGATAAAGAATCCGAAACGAAGGAGTCTGTTATTTATTTTCTGTGTAAATAATTCTTTGAGGACACTGATAATTTCTCTCTCATTGATACACATGACAAATCCACTTTTATTTTCATGTACTAACTATCATTGGATCCCCTGATAAAAATGTATTGGCTATTTATTAAAACAGATTTTACTCTGCACTTCTGGTATATTACAGTGTAGTAACATTTTCGATAGTAGCTACTGTGGTAAGGCACATATTGTATAGTGAATCAGTTTAAACCTTCCCTAAACACTTCACAGTTTTCACGTGTGGTAATGAAGAATGAAATCGTTAGACTCGGTGGGAATTTCTATTCCTATCACCGGTTTGATATATAACCGCTTATTATGAGAAAAATCTCATTGACACCACAGGTATATTATGCACTAATTCAAACAAGATCATATTACTTTCATAGCAGACGGTGAATGCACTGAAAGTAATGTTTGATATGAAAATGTGTTACTTCAAGGTCTGAGTGAGACATTGAAGTTGTTAACTGAGCTGTTAGTTGGGTAGAAGTGATTGATGGAGCTTGCAATGAAGTGGCTATGAAGTAAATGATCAAATTGCTAGCTGAATAACTGACTTTGAACTTTACATGTTGCAGTAGCAAATAGAAAGTCATGCTTCAGTTCTTAGACATGTGAGGATTGATTGATCAGCTTCAGTTCAGTATTTAGTACCTATCCGTTTTCTGCCAACACTCTACCTATGATCTTATTTATATCTTCCTGCTAACTAAATAATTAAAATAATCATCTGCTTTCTAATTTGTGTGCCTACCAAGTGAACGCATTAAAATGCGGTGAAGAGAAAGTTATGTAATCGGGATTCTAAATCCTTCCTCATCAGTGAATAAAGCGTTTCTAATTTACACTACCGAATTTCAATACAATGTAAATAAAAGTTTGCATAGATTGAAAAACAATTTCTAAGCATCTGAAAACATTTTTGTCCATTTTCTTTTTTAAATTGACATCAAGTTTGAGAAACGGTGATTCGGCTATCGTCAAAAACGTCGCACTCTATCATCTTCATTTGATCGCCTTTCATGGCTTTTATCTGTATGTATTTCAAGTCAAAACC
This sequence comes from Heterobilharzia americana, assembly GCA_944470555.2. Taxonomy (NCBI): domain Eukaryota; kingdom Metazoa; phylum Platyhelminthes; class Trematoda; order Strigeidida; family Schistosomatidae; genus Heterobilharzia; species Heterobilharzia americana. The sequence continues at coordinate 3,329,472 of OX104128.1, read as the reverse complement.
TTCATCTCATCGAACTAATCAACCTTTCTCTTCATATCACTTGTCAAATCAATTAACATTCACTTCATATGTTTTTAATCGCTGAGTTGATCAATGAACGAGTCAGATAAATACAGCTATCCTATACTCCCTCAGAAACATAAAGGTTCGCAAAATTACTTTTTCCCTTTCCAACAGGATATCTGAGTATTATCAGCTTTAACTGAATTGAATACAGATCACTAATTATTATTATTACTATTTATCCCTTGGGTTCCTAATGGAACATACGGCTTCAGTAGCACGCCTCCATTCCACTCTCTTCTCTGCAAACATTTGAACCTGGCTCCACGATTCCTCACAAGCTCTTATTTCCTCCTCGCACGATCTACTCCATGTCACTCTCACCTCGCACACCCAACTCGTCGTTTCTCCATTGCATTCCACTCGAGGGACTGGCCTGGTGAGTGATGTCCCCAGTCAGCCTTCCCACTGTATGCCCAATCCATCTCCACTTCCTTCCATTGCATATTTGTTGAGCGATAGCTTCTTGGTTGCTTCGTCGCCAGCCAGCCAACCAGTCAGCCACAGTTCCTTGTTACTTATTCTCATTATTCTGGCAGTCCATCTGATCTTCAGTAACGAGCCAGCGTAGGTGGCAGTTGTTGACGAACGTCTGGTTTCAGGCTAATAAACACCTGCCTTGCTATCTTCCCGATCATGACTTTGACGTCCTCGTCTGTGCCACCGTCTGTAGTTGAAACAGTGCTTCCTAGATAGGTGAAAGAAACTACTTCCTTCAGGTTTCTCCTGTTGGTGGTGATTGGTGCTTGTTGTTGTTGTTGTTGATGGTGGTGGTGGTGGTGGTGGTGTTGGTTGGGTATCTTCATCACCTGTGTCTTCTTTACATTCGCTTGAAGTCCCGTCTTCCTTCTCTGCCCTGCCTCGCCTCTTCTGTCAACTTTTTACTTTTCGCCTGTACATCTTCAAGTTTGTGTGACAAGACATCAGACACAAGTCGTCGGCGAAATCTTAATCTTCTGTGTTCTTTTCCGCAGTCCAGAGTATCACCCTCTTCTCGCTCCTCACTGTTGTCTGCTGCATGATCCAGTCCACTACAATCATGAAGATCATCTGTGATAGTAGACTGTCTTGTTTCATTCCCATCTTCACTTCAAAGGTAACACTGAGCTTCCATTGTGAATTCCTTGTAATGTGACGTCTTCATATAGTTGTTGAATGAGGCGGATAAAGGTTTGCGGTATTCTGTAGTGTTGAAACAGTTGCCTGTCAAATTACTTGTCGGTTGACGCTGTCGAAGGCCTTTTTAAAGTCGATGAAGCGTTCTATCTAATACTCTATGATAACTTTGGTACTGGGTAATGATTGAAGATGAAATGAAAATTTGAATCACAGCCGGATTCGAACCAGTAACCACTGGGTTTCCTGCCGGATGCTCTACCAACTAAACTACAAGAGGTCTGACTGCTGATCAGATCTCTATTTCACTTCCATCATCAAGGGTTTTGCTCGACTACCATATGAATTCGTGACGCATTACTACCACTTGGTCAGAGCATCCGGTAATAGGTGGTTTGAATCCGGTCGTGATTCGAATTTTCATTTAACCTTCAATCATCACTCAGTATCAGTACTAATCTGTTAAACCATAGCTATCTCAGATAGTCAAAATGATAAACAAAGTAGCTTATTTATCACATTTATTTAGATTAACTGTAAACTTGTCTAAATTTGTTTGAGTGTTTTGATAATCTCACCATCAATCTTCTTTCTTGTCACTCATAATATGAGAAGAAAGAACTTCATCTCATCAGATTTCAAGCTGATAGATCAGTACTACTTCTGTGTTTAATTTCAAAGAAATAATAACTGGTTAATGACCGTACATCAAATGGCTTCGTGGCGTATGCCGTACATAAAAATAAAAGTTAATTCTGTCGGCGAAATCAGTAATATTTGTTTATATGCATCAACATCCTTATAGGTTTTCTGCTATTCTCATCATGATAAAATTAAAAAGAAATGAGTGAATACCGCCTCTCATGCAAAAATATATAGATAATATTTTCAACAGTCCTTTGATATCAATATTTGTGAACTTGAAGCAATGAAAAGGTCAAAATGTCATTTATTTGAAAATGAACTCTGCATCAGATTACGACAAGCAGAAACTTAGTCTGAATGCAAACCTGAAGTATTTTAATCTTGAAAGAGGCAAAAAAAAGTTTATTTAGTAAACAAATTACATTAACCAATGTTGTTGCTTGTATTATCCCGTCGTCGATTAGACCAAACTGATCAGTCTTTGTTGGCATATAGGCTCCTGTGGGCATGTTTCGGTAGTACCTGAGTCTCATTTTTATGTAACTAAGATAGGTAATGACTAGCAGTAGATTCTATGATGCGTGTGTCATCCTATTCATGATCCGTCAGTTGGACGTACATGACTCTTAGTGAGAGATAATAGTTCCACTAAGACTCGAAGCTGGTATGGATGGCTACAAACACCAAAGTGTCAACTGATAAGTCGCAAATAGGAAGAAACTCATGTCCACTGCTAGCTACTATGCATCATCAATATAAAATCGAAATAAAAATAATATCAAAACGTTCAAGGAGGAGCCCATATTCCCATGGAAACTGATCAATTTGATCTACTCAACCACATGATAATACAACCAACATCTTATAAACTATACCGGTCGTACAGGGAGTGACTATTGTGTCTCGATGGCCTAGTGGATAACTCTCTGACGTCAGAAGTGATCTGTCCCTTGTTCCAGTTCCACTGGGAACAACCAGTGAAATGACCAATTAGGTTTCTCTATTTCAACTGAGATGGTAATTTTTTGTAAAACATAGAAGGCTAAACAGGTTGTTTCAACAGTTGCCAGTATGGACTTTAAAGTTGCTCATCCTGAAGCTACTTCCAGTGGTCTTAATACTGTTTGGGATTCTATCCTATGACCTGTTTCTATGACTGACACTGAAGACCATTCTAGCAACAACTGAGATAACCAGTCAGCTTTCTACATTTCAGGTAGAAAAGTCGTATTTTCTTGGAATACTGAAAATAATTTGACCATTTTATTAGTTGTGAGGATGGCCTTTAAAGTTACTCGTTTCTATAATACTGCGGCTTATAAACCACGATGTCTGCCTATTACCAAGGTATATGTATGTACACGTAGTTGTTTCGCTAACCGCTTCAGGAAGACGAACATCTTCGTTATAGGTGAAATAACTTTAAAGATGAACCTCCGGTGCTTTTGCTGTGCACAGCTGTCAAACGTGTACTCCATTTGACTGTGTGAATGATACTCAAGAAGGACTCTGGTCGAGTTATATGTCCAGAGTTGACCAAATGTTCAAGAACTGAACTGTTAATCGATTTACATTCTCCCCATACATTGAGGTGGCCAACGTGGCAACTTGTCCTTAACACACTCCGGAAAAAATTGGTGACTAGAGAAGCTGATATGTATCTTTACAGAGAAGAATGTCTTCTTCAGTAGTCTGAACAGCTGATTGTTCAGGATCTCTGCCGCCGTATCGCCTTTGTAACCAACGTTCATAAACAGAGTCTCCTTTGGAACTGTGAATACTTGCTCCATGTTCTATTTTAATTTCAAGTTCTTCTCAATAAATCTGGATGGATATCCATTTTGCATGGAAATCTTCCATAGTTCGTCTAGTTCATCGTCGTTAGTATCACTCTGTCAGATTCTTTTGATTCTTGAAGATAAGGAATGGATCAGTCTCTTTTTTTTGCTAAAAGGTACCCAGCTATGGAAATTCAAGTGTTGTCCATTCCATGTAGGCTTCCTATAAGTCGATCTCTGAAGTAAGCCATCAGGTCTCTGAGTTTTCTTCAAATTCTTTTGTGAAGCTGATAGATAGGTGACAATCACTGAACTTTCTAACCACAGTCTCAATATCTGAATTTTGATCAAATATGATGAATGTATGATCCATATATCTCTTATACAGGTGGAAGCAATAAATTGTTGAATGAACCCCACTATTCTCTAGGTTTGCTATAAAGCATTTAACCAGCAGCAGTTAAAGCGGTGACCCCATAGAGACCATATTTTTTTTGTCTATATAGCTCATTTTTGAATTCGAACTGTACGTTACAAATACATCTTAGAAGTGCTTTGGGATACTCATGTGAAAATTAATATCTTAAATGGAATCACATAGAAAACAGATAGTTCCCATGAGAGGTACATTGGTGAAGAGAGAAACCACGTCCAGAAAAATTATTCGTTTACCGGATACACTGACTTTATTAACTGATTCGACAAAGTCGAAGGAATCCAATAAGCTATCCGTATTTAGCTGTTTTCTGACTAGTTGAAGGACGTTCGACAGCCACTTGGCGATAGAATGGTATGATGAATTGTTGATGTATAAACTTGGACGCAGAGGAAGGTCTTCTTCATGTTCTATTGGGAGAGTGTATAAGCAAAGAGTAACAGAACAAGGAGGTCACAACTGTTCGAATAGGTCGGTTCTGATAATAGGCCTACTCTTCATTTTCTTCAGAATCTGCGTGAAATTTCGTTCAGTTTTCTCAGTGGTATCATTCTGAACAGACTCTTTGTAAATTTCACTTTTATTTGATATATCACAGAGACCATTTTCGCTTGATGTCGAAACGATCCATAAGGATAATACCAGGCCGAACTAGTAGCAAATCTTTATATTTCAAGATTCATCATTTCATCAGTTCAAACGCTTGTTTCATTCACCGTCTTCTTTACATCTATCTATCAAGTGGACGCTCAATATTTACATTTCTAATCTACCAAAAATGTTCACCTTGTCAAACTCCTTGCCTCTCCCATTATTTCCCTGATCTGAAAGATTATGGCGCAACTATTTTTCATTCTTGGTTCCGGTATTTTAGCACTAGCTTAATAATGCAATTATACAATACTGTTTAATAATAGACCGTTATATATTTATGATATGTATATAAATACGATCGTCCAGCTTTAGGAAACGATATCGTCGGAAAATAAAATTCTTCTCGCTGAATTATCTCTTCTTTTCTCCATGATTCTATGGGCATGTTTCGTCGTAACAAAGGTCATAATGAAGGTGATAATCGTAAACTACATAATTATAAGGAAGTTATGCTATTTTTGAGTGTTAATACCACCGAAAAATAAAAAACTGACCATACGTCTGAACGTAGAGCATCAAACTTGAACTGGTCAACTGTCAATGCTTCTGCCATGCACACACGTTTCGAACTATTCCCAAGCAATGCCAATAGAGGTCAAACAATTCGATCCAATAAACAACAAGGAATGACAAGCATATCAGCAAATAGTAATAACTACTATCCGTTGTAGAACAAGTGGCTATCGTACCTCTGTGGCATAGTGGATACCGTCTTGGTATTTGAAGCGCTGGGAATGAGGTTCGAGTCTCAGTGGGAACAACAACACTCACTGGAATGCAGACATATCCAGCTGACGAGTGCCGAATAGGACGAAACGCGCGTCCTAGATTCCTTCGCTAACCACAATCAACCAGATTATCGTAAATAACATTCGCGCAATATCAAGGCATCCGCATAAGAGCCCATATGCTAATAGAGGTAGAAAAATTAGATCTAATAAAACAACGGAGAATCACAAGTATGTCAATAAATAGTAATATTCCCATTGACTCTATAAATGTCATTAAAGAAGGACACTGGTGAAGCCATACATCTAGTGTCGACTAAATGTTGAAGAATCGAAATGTTAATTGATTTACATTCTCCTCTCTACAATCATGCAAGATAATACACAGAGATACTTCTGGAAAGTGTGCGCTTTGTACGGCCTATAATGACGTATCAAAGGATAAACGTACAGACTATGTGGATGTGGAAAGAATTGTTGTGTTAAAAGACTGATCTGTAAGATAATAAAGATCACATATAACGAATCACTGACCCATTTTGAAATAATAATGATCAATGTGTTCATTATTCATGACACAACAAATCATACGTTACGCTCACGATTTAGAATCGATTTGACATCATTGAAAATGATGTAATGAACATGTATAGATCAATTCAGCATGATTTAGTGAAATAATCTTATTCATTCATTCTCAATACTTCAAAGAATCTGATTACTAAACTTCTTACTAAAAACCAGAACAAGGTGTAATAAAAGTGTGTCTTGAGATGACTGAAAGTTCATTGAGAAAATATATCTCTTACACTGTTTATTCCTATGACTCTTTGACCCAATTCAATTTTAACTGCTATATAAAGCGTCATAATGAATAGGAAAATACTAGAGATAACATCATCTGAATAACGAGAAAATGAACAACTTGAAGTTGTATGTAACAGCCTGTATTGTGTTGTTTCATAGATATGAGTCTATGAAATCAGGTAAGTATCGGTAGTCACTGAGTCCGAAATATACTACTTAGATAAAACGAATTTAAGTATTTAATTTTCAGAGAGTAAACCCCTAGAATATCACCATCGAAAAGACCCTAGACAAAAATAAGGGTGTTAAATAACGCACCACAAAAGATTAGTCAACAAATATGAAGGCGTTACCATTAAATTTAGGAACTCGAAATCGAAAAAAATAAAACACGAAAAACGTGAGAATAACCAGTTGAAACCTCTAAGAATGATTACCAAATATGCTCCAAAATGACCTGAAAAGTACAAAAGGAATCGAAACAAAACTAACCAAATAGAAGATAAAACTTAACGGAGGCAGTGGCAGCAGGTGTATTGGAAGTGAAAAAGTCATGCTGCACGGAAGCTAACACATTGTTCTCGCCTTTTCACTATTTCCAGTGGATTACAATCTCCCGATGGTGACAGGCCCATGCAAAACGAGAATTCTGCCTCACTTTTACAATTCAACATTACGCAAGTGTCAACAATTCCATTATGGTGGTTGTATGGGCAACGGGAACAACTTCGAAGATAGATGGCAATGTGAAACGAAATGTAAAGCATCATAAATCCATTCTTATCGATAAGCGTTTTATTCTTTTGTTGAGAGTGTAAGCAAGCTCAGTATGCCGCCTGAGTTATCACTTGATAGACTGTCATATTTCGCTTGCTGTTGTTATGCACTCACCATAAATAACTTGGCCAAATTACTACAATCCACGCCGTCTATTCCATTTCACTACCTGTGTTCCCCACAGATGCATGTGAATGCAAGTGTGTAATTGTGTGCATGCGTACCAGCGTGTCAGCGTGCCTGCCTATGTGCATACGTGCATGCTTCCGAATTCACTTTCCTGCTTGCATGTGTGTCTGTGGGTCTCGAGGTGTTCCTCTGTGCGTGACTGCACCCCTGTATGTGTGTACATGCGTGGAATTATAGAAATGCACTCGACTGCGTGTTTGCCTGACTACTCATGTGCACCCGTGTATCATTGGATAAGTGGTTCGTCAAATCCTGTACAACGGAGCAGAGTGACACAGTCTTTCGACACTCGAATTTCTGAATTCCCTCGCAGTTACTCGTCCTGCTGAGTGCTCATCTACAACAGAAGCGTGGCAGGAAATTTCACTGGTGTATTTAAATAAGTGGAGAAGAATGACAGATATTTACACAATGGTCAGACAACGGAGTACTCAAGCTTCAAACTTCTATTGTCGTCTCTCACTGTTCTCTCTGCAGACAACACATGGAATTCCACTCTCACACTAAAGAAACGAGAGTCCACGCATTCAGATGTGTTCAGTCAGCTTCAGTTTTAGGCATTTCTATAGGTAACATATTTATCAAACCTTCAGTTGATAATCGCTTTTTCCATCCGAATTTTTAATCGATCCACATTTGTCGTAAAACACAAGTACACACTGTTGTAAATAAAGCCAACTGAACCTAACTGATATGTGTCTTCTTCTGTCACTTTTCAGGAAGCAGCCAACCAGAAACGGTGAGTACGCACCAGTGAGAATACTTGCCAACTTTGAAATCCAATGCTTTTTGTGTACCGACAAACGAAACGCTTATCTCAATCTTCACTAAACACCAGAATGAAATCTTTTAACATGAAATCTGATGAAAATTACCCTTAAACTCTCTTCCACTCGATTGTCAACGAGAACCGGTCTCCAATGCGTCCTTCCAAGTACGGGCAACAACTCTGTGAATTCAACGAACAAGTATATCATGGAGAAGGTAACTCTTGTCTTCTCTTGAGAATCGTATCAACAATTTTGTGAAGTGCACACATTCATTGAGTGTGTTATTCCTTGCAAATCTATCGTCGACTGACCTTCGTATGCCATCACTAGATATTAATTATGTCATTGGTAAAAGTCAAATACAACCAAACTGAACACAAAACACCCCCCACTTCAGACCCGATCTTCTGCGTCTTTCCGACAGTCTCACAAAAGACCAAATCTCTGTAATCGTCTTTTTTGCTTTGTTCAAATGCGAATTCCTCTTTATTTGAAAAGGGTTTGTGCAAATTTTCAATATTTTGCAGTAATCACATGAACCACCTTGTGAGAAATGTTCAGGTCAGGCAAAGAAAGATACCAGGCAAGGAAGGGAAGTTCGTCGATGAAATTGTGAACCTGCATCGGCTGAGATGTCTTGGATATGAATTGCATATGCTGAGCCATCGCATACGTCAACATGTCATGTTAGAAGAAGTGGGTGTATGTGAAGAGAGAAGAGTTCAGGGTGACGAGATCAACGAGTGGCACCCAGCGACGAAGACTAAAACTGTTGGTGGGAGACGAGTAAAGGGATGTAGACCGTCTGGCTGATGTTCCAGAGACGATAAGAATTAGTAGTTGTGGGGTCTGGGTGAAATGGCTGAAAGAGATGCCAGACAAGTGAGTGGACCGTCTCCAGTCATTCAGGAGGTGCTCACTACCTCTTCATACCTCTGTTCTCGTGAATGCTCACCATTGTGAAAAGATGTCTGCATGTTGCTCCACTGAGACATGTAGACAGTTCACTCGTCAGTCGATTCGCTTACACAGTCACTGACTAACTAGATGTCTGTTGAACGGCGTCTGCTTGGCTGTCAGCTAACATATTGTTCTCGCCTTTTCACTATTTCCAGTGGATTACAATCTCCCGATGGTGACAGGCCCATGCAAAACGAGAATTCTGCCTCACTTTTACAATTCAACATTACGCAAGTGTCAACAATTCCATTATGGTGGTTGAATGGGTAACGGGAACAACTTCGAAGATAGATGGCAATGTGAAACGAAATGTAAAGCATCGTAAGTCCATTCTTATCCATAGGTGTTTTCTTGTCTTTTTAAGATTGTTTTCAATCTTTTTAGAGTCCCTGAATTTCCGGTTCTTGTTGACGTTCTATTTTTTGTTTTCTTTACGTTTCTTTTCTTTTTACCGGTATTATCTGCACTTTTTTTCAACCGTTGTGCTGTTTGCTCCAGTTTTACTTTCAATATCTTTTTTCGTGAATTTTTATCGCTTTTAACGTGTTCATTTCATGGTTATAAATTAATTTGGCTAATTTTGAATTGCACTAACCCTTGTATGTTTTTATTTATAATGATGTGGCTATTTGATGGCTTCGTTTCCAACGGATAAGGAGGAGGTTTTGGGTAAGCTTTTTAATTTGTTCGTAGTGTGTATTTGGCTTACAATATTGTGCATTTGTATAGCCTTTTTAATCATAATTTTCATCTTCCTCGTGATTTACCACAGGCTTTTTCACATTATAAATCCACTATTCTTCACTAGTGTCATTAGTTCGCTAATTTACAATCTGGTTTTACTAATTTACTGATGAAGGATCATATTGAACATGTCAAGTCGCTCAGTAACATATGTTGACATAAACTTAAGTCACCACGCTGAAGGAAAGTGTTATTTTAACAAAATACTGCCGACTCGCTGATTAGACTAAGTTAGATAAACCTAATAGTGAGAGGAATTATACTCAGCAGATCAATATACTACTCACAGGTACCTTGAAGATAATAAAGGACAATGCACTAACTTTTTCTGTTTTATAACAAACACCACATTCGACCAGTTGGTTCAGCTATCCCATTCCTGTATGGATTGCTGAAAATACATATAGCAAGATTACTTGGTAGTTTGATTTTGGATATGTCAGATTCTCCTTATCATTGTATGATCCACTGAAATACTTGAATCAGTAAAAAGCAAAATGGCACTTCATTCTATTCGCGATAAATTTCAATTTTTTGATACTACTAACGATGTTGATACCACTAGTAAAGTCTTGTGTTCCTTAATTGTTACCTCAATGTTCACCAATGTGTTATTCAAAGAAACTGTCCTCTGCATATGTAATTACATCGATTAACATAGTCTGGATTTGGGAATTCGAACAAACTACCTGAAAAAGCAAGTTAGTTCCAATGATTTACTAATAAAATGGTGGCGTTTCAATATGATCGCTATTAGGACATTTGGTGGTAAATTGTTTTATGTCAAAATTGGAAAATTCTAATCTGAGTCAAACCATGGTTCATTTTAACCCCTACAAAAGATGAATGGATGATATATTTGTTATTTGTCACGTAGATGTCGGTCTCGTACTCATCCAGCAATTGCCACTCATTCACATTTCTCGTTATTTCGCTCACAGTGTATCTGGTGTATATTTTAATCTGATTGAAGGAATCAACTGTAGTAGATGGAGATAATCGACAGGAAGCCCTTAGCCTAGGTTTCCTGCTTGTTGGCACTCATCAGTAAGGTGTATCTGCAACCGCAACGGAACCTATGTCCTGCCTGAGGTCCAAACATGCGTTACCGCTGAGCTATTCGGGCCGCGACTGATCTCCTGTTGCACTGGACAAGATCCACTAATTGGTCACTGTCCTACAGAAGGTCGGTCACAGCGCGAATAGCTCAATGGTAACGTCTCTGACTACAAAACCGGGTGACACGGGTTTGGATCTCAGGTGGAACATCAGTTCTGTTGGGGTTGTAAATACGCCTTTCTGACGAGTGCCAACAAGCACGTAACCTATATCCAGGGCCTCCTTCTGATTATCTCCATCTAACTAACATCTATGAAAGTGCATTGTGGTGCTGAGCTGCCTAGTCTGGTGGCTACATTGCAGAATGATCGATAGAACTCAGTCGCTACATAGGACTAGACAACATAAAGTTGATTACTCTCCAGTGACCAATCAATAAATCAACTATAACTTTCAACTTAGAGACAAAATTGTCAGTGCTAATTGATATACTATTCCAAAGTAACAGCTACACTTAGTCTGCGGGACAACATTAAACCTACTTTTCTATCCAAACATTGTTTTAAATGCCGCTATCACCCTCAACGATACTGAAATAGATCAACCTGGAAAACTTGGAGTTATTAGAAACGGTGATTATTCTGATTCGACTATACCTATTTCTGTTGTTCGCAATGTCAATGGATCTATCAAAATTTGTGCAGATTACTCGACTGAACTAAATCATGCTTTGAATTCACATTGTCAATATCCGCTGCCACTACTTGTTGATATATTTAATAAAGTCAACAGAGGATTAATATTTTGAAAAATCAGTTTTTCTGAGACATGTCTACCAATTCCAGTTCACTAGACGAACAATCGAAATATTTACTCATAATTAATACAACACTATTGGTTGTACCAATTTAACCAGCAACCGTTTGATGTCATATCAGCTCCAGGAATATTTCAACAAATTATGAACACAATGTTATCAGACTTTTCATTTGCACCACCACCACCACCACGGAAATGCAAATTTTTGCTCCATGACTGGTCTTCAGCGGTGCCGTGGCTAAGAATAGAGGCAGAATGAGAGAGATAATCGCTCAATTTCGAATGTCCTTAACATCTGTCTTTCCTCTCAGTCTTCCTCATTCTGACTAGACCACATTCACTTCATGGTCTTGTACATTTACTCCCCATACATCTCGCAATACATAAGTAATATTCTACAGTGTAGGCTAACCATATAAATCCACCTTCTCACTGAGTTATCTGGTGTGACGTTAGTGGTCGTAGGATCAACTGGAGTATAGCCACTCGGGGGGTATTACTAGTTAGAGACAATGTTTGGGCATTTCCCTTAATCCGTTAACCAGCCAATAGAATAATAAAAAGATTACTATGTCGAACAGTATTGACTGTTGGTGTTTGTAATGGCTGCATTCATGTACGCTGAAAACGTTTCTCAAGACCTAGTTGGTAAACTTTCTTTCTTCATATGATAATCTGATCGTAAGTGATTATTCTAGTTAGTCGATGACAATTCTAAGCTAAGTCGACTGAATGACGTGAATAAGACAATATCTCTAACTAATCTCACACTCCTACGGCAACTGTATTCCTATCTCACCTCATTTTATTTGCGCAATTCTTTATTTTACTCATCCACCAATTTCGGCTCACTGAGTTCATTTCATTTTTTTACTCATTAGACAACCTCAGTTAGCGTTACTTGTTCAATGTCCCATACTCTTAACCTTCCTTGACAATTCTTGACCTTGAATCTTATGACAAATAAATTAGTTATGATTTTCTGCTACAGCTAACGATTGGTACTTTTTCGATGGTTTTAATTCCGTTGTTTGCAATGCCATGTATTATCACCACTCAGTATTTCGTAGTTAAGCTATATTATAATATAATTCCGTCCTGATAACTATTGTGAACTTTGGCCGTATGCAGCTTGTTATCCCACTCTCCATCTGTTTGGTTCCACAGACAACCTGGTCTTAACTTTAGTTTGCGTTACCTATCAGCTTCTATGATTAACGGATTAAGGGAAATGCCCAAACATTGTCTCTAACTAGTAATACCCCCCGAGTGGCTATACTCCAGTTGATCCTACGACCGCTAACGTCACACCAGATAACTCAGTGAGAAGGTGGATTTATATGGTTAGCCTACACTGTAGAATATTACTTATGTATTGCGAGATGTATGGGGAGTAAATGTACAAGACCATGAAGTGAATGTGGTCTAGTCAGAATGAGCAAGACTGAGAGGAAAAACATAGGTGCGAAGGATATTCGAAATTGATTGCTTATAGTTTTCATTCATTCCTGCTACGAAAACAATACCACTGATGAACATTTGTGAAATCAAATGACTCCATTCAAGTCTCTTATTCCGTTTTAGTGAATACGATACGTTAGAATTGGCCAAGATGTGTACGAATTCGAAGGTAGTACTTTTAATAATTCAGTTTCTTTCCTGTTAAATTATTAATTTCAAGTTGATAATATTTCTGCATTTTTGATTATCTTTTCTAAAGTTTTAAACTCAATTTCAAGTTTCAGTAAACTTCACGTCAATGATCCTTGACTTTAATTCTTAACGATGTTTCAAACATAACTGATCTCGTATTCCTATCCATTTTACTCTGTAAATAAACTTACTGTGTTTATCTTCAAAATTGTTGCTTTTAATGTACATTTTTATGAAGAATCTCTTAAACAGGGGGTATCAACTCAACTTGTTACACTTCACAGTAGTACACAAAGAACAGGTGGATGGAAAAATACTGATATCAAAGTAGGAAAAAATTGTATGATACAACAAATAATTAGTGAAAAGATAAGATGAAATTCTCTTCAACCAGGAACTAGAGATGTATTCGCTCAAATTCTTGTTTCTGAATAGAAATCATGTCAACCGAGTTGAAACTAACGGATCAGTAGAAGTCCAAAAACTCAAGGTATAATTCTAATTAAACAGTTTCCTTTTTTATGCATTGGATAGTTAGTTATCTTGGAAGAGTTGGATGGTAATGTTGACGTCCTTAGGGAAAGCAAAGTAAATTTAATGTTCTCTATTCCTTATCTGCTTCATCTTGTGACAACATAAGTATATGATTGTAAAGCCTGGCAGAATCATATTCTTCATTCCTTCCTATATAGTTGCTTTCAAAAGTATATGAATGAGTATATGTTTATATATTCCAAAAGAAAGAAAAACAACAGTAGTTATTTCAAATATCTAGACAAGCATTGTTTTGAGATTATAAATGAATGTAAAGGACTACAATGATGAAAAGTCAAATGTCGGAGTTTTAGATTTTATTTGCTATGACTCTTCCACCTATCTAGGCAGCACTGTTTCAACTACAGGTAGCCCAGACGAGGATGTCAAAGTCAGGATCGAAAATGCAGCAAGACAGGCATTCATTAGCCTGAAACCAGTGTGGAGATCTTCTGCACTCAGCATGTGGAACAAGATCCGGATTTTCAACACCAACCTCAGTCAAGTCAGTGCTTCTATCTGATGGTTTAGAGACTTGGCGCGTTACGAAAGGGATTTCCAACAAATTACAGATATTCATCAACAACTGCCACCTACGCTGGCTCGATACTGAAGATCAGATGGCCAGAATAATGAGAATAAGCAACAAGAAACTCTGGCTGTCAACGAACCAACCAACAACTTATCACTCAACAAATATGCAGTGGAAGAAAGTGGAGATGGATTGGGCATACACTGAGAAGGCCGACTGGAGACATCACGCGCGAGGCCCTCGAGTGGAACCCCGATGGGAAGCGACGAGTTGGGCGTCCGAGGCGGGGGTGACATGGAGGAGATGATGTGAGGAAGAAATGAGAGCTTTTGGGCAGTCGTGGAGCCAGGTTCAAAAGTTTGCAGAGAACAGAGTGGAATGGAGACGTGCTACTGAAGCCGTATGTTCCATTAGGAACCCAAGGGATGAATAATATAATACTAATAGTAATGGATAATTAATCGCTTCGGAAAAATGACTAAACGGACAACAATGTTTCACCAAGTGGTTGTAGGGTTTTGACCATGAGTGTCTTCATAGTGTTGCTCACGTTTGATAGAATCCCTAAATGAGCAATGTTCAGGTCAGGCTGCGTACTAGGGGAAGGCAGATAATTCAATTGATGAGGTTATGAACTTTAGTCGACTTAGATGGTTTATACATGTCATGCGCATACCAAGCCGCAACCCACCTCAAAGTGGTATAGTAGAGGGAGTTAGAATAGGTCAGTGGAGGGTTCAAGATAGTCATAACAACACCTGGCACCTTTTTATGAAGCCTCTGACTGTTGCTGGTGTGGCGAGATGTAGAGTACCTGGTTCGAGTCCCCGAGAAGAGAGAAATCAGTGGTTGAGGACTCTTGGTGGCATTGCTAGAAATCGGTCACAATGACGTAGATATATTCACTCTTTGAAATCTTCTTGTTCATTCCCTTACACAACTTCATCTTCTTTGAAAGCATTACTTTCTTAACCATCTGTTCTTTGCATACCACTGTGAAGTGGGGTAACCTGAGTCGATGCACTTGTATGAAAGGTTCTACGTTGGTTTAGTCAGTCAGTAGTCCATCAAATAAACTAACATAAAATTCATCTCTGGTGTACACTTCAAAAAGCAGGGTGATATTTTTCTCACGTTACGAAGTTACTTGGCTTTTGCTGAGTTCTTCGCATCATTTCATTTTAAACACACTTATATTTAAAGTGAACTTGTTCTCAATAACCATATACCATAACACTATTTGGTGTTAAATAGTGGTCAATAAACCACATCAATGACAATCATTTACTTCTGAAATAGAAACAATCCAGTACTACAGAGAAAAATATGCAAATATAATGTCCGGTTAATATTGCCAAGTGAATACAATGAATGTCTGCAGCGCTTTGAGTCAGAGACATTAGCACACAATTTATTCAAGTGCTTACGAAGAGTACGCTACATCCTCAGCACTTTTTTCAAGTAATTTTGTAATCTAGCAATCTACCTTCTATCTAGTTACTATTTTTGCTTAAAAAGGTTGAGAATCTACACAGTTACATTATCTCCTAATTGTAATTTTTATCTATTTGTTGAACTTAGTGGGTTGACGAAACTCAATACCTTATATCGTCATCTAACCACTGGAACAATCTGTTAAACGATTGCGTACTTCGATAGCTGACGGTAATTGGAAGCTTCAATCTTCAAATTACTCTCAGGGGAAGTTATAATATTCCGCTGTTTCATACACTGGCTTGTTACAGAAGCTGAATTCCAAAGACAACTGTTAACTTACATCCTTGTTACAGCTAATTTTTAAATCTTGCCATTTTTAATGCTGTTAGTAATTTGTAGTTTGTGACGTTATCATGAGTAACGTTTTTGTTGCCAGAAATGAACCAATTCGTAAAGCTAAGAGAAGAAGGGTTTCGAATTCATCCCCAAGGGTTTGAAAACAGTGTGTTTGCTAACGGTCCCTTTGTCGATCTGTTAGATCTAATGGCAGAATCATATTATGATGTGACTGTAAGCAAACGTGATATAAGCACAAATACACATCGATGGCATTCGATGGAAATCCCACCATATCGGGAATTGACAGAAGTAGTAATGTGTGAACCACTTGATCATGACCCAATGGTAAGGTGCATGCCGTGAAATCTGAAGTTCTTGGACTCGGTCTCCGGTGAGATCTTAGACACATGCTACCAAGAAGTACTATACTAACATGAAACAGCTCTCCTGTATTGACAAGTTTCCAACAGTTCCACAACTGATGCCACTTCGTGATGAATACCAAACTGTAATCGATAACCACCAACCCCACCCCACCACCACCACCACCACTCCCCACCATCTTCACAAACATCCAAGCTGAAGTTCCATATTCGCCCATCTAATTCATACACATCACCAACTACCTTCAAGAAAGTCCTTTACAGTTATTTATCATACACCATCTAATCTTCCACACGGTTTATTTGTACGTACACTACACAGAATCAAGGTCAACGACACATATTTTAATAAACCAAATATTTGTATGCTAAAGTGCTTTGTACCACCCCAATCATTGTCTTAGACACCAAAATAAATCAAATTCTCAATTCAGTCTCATTTCATTAACCTGGAACATTTCCAGACAACACTATCCCGTTGTTATTCTTCAGTTGTCAACACGTCAACTTGACAAAGCCATCCACTTTTTACATTTTAACTATTGTACAACCAATCAGTTAATAATCTATGTTCACTCTATTCTTACACTGTACCACTCATTCATCCCAACCAAAAGATGTCAGGTTTGCATATCAAAATGACCCAACGAGCTACAATGCCTCGAACACTTGTTCCCTTGACGTTCTACCATACCAGAATGGTCTACTGGATAGTGCTTCAACAAAAGCAGTTACCGTTATAGTGTAAGTTTTCACGCGATGATATTGATCCCAAGTTGAAATCATACTGCTGGCTAGACAGGACTGTGACAGCAGTAACATGTTCTCCCTGGATGACTAGCTATGCCACGGTAATACTGCCCCTCCTAAGAGAAGGAGGTGGATTAGAAAAGATCGACTCTAAAAACAGCACACTCCCCACTACCCTGAGAAATGCCGCTGATGACGACTAGCTCTCATAGTCAGATTCAAAAGCAACAAACTAAAATCTCATACCTTCAAAAGGCTCGTGTGTGATCAGTCCCAGGCAGATACATCTTGGGCTCTGCAGTCACGCACCAACCCCACTTTTCAGGTAGCTCAAGAATATTCATTTATCAAATCATTAACTTCATGACTAACCTTCATTTCACGACTATCGTTGATTAAACCACCAACACCACTAATCAACTTGGTACTCTGATATTAATTCCTCAAAACTGATACATTAGTGTAGAGCTATTGATGTGAAGCTACGTGGAAAAAGATTTCTTCGCACAATCTGTTTTCTTCTAAAAGTCAAAGTGAAAATTTTCAATAATCTAGGAACATCACTCTGGATTCCTTGGCGATTTACAGACAAACAAACAAACAAAATCAATCAAAGCAACAATGTGATGAATCACAGATAACCGGCAACACATTTGCAAGTCGAATTACACGGAGGTTACACATATAAGTGAAGCTGTATTACTAATCCAACTAATTCACTAGACAAACATAAGGCTTATTTAATGGTCGAACGAAATCAAAATGTACTCAGCAACAGCATACAAGCTTGTTCAGTAGGCAGTGAAATACAGCGATCATTCGAGTGCTAATGACACTACTTTTTTGCTCATATCTTGGTACCTAGG
Organism: Heterobilharzia americana; assembly: GCA_944470555.2. Lineage (NCBI taxonomy): Eukaryota > Metazoa > Platyhelminthes > Trematoda > Strigeidida > Schistosomatidae > Heterobilharzia > Heterobilharzia americana. The sequence continues at coordinate 3,311,433 of OX104128.1, read as the reverse complement.
ACTGAGTTCGAAACCATGACCAATCGGTAGAAGACCAACTGCCTAAATCAGTGAGTAACAGTTTCACTGATTTCAATTTGGTATTTATCATGGCTTACATCAGTTGGAGAACCACTAAAAACCTGGCAGTACTGAACAGTTGTTTCGTGCCAGGATGGTGCTCGTCAGCAGCGCGCAACCTTGACACCACCAGATACAGGACCTAATAATGATCAACACACAGTCTATCCACTAATTCTTATCTATGCAGGTAACTAGCAATAGCTCGTTAACCTATGAGAATGACTGTCATAGTGCAAGGTGTACCATACTGAATGACCCATGTGCCAGATGTGACTAATAAACATTCTTCCCATCTCTGTCTTCTCGTTTCCTTCGGTAGCACCATACAAGAAACGTATCTCACAAGCAATAAGAGAAAAAAATCATTAAAAATCACAGGTAACTTGACTAATTTTAAACCAACAGATCATATCAGAAACATAGTAAACCAGCTCGACAATCCTATTAAAAATTCCGAGAAGGAAACAATACATAAAATACCATTTGTTAACTGTTCAGTCAGTTATATGCTTCAAAGGGTTAAATTATTCAAGGTCAGGTTAAATGAACATCGAAGACTAGCAAGCGTAGGTCCATACAGACAGCAAAACAAAGACAATATCAACATAGAACCAGGCACCACTGCCTAACCGTCCGAGTTGCCACACCTCATACCACTACATAAAGTAAAAAGGCACTGAGGTACAAGATGAAAATAAGAAAATTCTGACAAAAGGAATATAAAGTATGAAAAGAGAGGAAGGAAGAATGAGAAAATGGTGAGATTCGGTATAGCGTCGTCAAGATGAGGATAGTATGTGTATACATCTGTGCCACTCACATCGGTTCTCAGACATGCGATCACCTAGATTCTCCAACCACTGGTCCCCCCTGTCCCACTCACCCCAACCACCTAGTCTACATCGTCTCCGCACATGACTCAAACCAACAGTCAAACACTTCATACATTTATGCCATATTTTAGTCTGACCACCTCGGGCCTTTTTCCAAACTGGACCCACCTCAGCCAATATTGTGTGAAGAGGCAATCGGTGACTGGGTATACGTAGTATGTGTCTCAACCATCTCAGTCGATGAAGGTTCACAACCTCGTCAACTGACTTACCTCTTCTCCCTAAAACTCTACACCTAACTTCTGCATTACTCACATGGTGACACCACGGAATACAGCCTATACTACGAAGGCGACGGTGGTCAAACACTTGAAGCCTTCTTACATCTTCCACTTTGACTGGCCATGTTTCACAACCATACAGTAGAACAGACCAGACTGCTGTGAAGTACACACGACCCTTAGTAGACAATCGGATATCACAGAGGCGCCATAGGTAGCGTAAGTTGGCGACACACTGCCGAGCTTTTTGTATCCGTGCAGAGATTTCATCGACCACTGATCCACCAGGGTTGATCCTACTTCCCAAGGTTAGTGAAGTGGTCAACACACTCAACCGCTTCACTCTCTGTTCTTAGCCACGTCACCGCTGAAGACCAGTCATGGAGCAAAAATTTGCGTTTCCGTGGTGGTGCTGGTGGTGGTGAGAAACGCATCCCAGACATTCTCAAATTCCCACTCAAAGTGTTCAGAAGACTCTGCATCTTGTCAGCGTCGTCACTTAACAGGACTATGTCATCTACATATTCTAGGTCTAACGAAAATCCTCTTGTGATTATGTCAACGTCTGTATAGTCAGGTGATGAGAGGGAGAATATCCATGAGAATATCTATGGTGAAATTGAATAAGAATGCAGATAGTGGGCACTCTTGACGGACACCACTCGATGAGCATAGCTCACCTGACATCTCACCATAGGCTCTAACACGCCCACAAGTGTTTGAGTAGAGAGCCTTCAATAAGGTGATGTACTTACTCGGCACATCTTTCAGTGACAAACATTGCCATAAGACTTCTCGATCAACGGAGTCGAATGCCACCGTCCTCAGGTCGAGAAATACAGCTAGTGACAGGCATCGGTGAGCGTGCCTATGTTCCAGAAGCTGGCGCAGTGTGAATATTTGGTCGATACACCCATGGCCAGATCTAAAGCCTGCCTGGTTTTCTCGGGCTTGCTGTTCCCGAGCTCCACTCAGGCGTCGAAGAATTATAGAACCTAGGATCTTGGACACTATGTTCTTCAGGCTGATTCCTCTGTGGTTATCACAAGAGGACTTCTCGCCTTTCTTGAAGACTGGAATATTCAGTGACTTTGACCAGTCAGAGGGGATCGTATTTGATTCCCATATACTGGTTAACACTCCTGTTAACCTGACTAAGAGCACTCCACCACCATCCTTGTATACCTCTGCAGTTTGTCCACCTGGTCCTGCTGCCCTTCCCCGTTTCAGGTTACCTACCGCTTTCTCAACTTCTTCTAGTGTCCAGGGGCCTATCCCAATGTTCCACTCAGGATCCGACTGGATAGGGGACAATGCAATGGTGGCTGGAAGCCAGTTAAACTATTCCTCCAAGTGTTCTGCCCATCGTTCCAGTCGTCTTCCATGCAGATCCGTCCTTCTCCCCTATAGTCTCACTAACCACAGTTGACCTCCCCCCAGCTTCCTTAATAAGTCTAAATAACTGTCTGCTGTTACCAATCGCCGCTGCCTTCTCCATCTCTTTAGACTTCGCTGCCCACCACTGTCCACGGTCGTTGTGTAGACTGTTTTCCAATCTACTTTTAAGTTGCGCTCCCTCTTCACTGTACTCAGAGCCGGCACGGATGCGTTCACGTGCATACATTAGTTCGGAAGATTCTGCTGATATCCACTGGCTCTTTCTAGCTACTATTTTGGTGTCGGTTACAGTATTCAGTGCTGCTTTTATAGCAGACTGAAGATGGTACCAAACTTCTTCTGGATGAGTAACAGTCTTCTGTTCCAACAACTGTCTAACCAATTTCTCACTGAACACGGCTTTGGTATTTTCGTTGTGGTACTGGTTTTGTTGCCAAATCTTTCTTACATCCTTTGAAACACAGGCATATACGCGCTCGCACCAACGTGTGGTCGCTATCCAGACACGTACTTCAGAAGGGAAGCGGCAGTCTTCCACCAACCCTCTCCAGTGACGACTAATAGCAATGTGGTATATCTGTGTCCATCAATGAGTTGGGCTCGGTGGACACCACGTCAGACAGTGTCTTTCTTTATGTCTGAAATTGGAGCTGGCTAAAAATAGGCGGTTATCTGAGCATAGTTGTAGTAGGCGATCACCGTTATCTGTACGTCCAGCCGGGATTCCGAAAGTCCCACCTAAGTGCCTTTCTGCCTCACTCAGCCTAGCCAGACAGAAAAAATCAAGGCACAACCTCGCACAGTGGCACACTCGTTCAATTCACGACATTTTACAGTCCACGGGAAAATATGGACTTCAAACGAGGCAAATCTGCATAACAGGAGCAACTCAAAGGTGAAAATTACTCAAAACATTCAACCCTCACAACATAACAAAGAGTGAATACATCTCCATCACACTGACCGATTTCCAACCACCTCAACCACTGACTCCCAGTTTCGAAAACACGAGTCACATAGTCTACACCCACCTCACCTAACATAAACATAGCTCAGACCAAAAATCAGGGACTGGCGTCTCTTCTCTGTCAGGCAGTCCTCAACATCCACCAGAATTACACAATCACGTAGGTGATGGCTAGACACGGGTAGTAAATGCTCCAGCCACCTCAGTCAATGAAGGCTTACAACCTTGTCGACCAACTTGCCTAGTACCCTTCGCCTAACCTTGACCTCACCCACATGGCGATTCCATTATACACCACCAACGATATGATGATACCTATACCCAAGTACCACTAACCACTCCATATGCACTGCACTTATCCACCTTTGGCTTCCCAGTGGTTGACCTATTCTCTGGTTGACTTGGAGCTCCCAGACCACATTGTCCTGCTAGGTAGAGATGCTGATGAAGTGTAGTCTTGTGAAGGCGTTGAGGAGAAATTCGAGTATGTTCGGCATGCATTTCGCACCTGTCAAATATAAGATGATGCTTGCAAAGCGATCTTAGAGTAGTTCGAGCGAAATGATTGTGAGTGAAGTGGTTGAACCTGCTGACCACTTCACATATTTGAGAAATTGCATCAGACCAGATGGGCTGGTTGCTGGCGTTATCTCAGGTGGGATACAGAGGAGCTGACTGACACTGGCCAACTGGTGTCATCTGCTGCACCGATTGGGGCGATTTCTGCGACTACCCATCAAAGAACGAGTATACTGCACTCCAGTCCGCTCTGTCCTGTTGTACGGCTTTGAAACATGGCCGTTGGAAGTAGAAGATATGGAGTGCTGAGTGGTATTTGGGTATAGGTTTCATCGAATCATTGGTGGTGTATGGTGGAAACGCCATGAGGGTGAGGTCGAGATTAGGCGAAGGGCACTAGGCAAGTTCGTCGATGGGGTTGTGGACCTTCATCGACTGGGCTGTTTTGGAAATGTAGTGTGCACGTCGAGCCACCACCCACGTGCAATCTTGGGGGAGTTGGATTAGGCTGGAATGTCGTTGAAGATGGCCGGACAACAAGGTGGCACCAGTGCATGAAGTCCCCGACTACTGGTTCGAATTGTGTTTGTGTTGGGGGAGGAGGGTGTAGACTACGTGGGTGGGGTTACCGAAACGACAGGAATCAGTAGTTGAGAACTGTTGGTGAGATGGCTGAAAATCGGTTACAGCGGTAATGTATTCACTCCTTAACATCTTCTTATGTTCCAATATTCGCACTAACCTTTATCTTTAGACTGTTTATTCTCTCACACAACTTCGCCTACTTTGATATCACTCCTTTTTATCCAACTGTTCTTTGTGTACTACTGTGAAGTGTGGCAACTTGAACCGATGCACCTGTGTCCGAGGTTCTACATTGATTTGTCAGTGCCAGTCAGTCAATCACAGTCTGAGATCAAACAGACTTTTATGATTTTATACGATTCAGAAAACTGCTTCTAATTATTTTAAAGACATTAACAGAAGAAGTTTCACGCTGAGGAAAAACAGAAACCTCACATATTTTATCCTGTCACCTACACACGTATACCATTTAAGATGCAACACACAAACTTGTCAGGTTTGGTTGGCTATTAAGACTAGGGATGACTAAAAATAGTATTCTGACAAATCTCAAACACTTATGTTACAACTTTCAGAGTACAATCATTGAGCATGAAAATACACTTTGACGTCAGTGACTATGTCATCGAGGCAGGCTATAAGTGCATCCCATCTCCGAAAGTTGACACACTATTTTTACTACTTATCGTCATTACAAAGATGTGATACTTGGTTTCTTATATAACGGATCACAGAACCCAACTTTGCCAACAGAAATGAAGAAATAACATATGAGATGAATTGTTTATTTTAGAATATATGACAAACCCAGTTGTGTTGCACATTAACAGTTGTGAGTAAAGCGAGCATCATGAATACAGGTGACGCTTTACCTGTATTCAGTCATATGGCCTACATCACATATACTGCTAAGTGTACACATTATGGTAATAGGTATTACAACAGTTTTCGAACAGCATCACAGATGGCTTCCATTTTCTGACTATCTACATACCCATCACCATTCTAGATAAATACAATAGATATTAATATTAACAGATAACACACAGATGTACCTTCTTAGAATGTAGAAGTGGTCCACCGACAACTTGAACTTCAAACCAGCCAGTTGATTGAGGCGTCCCTTCACCAGTCTAAAATACAGGCTAAAATATCACTCGGCTTACGATCTCAAGTTTTCCTGGAAAGCGACGCTCCAACTGCTGCTTGAAGGACTTATACTATAACAAAATCACGTAAAACATAAATATTGGAGATAATAATCAAAGCACTACTAATTTCAGAAATTAAAGATATCATGCACTTCAAACTTGCCATAAGCATTCTTGGGAAAATACAACTTGGAGGTACTAACACGGAAAGACCAAATGATATACACAATATGAAGTGCCACATCTACTATAATGACCTGGAACTTAATACCAAGAATACACTAACTTGATATCCGTTGATCATAGTTGTGAAACAATACTGCTAAAAGTAATTGTACTGTGGGAAAAGCAAAGGCTGTTCTATACCTTGCCAATTCTTGCGAAGACCTACCATTTAACATTTGAGAATGATTATGCAAGTAGAGAAAGTACCGCATCGGGGCAAAATGTGGAACTTAGTAAAACGAAGTCATCTCATCACTGACGCCACATCGACATTCAATACAAGTAGGTGGTGATAATAATACAACTAAGACTGTGGCTTTCCCCACAAAACTTCAACCAAGTGTTCTCCGAGGATTATATTCAGTGCACAGAAACTGCTTCAATTCGTGATATCTCACAAGTGAAATAAGCACTCACTGAGAAGAAGGTCGAATTTTGAGCCTATTCCAGAAACTCAACCTGGAAATGTTCTGTAGTTCACGTGACCTACATTTCCATATTTTGTCATCACTAGTTAGAATGTCACTGAGTAGATCGAAATCAACCAGCGATTGCAAGGTTCCCATCATCGGTCCAGTATATAATACTCGTCAGACATCTGACGACCAACTATTCTCTGGGTAGTCTGACTGGCTTGGTTGTTGAGCACTTGCTCAACTACTACTACATATCGACGGAAATAGGCTCAGACATGAAACAATGTAGGTTAACGGCTGCCTACACACTCTGAACAAATTTTAACACCACACTAGAGGACTAGACCACTCCCATCCCGGTGAATGCTAAAACCTGGTGTAATATTCTTCGAGTTCATCAGACCCTTTAGGAGGGTCTTCCACCAAGGTTTGAAGAAAAAGCTACAAAGCTCTGAGATTGATACTGCAATTAGACACAGTGTCAAACATTTTTTTCTGCGATATAAAGACAAAATCAACGTACAATTTTGCACAGAACATCCGTTTAAGTCGCCACACTTAACGGTAGCATGCAGACAAAAAATACACAGAAAACTACTGGCATCAAAGTCGACAAATCTATATGGGAGGAGCCATTCAAAAATGAAACTTACTCAAAACATTCAACCTTCAAAAGGTGAAGATCCACCGCAATGACCGGGTGATGTTAAATCAATAGCCACACTCGGATTCTATATACGTCTCAAAAACAGCATATACTTATGTCTCGAGATTACAGAGAGCGATAACTACCATCTGGTTTGGCATAGAGTTCGGACGGTGAAAACGACATCAACAGCATACTGCTAGTCATCCACAGAGAACATCCATGCCAACCAGAAGCATGACTTTCCCTTCGGACTTACATCATGCTTTTTGTCTCACCACTACTCAAAGACCTTCCTGGCATGATAAGACCTCGAGGGAACATGCATTTCCCTGGTATAGCTCAATGGATCATTGCAATATGCAAGCCCGACCAACACGTCAAGGTAGTAGCTATTGGTCAGCTGACAGACAGACCATATTACGATAAGCAATCGTTCGAGAAGACCAGTTGAGGATTGCCGCTATTTTCGGGGTACTTTCTTGGACTCTAACCATGCACTTGCACAGTCATATGTAAGTCTGCGACCAAATGAGCACAAAAAACGAACACAAGTGAAGCCTCTGTGTGCTCGGTTGGACGATGAGAACGTCGTGTGTAGTTAGAGAGATACCAAAGCATTTAGCTGGACATGGTAGTAATTTCCTTCCCGATTAGGGCTGGGGTATTGAAATAACGAAAAAAAGTCGAAGGAATCATCGTCAGGTATTATTCAGCAATTATTTAGGGCTGTGCAGAAAAATAGATATAGAAAACAAAGCTACAGTGACGATTGCCGAAGAGGATGGATTCCGAACAGGACAAAGAGAGAACCAGCTTACAAGTTTCGTACGCTGAGCCAAGATCTACCTCGACAGAAAAGTGGCATCAGTGCATGAAGCGTCTGACTGAACTAAGCCATGCAGACTGGTTGGTCAATCTTATTGAGATAGCGGAAATCGACAGTTTGAGACACTTAGTGACATGGTTGGAAATAGGTGCAAATGTACTCACTTTCCGTATTCTGAAGTTTGGACACATCCACTAACCTTCAGTTTTTAATGCCTCTCCTCCCATCTACCTTCCCACACCTTTTGTTTGCATGCTGCTGTGAAATTTAGCAACATTAACCTATGCACTTTTGTGCGAATTTCTATGTTTTGTCTGTCTCCCATACCTCAATAACCTCGCCTGGTTAACTAGTTTACTAGTTACTAGCCGGTCCTAAGCCCGGGTAAACACGGAAGGTTGGGCATAGGGCTAGCAACCCTACCCCGTAAAACAAATCTAACCGCTAAAGAAACTTCAAAACACAAACAAAATATAAAAAATAATAACAAAATTATTCCTCGCTGGAATCGGAGAGGCGAAATGACGCCAGTTGGTGAAAGCCTGCCTCCGGGAAGCCAATTGGCCGATGTGTCTTCTCTCGATTAAAGCGAAAGTAAACGTGGGGACATGGAATGTCCGTACGATGTTTGAACCCAGTAAGGCAGCCCAGATTGCAAACGAGATGAAGAGGTATCACATCGAAGTGCTTGGAATTTGCGAAAGCAGATGGAATGGGAGTGGACTCTCCAAACTGTCAACTGGAGAATCAATATTCTACTCCGGTCACCCAGACGACAACCACGAGCACACTGAGTTTCGGAGTGGCTATCATGATGTCCTCAAGAGCATCGAAGGCTCTCATGCAGTGGGAACCAATCTCCTCCAGGATTATGACAGCAAGATTCAACTCAAAAGGAAGAAAGGTCACAATCATACAATGTTATGCACCTACAAATAATGCAGAGCAAGAGAAAAAGGAGGATTTCTACAGACAACTTCAATCAACACTGGACAAGACGTCAGTTGGCGATATCAAAATTCTAATGGGTGGGGCGACATGAATGCCAAACTGGGAGGGGACAACACGGGAAGAGAACTAACCATGGGTCGAGAAGCGCTCGGTGAGGTGATGAACGAGAATGGAGAATTGTTTGCAGAATTCTGTGCATTCAACGATTTGGTGATTGGAGGCAGTGTGTTCAGACACAAAGATATCCACAAAGCGACATGGATTTCACCAGATGGACACACTAAAAATCAAATCGACTTTATCTCAATCTCAAGAAAATGGAGACGCAGTCTACTTAACACAAGGTCAAGAAGAGGAGCAGATGTAGGTTCACACCACTCACTGTCTAGTGCAAGGAACCTACCTTCCAAATCAAGTTAAAAGCCTTCAAGGAAGCTGGTGATAGACCTCAATTCAAGTACAACACTCGGAAACTGAAGGATGAAACTACAAAGGAGATCTTCAAGGCAGCCATCAAGACAAAATGGGAGACATCGAGCAACATCCCTGAAGAAACCTGTGTGGAAGAACACTGGAAGTCTTTGAAAGCTATGTGGAAAGAAACCTGCACAACAGTATTAGGAAGGAAGAAGAAAGAAGACAAGGAATGGATCTCGACGGATACCTGGAAGCTGATAGAGGAGAGGAGGATGGTGAAGCAGAAGATAAACCAGTGCAAGGATGCTCAACGACAAGAGGAACTGAGCACAATGTATAAAACACTACACTGGAGAAAGAAGTGAAGAAGAGTGCACGCAAAGACAAAAGACACTTCTACGAAACACTGGCAAGTGAAGCAGAACAGGCTGCAGGTAAGAGAGATAGAGACCTGACCAGGTTGCTATCAGGGAAGAGACCAACACAGATGAAACCAATAAAAGATGAAGAAGGAAATTTAATTACAAAAGAAGAGAAACAGAGGAAACGATGGGCCGACCACTTCAAGAAGCTCTTGAATCGACCACCACCTGCACTTCTCCCAAGAATACCACCTGCAGCCGCTGAACTACAATTGAACATAAATCCCCCAACGAAAATGGAAGTCCTGAACGCCATAAAGCTACTGAAATGCGGGAAAGCAGCAGGACCAGAAGGGATACCGCCAGAAGCACTGAGAACAGATGCAGAGACAACAGTAGACATGCTCACACCACTATTGCAGAAGGTGTGGAAGGAAGAGAAGGTACCTGACGATTGGAAGAAGGGTTACCTTGTCAAACTGCCGAAGAAGGGAGACCTCAGTGCTTGCAATAACTGGCGCGGAATCACTCTCCTGTCCACCCAGAGCAAGCAAAATATTAAGCCACATCATCCTGGAGAGGCTTAAAGATGCACTGGATTCAAAACTACGACCGGAACAGGCAGGCTGGATTCAGGAAGTACAAATCATGTGCAGACCAAATTGCAACGCCACACCACGCATCATCATAGAACAGAGCACAGAATGGCAATCAGCTCTCTACCTCAACTTCATCGACTTTGAAAAGGCCTTTGACAGCGTCGACCGACAAGTAATTTGGAAACTGCTTCAATACTACGGAGTACCGCAAACCTTTATCAGCCTCATTCAACAACTATATGAAGATGCCACATGCCGAGTAATTCACAATGGGAAGCTCAGTGACGCTTTTGAAGTGAAGACAGGAGTGAAACAAGGTTGCCTACTATCCCCCATGATATTCCTTATTGTGGTGGACTGGATCATGCAGCAAACAGTAGGCAGCGAGAAGAGGGGGATACGCTGGCTGGACTGTGAAAAAGAACCTAGAAGACTTGGATTTCGCCAATGATGACTTGTGCCTAATGTCACATAAACTTGAAGATCTGCAGGCAAAAACTAACAAGTTGATAGAAGAGGCAGGGCAGCGAAGACGGGACTTCAAGTGAATATAGAGAAGACAGAAGTGATGAAGATACCGCACCACCACCATCAACAACAACAACAAACTCCAGTCACCATCAACGGGAGAAACTTAAAGGAAGTAACCTCCTTCACTTATCTAGGAAGCACTGTTTCAACTACAGGCGGGACGGACGAGGACGTCAAAGTCAGTCAGAATCGGAAAAGCAAGACAGGCGTTCATTAGCCTGAAACCAGTGTGGAGATCTTCTGCACTCAGCATGTGGAACAAGATACGGATTTTCAACACCAACGTCAAGTCAGTGCTCCTGTATGGTTCAGAGACTTGGCGCGTCACGAAAGGGATTTCCAATAAGCTACAGACATTCATCAACAACTGCTTACGCTCGCTACTGAAGATCAGATGGCCAGAAAGAATAAGCAACAAGGAACTCTGGGAACGAACCAACCAAGAACCTATCACGCAACAAATACGCAGGAAGAAGTGGAGATGGATTGGCCATGCACTGAGGAGGCCGACTGAGGACATCACGCGCCAGGCCCTCGAGTGGAATCCCCATGGGAAGCGACGAGTTGGACGTCGGTGCCGAGGGTGACATGGAGGAGGTCGTGCGAGGAGGAAATGAGAGCTTCTGGGCTGTCGTGGGACCAGGTCCAAAAGATCTCAGAGAACAGAGGTCACTGGAGGCGTGCTACTGAAGCCCTATGTTCCACTAGGAACCCAAGGGACTAATAAAAATAATAATAATAATACCTCAATAATACACAAGGCATTTTCCTTTCACGGTGTTCTCACTGATATTAACATAAGAAAGTTGCGAAAGGATTGATAGAAAGTGTATTTGCACTTTACTATCACATCATCCAGATATTTCATCAATAGATGTCTCAGTAGATAACAGTTTATGACCTTAGAGACTTCATTCTAAAAGGTCAACGGGTGGATTACAACTAGGGCTGTTAGAAGTTCACGTGCAAGTGATCATCAAAGTTCTTCAAACATGATGTGATTAGGGTCTTCCTCCTCGCATCCTGCCAACTATGACTGCAATATAAAGGATTGGTGGTTTTGGAATACGCAAGAAATGCTTATTTATACAAGTGCCATCCTCAAGTAAACTGATGACAGCAGTAGAGGCTAGGACATACCACAGGTTACTGATTAAACTAGAGAACCACATGTATCATCACAAAGTTACTGAATTCACATATGACGTGCTGCGCTGGTGTGACAGATTTGAGTAACGCTCTTACTGTCTCCATACATGTCTACACCTAGATGTATCAAGAGACTAAGTGCTGCACAGATTTGCGTACATGACCTAAATGTTAGCGATAGGTCTCCTGTCAGTGAGACAAATCAAATGGTTGTTAACGGAATAGAAGCTTTCGTTTAACTGGCTTCCACGTCTAGAATCCATGGATCACTAGATCATGTAGTTACTAAACTGTGTAAAACTGAAAAGTGGCGGTTAGAATTTGAAAATCCAGTTAATTCCGAGATCCCACTTACGTCTCAAGTAAGCATCAGGTCGGCGTTTAAAGGATTCAGACAAAGTAGCCTGGATCACTTCTGCAGGAGGAGCACTTCAGAGTTTAACAACTCTCAGGGAATAGAAGTTGTGTCTAATATCTGACCTCCTATATCTTAGGCTTAGTTTCTGAGTATATCCTCTAAAATCGGCGCTGCAACTAAGACTCAATAAGTGATGGGATGGGTCAATACCAAGTCTCCTCTTATTCCTTTATATTCCAGGGGATACAGATCAAGCACGACCAGTCGTTCTTCACATGTTTTAGTCCTCGAAAACAACTGGTCAAGAGCATCTGGATGCTTTCTAAGATCACCTTTTATCTTTTGCGAAGAACGGCGTAAGATGACAGTCCTGAACTCCGGGTGAGGCCTAAGAAACTGTTGAAAATTTGGTGAAAACACCCACGACCGAAATGTCCAAAAATTCGTCCAAGAGTTGCCAGTACCAGGTTCCCACAAAAGGCGTTTCTGTCACAGTTGGCATAGGATTCAAGTCTTGAGGGACTTAAACGCCCAAATCCTCCATCAGCAACGTTTTAAATCCCGTGCCTTTGAGGCTATATACACGACATGCATCGTGTTTTACGTACACAACCCTGCAGTTTTCAAGATTATATCCCAGCTTTGTAGTTGGGATGCGTTACTCAAGAGGACATCTACCTTTTCTTCGTTGCCCAAAACAACCTTCAAAATCCTCTTCGCATCAGGTTTTTCATCCTTTTTTATACCTAGCCTGACTACTTTGGAGATGCATACTCCTTTAGACGTTCCAGGTAGAATATGTCTGATGGCCGACTCGAGTAGTTTCAGTTCATGGGTCTTCGTCCAATGACTTCAACATCCCAGAAGATAACACTGGGCGTTGGTGTGAAATCCTTGAATCGCGTGTTGACAGCCATCGAAACCTTTTCGATAGGTTTCATAAGCTTAGTAGCTTCGGTGATAAGCTTTGGATATTTCTTCGAATTCTTTCTTGGAGAAATCCATTCAGATTCGTTGGTCACCTTTATAGAGTCAACGTTGCTAACAGATAAGCTCTTTTATTGAATTCTTAGGCATTATAGTCGATGCAATAATTGCCCTCGTTCTCCTCTTGTATCGAGTACGCATCGAAACTAGTGCAACCTCATCAATCAGATCACTAGAATCCAATAGTCTATTGTGAGATCTCGTGTCAGATGTATTAAGAAATAACATTTATGGTGTCATCATCGGATGCCGCATTGATTACACAGTTTCGAATGTCCTACGAGAAACAGCCTGTCATAGACTACCAAAATCATACTGAAAGACTCATTATATAGGTAAGTTTTCATAAAGACTGTTTGCACTTATCAGAAAGACTAAAAAGAAAGTGTGTAATCCCCTCTCTGGCGACGGATGGAAAGTCCAATAGTCTCGCGGAATCTAGTATGTCCAAAGCTGAATGTCTATCGAGTCACTTAAGTGAAGTCTTCTCTGTGGATCATGACAATGAAGTACTCAATAGTGGTGTCAGCACCTATTGCGAGAGAGGAATGGGTTGAAGCCCGCGATTGCCAATAGATGCCGCGTTTAAAGTGCCACATGTGAAATTACTAGATAAGCTCTCCTCTTTCGGGTTCCGTGCTTCATTACAAGCCTGGATTAGGGACTTTCTGTACAACAGAACGCAAAGAGTAAGGGTTGATGGGATACTGTCTGGATGGAAACCTGTGATGAGTGGAATTCCTCAAGGGACAATCCTAGGTCCCCTATGTTCTTGTTATATGTCAACGAATAACCACAAGTGGTCAGCTCTCCGGTGCTGCTATTAGCCGATGATGTAAGGATTTGGAGAGCAATACGTAGTGATGCTGATAGGCATGCACCTCAAGCGGATTTGGATGAAACGGTAGGTTGGTTCAAACGTTAATGCCTGGAAATCAACTCCAATAAAAGTGCAGTAGTACACATTGGTTACAGCAATTGTTTCTAGTATTCCGTTGACAGCACAGCACTACTCACAGTCTTTGAATTGAAAGACTTAGGTGTCATCACAAGTCATGATTTGAAGACCTCGGCGAACTGTAATGCAGCTGTAACAAAGGACTCCACGTATTATGGTCCATCTGTAGAACTTTTAAAAGTCTTGATTACGATATATTCAGAATACTCGATTCTACTTACACTAGACCTCACTTAGAACACTGTATTCAGGATGCTGACGTACTCGAAGGGCAGGTACCAAGCTTGTGGCAGGCCTTTTGAGTCTCCCGTATGAGGAACGACTAGATCGGTTAAACTTATTCCCACTGTATTACTGTGGGAAACAGGGTGATCTCATACTGGCACTTCGTATCCTTAATAATAATTTCGATACCGGTATTTCCTATCTCTCCTATTCTGCTAGGACTGACTATCTTCAGGGATATCCCGAGAATACCCAAAAACCGCGATCGAATCAATCTGCGTTTCTCCCATCGTGTAGTCAACGACTGGAACTCCTTACCCCAGCAGATAGTACCCATACCTTCCGCCAACGCGTTCGAGGAGGAGCCAGATCTTCAGAGATATCTTCTGCAGGGATTATCAGAGGCCAACTGCCCTGCTATACCTATTTAAAAACTGACAATTCGAGAAATGTCAAAAAGCGCTTGCAAAAATTCCCTTCCTCTTCTCAAAGCACGAGGGAATAACACGAACTGTGACATACCTTTGGCTCATACCCTCACGCTCCACTGAAAAAGAAGAAAGAGTAAGTTATGTGAAAGGACTATCTTACCAGTAGACTACATGAATCTTCAGAACCATATTAGAAGTTGCACCTCGAGCGTAATGACGTACAATGTTCAACATACTGCTCCAGCATCCAATGTCCTTGGTGCGAGCAGAGGAAACTTGTAGTTCTTTAGCTTTCGATTCTGGGTCCCATATAGAACAGATCGAATAGCTTCGGTTTTCAGAGTTAAATATTGTGGGCCGAAAGCCCTAATTACTGCTTCCTGTTGATAGTAATATGGTCATTCAAGGCGCGCTCCTTGAATACTGACGTGTTTCTACTCGTCTGCATTTTACTCGGAAATAACCGCACATAAGCCTTCCCAACGGGATATTAACTCTACGAAAGTATTATTTTTGCTGGAAAAAACGTTTTGCTACGGAACGTACATTCTTCAATTGGTCAATACCATCGCTCTGGAAACGAACAACTGTGTTGTAGGTCTAACTGTCTCGAGCAGCTGCTACAGCTCAGGCTGCCGTATCCGAAGCTCTGCTTATCTCACTCGATCTTACACCTTCGACATGTGGGAAGCTTTTGGCATTCTTCCATGTCGTACAACTGGGCAATCCTAGGTGAGGTTGACGACTTACTTCATCTGTCATTGCTCTTCTACGTTTCACTTGATACAACCATCTGTGTCTCACTCATTTATGTCCCTTCCTAATCACCTGTAGAAATGAGTTATAACTGGGGCGCAACCAAATCTTGTCTCAGGAACATCCCGGGTAAAGCTTCACCCCAGCTGGTAACCTCCCAATCCTTGGCAGCAACCGGAGCAAGAGGCTTAATGCTACCGCAAAAGGTCACGGGTTGACCTTAGGGGGGCAGCTGCAACAACCACTCCCCAGGAAAGTTCGAATTCCCGTCCCTCTGTACTACTGTGCCTTAGTTCATCGAAGAGCATATCTTTCTGAAACCACTGTAGCGTCATACACTTCCCCAAAATCAATAGCCTAGGGTTTGATGACTTCGACATTGATGCTGACCTTGATAGTTTAACTGGACTCGCTAAGCTGAAGGCACCCGGTCAAGCATCCTCGCCATTTGGCACGCTGTCGTGTCACGTTGCATTGCTCGTATTCGACTCTCTAGCCAGTTAGTTGGAACGCATCGGTATTTTGGCATAATCATCCAAATATACTATTCCATCCGACTACGCTATCGTGTTCTTCCTTGGTCTCGTATTCGTGGGTAAATAACAAGTTCGAATAATTAGTGATTGGTCTTTGCGTCTGTCAAGTTCGCACTAGACAAATCCTAAACCACCAGCCCAAACCCTAGTCTGCCTGTAAAGGCTACCACTTAGAGACGAAAGAGAGGGGAAAAAGTCTTTCACTAAACCACCTGGTGGGACTGATGGCTGTCACACGTGTGGCCTCACCGTAGCCAGAGGGGATGCTGCCCTGGATTGTAACATCTGCAGTAAATGGGTACACCATCGGTGTGATGAGGACATACCGGACCAATATTACCCCTACATGGCACGCTACCCATGCGCATGGTTCCTGTACATCCGTCCACAGTGCCGCATAAGACAACTCTTTCCTAAGAGCTCGCTTAGGGAGTCAGTAAAAGACACCGCAGTGCCTACCGTGATGCCGACACCCACACAAACGACTACCCCCATGTCAAAGTGACAAGAGTCTCAGCACCGTTACCCGGACAGTCACGCCTGTGAATAGTCCAGAAAAGACCCAAACAACGACCAGGCACCCGACCAACCGCATTAGTCTTTAACCCTGAAGTCACTTTGGCGGCTATCCCCACTGTACATCGGGGAAAATGGGTGACAGTGGAAAAGAAGGTTCACCCTTCCCATAAAACCCAACCACAGTGCACGAAAACAGAGAAGTTGATGACTGATCGGACTCCACCATCCTATTCAACATCACCGCGTGCCATCCAGAATCAGAGCCAGGCCAGACTGTCCATGGTCAACGAGAAAAGTACCTTGCGAAGCACCACACAATGTGAAACCAATGACCATGGTTGGCCACGGTATCCCGGACCTGACAACCGATACAATGGTAGAGGAGTATGCCCACGACGTCCGTCAATGGCAGTGATTATCAGGGAGGATGGGGGTTAAATGGGACAGCGGCAGCGCCCTTCCGCCATGTCCCTCGCATTTGATGATGATAACATCACCCAGGTTGACGGACATTAACTTTGGCTGTCAACAACCTTTAACCAAAGTACGACAAACTTGGTACACAGTAAAAGGCAACATCAGCGGGAACGTTCGCTGCTGAGAAAGCAGGCCCAGGACACTGCGACAACAGCAAGCGACATCTCTGCCTAGTGCTGAAGTCACTACCACTGTCAATAGACAAGCTGTCCAAACTTGCCTGGACCATATAAAATCCCCAGAAACACTGTGGGAAAAAACGTCATCGGGCCGGTTCCACTGGAGCTGGCCGTCCTGTAGCCAGTTTTGCCACTGCGCACGACCCTCTTCGGTCTGCCACCGCCAAGACACCCCATGTCGTTAGAAACATATCCAAGTGCCTTCATGGTAGTGTGAGGGGACCTAGAAGTAAGATCGGGGAATAGCGATCTCCCTTTTCCTTCCTTGCTCCAAAGATCATGGTCCTAACAGAAACTTGGTTATCGCCGGATACTAGTGACATGAAAACTAGTGTAGATGGTAGCACCCGTTCAGGAGAGACAGAAAGTCTAAGGAAGGGGGTGGAGCGGCAATGTTTATAGGTGACGACCTTAAAAGTGAACGAGCAACTTTTAGGGCTCCCGGACTCCATTTGGTGTCACTTTACGGCTGGATACACCAAGTACCTAGTAAGGAGCGTTTGCGGAACTCCCACTAGCAACTCGGAACGTAACCGACAACTGTTACAATCAGAAGGTTCGACCGAAACTTACTCGACACTGTTAAAAAGGCCAAACTGCATGAGAATATTGGCGATGACACTCGCTGAGGATAGGGCGGAAAACCGTCCAAACTGGACTGCCTCTTTACCAGCGACTACCTGCTAGCTGAAAATGCTCAGATTCAAACCCCCTTGGCAGCGGCAATCATGGCATGGTAGTGTCCTATCTGATGCTCAACGAAGAACTTAACTGGTGGGACCTCACCCTTGCCTTTTCTGCAGCAGGACAAACAAGCTACGTGGTGATGAACCAATATCTGTCGACAGCTTCATGGCCTCGGGAGTGCAGTAATCTTTCGACTGATCAACTTTAGAACTGGTTAGAGACACTGTCAAGAGGGCTATTTCTGAAAACGTCCTAGTAACCGCAGCGGCGCCGAGAAAGCAAGCCTCATGGCTGAAGCGAGGCGCTGAAGGCCTTTTGAAAGCCGAGAGAAGAGTATGGCATAGGTGGAGGACCTCCGGGAAAGAGTCTGACCACACCATGTATATGGCCCCAAGCAATCGATGTAACGTCGGAGCGAGGGGAGACCGGAGGTCATTCTAGACCAGCCTTGCTCGGAAGCCGGGGACGAACCCCAAAAACCTTTATCGATTTGCGGTAGGCGGAAAATCCACCGGCCAGGGGGCTTGCGTCCTGAAAGGCCTGAACGGAGAGAACCTCTCCGGACTGGGTTTTGCCGGAGACTAGAGCCACCTTCGACACGCAACTGAACACGTCTCCATCAAATCAAAATTGTCGACTGCCCGACCAACATTCAGCACCACCAAGTGCAGTAGTTACCCGGAATAAAGGTAGCTCCTGCTGTGGTCCTCGAAAAGCTATCAAAACTCCGAGTAGGTGAATCAGCGGGATGCGATGACATCTGGCCGGCTGTGCTGAAACAACGCGCGGGTGCCTTTTGCGATCCGCCGCGTAATCTCTTTCATCACTCCTTAGACAATCACACATGCTATTCTGTCCTCCATCCTCAGAGGAGGACACAGGCAGAGCCAAAATGCGACCGACCCATAGCCCCTCTACCAGTGGTGCCAAAATTAATGAAGAGCCTGGTAGGTGACAACATCAGAGAGTACTTGGGAAAGTGGGGATGGTCGGCGTGGTTTCAGAAAGGGTAGGTCCCGTGCCTCACACATTCTGGTGGCAGGTGACAAGTGGATGGCATGCTGGGACCCCCAAATTCCTGTCCATGTTATTTTCCTGGATTTTGCTAGGGCCTTTGACACAGTCCCGCATACCATTCTTGTTCACAAAATATCATGGTTTGGCAACAAGGTACAAATGCTATCCTGGTTACGGAACTGTTTAGATGGCAGACACTATTGCGCAAAAGCCAGTAGAGTTTGCACGGCCTTGAGAAAATCATCACCTGGTGTATCACAAGGAACGGTTCTGGGTCCGCTGCTATTCCTTCTTTCCGCGAACGACCCCCCACTGAATCTCAGCTCCCCGTTTCTATTCTACGCCGTTGGTTTTAAGTTATGAAGAGCTGTGACGTCGGAAACAGAATCGGTGCACTGCAAGGTGACCTCAGATTATCTGCAGAGTGGGTGGATAGTTATGGACTGTCATTTAATCCGGATAAGTGCCGAGCCATGTTTCTCCGCACCCCAGACTCTCAGAAGGTACCCATTCTCTCTATGGAACACAACATTTCCACGCCACCATGGAGAAAGAACTAGGACTAATACTGGCTGGCAAACCAGACACCAGCTATAATTATCCAGGAGACGCCCCCAGAGCCTACACAGTGCTGCACTTCACGCAATGAGAACTGGGTGCTCCGACCCCGGAACTCTTTTTGAAGCTGAACAAAACCCCGCTTAGAGATCCACAACGTCACTACACCATCATGTCTGGAAGGAGAAGTGCACCTCCCACAGAAAGTCGAAAGGCAAGCTGCAAAAGGTGTCTTTGGGATGAGGAGAAAACGCTGTAAGGACAGGCTGGAGGATCTAGGACTCTACTCTCCAGGCTACCGCAGATTACGTGGTGACTTGATAATGGCCTACAAAATGCTAAGTAATTCAAATCACCGGAACAGTTGAATCTTACCTAACGGCCATTATGGCGATCCTCGAAGCAACCCAAGGAGAATCTCCTATCAAATGGGCGAAAACCTTTTGCGAATACACTTCTTCGCTCTGTGGGTTTGCGGTCACTGAAACACATTGCCTGCCAAGATTATCACTGCCCCGTCTATTGACAGCTTCAAGAAGAAGCTGGACATTTGCGCAGTAACGCATGGTTTGCGCTCGACCGGCTGGGATATGGACTGGGCTGGCTCGAGCCAGTAACTCACCATGGCCAACCCATTATAGAATGCTGTGTAACGCCACTATCACTGGGAACCTGGCTCAGCCTCGTACTTCCGTACAGATGGCCCATCCAGCTACCGTCTCCCGCCAACAGAACTACTATCTCCATTTCCATCCGTCCTATTATGTTACTTACTCCTCCTTCTACTGACTTTACGTTTCCTTTTTCCCAACCGTCTTTTTCTTTTCTTTTTCTATTTGTTTTCCTTTAGACTTTCCCTCCCTTGATCTCTCTGGACGTGTCTTCCATCTCATTTTCACAACCATACCGATCAATTGTCCGCAGGCATGACACCTGAGGAACCCATCTGCATCGCAGTCGTTGGAAGAAAAACAAACAACAACAACACTGCCTGCAAATTTAACCAACACCCAACCGCCCGTCGGGCCAACCAGAGCTACAGCAGTCTGGTGGGCAGACCTACCGCATCGGAATCCACCAAAGACGTGGAACCGTTCCGCAAGATCTGGAAGCGAGAGCGAAGAAATCAGTTGGTTTACACTAGTTGATAAAAAGAAATTCGATATCTCACCTCTACGATATCCAGTTTCCATTTACCAGCTCACGTAAACCAATTGATTCCTTCGCGCTTGCTTCTAGACCTTGACGCGAAGTTTCAGGGATGTAGTATATTCCAGTGCAGCAGGTCTACCCGCTCACCTACTGTAGTTTCGGTATGCTTGGTGGGCGGTTAAGTGTTCAAGGTATCAAAGTTTAGGAATTGTCCAGGTGCAAACTTGACAGACGCAAAGGCCAATCACTAATTATTCGAACTCGTCGTATGCCCACAGATAAGAGGCCGAGAAGGAACACAATAGCGTAGTCGGATGGAATAGTATATATGCGAAGTGGTGACACGGTACCGATGCTTTCCGACTAACCGGCTAGAGATTCGGCTACGAGCAGCACAATGCAAAACGTCGGTGTGCCGAATGGTGAGGACGCTTGACCGGGTGCCTCCGGCCTGGACAGTTCAGTTGAACTATGAATGTCAGGATCGACGTTGAACCTAGTCGAAATGTGGGCTATTGATTCTGGAAGAGTGTGTGACGCCACGGATCACTCTCCCCCAGTGGGTTCATGGAGACTTCAAGACAATACCAGCGGGAAGTAAAAACCTAGTGGTTTCTTCACTGGTGGGACTCTTCCGATGGGCTCACCGTGAGAAGTGGCTCCTAATTTTCTGAACTTATGCTGGGGTATCATGGCAAATGAAAAATAAAATGCGATAAATCGGTTTGTGCGTCTATCGCGATCCCGTATTCTTTGACGTTCCTTCAGCGGTCGTCACATCTGGAACGTAAATAAACGTCCTTGATGCCAAGAAAACGTCTCGTCAAAATCGGAAACATTCATAAATAAATGCAAGGAAAAGTTTTTTGCTTATTTCCCTCTCGTTTTTCGAAAAGCCATCATTACGTGGCAGTAAAAATAATACAAAAGGGTAAAATGTGGGGGAAGTTTCGCATTACCAGTAAATGAAAAAATGGTGCTTCGAAAAACATTTAGAATTAAAAAATGGCCAGCTTATTTAAGCTGACACTACCTGGTAGAACATGACTTTAGATTCTCCCGGAACCTGACGGTTCAAAATGATCGTGCGGTGGTTGTCGTATCTGTGTACTACCGGTAACATCGACAAGAATTTCGATAGTTCGGCTATCCGTAGGTCGGCTATAGTGAGCTGAAACGTCACTTATGATGGGGTTGCCTTTGGATTAAGCTAGTTTCGAACGGTCGATGCTGACAGTATCTTCACGTCCGTTTCGCTCGATTATGTAGAGCTTCTCATGTCACTTGTTCGCTTTGAATGGTCTATCTTAGGGTGGTTCAAGTGGTCGACGAACGGCGTCATGGCAGATGAACGCGTGTGATGTCTTTTGTGATACGAGGTGAATGAAGACACCAGTCGTTTAAGGCTTAACAAGAGTAGGTCTAACTGAAAGCATTGCGTTTGTGGGCCCAGTCACGTAAGATGCCCTATCGGAAACATGTTTGAAAATTGAAGGGAGAACAAACTCACCTGGTAGGCGAAGAGTTGTCCCATAGACGAGTTCTGCAGGGGTACATCCAGCATCAACTTTCAAGGCGCTAAGAATACCTAGTAGGACTAGATGCAGAGGCCCGGTCCAGTGAGGTGTTTGCAGTTGAAAGGGAAGCTTTCAGCTGTCGATGGAAAGGCTCTGCCATGCCATTTGCTTGTGGGTGGTAGGCTGTCGTTTGGACCCAAGTGCAACCTTAAAGTACAGCTAAAGCGTGAAATAGTACACACCCGAATTGGCGCCCACGGTCGGTTGTGACATAAGGTGGACACCCAAAGTTCGCTATCCATCTATCGCCAAAATCACGGGAGACGGTTGCAGCAGTAATATACTTAATAGGTGCTGTGCCTGGAAATCTTGTGAAATGATCCACACAAGTGAAATGCAGGTGCATCCACTGGACTCTGGTACAGGTCCTATAATATCTATATGGACGTGGTCGAATCACATGTCTTGGACTAGAAAAGAACCTTGAGGGCTTTTCGTATATCCCGTGACTTTGCACTTCCGACAAGCTAAACAAGACTGAGCCCACACCTTAACGTCTTTGTTCATCCCAGACCAGCAGGAACGCTGTGCAAAATGCCAGATGGTGGCTCGTACACCTGGATGGGACAGTTTGTGCAACGTGTTAAAGACGTTGCGTCGACAACTCTTCGGAACTATTGGGCGTGGTTAACTAGCAGAGACATCGCACAAAATTGTATTCTTGTCTGATCCAACCGGACACGGTCGTGGCTTAAGAGTTGTGGACGACAACTCATGATGCAGCCCGAGGTCTTCTTTTTGACACCAAGCTAGTTCAACGAGATCAACGCCCTCGATATGGTTTATCGAAGCTATTCGAGATAGTGCATCGGCTAAGGAGCTGTCTGATCCAGAAATGTGGCGGATGTCTGACGTGAACCGGGAAATGTAATCCAGCTGTCGTGACTCACGAGAGGAGTATTTGTCAGGTGCCGAGCTGAGGGAAAAGGTTAACGGTTTGTGGTCTGTGAAAATAATGAAATCATGACCTTCCATCGAATGTCGAAAATGGCGTACAGAACAATACATAGATAGGAGTTCCCTACCAGATGTACTGTATCTTGTTTCCACTTCTTACAGCCGCCCGAGAAAAAGGCTAACGGTCGCCACTGGTTGTCAGTCAACCATTGCAAAACTGCTCCAATTGCTGAATCAGATGCATCAACAGCAATACTCAGAGGAGCATTAGGGTCATGATGCATAAGCATGGTTGCGTTTGTAATGACTTCCTTGACTTTACAGAAAGCTAGCCTAGCCATGTTGTCCAGAGTCACGAACTTCGTAGTCCCTCAAAGTAGATCTGTAAGTGGTCTCATGACAGAGTCACAGTTCGGAGCAGACCTTCAGCAATAACTTACCAGGCCATTGAAAGTGTGGAGCTGCTTCACAGTGGTCGGCTCTGGATAGTTCGTGATAGCCGCCACTTCCTCTCTCAATGGGCATATACCACTGTTGTCAATGGTATGCACAAGGAAGCTGAGTGATTCAACTCCTACTTCACATTTCTGCAAGTTGGCTGTAATGCCATGTTCTTTAGTCTTCCGAATACGAGGTCCAAATGTTTAAGGTGAGTTTCGTCATCTGGACTCGCAATTAGACAGTCATCGATGTAGATGTGAACAAAATGTAAACCACGGAAGACATCGTCCATGAAGCGTTGGAATGTTTGTGCTGCATTCCGAAAACCAAATGGCATGCGCAGGAATTCCAACAGGCCAAAAGGAGTAATAATGGCTATTTTCGCGATATCTTCTGCTGCCGTGGGTATCTGGTTGTACGCTTTGACCAAGTCGATTTTGGAGAAAATGTTCATTCTGCACAAAGTTGCAGTCAGGTCATAAACGTGAGGTATCGGGTAGCAGTCCGGTGTGGTTTCGGCGTTAAGCCTTCGGTAATCACCAGTTGGACGCCAGTGGTTGCCATCCTTTTTGGGAACCATGTGCAATGGCGATGCCCAAGGACTGTTCGACGGTTTGATAATGCCCAGTTCGAACATGTGGTCGAATTCACCTTTCGCCGTTTTTAGCTTATCAGGGGCTAGACGGCGCGCTTTGGATGCCACAGGTGGACCTGTGGTTGTGACGTGATGCATAACATTGCTGGTTATGCACGGAAGAGTGTGCTTCGGTTGCTGCAACTCTAGATATTTCTCCAGAACTGCCTGGTAGGACGCGTCGCCTGATTGTTGGGTTCTAATGATGACTAAACTCGGACCCACGTAGGTGGTGCCGCCAACAGATAACTTGGTGTTGTTATCTATCAGTCGTCGACGGCGAGCATCTACGAGTAGATCGTAATGGTTTAGCAAATCTATGCCAATGATGGGCATAGAAACGTCAGCTGGGAGGAAAATCCAGTGAGTAGGTTCACATAAGCCTAAGTTGATGTAGGCTTACCGTCTCTTAAGTGTTGCAGTCGCCTTGCGGTTAGCTGCTCGGGGATTGAAGGATGGGTCACGATGACGCTCCTTTGTCGGTGCTGGAAGCAAGCGAGCTTTTACGCCTGTGTCGGCGAGGTAGCGAACTTTCGTTTTAATATCTGTGACGTGAAGCGAACGGCCGCTTCCACCGGCTACGGTTGCTGTGAAGGCGTGCCGGCGCGACAGTTTCTCGAGTTTGCATCCTTGTTAAAACTGCATGGCTTCCAGCATGTTCTTGCCTCGTCTCCCTAAGCGTTGCGAAACCGGGGCTATTTAGTCCTTTCCACCCTTCTGGATTTGGTTTTTGGATAAGCACGCGAGCTGCTTCGATGGGCTGGATACATTTCTTTGATGTGTTACATAACTAAGGGCTCCGAGTTCGTGGCAGCTGGCTGGCCAAATTGCACAGCGTGGTCACTTCTGAATCCTGGCTCTCAGGTTTGTCGCAGACAAAATGTACGTCGGATACAGGGGTGCTACGGATCTCCGCTAAGGCTGCAAGGTCACCCAGTGGAGCTGAGTGAAGGGTCACTAACACGGTTTGCACTGGTTGCGGTAGTTTCGAGAGAAACAGTTCTTAGAAAGGGCCAGTGTCGAATGTTCGTGCACCGATAACTTCTCGCATGCGAGGCCCTCAGTAGCTGAGTGGCTGCCTAGCTCGATGTTACGAAGCAATTCGTCCGGGCACTGACGATCTGTGAGATCACTTTTCTACAATAGTGCAGCTTTAAGAAGTGCATGAGGATAACTTCAGGACTAAACATATGCTCTGTAACATGCCTGTTTAGTTCCCTCAGTAGTGAACGTATGACGACAAGAAATCGAGAACGAGGATCTGCGATTCCTTGTTCTCGAAAATCTGCCTTGGCAAACAGAAACCATATTTCTGCATTGCCTGGTCAGTATGACAAGAGTTGGATAATGTTCGTCGTTGGCTTAATAAGGACAAGCTTTTGAGTATGGTCGGACATGGGATGCAGTTGAATATGGATATATAAAGATTATCGGAATATGAACAATATACATGCATAAAATGGAACGGGCTCACCAATTTAAGATTTGTTATTGGTCGGGATCGCCAATTTAGAAATTTTCCTGGTGCGAACTTGACAGACGCAAAGGCCAATCACTAATTGTTCGAACTCGTTGTGTGTCCACGAATTCGGGGCCAAGAAAGAACACAATAGCGTAGTCAGAAGGAATGGCGTATTTGCCAGGTCGTGACGAGACACCGATGCGTTCCGACTAATCGGCCAGAGAGTCAGTTACGAGCAGTGCAACGTAAAACGTCAGTGTTCCGAATGGTGAGGACGCTTGACCGGGTGCCTTCAGCTTAGCCAGTTCAGTTGAACTATGAAGGTCAGGATCAATGTTCAATCTCATAAAACCCCAGGCTATTGATTTCGGGGAAGGATACGACGCCGCACTTTCCAAGTTGCTGAGATTATATGAAACACAATTTTATTGTTTTATGTCGCGACCCACGGTTCTCGGTCCGTGGAAGCTGCTTAACATAGTTGCACAACCCTGTTATTTCTGGCTCCTATCCCTTAGGTCTTCAGTAGGACGAGCGTGTGCTGCAGGAAAGTCTACTAGAGATCTACGGTATCCGGAAATCGAGAGTGACGATTCGTTGCGCCGCGCTCTCGGAAACCCACTTCAGCATACACAAATTATGCTTCTCCGTTCCCTTGCTAGAATGGCACGAGCCGAATCGGGTGCCTTGTCAACTTACTGGGCCTGAGCCTGGGTGTGTAGCAGCACATGGATACGGGAGTTTACAATCTGGGTAACAAGAGTTTTCTATGTGAGGGTAGAAATTCTTAAGCGTAAAGAGGAGTGGGCTCACCACACTAATAATTGATTTTGTGGAAACTTGGTGGGCGCAAAGGCCAATTACTACTTCTTCGTACTTGTAAATACACAAAAGTGCGGGACCGAGAAAGAATACCATGGTGTGGCCAGGTGGAAGGGTATATTTGGTAAAGTGCTATAATGATAACGACATATTTCATACGACATAAGTTACACGAATACAAACCGTTTTACAAGTTTGAACATTTTGGTAATGAGAAATGACTGTTGTATACTATGTTAAGCTGTGCATAAGACACCGTTATTTATGGCAGGCGAGGGGTGCGTCTAGAGGACGAAAGTTAACGCTTCGCAGATAGCAAAGAATAAAACAGATAAACACCAACATAACTGTTCAGCATGCTGAAGCAAGCTCAGTTCGAAGTTAGGAATTATTGGGCTACTGTTTGAATCTTCCAATATTCTTGAACGTAGGGTAGACAGTCGTGACCTTGGGCTGTGCGGTTCGTCATAAAGTTTTGATGACATGGTGCACAATGAAAAACGAGATTACTAGGATTCCATATGGATGAAGGACTGGTTGGGTAGATCTGAAAAATGAGTAACAAAAGCGAGAGGCAGGGAAATTCGAAACAGGAACACAAAATACTACGCAGTAGGTCAACCATGATGCATACGGGTGAGTTCTTTCTACTGACTACAAATGTTATTTGAAGAAGTATCCAGAGCCAACTGTTTGGAGGTAAGCATAGGCGGAACAAGATGAAGGTGCGTGCGAAAGTGGTGGAAACTAAGCTGGAACTGAAGACGTCACTATGGAATAGAGAGATCAGAGGATTTTGAACCAGGTATTCGCTTGTGTTAAGAGCCTGTGTACAAGAGTTTGATGAAGTTATAAACATTTAAACAAAATTCATGGTTTTTGCTAAGACGCTAACCACGCTTTATATGGTCATAGGGGAGGGATGATCATGGTGCTGCCCGTTGAGCGTTACTATATCAGGGTTGTAAAGGCAATATGGTGGTTCAGAGTACTTAAATGTAAGTACTGATAACAAAGGGAGAATAATAAAACATGTAACGTGCTAAAAAATCCACTGACAAACATTTCATTTATCAGTCAGGGGTAAGGAGATTATCCTAAAGGAAAAATTCCAAGAATTAGGTGTCAAGTCGGGAGGCCAGTCAGGTTACGAAGAAATGGAGGTTACATCAAAGTAGCTATAGGGTTCACTATTGCAAATCGTATCGCACTCCGATTTCCGTCCACTCTAGGTCAGTTTTTTTAAATTAGATTTTGTCTCAACCTATGCGTTTGGTTTTCGGCATTGTATACTTTTGTCATTGCTGCTAGTCTCCCTCGAATCTAGGTACCAGTAGCACCATTGCGCATGGTATTACGGTTTGCGATTTGGCCGTTAACGAAGTGGTGAGAATCGTTAGATAAAAAAAATTCACTATGTAATCGTTGAAACTGGCCAAGGGATCGACATGCTCTTATATGAGTGGTAAGTTTGTTCCACAGCGTAATATGTTGCGTTATGTAAAACCTACGTCGAAGTTTTGAGCGACACTTATTTATTGGAATGGTGTGTTCGCTATTACGAAGACCATATGCCTGTGTTGAATTAAAAGTCATGGCACAGTTCGTTTTGCACTTCTCAAATAATAGGCGGAAAAGAAAGGTTAGGTTGAGCTTCAGGCGTCTCAGCCACAGTGATTCTGGTTCCAGTTTCTGCACCTTGCTTCGTGAGGAAGTCCTTCGTTATGTGTTGGTGGGGGCAGAGTAAAGTTTCATTGGACGTCATCTGCTCGAATTCTATCAGATACTTCCATGTTGCCACAGATAGCTATGCAATATTCCAATATTGGGCAAACCATAACTTTGTATAGTATAAGTTTCGCCTTAGGCGTGTGTTTCTTTGTAGAAGACCTGTGAGTCTTCTGCCTTTGGAAACTTTTGAATCTGCATACTCCGTAAAGGTCAAACTCCTGGAGTGAGTGATTCCTAGGTCTTCCACGGTGTTGTGTATCTGCAATGCAATGTCACCCAAGTGAAGTGTTACTTCTGGGTGGGATTTATCGAAATGGAGGGAGCCACTGTTTTGGGTTTAAAGGGAGCTGACAGGCAGCACCTCACGGGAATATTCTCTTCAGATCTTCTTGTATTTGACAGAAACTCTGTGCCAGTGCCGCATTAGGAAAGCTGTTGACTATCTTCAAGTCATCTGTGAAAACGTAAAGTATGCCATTTCAGACAACACTGCAGATATCGTTTACATAGATTAGGAAACATAACAGCCCTATCACACTGCCCTGTACGACACCACCTTGTGCGGGTTTGATGAGAATTAGCAACTAATGAATTTTACTACTTGGGAGCGACCTTTCAGTGATGGTTCAAGCCAGGATAGTAACGGGTCTTTCAAGCTAAATGTTTGCAACTTAGCGGCCAGGCGTTTGTGAGGCAACTCATCGGATGCTTGGTAGGAGTCTGAGAAAAGGGTAGTTACAAATAAACCTTGGTCACGCTAGCTTGTAACCCTGTCTAAGTAGTCAAAATAGCTGGTAGCGCATGACCGGCCTTTCAAGAATCCATGTTGTAATGGTGAGAGTAATTGGTTTGTCGTCCGTTAGCCGAAAACTTCTTCCACAATCACCTTTTCCATAGTCCTGGGTGCTAACTACTGACGCGATGTTTACAGGTCGGCAGTTTTCTATATTGGATGTTGGTCGACATTTATGCTTGGGACATATGTATGGCGGTCTCCGGTTATCGAGGTGATTGCCATCGGAGAGGGACGTATTAAAGAGCCTCAAGAGAATCAGGGGTATACCTCCGCCACCTCTTTTTAACAAGGTGTTTGAGATTCCATCACGTCCAGCACTGTATGAGGTTCGAAGTGATGCTATGGCTACAGAAACGTTTTGTTGAGTGAAGAGCACAGTACTTATGGAGTGGGTTGATGTTGATGGCGCACTAATGACTTTTGTTTTGTCCCCATGTGTGAAGCAGCTAGCAAACTGGTAACTGAACAGCTCGCAGATTTTTAGCCGGTCGTCGTAGAGGACCCCGTTGTCTATGAATAAACTGGGAGTACTATTCCTGGAGCTGCCCGTCCGGGTTTTCATCAGTCTCCCTAGTGCTTCTGTTTTACTGGTTTCACTACATTGGATGCGTTCTTGTTTAACAGCTCCTTGCACCCTTTCTACCTTGAATGTGTCATACGTGCCTTTCAACGTGACGAGTGATGAATAGTCATTCGACTTGCGGTACTCTCTGGTGTGGTTACGTATTCCGTTGCCTACTTTCGTAGGTAAAAGGTAAACTCTGTTTTTCTTAATTTCTCTTTGGAGCGGTGGAGCAATGTAGTCTTGAGCTGGACCTATATATTCATAAAATAGATCACAGAATTCTTTGGCTGAACTGTCGGCAAAGTAGGGGCTCCAATCTAGGCAGCGCAGAAACAACTGTAGTTCTCCCCAGTTAGCATACTTGTAGTTTCTAGTCAGGGCTGTTTCTGTCTTCTGGGATAACTTTGTCCTGGATGTGTTGGAGTATCCATATACTATCTTGTGATCGCTACCTGAAAACTGTGTACCTACTTGGAGGTTTGTGGGTGTGGCTAGGTCCACGACACTACTGTACCTGGTAAGGTGTTTCAATATTGTTGCCAACCCTCTGTTTCAAGGATGCCTATGAATTTATCAAAACACTTTGGATAGCTGGTTGTTTGCCACGTTATGTCTGGCATATTAAAGTCACCACATATAAATTTCGCTGTGTGGTAGTGCTGCCGCACAAGCGAACACGCTAGTTAGCTACTCGTCGCATTTGACTGAGTGGCAAGGGGGTCGGTAAATGCATCCTATCACGAGGGATGTGGAGTGAGCGAGTCTGACGATAACCCACACTGAGTCATCAGTCTTGTTTAGCTCAAACGTTGAGTAGTGATGTCGGACTTGCAGAATACCGACGTATTTCGACTGGCTGGCTAAACGACAGCATACAAGCACCGCAGCGTAACACATCAACCTGTTAAATGTGGTGAGCGCTTGAGCGTGAGCCCTCAACTCAGTGAGTCCTCTGAAACTACAAGGTCAGTATAGATGGTGAATGTCATCGAACTTCATGCTCTTCATTTTGGAGGATTATTCGGCACCACAATTGTATACGGTTTGTGGTTCACGAGAATGATGAAATCACGATCCCTGAGCAGATGTCGAATGTGTTGCACAATCATTGCGTGGCCGGCAGTTTCCTACAACATAAAATGGACGTTGTTTCCGCTTCATGCAGCCACCGCGTGCAAAAGGCTAGCGGCTTCCACTGGACACTGATGACCCGTTGTCTTTGTTTTTAGGAAACTATTCGCTGTTACATGTCCGCAGGCCACTATCGCATACCTCCTTAAGAAACCCAGTTCTCGGAGTCCTTTGAAGTCGTCAGCCTTCCACAACATATAGTGTACGTATCATCCCTTGCACATTTAACACGCAACCGCCCATCAGGTATACCAAAACTACAGCACGCTAGCGGCACACCTGCTGCATTGGAATCCATAAAATCCATGAAACTTAACCCAAAGGTCCAGAAGCGAGCGCAAAGAAATCAAATGGTTCACTCAAGCTGGTAAATAGAGGTGAGATATCCATAAAACTACCCACGGGCAGCAGTAATTAGGGCTTTCGGCCCACAATATTTAACTCTGAAAACCGAAGCTATTCGATCTGTTCTATATGGGACCCAGAATCGAAAGCTAAAGAACTACAAGTTTCCTCTGCTCGCACCAAGGACATTGGATGCTGGAGCAGTATGTTGAACATTGTACGTCATTACGCTCGAGGTGCAACTTCTAATATGGTTCTGAAGATTCATGTAGTCTACTGGTAAGATAGTCCTTTCACATAACTTACTCTTTCTTCTTTTTCAGTGGAGCGTGAGGGTATGAGCCAAAGGTATGTCACAGTTCGTGTTATTCCCTCGTGCTTTGAGAAGAGGAAGGGAATTTTTG
Source organism: Heterobilharzia americana (assembly GCA_944470555.2). Taxonomy (NCBI): domain Eukaryota; kingdom Metazoa; phylum Platyhelminthes; class Trematoda; order Strigeidida; family Schistosomatidae; genus Heterobilharzia; species Heterobilharzia americana. Next base: position 3,279,866 of record OX104128.1, on the reverse strand, counting down.
CAAGCGCTTTTTGACATTTCTCGAATTGTCAGTTTTTAAATAGGTATAGCAGGGCAGTTGGCCTCTGATAATCCCTGCAGAAGATATCTCTGAAGATCTGGCTCCTCCTCGAACGCGTTGGCGGAAGGTATGGGTACTATCTGCTGGGGTAAGGAGTTCCAGTCGTTGACTACACGATGGGAGAAACGCAGATTGATTCGATCGCGGTTTTTGGGTATTCTCGGGATATCCCTGAAGATAGTCAGTCCTAGCAGAATAGGAGAGATAGGAAATACCGGTATCGAAATTATTATTAAGGATACGAAGTGCCAGTATGAGATCACCCTGTTTCCCACAGTAATACAGTGGGAATAAGTTTAACCGATCTAGTCGTTCCTCATACGGGAGACTCAAAAGGCCTGCCACAAGCTTGGTACCTGCCCTTCGAGTACGTCAGCATCCTGAATACAGTGTTCTAAGTGAGGTCTAGTGTAAGTAGAATCGAGTATTCTGAATATATCGTAATCAAGACTTTTAAAAGTTCTACAGATGGACCATAATACGTGGAGTCCTTTGTTACAGCTGCATTACAGTTCGCCGAGGTCTTCAAATCATGACTTGTGATGACACCTAAGTCTTTCAATTCAAAGACTGTGAGTAGTGCTGTGCTGTCAACGGAATACTAGAAACAATTGCTGTAACCAATGTGTACTACTGCACTTTTATTGGAGTTGATTTCCAGGCATTAACGTTTGAACCAACCTACCGTTTCATCCAAATCCGCTTGAGGTGCATGCCTATCAGCATCACTACGTATTGCTCTCCAAATCCTTACATCATCGGCTAATAGCAGCACCGGAGAGCTGACCACTTGTGGTTATTCGTTGACATATAACAAGAACATAGGGGACCTAGGATTGTCCCTTGAGGAATTCCACTCATCACAGGTTTCCATCCAGACAGTATCCCATCAACCCTTACTCTTTGCGTTCTGTTGTACAGAAAGTCCCTAATCCAGGCTTGTAATGAAGCACGGAACCCGAAAGAGGAGAGCTTATCTAGTAATTTCACATGTGGCACTTTAAACGCGGCATCTATTGGCAATCGCGGGCTTCAACCCATTCCTCTCTCGCAATAGGTGCTGACACCACTATTGAGTACTTCATTGTCATGATCCACAGAGAAGACTTCACTTAAGTGACTCGATAGACATTCAGCTTTGGACATACTAGATTCCGCGAGACTATTGGACTTTCCATCCGTCGCCAGAGAGGGGATTACACACTTTCTTTTTAGTCTTTCTGATAAGTGCAAACAGTCTTTATGAAAACTTACCTATATAATGAGTCTTTCAGTATGATTTTGGTAGTCTATGACAGGCTGTTTCTCGTAGGACATTCGAAACTGTGTAATCAATGCGGCATCCGATGATGACACCATAAATGTTATTTCTTAATACATCTGACACGAGATCTCACAATAGACTATTGGATTCTAGTGATCTGATTGATGAGGTTGCACTAGTTTCGATGCGTACTCGATACAAGAGGAGAACGAGGGCAATTATTGCATCGACTATAATGCCTAAGAATTCAATAAAAGAGCTTATCTGTTAGCAACGTTGACTCTATAAAGGTGACCAACGAATCTGAATGGATTTCTCCAAGAAAGAATTCGAAGAAATATCCAAAGCTTATCACCGAAGCTACTAAGCTTATGAAACCTATCGAAAAGGTTTCGATGGCTGTCAACACGCGATTCAAGGATTTCACACCAACGCCCAGTGTTATCTTCTGGGATGTTGAAGTCATTGGACGAAGACCCATGAACTGAAACTACTCGAGTCGGCCATCAGACATATTCTACCTGGAACGTCTAAAGGAGTATGCATCTCCAAAGTAGTCAGGCTAGGTATAAAAAAGGATGAAAAACCTGATGCGAAGAGGATTTTGAAGGTTGTTTTGGGCAACGAAGAAAAGGTAGATGTCCTCTTGAGTAACGCATCCCAACTACAAAGCTGGGATATAATCTTGAAAACTGCAGGGTTGTGTACGTAAAACACGATGCATGTCGTGTATATAGCCTCAAAGGCACGGGATTTAAAACGTTGCTGATGGAGGATTTGGGCGTTTAAGTCCCTCAAGACTTGAATCCTATGCCAACTGTGACAGAAACGCCTTTTGTGGGAACCTGGTACTGGCAACTCTTGGACGAATTTTTGGACATTTCGGTCGTGGGTGTTTTCACCAAATTTTCAACAGTTTCTTAGGCCTCACCCGGAGTTCAGGACTGTCATCTTACGCCGTTCTTCGCAAAAGATAAAAGGTGATCTTAGAAAGCATCCAGATGCTCTTGACCAGTTGTTTTCGAGGACTAAAACTTGTGAAGAACGACTGGTCGTGCTTGATCTGTATCCCCTGGAATATAAAGGAATAAGAGGAGACTTGGTATTGACCCATCCCATCACTTATTGAGTCTTAGTTGCAGCGCCGATTTTAGAGGATATACTCAGAAACTAAGCCTAAGATATAGGAGGTCAGATATTAGACACAACTTCTATTCCCTGAGAGTTGTTAAACTCTGAAGTGCTCCTCCTGCAGAAGTGATCCAGGCTACTTTGTCTGAATCCTTTAAACGCCGACCTGATGCTTACTTGAGACGTAAGTGGGATCTCGGAATTAACTGGATTTTCAAATTCTAACCGCCACTTTTCAGTTTTACACAGTTTAGTAACTACATGATCTAGTGATCCATGGATTCTAGACGTGGAAGCCAGTTAAACGAAAGCTTCTATTCCGTTAACAACCATTTGATGTTGTCTCACTGACAGGAGACCTATCGCTAACATTTAGGTCATGTACGCAAATCTGTGCAGCACTTAGTCTCTTGATACATCTAGGTGTAGACATGTATGGAGACAGTAAGAGCGTTACTCAAATCTGTCACACCAGCGCAGCACGTCATATGTGAATTCAGTAACTTTGTGATGATACATGTGGTTCTCTAGTTTAATCAGTAACCTGTGGTATGTCCTAGCCTCTACTGCTGTCATCAGTTTACTTGAGGATGGCACTTGTATAAATAAGCATTTCTTGCGTATTCCAAAACCACCAATCCTTTATATTGCAGTCATAGTTGGCAGGATGCGAGGAGGAAGACCCTAATCACATCATGTTTGAAGAACTTTGATGATCACTTGCACGTGAACTTCTAACAGCCCTAGTTGTAATCCACCCGTTGACCTTTTAGAATGAAGTCTCTAAGGTCATAAACTGTTATCTACTGAGACATCTATTGATGAAATATCTGGATGATGTGATAGTAAAGTGCAAATACACTTTCTATCAATCCTTTCGCAACTTTCTTATGTTAATATCAGTGAGAACACCGTGAAAGGAAAATGCCTTGTGTATTATTGAGGTATGGGAGACAGACAAAACATAGAAATTCGCACAAAAGTGCATAGGTTAATGTTGCTAAATTTCACAGCAGCATGCAAACAAAAGGTGTGGGAAGGTAGATGGGAGGAGAGGCATTAAAAACTGAAGGTTAGTGGATGTGTCCAAACTTCAGAAAACGGAAAGTGAGTACATTTGCACCTATTTCCAACCATGTCACTAAGTGTCTCAAACTGTCGATTTCCGCTATCTCAATAAGACTGACCAACCAGTCTGCATGGCTTAGTTCAGTCAGACGCTTCATGCACTGATGCCACTTTTCTGTCGAGGTAGATCTTGGCTCAGCGTACGAAACTTGTAAGCTGGTTCTCTCTTTGTCCTGTTCGGAATCCATCCTCTTCGGCAATCGTCACTGTAGCTTTGTTTTCTATATCTATTTTTCTGCACAGCCCTAAATAATTGCTGAATAATACCTGACGATGATTCCTTCGACTTTTTTTCGTTATTTCAATACCCCAGCCCTAATCGGGAAGGAAATTACTACCATGTCCAGCTAAATGCTTTGGTATCTCTCTAACTACACACGACGTTCTCATCGTCCAACCGAGCACACAGAGGCTTCACTTGTGTTCGTTTTTTGTGCTCATTTGGTCGCAGACTTACATATGACTGTGCAAGTGCATGGTTAGAGTCCAAGAAAGTACCCCGAAAATAGCGGCAATCCTCAACTGGTCTTCTCGAACGATTGCTTATCGTAATATGGTCTGTCTGTCAGCTGACCAATAGCTACTACCTTGACGTGTTGGTCGGGCTTGCATATTGCAATGATCCATTGAGCTATACCAGGGAAATGCATGTTCCCTCGAGGTCTTATCATGCCAGGAAGGTCTTTGAGTAGTGGTGAGACAAAAAGCATGATGTAAGTCCGAAGGGAAAGTCATGCTTCTGGTTGGCATGGATGTTCTCTGTGGATGACTAGCAGTATGCTGTTGATGTCGTTTTCACCGTCCGAACTCTATGCCAAACCAGATGGTAGTTATCGCTCTCTGTAATCTCGAGACATAAGTATATGCTGTTTTTGAGACGTATATAGAATCCGAGTGTGGCTATTGATTTAACATCACCCGGTCATTGCGGTGGATCTTCACCTTTTGAAGGTTGAATGTTTTGAGTAAGTTTCATTTTTGAATGGCTCCTCCCATATAGATTTGTCGACTTTGATGCCAGTAGTTTTCTGTGTATTTTTTGTCTGCATGCTACCGTTAAGTGTGGCGACTTAAACGGATGTTCTATGCAAAATTGTACGTTGATTTTGTCTTTATATCGCAGAAAAAAATGTTTGACACTGTGTCTAATTGCAGTATCAATCTCAGAGCTTTGTAGCTTTTTCTTCAAACCTTGGTGGAAGACCCTCCTAAAGGGTCTGATGAACTCGAAGAATATTACACCAGGTTTTAGCATTCACCGGGATGGGAGTGGTCTAGTCCTCTAGTGTGGTGTTAAAATTTGTTCAGAGTGTGTAGGCAGCCGTTAACCTACATTGTTTCATGTCTGAGCCTATTTCCGTCGATATGTAGTAGTAGTTGAGCAAGTGCTCAACAACCAAGCCAGTCAGACTACCCAGAGAATAGTTGGTCGTCAGATGTCTGACGAGTATTATATACTGGACCGATGATGGGAACCTTGCAATCGCTGGTTGATTTCGATCTACTCAGTGACATTCTAACTAGTGATGACAAAATATGGAAATGTAGGTCACGTGAACTACAGAACATTTCCAGGTTGAGTTTCTGGAATAGGCTCAAAATTCGACCTTCTTCTCAGTGAGTGCTTATTTCACTTGTGAGATATCACGAATTGAAGCAGTTTCTGTGCACTGAATATAATCCTCGGAGAACACTTGGTTGAAGTTTTGTGGGGAAAGCCACAGTCTTAGTTGTATTATTATCACCACCTACTTGTATTGAATGTCGATGTGGCGTCAGTGATGAGATGACTTCGTTTTACTAAGTTCCACATTTTGCCCCGATGCGGTACTTTCTCTACTTGCATAATCATTCTCAAATGTTAAATGGTAGGTCTTCGCAAGAATTGGCAAGGTATAGAACAGCCTTTGCTTTTCCCACAGTACAATTACTTTTAGCAGTATTGTTTCACAACTATGATCAACGGATATCAAGTTAGTGTATTCTTGGTATTAAGTTCCAGGTCATTATAGTAGATGTGGCACTTCATATTGTGTATATCATTTGGTCTTTCCGTGTTAGTACCTCCAAGTTGTATTTTCCCAAGAATGCTTATGGCAAGTTTGAAGTGCATGATATCTTTAATTTCTGAAATTAGTAGTGCTTTGATTATTATCTCCAATATTTATGTTTTACGTGATTTTGTTATAGTATAAGTCCTTCAAGCAGCAGTTGGAGCGTCGCTTTCCAGGAAAACTTGAGATCGTAAGCCGAGTGATATTTTAGCTGTATTTTAGACTGGTGAAGGGACGCCTCAATCAACTGGCTGGTTTGAAGTTCAAGTTGTCGGTGGACCACTTCTACATTCTAAGAAGGTACATCTGTGTGTTATCTGTTAATATTAATATCTATTGTATTTATCTAGAATGGTGATGGGTATGTAGATAGTCAGAAAATGGAAGCCATCTGTGATGCTGTTCGAAAACTGTTGTAATACCTATTACCATAATGCGTACACTTAGCAGTATATGTGATGTAGGCCATATGACTGAATACAGGTAAAGCGTCACCTGTATTCATGATGCTCGCTTTACTCACAACTGTTAATGTGCAACACAACTGGGTTTGTCATATATTCTAAAATAAACAATTCATCTCATATGTTATTTCTTCATTTCTGTTGGCAAAGTTGGGTTCTGTGATCCGTTATATAAGAAACCAAGTATCACATCTTTGTAATGACGATAAGTAGTAAAAATAGTGTGTCAACTTTCGGAGATGGGATGCACTTATAGCCTGCCTCGATGACATAGTCACTGACGTCAAAGTGTATTTTCATGCTCAATGATTGTACTCTGAAAGTTGTAACATAAGTGTTTGAGATTTGTCAGAATACTATTTTTAGTCATCCCTAGTCTTAATAGCCAACCAAACCTGACAAGTTTGTGTGTTGCATCTTAAATGGTATACGTGTGTAGGTGACAGGATAAAATATGTGAGGTTTCTGTTTTTCCTCAGCGTGAAACTTCTTCTGTTAATGTCTTTAAAATAATTAGAAGCAGTTTTCTGAATCGTATAAAATCATAAAAGTCTGTTTGATCTCAGACTGTGATTGACTGACTGGCACTGACAAATCAATGTAGAACCTCGGACACAGGTGCATCGGTTCAAGTTGCCACACTTCACAGTAGTACACAAAGAACAGTTGGATAAAAAGGAGTGATATCAAAGTAGGCGAAGTTGTGTGAGAGAATAAACAGTCTAAAGATAAAGGTTAGTGCGAATATTGGAACATAAGAAGATGTTAAGGAGTGAATACATTACCGCTGTAACCGATTTTCAGCCATCTCACCAACAGTTCTCAACTACTGATTCCTGTCGTTTCGGTAACCCCACCCACGTAGTCTACACCCTCCTCCCCCAACACAAACACAATTCGAACCAGTAGTCGGGGACTTCATGCACTGGTGCCACCTTGTTGTCCGGCCATCTTCAACGACATTCCAGCCTAATCCAACTCCCCCAAGATTGCACGTGGGTGGTGGCTCGACGTGCACACTACATTTCCAAAACAGCCCAGTCGATGAAGGTCCACAACCCCATCGACGAACTTGCCTAGTGCCCTTCGCCTAATCTCGACCTCACCCTCATGGCGTTTCCACCATACACCACCAATGATTCGATGAAACCTATACCCAAATACCACTCAGCACTCCATATCTTCTACTTCCAACGGCCATGTTTCAAAGCCGTACAACAGGACAGAGCGGACTGGAGTGCAGTATACTCGTTCTTTGATGGGTAGTCGCAGAAATCGCCCCAATCGGTGCAGCAGATGACACCAGTTGGCCAGTGTCAGTCAGCTCCTCTGTATCCCACCTGAGATAACGCCAGCAACCAGCCCATCTGGTCTGATGCAATTTCTCAAATATGTGAAGTGGTCAGCAGGTTCAACCACTTCACTCACAATCATTTCGCTCGAACTACTCTAAGATCGCTTTGCAAGCATCATCTTATATTTGACAGGTGCGAAATGCATGCCGAACATACTCGAATTTCTCCTCAACGCCTTCACAAGACTACACTTCATCAGCATCTCTACCTAGCAGGACAATGTGGTCTGGGAGCTCCAAGTCAACCAGAGAATAGGTCAACCACTGGGAAGCCAAAGGTGGATAAGTGCAGTGCATATGGAGTGGTTAGTGGTACTTGGGTATAGGTATCATCATATCGTTGGTGGTGTATAATGGAATCGCCATGTGGGTGAGGTCAAGGTTAGGCGAAGGGTACTAGGCAAGTTGGTCGACAAGGTTGTAAGCCTTCATTGACTGAGGTGGCTGGAGCATTTACTACCCGTGTCTAGCCATCACCTACGTGATTGTGTAATTCTGGTGGATGTTGAGGACTGCCTGACAGAGAAGAGACGCCAGTCCCTGATTTTTGGTCTGAGCTATGTTTATGTTAGGTGAGGTGGGTGTAGACTATGTGACTCGTGTTTTCGAAACTGGGAGTCAGTGGTTGAGGTGGTTGGAAATCGGTCAGTGTGATGGAGATGTATTCACTCTTTGTTATGTTGTGAGGGTTGAATGTTTTGAGTAATTTTCACCTTTGAGTTGCTCCTGTTATGCAGATTTGCCTCGTTTGAAGTCCATATTTTCCCGTGGACTGTAAAATGTCGTGAATTGAACGAGTGTGCCACTGTGCGAGGTTGTGCCTTGATTTTTTCTGTCTGGCTAGGCTGAGTGAGGCAGAAAGGCACTTAGGTGGGACTTTCGGAATCCCGGCTGGACGTACAGATAACGGTGATCGCCTACTACAACTATGCTCAGATAACCGCCTATTTTTAGCCAGCTCCAATTTCAGACATAAAGAAAGACACTGTCTGACGTGGTGTCCACCGAGCCCAACTCATTGATGGACACAGATATACCACATTGCTATTAGTCGTCACTGGAGAGGGTTGGTGGAAGACTGCCGCTTCCCTTCTGAAGTACGTGTCTGGATAGCGACCACACGTTGGTGCGAGCGCGTATATGCCTGTGTTTCAAAGGATGTAAGAAAGATTTGGCAACAAAACCAGTACCACAACGAAAATACCAAAGCCGTGTTCAGTGAGAAATTGGTTAGACAGTTGTTGGAACAGAAGACTGTTACTCATCCAGAAGAAGTTTGGTACCATCTTCAGTCTGCTATAAAAGCAGCACTGAATAGTGTAACCGACACCAAAATAGAAGCTAGAAAGAGCCAGTGGATATCAGCAGAATCTTCCGAACTAATGTATGCACGTGAACGCATCCGTGCCGGCTCTGAGTACAGTGAAGAGGGAGCGCAACTTAAAAGTAGATTGGAAAACAGTCTACACAACGACCGTGGACAGTGGTGGGCAGCGAAGTCTAAAGAGATGGAGAAGGCAGCGGCGATTGGTAACAGCAGACAGTTATTTAGACTTATTAAGGAAGCTGGGGGGAGGTCAACTGTGGTTAGTGAGACTATAGGGGAGAAGGACGGATCTGCATGGAAGACGACTGGAACGATGGGCAGAACACTTGGAGGAATAGTTTAACTGGCTTCCAGCCACCATTGCATTGTCCCCTATCCAGTCGGATCCTGAGTGGAACATTGAGATAGGCTCCGTAATATTAGCAGAAGTCGAGAAAGCGGTAGGTAACCTGAAACGGGGAAGGGCAGCAGGACCAGGTGGACAAACTGCAGAGGTATACATGGATGGTCTGTATAGACCTGCACTTTATGGTGTTCGATTTCCATTTAACCTAACCTTGAATAATTATACCCTTTGAAGCCTATAACTGACTGAACAGTTAACAAATGGTATTTTATGTATTGTTTCCTTCTCGGAGTGTTTATTGGGATTCCCGAGCTGGTTTACTATATTTCTGATATGTTCTGTTGGTTTAAAATTAGTCAAGTTTCCTATGGTTTTTAATGATTTTTTTCTCTTATTGCTTGTGAGATACGTTTCTTGTATGGTACTACTGAAGGAAACGAGAAGACAGAGATGGAAGGAATGTTTATTATTCACATCTGATACAGGGGTCATCCAATATTGTGGTGGTACACCTTGCACTATGACAGTCATTTGTATAATGTGCTTCATTTCCTTGTCTGCTTCTATCTGGGTTTGCTCTTAATACGCACGCGTTGTCTCTTGCGTTTATCTGGGAAGAATCCTTACCGATTGCTGGTAATCTCCATGATCTTTGCCGCCCTCTCAACACATACTACTTATATCCCTTCTGATCAGCAACGCCCACTACAATACTACTGTTTTTATAGAGCTATTATCTTCAGCTGATGTTTTTTTCTTTTCTTTAGTGTTGTTAGCTTTTATCAAATCTTTTGGATAGCGACGATTTAGTAACTTTTTGAATCAAATATTCATGTCACTACATTGGTCTTCATGGCATATTGTTAAAGTAAGTACTTTACTTGCAAGACTCTCTGTTAACCCTTGTTTCCGTCAGATTGGATGAAGCGAGTAGAAATCAAGAAATCTTTCTGAATATGTTACTCTTCGATTATTATTGGTTTGTAGACTTTTATCCATCATTCCAGTGGTTTTACAGTCTAATATAGGCAGTACTTTAGTGGACATTCCTGGTCAGAATGGATATAAGTAGTATAGGCTGAGAGGGTGGCTGATATCATAGGCAATTACCAGCGATGGATAAATATTCTGCCCAGATGAACGCAAGAGACAATGTGGGCGTATTAAGGGAAAGCTGAGATAGAAGCAGAAGCGGAAATGAAGCACACTTTGCAAATAACTGTCATAGTGGAAAGTGTACGATATTTCATCACTACTGTATGTCTCAGTCTTGTCGTTTCCTACAATACTATTCCACCGTATACTTTTCTATTTTTATTATATCGACGTGACCGTTTAAGTGTGCATAAAATTGTTGCATATTGTTTCTGCTGATTATGATTAGAGTATTATCCATGGGTCTTCATCATATTCTGTGCGAGGATGCAAATGGTTTTACAGCATGTGACTCCGTGGTCTAATGGATAATCCTCTGGTATTTGATGCAATCGGTTCTGTATTCGAGTCCTACTGAGAATAACAACATACTGGGAGCCAGGTACATCGAGCTGACGTGTGGCAAATGCTCATCCTGCATCTCACTGCTACCCACTATCCATTATTACTAACAGTCGTGATTGTCTTCATTCTTAGTAGTCCCATGATACTGGAGTTATCGTTCATTGGTTTAGGGAGTTGACTTTCAACTCATGGATCATGAGTTCGAACGTCACTCCACCTACCAAGGTTCGAGCAGCCAGGTAGTATCATAAGCCCTTACACAGTAGGTGTGAATCATTGCCTACCACTGAACTAATGTGCTGAGGGTAGCTGAGTGGATTTCGATTCGATTTACAGGATTTCTCTTCCAAAATTCTATTAATATGCTCTTTGTTATCAGTACTGTCAATGATCCCATAGCCATTCCTTCATTTTTCCGATACAACACTCATTTGAATACAAATACTGTAGTTGTTATTGTTAGTGGTCTACTGTTTTTAGTTTCCCTTTCGCTGATAGATGTAATCTCTCTTTTCAACTACTATCATCATTGTTCAATCTTATCTGATGAGCTTCAATCGGTATGTTTGTGTTTCTACTGTATCTTTCAGTCTCGTAACTGATTCAAAAGAGTCGAATGTTGATGAGCACAAAGTGTCCACATCGGTTGTGGTATAGTAACAAGTATAGTAACATCGTGGATTGAACCAAGTTAACCGTTCACTGATTGTGAGGCAAGTACATCCAGTTGAAGTGTACAATATAGGACGAAACTCACACTCATGATTCCACTACTGGCCATTATTCATCAATAATAGTAAAATACAAAGAATTAAGTCCATCTGCATAGAATATCATATCAGATTAGTTGAACCATACTGGATTTATTTCTCTTTAATTCTGTATTTGACCATTATACTGGGCTGTCTGTTTAATGATATTTTGAACATAATGTGTTGCTCATAATCATATTCAATTAAGAAATCTACAATACTGTGGATTTTTACTCCAATATTAGGAGAAAAAATATCAAAATTTTCACAGATGCAATTCATGTAATGGTTTTTTATTCTCAATCAACACTCAGTATTCAATACTTTACCAATGATCGGAAAAGACAAGACGTGGTTTCAGCGAAGGAAAATTTTTTTGCTTTTCGACGAAGTCATTTACTACTAAGCTGTACATTCGTGAATATATATGTTACAGTCGGTAGAATGTTTCAGAATTGTTTCCGGTCAGGGGGCAAAGTATATTGAGTAACTAAAAGAAGTTAATTAATACACATTTGTGTTTAGAGTGGGAAAATAGTCGGGGGATTATGAAATTAAATGTAATTACATAATACAGGATGAATGTGTGGCAAAGTAGGAAACTGAACGAAGGACTATAGAGATAAAATTGTGATTACGTAATACCGGATAAACCTATGATGGAGTATGAGAATAAACAGGGGATCATGAAAATAGGATTATGATTGCGTAATGCAGGTTAAATCTGTGACAGAGTAGGGAAATGAATAAGGTATACATGTGAAGTTACCTGATACAAAATGAATCTATGGCAGAGTGCTTTATGATGGCCATGGCAAAGATAAAAGTTGGATGTACCTTTTTTGCACACATAATGCTGGTTTGAACTTCTGGATGCCTAGTGCTTCAGTTATAGACAGATGCCTTGATTTTACTCCCTTCGAGTGGTTTGATCGGATCCTGTAGAGAATTTTGAATGAGTTCTCGAAAGGAGCTAAGTGAACTGAGTTCACGAGGTGTTCTGCTATCGAAATGAAGATGCATTTCCGTTCTCCCTTTGCCCAAGCCAGGCTGGGTAGTGTTCGCAGACACGTTTTACCAATGTTTACGTGTATTAAGTTCTAAAATACCTTGGTAATCAAAATAATAAGAATAAGTACCACATTCACTGACTTTCATTATATAATGTGAAGAAAAGTGAATGCAAACTATTCAATGACAATTGTACGTGGTTTGTGAAAATTAACATGTATATATTGATCATCTGAGTTCATGTGGTATGGATATCAGTTAGCTGTTGTATAAAACCTATATTGAAAATAGGCCAGGAGTTGTCTAATATTTAAAATGCTACGCTACCTGTTCATTTCTGTATAATTAAGCAGTTACCTGCATATAGTAATGATGGATAGTGGCTAGCAGTAGAATCCAAGATGCCCATTTCGTCCTATCTGGGACTCGTCAGATGGATGTACCTGCCTCACACTGAGTGATGTTGTTCCCACCGGGATTCGGACTCGGGAGTGATCGCTCCAAACATTCAGCTGATGAGTCCCAAACAGAACGAAATACGCATCCTGGATTCCACTGTTAGCCACTATCTATCGTTACCATATAGTTAGGAACACAAGCACTGCACAGGAGCCCATATACCAACAGCAGCTGATCAATTCGGTTCAATCAACGACGGTGTAATACAAGCAATAACACTAGTTGCCTGTATAGATAAGAATTATTGGATAGAGAGTGTTTGACCATTATTAGGTCCTGTATCTGGTGGTGTCAAGGTTGCGCGCTGCTGACGAGCACCATCCTGGCACGAAACAACTGTTCAGTACTGCCAGGTTTTTAGTGGTTCTCCAACTGATGTAAGCCATGATAAATACCAAATTGAAATCAGTGAAACTGTTACTCACTGATTTAGGCAGTTGGTCTTCTACCGATTGGTCATGGTTTCGAACTCAGTCCTAGGTACCAAGATATGAGCAAAAAAGTAGTGTCATTAGCACTCGAATGATCGCTGTATTTCACTGCCTACTGAACAAGCTTGTATGCTGTTGCTGAGTACATTTTGATTTCGTTCGACCATTAAATAAGCCTTATGTTTGTCTAGTGAATTAGTTGGATTAGTAATACAGCTTCACTTATATGTGTAACCTCCGTGTAATTCGACTTGCAAATGTGTTGCCGGTTATCTGTGATTCATCACATTGTTGCTTTGATTGATTTTGTTTGTTTGTTTGTCTGTAAATCGCCAAGGAATCCAGAGTGATGTTCCTAGATTATTGAAAATTTTCACTTTGACTTTTAGAAGAAAACAGATTGTGCGAAGAAATCTTTTTCCACGTAGCTTCACATCAATAGCTCTACACTAATGTATCAGTTTTGAGGAATTAATATCAGAGTACCAAGTTGATTAGTGGTGTTGGTGGTTTAATCAACGATAGTTGTGAAATGAAGGTTAGTCATGAAGTTAGTAATTCGATAAATGAATATTCTTGAGCTACCTGAAAAGTGGGGTTGGTGCGTGACTGCAGAGCCCAAGATGTATCTGCCTGGGACTGATCACACACGGGCGTTTTGAAAGTTGGAGATTTTAGTTTGTTGCTTTTGAATCCGACTATGAGAGCTAGTCGTCATCAGCGGCATTTCTCAGGGTAGTGGGGGAGTGTGCTGTTTTTAGAGTCGATCTTTTCTAATCCATCTCCTTCTCTTAGGAGGAGCAGTATCACCGTGGCATAGCTAGTCATCCAGGGAGAACATGTTACTGCTGTCACAGTCCTGTCTAGCCAGCAGTATGATTTCACCCTTGGATCAATATCATTGCGTGAAAACTTACACTATAACGGTAACTGCTTTTGTTGAAGCACTATCCAGCAGACCATTCTGGTATGGTAGAACGTCAAGGGAACAAGTGTTCGAGGCATTGTAGCTCGTTGGGTCATTTTGATATGCAAACCTGACATCTTTTGGTTGGGATGAATGAGTTTGCCAAAGAATAAATGGTATAATTACACGAGATTTATAAATAGTGTAAGAATAGAGTGAACATAGATTATTAACTGATTGGTTGTACAATAGTTAAAATGTAAAAAGTGGATGGTTTTGTCAAGTTGACGTGTTGACAACTGAAGAATAACAACGGGATAGTGTTGTCTGGAAATGTTGCAGGTTAATGAAATGAGACTGAATTGAGAATTTGATTTATTTTGGTGTCTAAGACAATGATTGGGGTGGTACAAAGCACTTTAGCATACAAATATTTGGTTTATTAAAATATGTGTCGTTGGCCTTGATTATGTGTAGTGTACGTACAAATAAACGATGTGGAAGATTAGATGGTGTATGATAAATAACTGTAAAGGACTTTCTTGAAGGTAGTTGGTGATGTGTATGAATTAGATGGGCGAATATGGAACTTCAGCTTGGATGTTTGTGAAGAGAGTGGGGAGTGGTGGTGGGGGGTTGGTGGTTATCGATTACAGTTTGGTATTCATCACGAAGTGGCATCAGTTGTGGGACTGTTGAAAACTTTGGAATACTGGGCAACTTTTTCGTCTTAGTATTTTGCTGATCAGTAGCGTCCGCACACGACCCTACCGGAGACCGAGTCCAGGACCGTTAGATTTCACGGCAAGCACCTTACAATTGGGTCACTGGGTCGCGATCAAGTGGTTGACACGTTGATACCCCTGTCAATTCCCAACATATAACGATTTTCATCTACTGGTCACAACTTCTGGTTACCAGAACTTTGGGGAAATTTTGTCTTGAAGCTAGTCAATAGTGAGCACTGGATAGGGATTCAATTTGGAATTTTGTGGGGATTTACTGATTTTGAGCTGATATTCATCATCATTCTTCGTTGGTTCATAGATGAACACTGATGAGGAGTCCCATACTAGGATGTCAGTTCGTGATGAATACCGACTTGAAATATTGAACTTCTTATTTTTTCTGTTGAGTGTTTATCTATGCATAATGGGTAGATAATATTTCAAAATTTGATGATGGATTCACTCAGTTGCTCAAACTGTTCAACTAGCTCCATAGGAGCAATTAAATCGATGAAGGCACATAGAAGGAGCTGAATCAAGTAGTTCATCTTTACTTCTTATGGCACTGATTAGTTGACTGTAGAAGATAGGACAGTCTTGCTACTTTAACTATCCTCTAAAAGACTTCCCAAGTCAGATACCAATTCTTACTGTTCAACCCATCTTATGAAACTATTGAGAACATTTCTTGTGTTACGTAATATCATTTCATTCCATGTCTACATCTATCGATTAAACTTAACCTTTGACCGAATACTTGTCTGGAATATTGTGTCATTTTATTTATATATTTACGAATGTACAGCTATGAAAATGAGTCGTTGAAAAGATAATTATCTGCACTGTAACCTTCTTTTGTCTTTCTATCACCTAATGGAGATTTTTCGTCATTTAAAACTGTTTTTATTAACTTCACCTTCAAGAAATATCCATGAGTTGTGTGATTTGATTGTAAAATTCAGTCTGATTAGTTATTTTTTTCCATGGAGGTGGTCATTTATCAGTTCGATGGGGAGATATCTGCTAAGACTGGGTCATTTGTAAATACCTTATACTGTGTTAGGGGTTCGAGGGAAAAGTAGTACTGATTGTTGATCTGAAATGTGACAGTGGTAAGGTATTCCTTTCACATGACTAGCGTTCCCCTCATGCTTAATCCCCTTATGGGAAGGATAAGTTATGAAAAGTTGGTCTTGAAAATAGTACTGTCTTTTTCTCCCTGTAGTAATTTGATGCCGGGAAAATGGGTTTTCCTAGTTCAGGAGGAAGGTAATCACCTTCAGATTTGAAGCTCCTTAGAAGGTCGTATTGCTAATTCCAAGTAGATTTCACTAGGCCTCTGCGGCCAATCATTCATTTTGTTCAGACCACCTTTACTAATCCGCATTGTTTATTGGTTACTTCAAGGGGAAGCAACCTCCAATAGTGTGTTCAACTACGCTTACACCTCTTTATAAACCTGAGTCTTTTCTTATCACTAGCAACCTTTCATTTATCTGGTTTTCAGTTTTTCCCTATGTGTCTGTGTTAGTAGTCGAGGTTATTTGAACGTTACCCCATGGCTTTTGATAACAGTCTGAGTTCACGCAACAGCATCTTTGGTTTACTGAAACTAGGTGTGAACTGAGCTATAAATGTCTTCAGCCTGTCAAATCGTACCGTTGACGGTTTTTTTGTTTGTGAGACAGATAAAGAATTCAACTGTTGTTATATACTTACTCTTATCCGGCCAGTATGCTGAAAGTGTGAAATCGATCCTTCAAGTTCCTAAAAATTTGATGGTTAGTTCCGGAGGTCATGAAGATGTAGGTATAAAGTTTATTTTTAAGACAGAAACCTCACTACTTGAAATGGTCACATTTGAACAGTCACTTATGTTCTCTTCAACCGAATGATGAAGTAAGGAGTAAACATTGAAACGAAAAATCCCTTTTCCTCTTTGTACTACACTCGTTGACTTCAAGTTGGATGAAGGAGAAGATGAATTTTGCCAAAATGTGGTCTCCTACCATGAGCTAAAAGTTTAAGTGTGATTTTTTCAGTAGACGATTTCAATGAACGACTCAGTAAGATACGCCTAGTAGGAAAACATTTAAATAGTGCTTCAGGAATCATAGCCAGGTGAATAGATAATGTAGATTGTCTACCAGAACTATGCTTAGATGGTTATATATTTCTAGTCAACCTGAATTTTAGACATGAAGACTGACATTCCCTGTGTATCGTGGAACTAATACGCTGAGAATTCCAAATTGTACCACAAATTGTTTGGAATAAAGTGAATTATTATTATTACTATTGTTATTATTATTATTATTATTATTATTATTATAGTAGTAGTAGTAGTAGTAGTAGTAGTAGTAGTAGTAGTAGTAGTAGTAGTAGTAGTAACGCAGATGTTAGGATCAAAATTCTGGGAAATAAATATGTTGTAAAACTTCATTGACTGAGATATCTAAGACAAGGTGTTGCGTACACCCAGACACCATCAACTCCTTCCCATTCAGTTACCTAAAGCAGATTTATGCTGAGAAAAGGTTAAAGGTAGGTAGACTAAAACGCAGAAGAAATCCATAATTTTATATCCTTTGGTCTGAGGTGTACAGTAGAATGTAGACTTTCGGGTTGGAGTTCGTGTGACAACCGAAATCGATGGTTGATGACTCTAGATGATATGTCGGTGATTTGATTTCATTGGCTTATATTCATCCATATGTGATCTTTATTCTAATCTTCATATGAAATTTAGTTATTGGTTCACTCCTGCCCTCTTTTTTTCTCTTAACTTTCTCTACATTTTGTCTTACTACCTTTCATCTTGGATGTAAGGTGAGGCAACTTGGACTACCGTTATGCACCATTGCCAATACCTAAGTTGATGTTGGTTACCTATTAAAACACTTATACATGTTCATTTTTTTTAACTCATCTATACCATACCTTGATGAAAATGATAAACATTGGGACCAAAAAAATGAAACAAAGTTTGAAATGTCCATCGTTGGCCCTGGCCATTTTTGATCAGGTTATAATTTCAAAAACGGGGAAATAACTATCAAGTTCTCTTATTCCTACACATAGAAGAGGATGAGAAAATGGTTAGCTTCGATGTAACTAGTCTGTATACTAAAATACCGATCAATATGGCACTGCAGGCAGTCAGAAGTCAACTAAATATTGACTCAGAACTTAATCACAGAACTAAGATATCGGTTGATGAGATCATATCAGGCATACAGCTATGCCTGACCTCCACAGTCTTCAAGTTTCAGGACAAAATATACAGACAAACAGGAGTAGCAATGGGATCTCCAAATCCCCAATCGTAGCAGATTTATTTATGGATAGTTGGTAAAACATGGCTTTACAACGTTTAGTCCAACACCAAAAATATGGTGGCGATATGTGGATGACTAATTTACTCTGTTAAAATAGGAGCATATCGACAATTTCCTCATGCATATAAACTCAGTAGTAGGCTCAGCGCAATTCACTTACGAGGCAGAAAATGAACACGGAGAATTACGTATGTTAGATTGCAGAATAAAACGAAGAACAGACGGTGATTTGGATACTACTGTCTACAGGAAACCAACACATTCTAACAGGTTTCTAGACTTCAAGTCATCCCATGCAGTATCACTTAAGGTAGGCTTAGTCAAATGTCTAAATGATAGAGCTAAAAAACTGACTAGTCAGAGCAAGAACCTAAACAAGGAATTGAAACACGCAAAAGAACCGCTAATAGTTAATCATTATCCTGCACAATTTATTAAGAAATTCTTATCGACACACAAAAACAAAATAATAACGGTCACACGAGTACGACTAATAACGACAACACGAGAAAAAAGGAGTTCACAGCCTCCATTGTATTACCCCATAAAGAGGGTACCTCAGAAACTTTACGTAGAATCCTAAACAGCGCTGGAATTAGGGTGGCATTTAAACCTACAAACTTAATCAGAGATAAACATTATCGGTTGGCTTAAGGATCCAATAGAACCAATTAACCAAAATAATATGATCTATCAAATACCATTTAATAACTGTGAGGTCAAGTATACAGGTCAAACTAGTCGGTCGAGGTCAGTTAGAATAGCCGAACATAGGAATTTAGCTAAATATAGAATGACAGACCCAAGTAAGATCAATAATCTAGAAGGAGACTCGGCTATTGGAATGCATGGGTTAATACACAACGACACAATGTAGTGAGTGGGATAAAGCCACTGTACTTAAGTCCAATATAATTAGGTGGAGAGATTGATTACTGAGTCTTTGTTCATCGAATCAACACGCAACATATGTAATAGAAATGACGTAACATCTATACCAGAGAAATGAAAAATTTTGCTACCAATACAACCAAATTATGTGAGGTAGCATGACTATAAAAATTGATTGTTGAAAGTAGTGTGATTACATTGATGTGATGATTATGAGCAATGATCATTTATGCTCTAAATGTCATCAAGTAAATAATACTAGATCACTGTGTGTTATAAATCAAATAAACAAATCTGATATGCGGAATTAAATTGTACCACAGTGCCCAAGTTTCACACCTATATTAACAAGCTCTCTTAACCTGAACTGTTGTAAAACTGATGTACAGCTTCCTAACCACTGGGAAAAAGTTTACGCATTGACTTTTAACACCAATTTAGACCCATTTTACTATACAGACCGATGACTTAAAGCTAATTTTTTCTATATTTTAATTATCGCCCTAAAATTGTTTCGGAGTTAATTTTACTTTATATTCTGGTGTTTATTGGCCAACTACTTCAAATCACATTGTTGTAGAATAAATTTATAGAATTCTCTAGTTGTTAGATACTTTTTAACTACTTACTATATGTATGACATAACCATAAATGTCAAATTTCTCATTAATCTTCCTTGAAGGATAAAAATTCGACTTAATGAAATTCATTGTATAGGGTGTATTTTTACTTGTGTTACCCCGGCATAGTATATTAGTAGAAATAACAAAATAAACAAATCAACTGGTCCCTTTGATAAATATAAACAGCGTAATGACAAGACGAAGATTATCTGAAACATGTCGTGATGTATTAGCGCTATACATTTCGAACAATCTGATCACACATGGAAACGTGGTTTAGTCAGATGCTTATTCAACAGGATAAACCGTATCTGCACCGATGACACCAGGGAGGAAGAAACCAACTTACTGACGACAACACTGACACAGAATGGATACCTCTTGAGATTTATCGACAGGTGCAAAAGTTATGTACCATTGAAAAGTACACAGTGTTCCGTTGCTAAGACAAGTGTCTACATCTCATTACCATTTAGAGGTGATTCACATAGCTTCGTTGTGAAGAAAAGACTTAGATCGGCCATCTGTAAAACATGTTATGCAGCTAAGGTCATCATTGTAGAGAAGACCAAGTCCATGTTACAGCACAAACCGAAACAACATATAAACGATTACATCACATCCCATTGTGTTTATCAATTTACATGTATGTGTGGACACACATATACAGGAAGGAGTAATCGTGATATGCAGCTAAGGAAGGTTGAACATGCACCTAAGTGGCTACAAAAACAAATGACCTCAACAGATCCGATAAGTGCAGGTGATAAACATCCATCTTCGTCTATCGCTAGGCATATACTAGAAACTAACCATAGGATAGACATGAAAACAGCCTTTAAAGTTCTGCATAAAAGTGGTCAGAGCCGAGTGCTTAAATTTATTGAAGCTCCTGCCATCCGTAAATTTAAATCCCCCGCTTTATGTATACAAAAACAATTCGTACTCACGTTGAACCTACCTTGGTAGTATTGATTCTAATTGTCATACCAAGAGTAGGGTTTTCTTTTTTATCCCTTCCTATTCCTATGTTTCCGATTAAATTCATTGACCTTTTTCGTAAATGTTCACATAAATAGTTCGACAAGTCCATGTATGATCAGATTGTTCGAAATGTATAACGCTAATGCATCACATGTTTCAGATAATCTTCGTCTTCTCATTACGCTGTTTAAATATATGATAAATAAATAATATTAATGATAACGTATTTTTGAGATGAATGGGGATTTTATTTATTTTAGAAGTAGTATTCATCATGGACTGACATCATTTGGGGAACCATTGATGGATATCAGGAAGCTGTGACCTGTGGGGTCAACCAGTCGGAAGTGAAGTGGAGGCTAACTGAAGACCTTGGATGATAGTCGCACTGTGTCGTGAATTGATAGAAGTTGGAGATTATGAACTACTGGAAACCGACCCAGTGGCTGAATGGTTAACGCTTTCGCCGTGAAACCTGAAGGTCCTGAATTCGATCCCTAGCCGGGTGGTGGGTGTGTACTGCTCAGGAGTCCCATACTAGGACGAAACAGCTGTGCAGTGCTCCCAGATTTCCAGTGGTTCCCCTAAACTGGTGTCACTCCATGATGAATACTACTTCTAAAATAATGATAACGATAAATGTACTTTTGATAACTCTTGAAGTATGAGTGATAACAAAATGGATTATGTTATGGTTCATCGAATGTATATGACTCAGAAAGTAGCGTAAAATTGATGAAAATAGTAGATCAATAAACTGCTATGTAATAGGACTAGACAAGCTGTTAAAATGCAACCAATATTTTCTTTTCTTTTTTCCTTTCTCCTCGTGGTTAAGACGGTTAAGAGAAATAACACCGGAAACTATTCAAACAAGAGTGAATTCGGAATAAATCATATGGAATGAAATTGTGTTCTACCTTCTCTTCAGATATTATTTACAACTGCCTTGGTGAGTCATTAATGTTTGCCACCATATTAGTGGGATGTCTAACCCATCTTTTCTGTTGACCGAAGAAGGATATGAACAGATGTGCAAAGCTTCTGTAATGGTCCGCTCTTTGTGAGGAAGAAAACCCTTTTGCAGAAATTGCGTCCATTCGAATGATATTTTATAACCTGAATAAAGGGCATGGGCTGCGATAGTAGAGCTTTTTCCAAGTTTTTTCAGATCACGGGAATCTTCTTGGTGGTTTCTTGGAATTTCGACCGTGTTCGGCTAGACGTGTTAGTACTTGACGTGATGTTTCTCCAATGTATGTGGCATCGCATTCACTGCAGTCTACCTTATAAACAACACAGTTTTGTTGTTCTAAATAAGGAATAGGATTTTTTAATTTACACGCGTGTATTATTATTATTATTATTATTATTATTATTATTATTATTATTATTAGTCCCTTGGGTTCCTAATGGAACATAGGGCTTCAGTAGCACGCCTCCAGTGACCTCTGTTCTCTGAGATCTTTCGAACCTGGTTCCACGACAGCCCAGAATCTCTCATTTCCTCCTCGCACGACCTCCTCCATGTCACCCTCGGCACCGACGCCCAACTCGTCACTTCCCATGGGGATTCCACTCGAGCAACTGGCCTGACGCGTGATATCCCCAGTCGGCCTTCTCAGTGCATGGCCAATCCATCTCCACTTCCTCCTGAATATTTGTTGCGTGATAGGTTCTTGGTTGGTTCGTTGCCAGAGTTCCTTGTTGCTTATTCTTTCTGGCCATCTGATCTTCAGCAGCGAGCGTAAGCAGTTGTTGATGAATGTCTGTAGTTTATTGGAAATACCTTTCGTGACGCGCCAAGTCTCTGAGCCATACAAGAGCACAGACTTGACGTTGGTGTTGAAAATCCGTATCTTGTTCCGCATGCTGAGTGCAGGAGATCTCCACACTGGTTTCAGGCTAATGAACGCCTGTCTTGCTTTTCCGATTCTGACTTTGACGTCCTCGTCCGTCCCGCCTGTAGTTGAAACAGTGCTTCCTAGATAAGTGAAGGAGGTTACTTCCTTCAAGTTTCTCCCGTTGACGGTGATTGGAGTTTGTTGTTGTTGTTGTTGATGGTGGTGGTGCGGTATCTTGATCACTTCTGTCTTCTCTATATTCACCTGAAGTCCCGTCATCGCTGCCTCTTCTGTCAACTTGTTAGTTTTTGCCTGCAGATCTTCAAGTTTGTGTGACATTAGGCATAAGTCATCGGCGAAATCCAAGTCTTCTAGGTTCTTTTCCGTCGTCCAGTGTATCCCCCTCTTCTCGCTGCCTACTGTTTGCTGCATGATCCAGTCCACCACAATCAGGAATATCATGGGGGATAGTAGGCAACCTTGTTTCACTCCTGTCTTCACTTCAAAGGCATCACTGAGCTTCCCATTGTGGATTACTTGGCATGTGGCATCTTCATATAGTTGTTGAATGAGGCGGATAAAGGTTTGCGGTACTCCGTAGTATTGAAGCAGTTTCCAAATTACCTCTCGGTCGACGCTGTTAAAGGCCTTTTCAAAGTCGATGAAGTTGAGGTAGAGAGCTGATTGCCATTCTATGCTCTGTTCTATGATGATGCGTGGTGTGGCGTTGCAATTTGGTCTACACATGATTTGTACTTCCTGAAGCCTGCCTGTTCCGGTCGCAGTTTTGAATCCAGTGCATCTTTAAGCCTCTCCAGGATGATGCGGCTTAATATTTTACTTGGGGTGGACAGGAGAGTGATTCCGCGCCAGTTCTTGCACGCGTGTGAGTGTAGTGTATTCGTCACCTTAAAGAATACTCTGATGTTGTAACTATTAAGGATACGTCTTATTTCCTCTGAAGTGGATTTCAGATGGGGAAGTACCACAGTACTTATCCAAACTTTATGGCTTGGCTTTTTCGTATTTTCATTCAACAAACTTTTTCGATCATTTTTCATAGTGTGTCCCGATAGTTATTTTGTTTTAATGAAATTCGTTCATTATTATTATTTGTCCCTTGGGTTCCTCCTAATGGAATATACAGCTTCAGTAGCACGTCTCCATTACACTCTCTTCTCTGCAGTCGCTTGAACCCGACTCCATGACAGCCCACAAGCTCTCATTATTTCCTCACATGATCTCCTCCATGTCAGCCTTACCCCGCTCGCCCAACTTGTCGTTTCCCATCTGGGTTCCACTCGACGACCTGGCCTGACGCGTTATGTCCTCAGTCGACCTTCCCACTGTATGCCCAATCCATCTCCTTCTGCATACTTGTTGGGTGATAGGTTCTTGGTTGGTTCGTTGACCGCCAGCCAGCAAGAGTTCCTTGTTGCTTATTCTCATTATTCTGGCAATCCATTTGATCTTCATTATCGAGCCAGCGTAGGTGGCAGCTTTTGATGAATATCTGTAGTTTGTTGGAAATGTTTTTCGTGACGCGCCAAGTTTCTGAACCGTATGGAAGCACTTACTTGACTGAGGTTGGTGTTGAAAATCCGGATGTTGTCCACGCTTTATGCTGAGTGCAATAGATCTCCACACAGATTTCAGATTAGTAAACGCCTATCTTGCTATCTTTCCGATCCTGGCTGTGACATCCTCGTCTGTGCCACCACCACCGCCTGTTTTTGAAGCAGTGCTGCCTAGGTAAGTGAAAGAGGCAACTTCGTTTATAATTTAATAAGTCCCATTGTAACATCAAGAGCAAGATATTCAGCGAAGAGACTCTTTTCAACGAATTTATTTTCAAGCTGTACAATCGTATATATATGGTATTTGGAAAAAATTATATCCTGTGAGGAAAACTAAACACTATATGGTGATGACAATGATAATAGAGCGGGTGATGACATAGGCATTTATGATTATAATAACAATTGAAGTGCGAATGATAACAAATAGATTATGTAATATATGGAATGGTACATAGAGAGTATATAACTCAGAAGGGGGTGAAAAAATTGTTGAAAATGGTAAATCAATTAAGTATTATGTAATGGCATTAGACAAATTGGACAAGATGAAGTCAATGTTTTCTAAAAGGATTAAGACAATTAAGTGAAACAAAACCGGAAACTAGTTGAAGTGAAGGCGATTATAATAACAATAATAGTGATAAAGGAAGGATACAAAGGTTAAATTAACAAAGTGGGAGGGGGAGCTAATGGGGTGGGAAAATGTTATGGCCATGATAAAGACAGTGACTGCACATACTTCTTTTGTACACACAGATCAGGTCTTAGTTCATGAATAGCTAAAGCCTCCGCTGTTTTAAGGAGTTGAAAACGAAGAGAACGTGGGAGGTTTGGGCGAATTTGATAAATAATTTCAAAGTCATCGTCTGGATTTGTTGTGTGATGGAAGTCAATCAAATGTTCTAGAATCGAACTTCTAACAGACTTTCTTTCACCTTTATAAAACCAAGCAGGAACATGTTCTCGTATACGTGTAGAAAGCATTCTCTGGCTACGGCCGATGTACCTTGCTCCACAAGAGCAGGTGAACTGGTAGATGCACATAGAGGCGGCCAAACGAGGAAGCTTGTCTTTAACGCAGGTGGAGAATAGGTTGCGGCTGGTAAAAGTCAACTGGAGTCTTGCTGCGAAGAAAGTCCTATTGATTGATCTGGTAAGACGATTCTTCAGTACATCCGATGCTAGGTCTCCTTTAAACTCTAGGCTCATAAACAATCTTTTCTTTGAGACCGAGTGGATGACTGGTTTAGTGTTTCTTTCCCGCATATTTTTATCAATAAAACGGCTAGGGTAACCGTTTTCGACAAGTATGCTTTTTAAAAAGATAGCTCTTCCTCGATACAATCGTCACTACAGATACTTCTTATTCGATAGCAAAGAGAGTGAATAAGATTTCTTTTTCTGTTGATGGGCACCCAACTATAAAAATTAGTTAGTTGTCCGTTCCACGTTGGTTTTCTGTAGATGGATCTTTTAAGGTATCCATTCTGACGTCGGGTGAGAAGCACATCAAGAAAAGGAATAGTTGATTCTGATTCCTTCTCTATAGTAAACTTGAGGGCTTGATGACATTCATTGAATGAACGAAGCACATCGTCGAGGTCTACATTTTTGTCGCAAATAACAAACGTGTCGTCCATATATCTTCTATAAAAGTCAAAGCTATCAATAGTTTGACGAAGTTGTGAATTTTCTAGTTTCGACATGAAGAAATCTGCTAGCAGTGGTCCCAATGGTGACCCCATCGCAATTCCATCTTTCTGTCTATAGATTTCATTATTGAAACTGAATTGGACATTAAATGTGCACCTCAACAAAAGCTCTTTCAAGCAGCTCGTTGGTAGTCCTACGTCTAAATTATGTGCATCAATATAGTCACATACATAACAGACAGTTTCGGTGAGTGGCACACTCGTGAACAATGAAGTGACGTCTAATGAAAACATCATCTTGTTTAGAGCATTAAAATCCTTAATACCCTCAACAAACTGAAATGTATCACGGATAGAAAAACTCGATACTTGCCTTCTAACAGGTTCCAGAATTTCAGCTAACCATTGAGCAGTTCGGTGATAGGGAGAACCAGCCATATCGAGGATCGGACGAAGAGGTAATCCCGCTTTATGTATCTTCGGTAGTCCATATAGACGTGGGATTATAGAGCCAACCGGTCGGATACGTTCATATAAATCAGGATCAATTATTGATTTATCCCTCATGCTTTTTAAGACATTTGTGAGTTGTGTTTCAATTATATGTGTCTTATTGGGCTCACCTTCGGGTTTAGTAAACTTAGTGGGATCAGAGAGGATTACGGAAAGTTTATCAGTATACTCCTGACGATTCATTAGGACAATGCCTCCTCCCTTATCAGGACGGCTTATGATAATATCCCTGTTATCTTTGATTAGTTTTAGCTGCTGTATATGGTCCTTGGTTAACTTCGTTTATGTTTCGCCCGTTAATGGTGATTAGTGCTCGTTGTTTCTGATGATGGTGTTGATCGGGTATAGTCATCACCTCTGTCTCCTCCACATTCACTTGAAGTTATGTTTTTGCTGCTTCGCCTCTTATGTCAACTTGTTAGTTTTCGCCTGTAGATTTTCGTGTTTGTGCGACATTAAACATAAATCGTTGGCGAAATCCAAGTCTTCTAGGCTGTTTTCATCGGTCCAGCGTATGCCCATCTTCTCGTTCCTCACTGTTTACTGCATGATCCAGTCCACTACAATCAGGTGGATCGTCGATGATAGTAGTCGGCAACATTGTATTACTCCTGTTTTTACTTCAAAGGCGTCACTGAGCTCTCCATTGTGGATGACTTGGCATGTGGCCTTTTCATATAGCTGTTGAATGCGGTCGATAAACATTTGTGGCACTCCGTAGTGTTGAAGCAGTTGCCTGCCAAATCACTTGTCTGTAGACGCTGTTGAAAGCCTTTTCAAAGTCGATGAAGTTGAGGTAGAGAGTTAATTGCCACTTTATACTCTATTTTATGATGCGATTTGACACGCGCATGATTTGTTCTTCTTAAATCAAACCAGCCTGTTCCGGTCATAGTTTATAATCCAGAGCATCTTTCAATCTCTCCGGGATGATGCGGCTTAATATTTTGCTTGGGGTGGACAGAAGCATGATTCCTCACCAGTTCCTGTAGAGACTTAGGTCTCCCTTCTTTGGGAGTTTGACGAGGTAGCCCCTCTTCCAATCAACAAGCAGGTACCTTTCCTTCATTGCGAACCTTCAATGTAGTGGTGTGAGCATTTTATCTGAGTCTGTTTTCAGTGTTTCTGGCAGAATTCCATCTGATCCTGCTGCTTTGCCGGATTTAAGCAGTTTTATGGCATTCAGGACATCTGCTTTTGTCGGAGGGCTTGCGTTTACTGGTAATTCTGTGGCTGGGCGGCAGGTGGTATTTCTGGAAGAGTTGCAGGTGGTGGTCCATTCAAGAGCTTTTTGAAGTAGTCAGCCAATTGTTTCCTTTGTCTCTCTTCTTTGGTAATTAGATTTCCTCCATCATCTTTTATTAGTTTCATCTGTGTTGATCTCTTCCCAGACAATTACTTGGTTATTTGATACAATGTTGTCAGTTCTCTCCCAGTAGCAGCCTATTCTGCTTCACTTGCCAATGTGTCATAGAAGTGTTTCTGTGTTTGCATGCACTCTTCTTCACTTCTTTGTCTAGTGTTTTATACGTTGTATTCAGTCCTTCTTTTCGTTGTGCATCCTTGCACTGCTTCATCTTCTGCTTCACCATCTTCCTCTCCCCTATCAGCTTGCATGTGGAGATGCGTCGAGATTCATTCTTTGTCTTGTTTTCTCTTCCTTCCTGATATGGTTATACAGGTTCCTTCCATATCTTTTTCAAAGAGTTCCAGTGATCTTCCACGCCCGATCCTTCATGAATGTTGCTCAATGTCTGCCATTGTGTTGTGATGGCTGACGCGAAGATGTCCCTTGTAGTTTCGTCCTTCAGTTTCTGTTCTGGGTGTTCAACTTCAACTGCCGTCTATCACCAAATTCTTTGAAGGCTTTCAACTTGATTTTGAAGGTTCCTTGCATTAAATAATGGTCTGAACCTACATCTTCTCCTCTTCTTGATCTTGTATCCGGTAGGCTGCGTCTCCACTTTCTTCATATTGAGATAAAGTCAATCTGATTTTTAGTGTGTCTGGTGAAGTCCATGTCGCTTTGTGAGTATCTTTGTGTTTGTACACACCGCCTCCAACCACCAAATCGTTGAATGCGCATAATTCTGCAAACAGTTCTCCATTCTTGTTCATTTCACCGAGTGCTTCTTTACCCATGATGAGTTCTCTTCCTGAGTTGTCCACTCCCAGTTTGACATTCATGTCACCCATTAGAATGAATTTTGATGTCGCCAACTGAGGTCTTGTCCTCCTTCTTTCCATCTGTATTATTTGTAGGTGCGTAGCATTGTACGATTGTGACTTTCCTTCCTTTTGAGTTGAACCTTGCTGTCATGATCCTGGAAGAGATTGGTTCCCACTGTACGAGAGGCTTGGATGCTCTTGGGGATATCATGATAGCCACTCCGAAACTCAGCGTGCTCGTGGTTGTCGTCTGGGTGACCGGAGTAGATTATTGACTCTCCAGATGACAGTTTAGAGAGTCCACTTCCATCCCACCTGCTTTCGTAAATTCCTAGCACTTCTATGCCATACCTTCTCATCTTTGCAATCTGGGAAGCCTTGCTAGGTTCATACATGGTGCGGACATTCCATGTCCCCATCCTTACTTAAGCTTTCATTGAGAGAACTGAAGACACATAGGCCGACTGGCTTCTCGAAGGCTTTCACCAACTGGCGTTATCTCGTCTCCCTGATTGCAGCGAGGAATAAGTTTATTTCGATGTTTTATATTTTCTTTTTGCTTTGAAGTTTCTTTAGCGATTGGATTGGTTTTACGGGGTAGGGTTGCTAGCCTTATGCCCAACCTTCCCTCTTTACCCGGGCTCAGGACCAGCTAGTAACTAGTGAACTAATTAACCAGGTGAGGTTCTATCTACTCTTATTATCCCTCTTTGGTTTTCATCGTTATTTCGGCTTTTAATTCCGCCTTCCTAATTGATCTCATTTCATATTACCACCAACGGGGAATTACTAGTATCATAATAAAAAATGATACCCAATGCGCAACATGTGGCTGTTGTGCCCCAGTGTCTCAGTGGATAATACTGTGGCGTTTGAAGAGAAGGGTACCAGGTTCCAGCCTTAATAGGAATATCAGAAGGGATTAAAACACATAGAAGAAGCATTACTAATTATCCTGTACAGTTTATTGAGAAATTCATAAGAACACACAAGAAAGGAAATGATAGCAGTAAGACGGATAATAGCGACAATATGAATAGAAAGGAGTTCACAGCCTCCACTGTTACCCTATAAGGAAGATACATCAGAAACTTTATGTAGGATCCTCAACAAAACTGAAATTAGGGTGGCATTTAAAGCTACAAACTCACTCAGAGATAAGCTTTGTCGACTGGTTAAAGGATTCGATAGATTCAATTGAGCAAAATAATCTGGTCTATCAAATTCCATGTAATGAATGAGAGGTCAAGTATATAGACCAAACAAGCCGGTCAGGGTCAGTTAGATTAGCAGAATGGCAGACGCGAATAAGATCAATAATCTAGAAAACAACCCGGCTTTGCAATGCATGAATTAACACCCAACCAAATAGGATGGAATAAAACCACTGTACTCAAATCCAATATTATTATGTGGAGAATCTGAATCTTTGTTCATTGAATCAACACGCAGCACATGTAACAGGTATGACGCAACACATACACCAGAGATATGGAAAATTTTACTACCAATAGAAACAGTTAATAAGAGGTGACAAGACTATAAAAATCAGATCCCGAAAGTAGTATGATTACATTGATATGATTATGGGGAATAATTTATGTCGGAAACTCCGTCGTCAAGTAAATAGTACTGTATCACTATGTGTTATGTATCAACTAAACGAATGTTATATGGAATTACATAGTCATACCATTTGATTTGCATATTTTATCTATAGGAGTTAGCCAAATTATTCCACTGAGTATGGAAATAATAAGTAATTTGCTGATTCATCAGTCTCCCTCATAGTCAGTTTGAACTTTTAGGAATAGTCATAAATGAAGCGCTGTATCGATCTGTCGGTCGGTACTCTTTAAAGTTATAATTAATAGGCAGTCAAGCTACACAGTAGAATTAGTTCTTTTGTTGACTAAGAGTGGGTCGCAGAATGTGCTTCATCCTGGTTTGGATTCATCAGCTGGGTGTACTTGCAGCCTGTTGGTTGGTGGTATTCTCACTGAGGCTATGACCTACTTCGCGTCACTTTAGACGTCTAGGCGTTACTCACTGAGGCAATTTCTTTCAAAGAGGACCAACTTTTAATTATTGATACTAGTAATATTTTGTCGTTATGCTGGACTGAACCCCTTTACCTTAAGTAGTATCGAGACATCCTTATAGAAGCCCATCTGCAAACAAAATTTGAGTAGTCCGATCTAGTATAGCAGCGCAAAATTACAAATGTCAATGAATTGCGAAGTAGTTGATTTCGTATAATAAATTATTCCTTCTACCGCTAGCCACCTTGATGTCTGACTCATTTCAATATTCATCATTAAATGTTTGTGGATCAAGGTAAGGTACAAGAAAGCTGTGTACTTACTGAACAGTTTATTTAGTGATAAACAGAGGTATACTTGTGTAATATAATGTTTAACAATAAACAGGTATTAAAATATCCACCACTTTTGCACGTGATTAAATCTTTAGAATTAAGAGGAATCAAAAATAGGTAAATGGATTTCTCGTGACAACAAATGGCTTAACACAATCATATATATATATATATATATATATATATATATATATATATATATATATATATATATATCAGCAAAAATAGTATTCTGTATAGAAGTCAACGTTTTGAGGATCTTCGTAACCCATAAAGAATCAAAAAGTACTTTATGACATGGAATCAAGTATAAAAGTATACATCTATGAGTTGGAACACTTCACAGCAGTATGCAAAGAAGTGGATCCAGATATTCTGTGGAAGAAAAGAGGAGATAAGTGGATAAGTGAAGACAGAAAAAACAGATGAAATTACCCAAGACTTCAGAAATGACAAAGAGTAAAAACATTTGCACTAGCGAAACCCATTTCGAGCCATATGACAAAAGGTCTCGAACCATTGATTCTTAATACCTCGAAGATCCTACCAATGCAAACTTAATTACACTACATGGCTCACAACAACATTCAGAGATGTCACGGACTGGCTAACAGTTAATGACCTAAGACAATTAGCAATTACAAAAACAAAATAGTATTACAACGCACCTAGAGTAAAGTTATAATCCTCAATCTATTCGATAGTAGGCTACTCTTCTCTATCATGGAACCCGCTCAGAAATAGCATCTTTGTGATGCCATACAAAGTGGTTCCAGTAGACGATCCTCCCTTATAGAGTTTGTGCTAACATATGGGGTGGATGACCCATATGACCCACATATTCTTACTTCGTTAGCGAACAGTGACCATTCAGTACTTTCATGCAGACACAGACACCACGGGTTTACGGCCGCTTACACACTCCTAACTAATTTCATCACTGTAGTAGAGGAATAAACTACTACCACCAAGGTGAGTGCTACGACTGGCGTAATATTCATGGAATTCATCAGAATCTTTCAAAGGGTCTTCCATCGAGGTCTGAAGAAAAACAAGGTGAAATGCTCGAGATTGATAACGCAGTTAGAGACAGACAACGTCGGAGACTTTCTTTGCGATAGAGAGTGAGTGTCATTAAAAAGCAAACTTCGCACAACATAGATGTTAAGAGATGCACCATACAAAATTATAAAGCAGGATTATGAAGACCAACAACGGAAGCGATAGTGGAAACAAAATAAAAGTGAGTAATTGAAGAAGCAATCTCAAATATACATCCCGGGAAGCCGTTGCCGTTTTTATTCTACCTCTCGGTAACAGAAGAGACAAGAAAACTGCGGCGTGATGGTCACCGCTTTCGATTGAGAGCCATGTCTGTTATCATGTCAGGCCGCTGAATTGCATGCTTTCCCGGACCTCATCCGGGGAGCTGTGAGGTATCTACATATACCAAGCTAAGACAACTGTCCTTCATCTCACAGTGCCGATTCGTTCACTGGCCACTTCTTCCAACCAGACAGACAGTCAGTGGTGTTGGAGCCATTGGGACTACATGTGTAACACTTGTTCAAGCTGAGGTTTTCAGATAAACATACTCAGTGAATGACAGCCTTCATCATGCCAAAACGCACGCCACCTCAGTGTTACTGACATGGTGTTTCCACAGGATGCAAGCAATCCTGCGATAACAACCTTGGTGGAGAATGCGATCATCGGACATCTTCAGCTCAGAGAGTCCAGGCTTCATAGGCATAGACCAGCATTGCCTGCACCGACGCGTTGTATATCCAATCTTTCACACCCATGCTAACGCAACGCCTGTGTTAACGGTAGCTCAGATTGGCAGCTTTGCCAGCTTTCAATAAGGAGTTGAGAACCTCGTCAGTTACACTCCCACCAGCACTCACACAACTACCCTGATACACCAACTTTCCGGCGACTTACCACCAGGTTAGAGTACAGATGTAGGATCCTTCCAATCTTGTGAAGGTGCCTCGGACGTCGATGGTGCAAAGCACATATCATACTTACGGTGACTTTGCTAACCGATAGAGTGCGGTTATCTTCAGAGTGCCAAAGGTGACAAAGTTAGAAAGGAATCGTCATCATCATCATCATTATCAACATAGGACCAGGCATTACTGCGTAACGGTCCGAGTTGCCACACCTCATATCAGCACATCAAGTAAAAAGGTAGTGAGGTGAAGGATGAAGATAAGTGAATGCAGTCAAAAGAAATATTAAGTACGAGAAGAAAGAAAGGAGAAATGAGCAAATGGTGAGATTCGGTACAGCGTCGTTAAGATGACGATAATGTGTGTATACATCTGCGCCACTGATATCGGTTCTGAACCATATCACCTAGGGTCTCTAACCACTGGTTCCTCTTGTCCCGTGGACCCCAACTACCTAGTCTGCATCACTCCACATGGCTTAAACCAACAGTCACAGACTTCATACATTGGTACCATGTTTTAGTCTGGCCACCTCGGGCCTTTTTCCAGCCTGGACCCACCTCAGCCAACATTGTGTGACGAGGCAATCGGTGACTAGGCATACATAGTACGTATCCCAACCATCTCAGTCGATGAAGGTTCACAACCTCGTCGACTGACTTACCTCTTCTCCCTAAAACTCTACACCTAACTTCTGTATTACTCACATGGTGACACCACGGGATACGTCCTATATTACGAAGGCAACGGTGGTCAAACACCTGTAACCTTCTCATGTCTTCCACTTTCAATGGCCATGTTTCACAGCCATACAGTAGAACAGAGCGGACTGCTGTGCAGTACACGCGACCCTTAATAGACAAACGAATATCACGGCGGCGCCATAGGTGGCGCAAATTGGCAAAAGCCAATCGAGCCTTTTGTATCCGTGCAGAAATCTCATCGGCAACTAACCCACCGGAGTTGATCCTACTTCCCAGGTAAGTGAAGTGGTCAACACACTCAACCACTTCACTCTCTATTGTTAACCGCGGTACCGCTGAAGACCAGTCCTGGAGCAAAAATTTGCATTTGGGTGGTGAAAATCGCATCCCAAACATTCTCAAATTCCCACTCAAAGTGTTCAGAAGACTCTGCATCTTGTCAGCGTCTTCACCTAACAGGACTATGTCATCTGCATATTCTAGATCTAAGGAAAATTCACCTGTGATCGGGTCAACGTCTTTGTAATTAGGTGACGAGAGGGAAACCTCCATAAGAATATCTATGATAAAATTAAATAAGAATGGGGATAGTGGGCATCCTTGACGGACACCACTTGATGAGTATAGCTCCCTGGACAACTCGCCATAGGCTCTAACACACCCACAAGTGTTCGAGTAGAGAGCTTTCAATAACGTGATGAAAGGAATCGTGAAACTGACCAGTCCCACTTAACCTTGCTATTGGTCTGGGACATTCGAGACACGTGTCTACATGCCTCTATTCTACCTGAGGTGTTGAAATCTAGTGCCCTCAAGGAGTGAATAAACTCAGGAAAACCCGCCCCCAGTAGATAATTCCAAAGTAAAAACCTGTCCAACGAATCGAGGATAGTTCTAATATAAGGCACTGGTACGACCGTCGGTCCGCAACGCGTGTGACGGTGTTCACGCATCTGGCAGAAAAGTAACATGCGATCAATGTATCCATTACCTGAGCGAATCCAGACTCACTACTCGTCGATCAGTTTCTGATACGTTTCGCACAACTTGCGAAGCGCGACAGCAGTCAATACATTAGACTCTACTGGTACCTAACTGATACCCCGATGATTATCACATACATTACGTAAGACCTTTGAAGAGATGGTTACGACAATGGCTTCATTCAAGACTAATAGAACACTTACAACCTGTCATGCTTTCACAAATAATGTAGCCAGTTCCCCGACAAGCGTCTCATCTCTTTCCTTGAAAAGGGTGTATCTTGGTTATTTGAGCTGAGTGTCATATGGCACTTTAGAACACACAGCTCCCTATAGATGTCGCCTATTTAACTGGTTCGAAGTTATGTGGCCACGTAGGACACATAGAAATCGGTGTAGCTGTAGGTCAGCTGGTCAACTGTTTAAAGTGCTCTCCCCAGCCTTTTAGGTATATATGAAGGTTGGTAATCAACTTACCACCCAACACAAAGGACGTTACATTGGCAACAAGCTTCTGGTTGCCGGTGGCTCAGATGGTATTCAATCTTCAGTGAAGAGGATAGTGGGCTACTAGCCCGTGGTAATATTTCCAATAGTAATTTCTATGAACGTCAAGATTTCCTTGAATGCGACTAATGAAGGAGCTGCTACTTGTTTCGGCAATGAGTTCCCGCTGTTGACCATTCTACAGAAGAAACGGTACTCCGCTCGAATGTGATTCAACCTCAGCTTTTCTATCTCTTTTGATATCCTCAAAGGTCACCCATCCTAGAGAAAGTAAATAAATTTGATAAGAACGCAAAAGGATGGAATCAGGTCACTCATTTTCCCACGATAAGATGAAGGGAGAAGGTCTAGCCTCGCTAATCTCTCTTCCCAATGAAGGTGGACAATACTTGCCACTGGTTTAGCGACAACCCTTTGAAACCATACTTGTGTGCCAGCTTCCTTCTTGAGGCATGGGCTAGCTGCCTGGATACAATACTTTAAATGCTTTGGGGTCGTAAGCATCTCTCTATCAAATCATTTTGAGTACTCTACAAGACAACAGAAGCACGCAAAAAGCTTTGACTGCAGAAGCATTACATTTAGCAGTCGTCTTTAAGACGTAACTTACCATATCCTTCAAGTCTTTTTGTTACAGAACTCGAGGTATCAGTAGACTGTTCACTAAGTACCCACTAGAAATATCAAACTCGATGAGGTATACCACACTTCTGCTGGAAATGACTTCCAGGCTCCATCGCTGATACCACTGAACCAGTCCATCAATGTCAACTTAGAATGCAGACCAATAATCATAATTATGGATGCTCCTCTATACCTTGACATTAGCAAACAGCATTGATGATGACCAGAGTACTTCAGTAACGCACAAAGCTATGGACCAAGAAAAGTGCCTGAAGGTCACTGCGTGTGACAGGTTGCCACTCAAGCAATATTCTATCCTATCTAATATTATCTTCCTTCGTGTAAATATACCCCGAACCATATGTCAACATTTCAATGCCAAACTTGCGAAGTTTCTTCAAATACCCTTGTTCAAGTCAAAAAGATTCCGCATCTATAGAGTACCTACCCCTCCTGGTCGAAGCAGGTCTGTAAAGGAAGATCATTCAGACCAGAAGTCACATCCTTTCTGTATCAGTAGGTTGTATTTCCAAACGACTGAGTAACTAATCGCATTGCCTTCCCCATTAATAACAACCGCGACACTAGTGAGACTAACAGGCCAGTTATTAGTACGTTTTGTTACAGCATCATCGTCTATTACTATGAAAATATTCCATAGGTCATTTCATTATCTTAATGCAAGTTTGCCTGTCAACCCAAGATATTCTTCGGGAAATAGACTAATTAATATACAGTCATGCAATTGAGTGCATTCCTAAACCTTTGCTACCGAATACAGTTGTTACCATCTCAAATCCAGAGATCAAATGGTACTGTTCACAAGCACTGACGAAACCCTGTCTTTAACATTCGGATGGCATCGTAAATCATAGATCCACAACCTGAATGCCACTAACACATCACAACTAGTCATTGTAGACAAATATATTCGTTCTGGCACGCTGGTTAGTGTCTTATGTTGACTGCACATGCGCTGAGCCATCACACATCCTGAATACTGGCCCCTGTGGAAAAAGGGTTTAACCTGTTGTGAGGGACCAACCCACATCACCACATACAGGAATATTCCAACAGGAGAATCAGTCACTTCGATGGAGCAGCTCGGCACTCTATTGCGATGTCCGATCACGATCAGTTTTACATACTGATCTCCCCGAGGACCGGCAAAACGCAATAAGAACACGACGTGAGCTGAAGACTAGCAACTGTCCGCACGTGTGCTAAGGTAGGAAAGATCGTACGAAGCTTCGCCGTCTCGTTAACTAGCGTGGATTTTACTCCTTCAACAGATTTACTATTCTACTCTGGACTGATGCGTCGCCCAGTCCACGTATCTGTAACAGTCGCCCACTTATATTACCTCACGAATTACATCAGCGTCATGGACCTCCTTCCATATAATGCCAGTGTTTGTGCGCGCTGACTTAGCCAGTTCATGGCTGTCACATGAACCAGCCTAGACAATTCTTTCTCCAAGCATATGAAGCCTACGAACTTCCACAACAGTACCATCAGCCAGTTTGGTTTTCAGCTAGGCATAACCGTCCCGTGAACGCAACATGTCCTGACATCGATGGACGACAGTTCATGACAGCTTAGAACACTATTCTACTTCCGCAAACGCCACCGCAAGAAGTGAGCTTATAACTCAATGACAACGGTAAAGGAAAAACCACAGGAAAGCTGCTGAAAGATTTATTTTTATATCGTACAGAGAAAGGGTCAGTTTAACAGCAACCCACCACTTCATAGTAGACACGCAACTGTCAAATCCCAAATAGAGCAGTCAACCCAATCATGCCGACGCACTTCACTAACCAACCTGGATATACGTGGTTATTGATAAGCCAGTCAACTGCAACAGAAACCTACATCAATAAAGTAATGAGAGTCGGTTATACTTTCGAAAGACAATCAGATAAAATTGATTTCATGAGATCACAAGTAGCAAATAAACATCATAGACAAAGGAAACAGACGTACTTAAGAGGTGGGACTCGTCACTGATAAAGCGCGTGTATTTGTCACCGTAGATTAGTCAATTACATTCCCAGTAACCATCATTCTGTAAAAAGGATAAGACAATAGTTAGAAACGTCTATCAGAGATCTTGGTGAAAATCACTAATCAACAAACACTTATCATCATTAAATCAACTTTAAACGAATTAGAAAAACTCACCTTTTACAACTTGGCGAGTGGACGACAATAGGACAAAGACCCATACATAGGAAAACAGGAGGTTTCTCCGGTCCAACTACGAGGATTCTGTGATATAATATGCAATTAGGTACATAAATACCAAGTGCATTAGGATCGTCTTTTGAGTTCACGCATCCTCAGAAAAACGTGCAGCATGCAGTCGGCTATAACGAAATACAAGGGAAGATGAACGTGTGTTAAATATGAAATCACAGGAAATCAGATTGAAGTTATATCACGCTATCACAAGTAGCAAATAAACATCATCACTTATGGCTTAGAACTTACTTGTGTAGAACACATTCACCATCGGTTAACCGACCAAGACCGATTACCTATGGGAAGAGAAGACAATCATTGAGAACGGCTATCAGAGATCTTGGTGAAAATCATTACTCAACACATATATATCATCATATACTATCAACATGCACAAATATTTAGTTACCGTTTATCTACAAAGATTAATAGTGAAAACGTTCTCCACACGCCAACTTTCATCAATCCGACCAACGACTACACCTATATACCGTGAAGACGTGTATCTGAGCACCAGTTGACATTAAAACAAAAGTGATAGGCAGATTTGTACGGAACAATATTGGACTTCTTTTTTTTGCCGCTTGTGATAAACTCAAATTGCTTCTATCACTATGCAACACTTATATCCCAGCCTACTCAAGAAGAATGCCGAACTAATGGCAGATAGCATTAAGAACTTACACATGTAGCATTTTATTTCACTGTATTGTGTTGATATATGTAACAACTCATTGAACATTTTTTGTTTAGTTGTACTGAAAAAGATTTTTTGCTCGCTCGTTGACCAATACAACATTTTGATATATATTTCGCGTTAACTCCTGATATTTACGCTATCTGACGCAGGTGGATCAGCAGTGTCGGGAATATAAATAGGCGATAGTGTATCTGGACACGTATATAAAATTTGGAGTCAGATTTCAGAGCTCGATAAACTGGTGAGTCCGATGTGATTAAACTCTCGCAAGTTTCAAGGGTGGATATTATTCTTGTTTTCAGTTGAATACTGTAACCAGTCATTAATAACTGTATAAGGATATACATATATACTGGGAATTTCTCTGGCTGCTTTGTGGCAGGCACTGACATACTTGTTTATCGTATTTTTCCTACTCTTGTTCTTAAATATTTTTTTGCCGTACCAGTACTGATGTCCTTAAACTGTCATAATCAAGACTTTTCGAATTTAGGGTCCGTGGGTGCCATTAATCTTCCTTTGCCTTGTTTTAAGTTTAATGACCCGCAATTGTGGTTTGTCCGTCTAGAACATTTCTTCATGGCCAATCATATAACTTCACAAAACACAAAGTTTGGATACACAAGCTCCGTTTTGCCGGAAGAAGTGGCTGAACAAGTAAGGGAGACACTACTAAAGCCCCACCCAGACACACCTCATGATGTTTTGAAGCAGGAGGTGCTGAAAGCCACTTCGTTATCTGACCAGAAGGCTGTCGGCCAACTACTAAGTAACATATGCCTCGGAGACAGAACACCTTCACAACTTAAGCGACATATGCAAAGTCTGCTGAAAGATAGGAAAGTAGACAACCGTTTATTCTACCAGCTCTGGCTGCGGAGACTTCCTTCATGCATTCAGCAGATATTAGCTGTCGGAGATGCGGAACTGACATTGACAGGTTGGCTGACATCGCTGACCGTATGTACGAAAGGATGCCTAAACAAGTTGAAAGTATTGCTGAGCCAACGCAAAACGACCGAGTGGCCGCTTTAGAGAGGAAGATAGACATACTTACAGGACAACTGACGGCTTTGCAGTTAAACCGACGGTCACCGAAGTTCTGTAGAAGCAGATCCCGTAGTCGTGATAGGACCACGAGTAGAATTGCGTCTAAAAGTAGCACGTGCTGGTATCACAAGAAGTTTGGCAGTAAAGCACGTCGTTGTTTGTTACCATGCGATTTTAAAACCTTTTCATCGGGAAACGGAAAGGCCGGCGATCAGTGACGACTGCTGTCGCCGGCGTACAACAACACAGTCGTTTGTTTCGAGTGACGGATAGGAAGACTGGAGCTCAGTTTCTGGTTGACACTGGAGCGGAAGTGAGCGTGATCCCACCCACACCTTCCGAAAAACGCCATCCCAACCCAACTTTGGTACTACAAGCGGCAAATAGATCTGCTATTACTACATATGGGACCAGAATTTTGATCCTAGACATTGGCTTTCATACACCATTCCAGTGGGAATTCGTCATAGCTGACATATCGTCGCCTATCATTGGCATGGATTTCCTTCAACACTACGAACTATTGGTCGACTCTAGTCGCCATAGACTAGTCAGCCGTAATGGTGAATTTTCTATCACCGGTGTCGTTACAATAAACTTAGTCGTAGCTCCAATAAACAACACTTCCGAGTACGATATCCTTCTGCGAGAATTTCCCGAGCTCACTCAAACGGATTACACGAAGTCCTCTCCAAAACACACGGTGACGCACCATATTCTTACAAAAGGTCCTCCAGTCTCATCAAAACCTCGACGCTTAGACCCTAAAAAGCTGCAGATAGCAAAACAGGAATTTGATAAACTTCTAAAGTTGGGAGTTATACGCCCTTCCAAGAGCCCATGGTCATCACCCCTGCATATGGTACCTAAAAAAGCATCAGGGGAAATACGGCCTTGCGGTGATTATCGAGCGTTGAATAAGCGTACGGTCCCTGATAAGTATCCAATTCCTCACATACATGATTTTATGAACTCTATGACAAAAGTAAATATTTTTTCCAAGATTGACCTCGTGCGAGCTTACTATCACATTCCTGTGGAACCCAATGATGTTCCTAAGACGGCCATCACTACCCCTTCGGACTATTCGAATTTATTCGTATGCCGTTTGGTTTGACAAATGCTGCTCAAACATTCCAAAGATTTATAGATCAGGTACTCCATGGCTTACCTTTCGTCAGTGCATACATAGATGACTTAATAGTAGCTAGCGCATCTGAAACAGAGCACCTGCAACATCTGAGGACGCTTTTCGAACGACTGCGTGAATATGGCATTACAATCAATCCGCAGAAATGCGAATTTGGCAAGGAATCCCTACAGTTTTTGGGTCACATTGTTAATGCCAACGGTGTTAAACCGGTTCCGCAAGAAGTAGATGCAATTCGAGAATATCCTGTTCCAGACTCGTTTCGAAAGCTGCGAAGATTTCTGGGGTTAATAAACTTCTATCGACGTTTCATACCTAAATGTGCTGAAGTAGCCCAACCGCTGACAGATTTATTGCAAGGACGAGCCAAAGTGTTTCACATGACCCAAGCGGCCCATGATGCTTTTGACAAACTGAAGCTGGCTCTAAGTTCTGAAACTCTTCTCTCTCGTCGTGATTCAGAAGCACCACTAGCCATCATGACAGACGCTTCAAATGTTGCGGTAGGCGCAGTACTACAACAGTTTGTTCACGGTCAGTGGGAACCATTATCTTTCTTCTCGAAACGACTTAATGCTTCTCAATCGCGATACAGTACATTCGGCAGAGAGCTACTGGCGATTTACTTGGCTATCAAGCACTTCAGATATATGCTCGAAGGGTACTCATTTATAGTATTCACCGACCATAAGCCACTCACAAAAGCAATTGATGCAAAGCATGACAACTACTCGCCCCGAGAAATTCGACATTTAGAATTTATTTCACAATTCACTTCAGATATAAGGTATATCAAAGGCAGCAAAAATGAGGCAGCTGATGCTTTGTCTCGTATGTACGTAAACGTCTTAGAACGTGACCGTATTGACCTAGCAGAAATGGCAAAGTTGCAGGCCACGGATGAGGACTTGAAACATTTGAAAAACAATGTGAACACCTCATTACGTCTTGAAGAAGTGACACTTGATGACTCTGTATCCATCACCTGTGATGTATCCAAGGGTAAACCGCGCCCGTTTGTGCCGTTATCAATGAGACGATTAGTCTTCTCTAAGATGCATGGCATTTCACATCCTGGTATTCGAGCTACGGTGAAGTTAATTACTGACCGATACGTCTGGCCAAAGATGAATCGAGATCTTCGACAGTGGTCCAGAGCTTGTTTAGCGTGCCAGCGATCGAAAGTGCAAAGACATATTCTTTCACCTACGGGAAGATTTTCCCACCGGATGGCAGATTTGACCATATACACGTTGACATCGTTGGACCACTACCTCCGTCAAATGGTTTTAGCTACATTTTAACATGTGTAGACCGATTCACGAGATGGCCAGTGGCAATACCTCTGCAGGATATATCTGCCGAAACAGTAGCGAGAAATATCATCCAACACTGGATTTCTAACTTTGGTGTCCCAAGTGTCATCACCACAGATAGAGGTGCGCAGTTCGAGAGTAGTCTATTTCAACAGTTAACTGAACTTCTCGGGATCAAGCGCATAAGAACCACTGCGTACCATCCTGCATCCAATGGTATTGTCGAAAGGTTCCATCGACAACTAAAAGCAGCACTGATGGCAGTAAAGACTGATGACAAGTGGAGTGACAAATTACCACTAGTACTCCTTGGTATACGTTCGAGTGTCAAGCAGGACATTGGCTGCTGTACTGCTGAGTTAGTTTATGGAACTACTTTAAGATTGCCAGGAGAGTATTTTAACCCGGCAACAGACGTTCCACCGGACTTGACTAACTATGTACAACAACTACGGCGACACATGAGCACACTTCGACCTCAGTCCCCACGATACCGAGACAACCAAGTTTACGTACCTCAGTGCATCTCAAACTGCACTCACGTTTTCGTCCGACACGACGGCGTACGAAAACCCTTACAGCCCCCGTATGAAGGACCTTTCAAGGTAATTAGTAAATCAGACAAAGTTGTCACGGTCGAACGCTCGGGTAGACGAGAAACGGTCAGCATTGATAGAATCAAACCAGCGTTTATGGAACCAGATGTCACGGATACCAAGTCTGAACCCGCAGTGAAGCAACCGGAAACACCGAAAACCACCGTCAAAACAGAAACAACGGCATCGGAATCACCCAATAGTAGCGACGGTAGCAGAACCACGAGATCCGGAAGAAGAGTCCGTTGGCCACGACGTTACTTTCAGACAATTTACATTTCATAAAACCAATTCCCTAGTAACATTATTATCGTTTTTGCTCATTACCTTGTTGAAAACATGACCACACGATTTTGTCAGACTTTTCCGCATACACAAAACAAAAATTTTTTCCGGGCACCACGGACTTCCGAATCTCTTATTTCTTAACAATGTTCCAGGTAATACGATTTTGGTTGTTAATTTTTTTTATCTCCGGATATATTATTACTTTGGTAAAGTTATTTTAGTGTTTCGAATGTCATACACTCATTTTTATGTAAACACTCTTCCAATCAGTTTTCATCCTGATAATAGATATCCTTAACATTCCTTCTATGTTTTTAATATCTTCAAAATGAATTTACCTTTCTCATAATATTTTATATCGAACACAGATATTCCCTCTTATATCTGTATTCTGGGGAGGGACTTATGTAGCATTTTATTTCACTGTATTGTGTTGATATATGTAACAACTCATTGAACATTTTTTGTTTAGTTGTACTGAAAAAGACTTTTTGCTCGCTCGTTGACTAATACAACATCTTGATATATACTTCGCGTTAACTCCTGATATTTACGCTGTCTGACGCAGGTGGATCAGCAGTGTCGGGAATTATAAATAGGCGATAGTGTATCTGGACACGTATATAAAATTTGGACTCAGATTTCAGAGCTCGACACACATACACACACGCACAGACGTACAGAAAATTGATTTTTAAATCACAATAAATGCCTTATTCTCACATTAGTAATTCAACATGTGGGAAGCCGGTTTACAGGCATTGTCACATTTATACACA
This sequence comes from Heterobilharzia americana, assembly GCA_944470555.2. Lineage (NCBI taxonomy): Eukaryota > Metazoa > Platyhelminthes > Trematoda > Strigeidida > Schistosomatidae > Heterobilharzia > Heterobilharzia americana. The sequence goes on along the minus strand of OX104128.1, from coordinate 3,236,083 downwards.
TTGAAAAATCTACAATATTTCACGGGTCCTGAATGGAGCAGAAGGGATGTCATTTAATTCTATTACAAACATCGAGAGGTTTTACTAATTATGAAACAAAGGGGAAAATATCACTTTCCAGTATGTACAGGGTGTTAAAGTTTGGACAGCCGTTGTTCTCATATAATGGAGTAATTGTGAGAGATACCAGTTTACAGGCATCATCAAGTTGATAATTCTTGAAAGTTTACAAGATGGTATTTCGTAGTAAAAAATTCACATATCAAGTCATTGACGAGCGTGAACTTTCCATCCCCCACCACACAGATAAGTTCCACTATTAAGAACACAAGCGGGCAATGTTCGAAGTTTCCTTGATAACCAGCTGGCGTTGTTAGTCCATTTGCATAGTTTGTTATTTAGTATAATAACTGTCTATTTATTAGAAAGCTCCCCAGTTTTCAGCTTTACTAACCACAAGGGACCCATGTGTGCTTCCTGGGATATCAGTAGAGTATCCACAGGAATATGACAAAAGTTAATGTCTAAATTATTCATTTCCACTTCAGTGTTACATTTAAAGGTAACACAGATTCATGTCATCTGGAATACTTGTTGAAGTGCATGCAACTAGACGCTGAAGCGCTTGATGGTCCAAACGGCAGTAGTTATACGCGGACTTCGAGCGTCTTTCGTGCCAATGTGAGCAACATCATTCGAGAAGTGTATTGATGCATAGTGACTTCTACTTGCAAAGATCGCTGGATGCGGAGTACTAGGAGCTACTGCAGGTGGGTTGCTTTCCAAGCCGGTAGGTAAGTTGGTGTCTGGTCTAATCATCCATTCAGAGTATCTCTGCTGCTATAACTGTTGGCAAAGTTCAAACGGTTCGTCGCTTGAAGCAGCCTGACCAGTAAGTGATTTCATTGGGAAGATGCTGCAGAAACTGCAAGAGACTGAGAGCAGTCCAATAATTCTTGGCATCAGTGCAGCTTTTATTCCCACTGAGTAGTTAATTACAGAGTGAAATTCAGCATCGAATGTCCTCATCGAGCTGTTGCTGCGAAGAGGTAAACGAAAGAAGCAGCGAGAGCAAATATGGGAACAGAATCCAGCCTGAAGAAGACAGAAGTTCCTACTCTTTTAGACCCATTCGAACTTTGTTTACATTTTGATATATGTATGTGAAATCAACTAAATGGTTCCTCCACCACAAGATTCGTAAAAGTTTCCATATCTGGGGCTTATTGCGGTAGCCCCGAGAGGGAAACAGTGTGCACTAATTTCATTATACTGAGAAGGGGAGCCATTCCCAAGCCCTTGTATGCAGTCGTAAATCCACCACTGTACTCGAGGACCCTACTAAATTTCAATTATTTAGAGGTACAAGGACGCCCTCATTAGCCCAGGATGCATAAATGGTGGCTAGCTGAGCGACAGACTCGACGTTTACTAGTAGCCTATTGAGTGAAGAGTGGGAAAGTGTTAAAGAGATATCCGTACGGGCTTCTCCTGGAAGCGTATTACAAACTTCCGAGAACTTATTGAGGAAGAAATTATCTCGTAGGCTTGTCGCACAACACTCAGCTTCGACTAATGCCCCGGAACTGTCCTGGTGCGAACTTGACAGACGCAAAGGCCAATCACTAATTATTCGAACTTGTTGTATACCCACAAATACGAGACCAACAAGGAACACAATAGCGTAGTCGGATGGAATAGTATATTTGTGAGGTCGTGCCAAGATACCGATGTGTTCCAACTAAGCGACTAGAGAGTCGGTTACGAGCAGTGCAACGTGATACAGTGTGCCGAATGGAGAGGATGCCTGACCGACTTCCTTCAGCTTAACGAGTCCAGTAAAACTATGAAGGTTAGCATCCCGTCGAAATGTGGGCTACTGATCCTGGAGAAGTTTGTGACGCTACAGATCACCCTCTGGTGTATTCGTGAGGACCCTAAGAAAACACAAGCCGGAAGTAGAAACCTAGTGGTTTCTGCACTGGTGAGACTCTTCCAACGGGCCAACTGCGAGAAGTGGCCCCTGGTTGTCTGAATTTATTCTAGGGTGTCACGGCGAATGAAAAAATAAAGTACAATAAGTCGAATTATGCGTCGGTCACGATCCTCAGTGTCCTCTGACGTTCCGCTCAGCGCCCGTCGCACCTGGAATGCAGACAGAAGTCTTTAATGCCACGAAAACATTTCTTAAAAATGAGAAAGACTTATGAATTAATGTATGGAAAATGGATTTTCTGCTTATTTCCACCTTGTTTTTTGAAAAGGTATCATTACGTGGCAGTAAAAATTGATATGAAAAGGTAAACCGTAGGAGGATTTTCGCATTCCCAGTAAGTGAGAAAATGGTGTTCCGAAAAGAGTAATTTTGAACCAAAAAAGTGGTTGGCACATTTTATTCCACACTACTTGGTTGAATATGACTTTAGATACTTCAGGAACCTGGCAGTTCAACCTGATCGTGTTTTTTGTTGTGCCGGTGGTTTTCGCATCTGTGCATCGCCACGCACGTGTGAAGAATTTCGATGATTGGGCTCTCCGCCGGTCGAGTATAGCAGGCTGAAACGTCACTTATGATGGGGCTGCCTTTGGATTAAGCTGGTTTCGAACGGTCGATGCTGACAGTATCTTCACGTCCGTTTCGCTCTATTATATAGGGCTTCTCATGTCACTTGTTCACTTTAAATGGTCTATCTTAGGGTGGTTCAAGCGGTCGACGAACGGCGTCATGGCAGATGAACGCGTGTGATGTCTTTTGTAATACGAGGTGAATGAAGACACTAGTCGTTTAAGGCTTAACAGGAGTAGGTCTAACTGAACGCATTGCGTTTGTAGGCCCAGTCACGTAAGATGTCCTGTTGGAAAGAGGACAAACAGAAAAGAGTATACGCCGGACCACTTCAGAAATGGAAGCCGCGGGAAAAAGAAGAAACTTTCCATGAACACCAGGAGGAAACAGCACCAAGGCGATCAACATGGTTGCAAGCTCGACATTTTGACGGAGGGCGAGTGCACAGGGCGTTGCTGATAAGAGTGGATATAAGCAGCGTATGTTGAGAAGGCGGCAGAAATCGTGGGGAATTACCAGCACTGGGTAAGGAATCCGCGAAGGGAAGCGCAAGAGATAAGCCGGGTGTATAAAGAGCAAACCAAGGAAGGGGCCGAGGAGGAAATGAAGCATATTTAGAAAATGACAGTTTTAGTGCGAGGCGTACCATATCTAACAAATACTGTCCCACTTGTTGGCAATAAACATTCCTTCCTCCATACCTGTGTTTTTGCTTCTTTCAATACTGCCACTAAACCTACAGATATATTATAAAACAATAAGTAAATGTTTTATTCTCACATTGATAAATTAACGTGAGAGAAGCCAGTTTATAGGCATTATCACATTGATATACGTTGAAAAATCCACAAAATTTTACGGACCCTGAATAGTACAGAGGGGAGGTCGTTGAACTCCACGAAAACCGCCAGAAGACTGTCGTCATGAGACAAGAAACTACCACTTTTCAGCATTTGCAAAGCGTCGAAGTGAATATAATAAAAAATTTTATTCTTAGATAATGGATCTAACATTAGAGGTATGAGTTTACAAGCACCATCAAACTGACAATTCCCGAAATTTTAAAGAGTATTACTTGATATTTGATGTGCATAACCTCATCAAAAATTGCAGCATATCATGAGACCGACATGGATTTTCATCTGCCATCACAAAGATAGATTCCACTGTTGGGAACAAAGACGCGCAAAGTTCGACGTTTGCGTTTTAACCAGCTGACGTGGCGGTCCTTTTGCATAATTTGTTATTTGGTATTGTAACCACCCGTTCATTACAAGATCCTCCGGTATTTAGTTCCACCATTAGTGCCTCTCAATGCAAGAATTATCTCCAACCCCAAAGGTTTGTTAGTTTTCCCCTACCAAAATTTCAGATAGTTGTAACATGAAGGTATCATTAGACTGTGAAGAACTGGACCGTGATGAAAACTTACCGAATCATCTGGAAATCTGGAAGCTAAATGAACGAAGGATTTAACTCGAAACCTAGAAGGTCCATATCATCAAGATAACCTTCAATAATGACAACAGGACACAAATGAAGAAACATGTTGCTAATTCTCAACATTCCATTGTTTTGCGAGGCAGTAAAACTGTGCTCCCACGAAAATTACTGTTCAGTATGTATGAATTACCAATCCCATTCACCTATTTGACTCTCTCACCTTATGGACGCTTACCAATCCCAGAAATACTCAAGTTTCTGGACGGTCATGATGGTAGCGGGAAGCTGGACAGACGGTAAAATGCAGGAGATCAACTGACTGATTGGCGTTAAACTGAACATCTTCACAACAGCGCCATGCAAAAGGCTTCTCTAGCACTTCGTCTAGCAGTGAATGATAATGCTGCATATCTTGGCCTGAACAGTGCGGAAAAAGCACTGCCATTGGTCTGCGGTTCTTTAAATGTTTATTCCTTTGCACCACAATATATAATTGTGATGGCGCAAATCAATATTGCTGTAAATGGTTACACCTGAATAGACATTCACTTGGATTACATGATTATGTGGAAACTTACAGATTCTCTAGATCGACAGTTTGGGTTCGTTTGGTCTCCGAAGCTATAAGTATAAGAATTTATGGTAAAATAGACATTTATCTGGCGTAGCAGGGCATTATGAAGATGAATCAAATGTGTCAACTGCTTGTAGCGGAAAGTTGGAATTTTGCGTGACCTTGCTGCCACCATTGGTGGAAAAAGCAGGCATGACTGAAAACCATCTAAACCTTAACACTCTATATATGCTGAAAATTGGCACTTTCTTGTTCATTTCATAACTTATGGCATCTTCTGACGTTTTCAACCGAATTTACTGACCTCTCATGCCATTCAGGTCCTATAAAATCCTGTAGACGTTCCAACATATATCGATGTGATAATGCATGTAAACTGGCTTCTCTCATGTTAAGTTACTAATATGAGAATGAAACACTTATATATTTATGTCTATGTTCGGGCGAACTAGGCGAGAACAACGAGTAGATGTGATATGGGTGTCAAATGCCTTTAAGTGGATAATGGGTGAAACGTCATCCACGCGGACGTTTGTCACCGATTGCGCAAAGGCAATAAAGGCGGCTGCCGAGACTGTCTTCTCGAGCGTAGATGTGGTGCCCTGCGCACTCCACGTGTGCAGAGCAATGTGCAAAAGGATAGGCATTACGAATAAATGTTTATACGCAGTTAACTTGCAGGCACGGAATCTAGTGCTCAGACAGTATCTGCGCGGATTGGTTCGGGAAGTATCTGACAGTAGGTAAGGCACTAGCAGTATACTGACATCCAAGACAGATTTTATGCGTTAAGCTGAATCATTAACGCCGTCAGACAATATAGGGGGAGGTATTTAAGTCACATGTGGGTAAACTGCAGGCAACTTTGGTCCCCTAAACTCTAGAATGGGGTCCTACCATTGGGTGATGATACTGATAGTGGAGTAAAAAGCCTCCGAAATCAGATAAAAAAGGGGCTGAGAAAGTGTGGTTAGCTGCATAAATCGATTTGGAAGGCGTATCAGTGCGATTTTGGAAGCGGCGAAGTGAAGTGTTGGAAATGAAACTTCTGGGTGCTGAAAAATAAGAGCATGCTGGGCCTAAAAGGCTTCAGTCAGCCCTTGACCAGTCCTTATGCAGCAAGAAAGGTCGCAGTGGACCCAAAACGGTCAGCAGAAGTATACATAGGAAGGAAGTCATCTAACCGGGCTTTCTTCTCAGATGGCCATAGGAATCCAGAAGTTGATATACATCAGGGGATAAGTTTCTGTAAGCTTTACAAGACCAGTCTGCTTCCCTGTACACACATGCCTATGGCTGACTTGCAAATGCAAGAATGTACTGGTAAGTTGACACATTATGGTTTGCCAAATGTAGTCGTCAAAGCCAGGATCGAAAAGATAGCAAGACAGGCCTCCATTAATCTGAAAGCAGTGTGAAGGTCTGCCGCACCCAGCACAAAGAACGGGGCCCGAATTTTCAATAGCAGCGTCCAGTCGGTGCTTCTGTAGGGCTAAGAAACTTGGCACGTCACAAAAAGTATTTCCAACAAACCACAGATATTTATCAACAGCTGCCGCCTACGCTCGCTTGATGCTGATACTGAAGACCGGATGGCCGGAACAATAAGAATAAGCAGCAAAGAAGTCACTGTGGCTGGCGACGAACCAACCAAGAATCCGTCGCCCGGCAAATACATAGAAGAAAGTGGAGGTGGAGTGGGTATACACTGAAAAAGCCATTCGGGGACATCACGCTTTAGGCCAGTCCCTCAGTTGCAATCCGAAGGAAAAACGACGAGTTGGGCGTCCGAGGTGAGGGTGACATGGAGATGGTGTGAGGAAGGAATGAAAGCTTATGGGCAGCCGTGGAGCGAGGTTCAAAGGACCGCAGAGAAGCAAGTGCAATGGCAACTTGCTAATGAATCCCCATGTTCCACTAAGAACCCAGAGGACAAAAAATAATAATGGTTGACCTTGTGCTGAAAAACTATCAACGGTGGATGCGTAGTGGGCCGCGTATCATCATTCCTGACGCAGAGGTCAGAGGCGCTTCACTGGAAGTTGCTGACTACCACATTACGAAGAGCAGACTTAATAGGCGAATGTCTCAATTCAGGAGTGAATACGGTTACGTACAGGCCAAAAACCCGATGAAGCGCTGCACCAGTTTAGCAGATGAAGGCCTGAACCCGGACGGCGGACGACTGCACAATGATGAACCATGGGCTACCCAGCTATTTCAATCCCTAACATTTGCTCGCCTCTCAGTCGAGAGATTTAAGCCCACCAACGTTTCAAGTGTGGACGAGAGCCCTTGCAGACAGGTAAATCCAATTCGCTTCCGCTTATTCCATGCACAATACCGATTGTACGCGTAAACTTTACCACATAAGTGACGGATAATCAAAAGTAAGGAAGTGTAAGTCTTCGTCCATTTTTGAAACTGCATTTCAATAACTCTTTCTATGAGCCATCTAACATGTTCACTTGTTTTGTTTTCCTACATGTAAATGGCATTGAACCTACCTACTAGGTTGTCGTTTAAGCATGGCTGTTCGCACTCACATATTTGCCATGTAAATTATCATGCTACTTTACCTCATAGTGCAAGTTTACATCTTAATAACTGCCTCTAAAGTATGCTCACGGGCTGTTGCGAGGACACTTACACTGTTCCGCATGATCCTGAAAACCATCCTGTCGATGCGTTTGCCAGGTACCGTTCAGGTGCGAGTAGTAGGGAAACTCCCAATCACTACATGGCTGTAGGTTGTCAATTTATCAGCAATTCTGTATTCACTGGGGGGAGAAGTCTACGAGTTCACGCGTTTTCAACACCTTTGGAGACATCTAGATTATCATAACGAGTCACTTGTTTACACGCTTATCTCTGCAGGAGGTCACTAACGAAGAAGTTTAACACCGCCAACTTTCCGTAGTTCTAGCATTGTTCATGGGCACCAACGGAAGACAATGCATTTTACTTCACGCGGAAATATGCATTTCGGTAAAAAGTATTCAACACATTTGAAGTATCGTCCGAACACGTGTTCATCAGTCATTCCTTCAACATTCTCATTTCGCCATCTCGTCGCAGGACGCTCCTCCTGTAATGTGGAAGGGAGGAAAAATTAATAAAGTCGCGACATACGCTTACATGCTGTTAGCAGGAAAAACGATTAGCACGGATCATGAGGTATCGCCGGAACTTTACGTTTACGGAGTACGTCCAGTCCCTTGCCTCCAAGTGTAGGCGCTCAGTTGGCCTTTTGCCTAAGTACGTACAAACCAATGAGGCTAGACTACCTTTATTCGAAGTAATGATCCACCCAGTGCTTGAATACGGCAGAATCATCTTCAGCGATATGCACGCCTCGGATAGGATACACACTGAGAATATTCAAAGAACGTTTACCCTCTATGTACTGGACCGCCACAAAGAGTATGACTATGAAGGAAGGTGTGAGAAACTGAAAATTGACCCACTTTGGTTAAGACGTCGTAGGCTCAACCTTAACCTATTTTTCCGCCTTTTGCCTGGCATTACCCATGCCCGTTGCGCTCCTACTTTTGAGCCTACGTCGCCATACAGTCCACGCAGTCGTGAGCGCACCGTACATGTCGAAACACACCACCCTAGACCTGGGTCAAGATGCTTTATGATACAGTACAGCGAGTCATGGAATAAGCTCCTGCATTTTATTCGCTCTTGCGTGTCCCCGTTTCAGCTTCAACATCTACTCAACGAATTCCTTTTTATCACGGATATCCACAAATTTCTTGACATTCATATTGTATCCACAAATACGAAGTATAATGGGGCAATCGGAATGTAATAATAGTCGAGCCATTGCATCCACTATGAGTGTACATGGATCCGTAAATTTATGAGCCAGAGTTATTAAGGTCCTCTGGTTCTTTTAATGCTGATGGCTTTACGATTTCACACAAGAGTGTGAGTACTGGTTCCGCTCCGTGTAATGAACTTAATGTATACCGCTCTCAAAGTCACTACGGTACACCCCAAGTATGGAAAATTTTAAGAACCTTATAATGGAAAACTATGCAGTCGACTCCACATATATACATGAAAATGTATATAAAGTTCGAATAAGTAGAAAAGAACAGGGACTTCTCTCTTCTCCAATCTGGATAGAGCAATAATTTCCTTTGCATATCTGCTTGTACTTCTTCTTTCCTTTCCTATTTGCAGAAACAGCCCCCTATCGACATTTGATGTTGAAATTCAGTCCGAACACAATTACCTTGTGGAAATAATACCTGCTCATAGACGTCAGTAATTATTGGACTGCTCCCACTCTTTCGCGAATTCTAGACCGTTGTCGCGACTAACTAACCTGCTGGTTACGGTTTTTTGTTTGCGACGAACCGATTAAGCTTTCCCAAAAGTATTAGTAGCAGAGGCATTTTGAACAGATGATTAAACCCGAGACCGATTTACCTATTAGCTGGGAACAAGACTTACCTACAGTAGCTCCGCACTACATATTTTCTAGTGCTCTGTATCGAGTGATCTTTTCATAATAAAGTTAATACACAAGAACTATACCCCTTGAATGATGTTGCTTACGCTAATACAAAAGGTGCCCGAAGTCTGCGTATCAATACTAACATTCGGATTACCGATCATTTCAACGTCTGAATCAATCCAATACAACAAATATTTTTGGTGGAATTGATTTATATGACCTTTAAACGTAATATGGTGACCTGGAAAGGCGTTGACAAGGACATACACCGTGGTTATATAACTATGGATACTTTGCTGATACTGCAGATTGTATAAATGGATCCGTTGTGGTTAGCACAGCTAAAAACTGAAGATCATTCTAAGTAATAAACTGTTGTATTACTAATCAGCAAACTATGCGAATGGACTAACAACGTCGGTTGGTTACAACGCAAACTTCGAACACTGCGCGCGTTTGTTATTGATAGCGGAACCTATCTTTGTGGTGGGAGGTGAAGATCCATGAACGTCTCATTGAGTTCAGCAACTTTTAATAAGATAATGCACACCGATGACTTGATATGTGAACCAATTAACACTAAATACCAGTTTGTAAACTTTCAAAAACTAAGAATTTGACGGTTCTTGCAAACTGGTGTCCCACATGTTGGACCCACTATTTGAGGATGACATTTATTTTTATCTAAATTTTAACACTTTGTATACGCTGAAAAGTAATATTTCCCTTTTCGTTTCATAACTACAGGATTTTCTGTTTTTAATAGAGTTTAGTGACATTCCGTCTGCACCATTCAGGACTCGTAAAGTTTTGTGGGCATTTTGAGATATATCAACATGATGATGCCTATAAACTGGCTTCTCTCATGTTAAGTTTTTAACGTGAGAATAAAACATTTTTTATCTATTTACATGTGCACGAAGTTCATCAGGAAAAGTTTGGTTTGCCATTAACCTATTCGTTTCACGAAGACATGCATCTGACGTCTTAGATGTGACCTATGCAGCCTACTTTACGGACCCGGTGTACCAGTTAAAAGTTCGAAAAATTCATGATGACTGCGAGGTTAACTGCTTCTGAAAGTGCCCCCCAGAATTATTCCGGTGATCATATCACTTAGAACACACATGTGGACGCAAGACAACATCACACGCTCTATTGCATCTCTATCGTTATCCCGCATGATTGCAGATGATAAAGGCTAGAAACAGTAGGGGGAAAAGAACAGAACCTTGAGGCACACTACTCAGCATCCCTACGCAGAATATCCCGGTCAGCTTGTCAAAAACCCTTAAAAATCAAGCAAAGAAATATCAAGGGGCTTTCTCTGCTCAACAGTTACTTCGGAATTCCCGATCTAGAAAGCACGCTGCCTAAGAGTAGGTGTGGAGAATTTGCTATCTTGTACACTGAGTGAACTGACGCCCTCCCATCTAATCAGTAAGCAAAATACCCCGTTATTCCCCTACAGGGTTTGATAGGGATATGCCTGATAGTTCACTCTGTCATTTGAGATTTGCGGATGCCCCTGTAATTTTGCCAGTCGACACAACTGTCATCGGCTTGTCGATTCCGAGAAAACCACCAAGGTCGTATAAGGTTATGGGTGCCTGGATAACCCATTCCTGCAAGTTGACTGTGATGCCATGTTCTTTAGTCTTTCGAATACGAGGTCCAAATGTTTGAGGTGAGTTTCGTCATCTGGACTCGCAATTAGACAGTCATTGATGTAGATGTGAACAAAATTTAAACCATGGAATACATCATCCATGAAGCGTTGGAATGTTTTTGCTGCATCCCGAAAACCAAATGGCATGCGCAGGAATTCAAACAAACCAAAAGGAGTAATAATGGCTATTTTCGCGATATCTTCCGCTGCCGTGGGTATCTGGTTGTACGCTTTGACCAAGTCGATTTTGGAGAAAATGTTCATTCTGCACAAAGTCGCAGTCAGGTCATAAACGTGAGGTATCGGGTAGCAGTCCGGTGTAGTTTCGGCGTTAAGCCTTCGGTAATCACCAGTTGGACGCCAGTCGTTGCTATCCTTTTTGGGAACCATGTGCAATGGCGATGCCCAAGGACTGTTCGACGGTTTGATAATGCCCAGTTCGAACATGTGGTCGAATTCAGCCTTCGCCGTTTTTAGCTTATCGGGAGCTAGACGGCGCGCTTTGGATGCCACAGGTGGACCTGTGGTTGCGACGTGATGCACAACATTGCTGGTTATGCACGGAAGAGTGTGCTTCGGTTGCTGCAACTCTGGATATTTCTCCGGAACTGCCTGGTAGGACGCATCGCCTGATTTTTGGGTTCTAATGATGACTAAACTCGGACCTACATAGGTGGTGCCGCCAATAGATAACTTTGTGCTGTTATCTATCAGTCGTCGACGGCGAGCATCTACGAGTAGATCGTAATGGTTTAGCAAATCTATGCCAATGATGGCCATAGAAACGTCAGCTGGGAGGAAAATCAAGTGAATAGGTTTACGTGAAACCTAAGTTGAGGTAGGCATACTGTCTCCCGAATGTCGCGATTGCCTTGCCGTTGGCTGCTTGAAGATTGAAGGATGGGTCAAGATGACGCTCCTCTGTCGTTGCTGGAAGAACGCTAACTTCTGCGCCGGTGTCGATGAGGTAGAGAACTTTCGTTTTAATATCTGTGACGCAGAGCAAACGGCTGTTTCCGCCGGCTACGATTGCCATGAACACGTGCCGGCATGACAGTTTCCTGAGTTTGTGTCCTTGTTAAAACTGCATGGTTTGCGACATTTTCTGGCTTCATCCCCGTAAGTGTTATGAAGCCAGCACCATCCAGGGTTTTCCACCCTGTTGGGTTTCGTTTTAGGGCTACCACGCGACTTGCTGCGATGCACCAAGGTGCGTTTCTGTGAAGTGCTACGTGATCTAGGACTTCGAGATGGTAGCAACTGTTAAACAGAGTTGCACAACTTGGTCACCCCTGAATCCTGGCTCTCTGGTTTGTCGAAGACAGAATATACGTTGGAGACGGGTCTGCTAGACATCTCCAGTATTTTATCTGCCGAGGCTGCCAGGTCGTCGAGTGGGACTGACTGCAGTGTCACCAACACGGTTTGCACCAGTTGTGGTAGTTTTGAGGGAAATAGTTCTCGAAAGAAACCATCGTCAAATGTTCGTGCACCGATTACTTCTCGCATGCGTGCGAGGACATCAGTAGTTGAGTGGCTGCCTAGCTCGATGTTACGAAGCAATTCGTCTAGACGTTGGCGATCTGTGAGATCGTTTTTCTTCAAGAGTGCGGCCTTTGGAAGTGCATAAGGGTCACTTGCTTCAGGATTAAACATGTTTGCTGTAACATACCTATTCAATTCTCGCGGTAGTGACCGTATGACAGCAAGAAATCGAGATCGAGGATCTGAGACACCCTGTTCTCGAAAATCGGCCTCGGCATACAGAAGCCATGTTTCTGCATTTTCTGGCCAATATGGCACGAGTTAGATAGTGTTCGTAGTCGGCTTAATACGAATAAGCTTGGGAGTGTGGTCGGGCATGGGAAAGTGTAGTAAATGGATATATAAATGTTATCGAAATGAAAACAATCAACAAATATAAAATGGAACAGGTTCACCAATTCAATACTTGTTATTGGTCGGGATATGTGATCACGTCGGGCTCACCAATTTAGGATTTGTCCTGGTGCGAACTTGACAGACACAAAGACCAGTCACTAATTATTCGAACTTGTTATATACCCACGAATACGAGACCAATGAAGAACACAATAGCGTAGTCGGATGGCACAGTACATTTGGGTGGTTGTGCAAAGATACCGATGCGTTCCAACTAACTGGTTAGAGAGTCTAGTACGAGCAGTGCAACTTAACAAGACGAGGATGCTTGACCGGGTGCCTTCAGCCTAGCGAGTCTAGCTAAACTATCAAGGTCAGCATCAATGTTGAATATCATCGAACCCTAGACTATTGATTTTGGGGAAGTCTGTGACGCTACAGTAGTATTTGTGAGATCGGAACTCGGCATACGTCAGTCCAGTTACTGATTTCCTATTTTCCAATAGTCACTCCCTGAAGGAGACATAAGCGAGGGATTTCTATGGAGTGACGGCCCCCTCAGTATGACCCGCGAAGTTAAAATGAGGTGGGTGGGTCTGAGATCGCCTAGAATTTGAATCCGTGTATGCCCTAGTTTGAGTAACTAAGTGGATATGATAGTTGTTTGTTATGCTGATAGTCCATAGACGTCTTTCTGTAAGCGACTTTCGCACTGGAGTTAGTAGTCTTAGAAAACTTGATGGGGCGTTTGATAGACTCTTCAGGACAGATGAATTCGTAAACGCGAGTTACAAGAGAAGAACAGACACACAATGCTGAGGAATCCCGTTACCAGCTTCTCTGTCTCGGGAACATGGCGTTACGTTGACAATCAGACGGTGATCCAAAATTTGTGAGGAAACCCGTATCCTAGTAACTCCAACAGGGTGAGGATTGGTTTGGCTACGGCTCTGATCTACGTAGCTCACCAGTCATACGGGGAAAAGTATGCTCATTTATGCGAATACAGCTAATCCGCCCCATATCTATTACACTCGGGGAGACCTCACTATCTCTATTTATTGATTGAATCTTTAGATATATATTCAAAGAGTTTTACCGAGGAGTGCACCCCATCCCTCCACATTCTAGGAAGTCTACGGAGGAGAGAAGCACTGTTGCATCATTCTGTTCCTGTTTTAGCCGTTCGTTTTGCGACCAACGAATTGCATAGTAACTTCGAATGCTATAACATTATGGTGACCAGGTGCTCGAGGCAATCAGCTGCTCTCTTAAACATGGGTGCACATATACTAATTTCGGGAAGCTTCAACCTACCCAAGGTTGACTTTGCAGATCATACGTTCAGCAGGAGCAAAGATTCCACTGCAGCCAGATTCTTCCATCTGACTGGGGAGCCGGAGCTTACGGAAAATAAGAAAACGGTAACGTGAGCGAGGGGGACTCAGAGCCCATCTCGGTTAGACTCCGGGTTCGCAAATAGAAAACTCCCAGCCAAAAACTTAGCGATCCTTCCTCGTCGGGCGGGAGTGACCACGTTGTCATCGCCTTCCAGGTTGTCTGTGAAACCAATCTAACCAGACCTTTCACTGCACGTCGTTGGAACTTCAGACGACTTAGCACTCCGGCTCCTCGAATCGCACTACAACAGACAGATTGGAAAGTTAACCGCACATGGCACGGTATGGACACCCATTGGAGATAAACACATGATAAGATCATGCACGCAGTCAGTCAGTCTGCTCCACCCTCAAGTCGCCTAAGGCAGTTCCGAACCACGCTCGCGAACTACTTAGGTTAAGCGAACACCACTGGGCTGGACACAAAAGGACTGGCACCAAATATACTTACAGACAATTCAAGCAGACAAGAAACATGTGTGATACGGCACCTGGAACCGATCGGCAGCGTCATCAAGTCAGGCTAACAAACGCGTTTGTTTCTAACCCGAGCAGGCCGTTCCTTTACGCTGCATCGTTCTGGCAGGCTAAAGCAGGAGTCTCAGCTACCGGGCGCTAACAAACTGACTGGTAGCAACAATGAAACAGCTGAGCTCCTGGCCGGCCAGTACCCGCAAGTATTTTCGTCCTCGTCCACCCACTCGGGAGCTAACGAATATCCAACTAACAAAGCGGGACTCTGGATTGTCGATCCAGGCGTTGAGCTAGTGAAGCACGAACTGCTACTGCTCACCAAAGACACCTCTCCGGGGCCAGATAAAACCCATCCGGCGGTACTGAGGGAGGGAGCTACAATCTTGTCCGAACCTTTAAACAGGTTGTTAAAGAATTCTCTTAGTCAGGGGGAGTATGCGATTTTTGGAAACTGGGTCAATCTTCAGCGAGGGCCAACGAAGCAATCCAAAGAAACACAAACCAGTGACGCTTCTGTTCATTCCTTCCAAAGTAATGGAGTCGTTAACATTCGATGAACGGAGGGCTTACCTCACAACGATCAACTCCTTGGCGTCCCGACAATATGGATTTCGAAAAGGGCACCCTTACATTACCAGTCTGCCCACTGCAGTAGATAGATGGACACGCATCATTGACTGTCTAGGATGAAGTGATGTTACCTACCTAGACTAAAGCGTTTGATCATGTTGATCACAAGCCTTACTGGTAGATTGAAACCAATCGGGATTCGTCCTCTGCTCACTGACTGGTTGTCTTCACATCTACGAGGCCGTTCATTTAGAGTTCGAGTGAATTTCTCCATGTATGAAGAGATAGAATATCCTTGTGGTGTTCCTCTGGGTCCAGTACCAAGACCTCTCCTCTTTCTAATATACCTAAATGGCTTGCCTCGACAGTCTTCTTCCGAAATCATCCTTTTTGCCGACGATGTGAAACTACGGACAGAAATCAAAAGTGAAGAAGACAGTGTTTCCCTACAGGAAGACTTGACCTCAGAACTGGGCAGTCAACGACGGGCTTGCGTTTAATCCTGAGCAATGCAGGGTGATGAATATAGAACACGATGTATCTCTTGTATATAAACTCAACGGCACGAAGTTTGAAGCGTTACTGAGAGAGAAGGATTTAGGCGTCTCAGTCCTTCAAGACTTAAAATTCTATGCCAACTGTGACAGAAACACATTTCGCAGAAACCTGGCGTTAGTAACTCCTAGACGAATTTTCGGACAGTTCGATAGCAGATGCTTCCGCCAAACTTTCAACAGCTTCACACGGCCTCACCCAGAATTCGAGACCATCGTCATCCCCCTTTCTCTCCGGAAGGACAAACTAAGCTTAGAATGCATCTAGAGGCACTCGACAAAATCTGTTTGAGGAAGTAGGTCTAAAATACACGCAGAACGACTGGTTGCACCGGCTCTGTATCATCTGGAATACAGAAGGTTTAGAAGAGACTTGATAATGACTCACAACATTCTGAGCACGCCTGGCCACCCACCCCATCACTTATTAAATCTTATCTGCGGCACTGGTCTTAGAGGACACGCAAAAACGAAGCTTGGAACGTAGCAGGTTAGACGTCAGGCATAACTTCTATTCCCTAAGAGTTGTTAAGTCCTAGAACGCTTTTCCTGAAGATGTGATCTAGGCTACTTTGTATGAACCCTTTAAACGCCGAATGGATACCTATTTGACAGGTGACTGGAATCTGCCCTGGACTAATTGAATTTTCACATTTTAGCCTCCACTTTTCCTCCTTCTTTACTTGTACACACGTTAACAACCACAAGAAGTAGTGATTCATGGGATGTAGACACGGGGACCAGTTAAGCGAAAGCCTCTTTTATTCCGAAAACAACCATTTAAATCATTTGCACATACTCGCTTATTTGGTATTCTTATCAATAAAGATCCCGTACTTATGATTGATGGGTTTTCACTCACATTTAGATTAAACTTTTTTATCGAAGGTAGTATCTTGATGCTTGCTGAGTCCTCTGTGACACGAAGTTGTTTCCTATTTTGACTTTGTTCAATCATAAGTTTGTTTTAGTTGTTTCCTACTTTCCTACCACGCGTTGTCTTACGCATAGTATCATAGTCAAACACTTTTGCCAATGACATCTACTAACGGTACAACTGAAATCTCACAGGCTGATAAAAATGTGGAAATGTGGCGAATCAAGAAGTTAATCAAAAGTTTGGAGTCCGCTAGAGGGTACGTTGCCATAACCTGTTTCACGCGTCAGTAATGGGACGAGCATGATTTCACTTATCATTCCTCCGAAAGATCAAGTGACTCGGGTGGCTAAGTTACTGGCTGAGGAATATGGTACCGCGTCTAACATTAAGAGTAGAGTGAATCGTCTGTCTGTTCTGAGTGCCATAACATCTGTACAACAACGCTTGAAGCTTTATACTAAAGGTAAACGACTGTCTAGATAATCTACTTCAGTTCCCACTAATGGCCTTGTTGTATATTGTGGAACAATAGTAACTGAAGACGGCAAAGAGAAGAAAGTCAATATCGATTTTGAACCGTTCAGACCAGTCAATACGTCTCTGTACTTATGCGACAACAAGTTTCATACAGAGGTATGTACATGTTCTCCACACTAATGGGTCATAGGCTCTAGTTGCTCTACTGGCAGACGATAGCAAATTTGGCTTCATCGTCGTTGATGGAAACGGTGCACTCTTTGGTACGCTATCAGGTAACACTCGGGAAGTTTTACACAAGTTCACCGTGGAGTTGCCGAAAAAGCATGGTCGAGGAGGTCAATCTGCGTTGCGTTTCGCGCGTCTACGAATGGAAAAACGGCATAACTACGTCCGCAAAGTAGCTGAGACAGCAACTCAACTCTTTATTACGAATGACCGTCCTAACATCGAGGGCCTTATTCTTGCAGGTATTGCTGATTTTAAAAGCGATTTAGGGCAGTCTGACATGTTTGATCAGGTTTGTTGGTACGTGTATAAAAATAATGTTCCCTTTCAGAGACTGCAGGCCAAACTCATTAAAATAGTGGATATTTCATATGGTGGGGAGACCGGATTTAACCAGGCCATTGAACTGGCTACAGATGCGCTCACAGGTGTAAAATTCATACAGGAGAAGAAGTTGATTCAAAGATATTTTGACGAAATATCTCAAGTATGTAGTGCTGTGTATATTAATATCACGTGCAGGACAGCGGCAAATACTGCTTTGGCGTTGAAGATACGCTGAAGTCTTTAGAAATGGGTGCAGTTGAGACTCTTGTTGTATGGGAAAATCTGAGTGTTAATCGCTATGTTCTCAAAGTTCCAACCTGTGAAGGTGAGTGAAATAAATATACCCATCACATTAACTGGTCATTGAGTCACGTCCAGCGTAGTTGTCAGTGCTAAAGTACACTCACAATCGCAGCGACGGAAAGTGATGATGGACTGTATAGAGTCTCTTTCTCGAGGGAATTGATACTTATACTGTCCTGAACTATGCTGCATGACGACCCCTGAATTCTGGCGTCGTCGTATGCTTGTTCATACATATCCTCAACTCGTCACCGCATTATCCTGTACGCTAGAAACTGCTTACAGGTAGTACAGGTGACGTACATTGAAATGTAATTGTGGACCATTATTGATGCACTACTCAGAAGTGAGCTGTTGCACAAAGGCGTGGTCTGACATTCAAAACTGGACGTATTTTCACGTGTTATTTCTCCTTCTAGAAAACAGGATCATTCATTTGCGCCCGGATCAAGAAACAGACCGTCGATACTTTATCGACCCTGAGACAGGTGCCGATCTGGAGATTCTGGATACTCAACTTCTCTTAGACTGGCTTGCACTGAATTACAGGTCCTTTGGAACAACATTGGAAATAGTGACGGACAAGTCTCAAGAAGGAGCCCAGTTTGTTCGTGGTTTCGGTGGAATTGGTGGTAAGTTGTGATTTGCTTTTAAATCGAGCGTGTATTTCGTGCGTCAACACCAGAGCAAATGTGCTCTAGGTTTGACGTGCAGTGATTTTATGTTTCAGCTATTATCAACCAGTCTATATCACCGATATATGTACTTGAAAGTTCATCCCCTTGAGCTTACTTTTAATACTGTGTGAATTGGATTGTACTAGCAAATATATGACACCAGCAGTTTGAACGAGTCTTATTTTGAAATATATCCGTTCAGTACATTACTGTTTTACTATTCAACTGCTAACAACGTTGTTGAATGTGCTAACGATTGGTTTAGTTGTTTGATGTCCCGTACTATTCTTGATGGCAATGCAGATATATTCACCTATAAATTCTGCCTTTTACACTTACGTAGAACTCGGAGCGCATAACGGATCTGATATTGCTGGAATTTTCCTGTTGTTAATCGCCTGGTAGGGTGTGATTACCGTAGTGTTAGAATCTAGGTTAGAAGCAGTACCGGTGAATTGTCATGCCATAGTAAATTGTCAAACGAAATTCCTACGGTGTCTATGATTACTTCTGTGATTTTATCTTGCAGGTATTCTGCGTTACCAAGTTGATTTCAACCATCTGGCAGGTGGTGATGTTGATTATGAAGATGACTTTAATCTTGATGATTACTGACAAACCAGTCTAACCTGCGGTTGGCGCAGGTTACCCTACGGCCGCTCATCATGGTTGCAAAGCAGACCTCAAAGGATTATTCTCAAGGATGATTTTTGCAGGATTCAGGAACTAACCAAGTTAACATCTTAATTTCCATCCCTGTGTTATTATAAACCATTCATCTAAGTAAAAATCGTTCTTTTGCTGTTGTCCAGCTTGACCACTTGTGTTAGTCTCGCAGGACCTCACTTTCGCACCGAATCCCGAAATTGGCGCAGCGTTAGTATGGTCTCGAGTTAAAAGTTTACGGAGGCAGCGATTGTATACGTAGTCTTAACCTCTACCCCGGCATTCGCATATCAGGATTTGTGTATAGATGTGAATGCTATCTCTGAAAAATGAACCGAGCTTCGCACAATTATTGCTACCTATTACATCCGCCAGCTTACTATGGTTTTCGGTTCCTAAGTCAAGGGCAGCGACTGATTATATTGACAAAGAATTGTATGCCAATCATGAATTGGTTTTGTGAAAGTAGCATTGAAAATGTAAAAGGAGATAGCTGTGAGCCCTACTTTGTCCATTGTCCGCTTTCGAGTTGAGATGTGCCCCTAATGATTCCGTCTGCTCTTAAAGAAGTGGGTCTGACAGAAAATTCCCTGGCTGAGTTGCATCGATTACAATGTCAGTCTTGTCTGTAAAGAGGGAGGCTAGCTCGACGAATCCTCAGAGCTGGGTAACTTACGATATATCGTCTGGTGACTGTTGTAGTTGGGATGATTTATCCACAGAACTCGAGTCACTTTCTGCATAGTTGTGGCATAACCACGCCCGGTGTTTCAGACTATTTATTTTCTGGTGTAGCTGCCACTACATAGTTATCAGCTGGCATGCTGGATTAACGAATACACAGTTGCATTTACTGAGTTTTATTAGCTACGGTTGGGACTTATCATTCACAGTCTACAGCTGATGGTTCTGTTACGTCCTGGGGCCTCTCGAAAACAACTTAAGATTTCGTCCACAGTGTTATATGGAAAAAAACAGTATCCTTGTGATTTAAACATCCTGGTGGTCACTTGGTTTCTAAGACATCTCTAGTAACATTCCCGGCTGTCTTTACGGACGGTGCTGGGGGAGCTGGCTGGTTATTGTAGGCATGGGACCTGCCGGTACTGCTTGGATGACCGTGCTGCCGAATCTGGAGCGTGCTCGTTAGAGTAAGGAACTAAAGACGAAAGCGGTAGTGCCACCCCCATAGTAAAGGACAGTCTACTGGGAGTGAGTGTGGTCCGCCGATAGATTACAGGTCATATCACATAGAATTTACATTTACTGTGCCTCGCGAACTCGAGCCTGGAAGTCAGCGATTCCCAGCATAGTTTGGACCAACAGTCAGATGCTTAGGAAATACATTTCTGAGGAAGGTAGTGTGTAGCTCGTCTGATTTCGGCTTCTAATTAAGGGTTAGCTGTCGCACTCATCTGCAGGACTCTGGGTTACTGTTGTGCATATTGAGGATGTCATGAGTATTGACTCAGGACGGTTTTAGAAAAGTCATCGTACCATCGTGAGGTAAACTTAGTCTTCTCCAGATTATCGAAAATTTGTTGAGCAAGTGCCAAAGTTTCCTATCTTAATACTAACTTATTGTTGTCTAAACACATCGAGTTGATAGATTGTCAGTCTGAAGAGAAGTTGATAAACTTTTTGCAGTCTGAAAGTTTTCGTGTCCATTTGTTAATTAACTCAAATTTTTATTCACAGACTAAGGTAGTGGTTTTCAGATGATTTCTTTACGTACAAACTGTCGGAATCCTACGTACCCTCATGGATCTGTTCGTGATATTACTTCCAATGAGACCAGGAAATATCTTTTGATTTTCTGAGGAACAGTATCACTACTGTTCATATTATTGAACTGGTGACGCCAATTGGGATTGAAAAACTGTTTCGTCAAATGGGAAAGAGGTATCTATAACGAAAAAGAATGGAGTAATCATAATTGTTCAGAAAGTGTTGCATTTGTAATTCCTTTTACGGTATGTTCATATTCCGTCTACCACTAACCGCATAATCCAACATTAATCCATCAACCCATTTCGGAAGTATAGATTTTATTGTGGCGCTGTGGCTCATTAGTTTAGGAAGTTGACTTACAACTACTAGGTGGCAGGTTACAGTCCCACTCCACCTACTGAAGTTTGGGCAGCCAGCACACACACCAGCACAACAGGTGTGACTCAGTGCCTGATACAACTGTATGCACAAGGTTCCTGAGTCCATTACACCTGCAGACTTGCACTGTGTAGGTAGCGCAGCTTAGTACTTGAGAAATAATTTGGCATACACAGTTATGCTTTATGTAGTCTACTCCCCGACTGGTAGCATATCACAGTGACCCAACGAGCTATGCTGATGAAACACTTGTTCCCTCGAGGTTTTATCATACCAGAAAGGTCTGTTGGATAGTGTTTAGACGAAAAGCAGTTACCGTTGTAGTGTAAATTACTACACTATGATGGGGGTCTGAGGGTGAAGTCGTACTGCTGCTAGCTGGATGGGGTGTGACAGCAGTAAGGTGTTTCCCTTGCACGACCAGCAGTGCCGTGCTGATGCTGCCTACTCAGTCGAAAAGGGGGTTCGAAAAAATCGGCCCCAAAAATAACACACTCCACCACACCCCACGGTCTGCCGGGCCGGCGGCATTGGTTCACTTGTCGTTTCCTTTCCACCATCCGGCCCCAAAAATACAAAAGTTCAAAATAATCATAAGAGGCTGGGTGTGACAGGCCTCAAGCAGATGTCCGATGGGCTCTGCGGTCACACAAATCTCTTTCAGGTACCTTAAGAAGAAATAGCCTTCCACGGTGTGGGCAGCCGGGAAGTGTCAACCGCCCTCACAACTCTGTCAGCACCCAAGTTTCTTCTGACTGCTATCCTCCTCCTCCATCATTACCTTCTAATCTTCCTTCACGTCTCTTAATTAATGATGCTGCATCATCTTCAATTTCTCCTACCTCTGCAGCCTTCGACAACGATCTGAGTCCACAGAACAGCATCCTGGTCTCCTTAAACCACGCTCCAAATTACATATTGGAGCCTTCAATGTCCGCACCCTCCGTCAAATTGGCCAACAGGCTTCGTTAGCAAAGACTCTAGCAACTCGGGCATGGATATGTGCTGTGTTTGTGAGACACGCATACAGGACCCAAGTGTGGTTATTCACCTGACCTCTCCTGACCAATCTGGTGAATCTGCAAAATTCACCCTTCGAGTTTCTGGAGATTCGATAGCTAGCTCTCGTGGTCTTGCAGGTGTAGGTATAGCATTAAGCACCAGGGCAGAAAACTCACTACTAGACTGGATCCCAGTTGATAGTCGCCTCTGCGCTATGAGGCTGAACGGCACAGTGAGAACTAAAAGGAATAGTGAGACTCGCCGTTGTCTCTTTGTAATCTCTGCTTACGCACCCACTGACTGCAGCTCGGATGAAGTGAAGGACGAGTTCTACCATAAACTGTCTAACCTCCTCTCGAAAGCCAAACGTTCGGACATGTTGGTTGTTGCAGGTGACCTCAACGCACAGGTGGGTAGACTGAGTGAGGCAGAAAGGCACTTAGGTGGCACTTTCGGAATCCCAGCTGAACGTACAGATAACGGTGATCGCCTATTACAACTATGCTCAGATAACCGCCTATTTTTAGCCAGCTCCAATTTCAGACATAAAGAAAGACACTGTCTGGCGTGGCGTCCACCGAGCCCAACTCAGTGATGGACACAGATATACCACATTGCTATCAGTCATCGCTGGAGAGAATCGGTGGGAGACTGCCGCTCCCCTTCTGAAATACGTGTCTGGATAGCGACCACATGTGTGTGTCTCAAAGGACATAAGAAAAATTTGGCAGCAAAACCAGTACCACAACGAAAACACCAAAGCCACGTTCAGTGAGAAATTGGTTAGGCAGTTGTCGGAACAGAAGACTGTCACTCATCCCGAAGAAGCTTGGTACCATCTTCAGTCTGCTGTAGAAGCAGCACTGAATACTGTAACCAACACCAAAATAGTAGCTAGAAAGAGCCAGTGGATATCAGCAGAATCTTCCGAACTAATGGATGCACTTGAACGCATCCATGCCGGCTCTGAGTACAATGAAGAGGGAGCGCAACTTAAAAGTAGACTGAGAAAAAGTCTACACAACGATCGCGAACAGTGGTGGGCAGCAAGGGCTAAAGAGATGGAAAAGGCAGAGGCGATTGGTAATAGTAGACAGTTATTTAGACTTATTAAGGAGACTGGGGCGAAAAGGTCAACTGTGGTTAGGGAGGCTATAGTGGAGAAGGATGGATATGCGATCCACTCGCAGGTGAGACGACTGGAACGATGGGCAGAACACTTGGAGGAATAGTTTAACTGGCTTCCAGCCACCATTGCATTGCCCGCTATCCAGTCGGATCCTGAGTGGGACATAGAGATAGGTCCCCCAACACTAGAAGAAGTTGAGAAAGCGGTAGGTAACCTGAAACGGGGAAGGGCAGCAGGACCAGATGGACTAACTCCAGAGGTATACGAGAATGGTGATGCAATGCTCTTATTCAGGTTAACGGAAATGTTAGCTAGTATATGGGAATCAGATATGGTCCCCTCTAACTGGTCAAAGTCACTGAATATTCCAGTCTTCAAGAAAGGCGAGAAGTCCTCTTGTGATAACCACAGAGGAATCAGCCTGAAGAACATAGTGTCCAAGATCCTAGGTTCTATAATTATTCGACGCCTGAGTGGAGCTCGGGAACAGCGAGTCCGAGAAAACCAGGCAGGCTTTAGATCTGGCCATGGGTGTATCGATCAAATATTCACACTGCGCCAGGTCCTGAAACATGGGAACGCTCACCGATGCCTGACACTAGCTGTATTTCTTGACCTGAGGACGGTGGCATTCGACTCCGTTGATCAAGAAGTCTTATGGCAATGTTTGTCACTGAAAGATGTGCCGAGTAAGTACATCACCTTATTGAAGGCTCTCTACTCAAACACTTGTGGGCATGTTAGAGCCTACGGCGAGATATCCAGGGAGCTATGCTCATCAAGTGGTGTCCATCAAGGGTGCCAACTGCCTCCATTCTTATCCAATCTTATCATAGATACTCTTATGGAGGTGTCCTTCTCGTCACCAGGTTACACAGAGGTTGACCTAATCACAGGAGAATTTTCGTTAGACCTAGAATATGCAGGTGACATAGTCCTGTTAAGTGAAGACGCTGACAAGATGCAGAGTCTTCTGAACACTTTGAGTGGCAGTTTAAGAATGTTTGGGATGCGGTTCTCACCACCCAAATGCAAATTTTCGCTCCAGGACTAGTCTTCAGCTGTACCGCGGCTAACAATAGGGAGTGAGGTGTTCGAGTGTGTCGACCACTTCACTAACCTTGGGAAGTAGGATCAACCTTGGTGGGTCAGTGGTCGATGA
Organism: Heterobilharzia americana; assembly: GCA_944470555.2. Lineage (NCBI taxonomy): Eukaryota > Metazoa > Platyhelminthes > Trematoda > Strigeidida > Schistosomatidae > Heterobilharzia > Heterobilharzia americana. The sequence continues at coordinate 3,211,521 of OX104128.1, read as the reverse complement.
AATCTCTGCACGGATACAAAAGGCTCAGCTGTGTGTCGCCAACTTACGTTACCTATGGCGCCGCTGGGATATCCGATTGTCTACTAAGGGTTGTGTGTACTGCACAGCAGTCTGGTCTGTTCTACTGTATGACTGTAAAACATGGCGATTGAAGACATGACAAGGCTTCAAGTGTTTGACCACCGTTACCTTCGTAGTATAGGCTGTATTCCGTGGTGTCACCATGTGAGTAATGCAGAAGTGAGGTGTAGAGTTTTAGGGAGAAGAGGTAAGTCAGTTGACGAGGTTATGAACTTTCATCGACTGAGATGGCTGGGACACATACTACGTATGCCCGGTCACCGATTGCCTCGTCACACAATGTTGGCTGAGGTGGGTCCAGGCTGGAAAAAGGCTCGAGGTGGCCAGACTAAAACATGGCATAAATGTATGAAGTGTTTGACTGTTGGTTTAAGCCATGTGGGGCGATGCAGACTAGGTAGTTGGGGTCCGCGGGACAAGAGGAACCAGTGGTTGGAGACTGACTCCACTTGATCACATGGCTCAGAACCGATATCAGTGGCGCAGATGTATATACACATTATCGTCATCTTAACGACGCTGTACCGAATCTCACCATTTGCTCATTTCTCCTTTCTTTCTTCTCGTACTTAATATTTCTTTTGACTGCATTCACTTATCTTCATCCTTCACCTCACTACCTTTTTACTTGATGTGCTGATATGAGGTGTGGCAACTCGGACCGTTACGCAGTAATAGCTTGTCCTATGTTGATTTTGACTGATTGATTGATTGATGTAGTCTACTCACTGAATGTTTGTAAATGTTGATGATACTATTTGGTTTCTGACATTGGTAAGCACCATAAGTTGTCTGAACTCCCGAATCTGATATTCTCTTTCTTTTTACAAATCTCCACTGGCTTTTCTTTTAAGTTGAGTATTTGTCTCTATGGCAAACACTTTTTGATAAAGAGAGAGACAGTCTGTATATGATCTACCTTAAAGTGTTAGCCAACTATGCTTTATGAGTGAAAAGATTCAACAAGACATTATGGAACTGGGTTCCCTGTTATGTTTGTGCATCGGTTGAGTTTACTGTTCCAGTTCATTCACTATTATGGCCAGTGCGAACAGAACTTGGAAAAGGGTACTGAATTCATTATTTGGAGGTAAATCAAAGTGGAGGAACGAAAATAGAATGTTGCTCCCTGCAGAAAATACGGGTGATGCACGCGTTGTTAACCTCAAACACTACCCTTACTGGGCCGATAAAAGTTCCCATGAAAAATGACTGTCTAAGTACTCTGCTGGTGAGGTTGAATATACTGGTATTGCAAATCGATTCTTTATGTAAACAGATTATGTACTTCATATTTAGTGGCAAACGCACGGATATGATGATGAGGCAACCATGCTTCTTATATTATTATCTCTGAAGTCTGTCTGTATTAGTAAAGATGGAAGGACAAATCAGGCAATCAAATGATGTCCGACCATTCGCTGACTCCACAAGTATGCTCGAAACCACCTACCAACTTCACGGTAAACTAAAGAATCAGACCAGTTTCAAAACACTATCGTATAAACAATGCGACACGGACAAATCATTACTTTCTTTATTCAATATCTGTTTAACGAGCTTGTGTAAACCAGTTGATTTCTTCATGCTGGCTTCTTGGTCTTGCGGGACGGTTCCAGATCTTTGGCGGATTCCGGTTCACTAGAACTAGCCACTCGTCTGCTATAGCTGTGGTATACACAACAGGAGTGTTAGTTAGTTTGCCTGGGACTATGGTACAGTTGGTTTCTTCAGATGTTGAGATGCTTGACAGTTGTTCGGACTGGTTGTTAGAGAGAGTTAGGGATAGTGAAGAGATAACCTAGGAAGAAAAATGTGTGTGAACAAATAATAATAATAATAACTTACTACGATTACACATATCCTTGACATTCAAGTAAACAGGCCATGTGCAATCAATCAGTCAACATAGGACAAGCTATTACTGCGTAACGGTCCGAGTTGCCACACCTCATATCACTACATCAAGTAGAAAGGTAGTGAGGTGAAGGATGAAGATAAGAGAATGCAGTCAAAAGAAATATTAAGTACGAGGAGAAAGAAAGGAGAAATGAGCAAATGGTGTGATTCGGTACAGCGTCGTTAAGATGACGATAATGTGTATATACATCTGCGCCACTGACATCGGTTCTGAGCTATGTGATCAAGTAGAGTCAGTCTCCAACCACTGGTTCCTCTTGTCCCGCGGACCCCAATGCAAAAGTATAACCAAAATGTTGTTGTATTTTATTGGTAAGTAGAAAAGAATATCCAATATAGGTTTTAGAGGGACATAAGTTCTTCCTACTCCATACTTCCCATCATGTCAGTAAAGAATGATTTTGCTAATGATTATATTACTTTAAAGAAGATGTCAGCGATTGATGGTGTGTTCTGTACGACCCCTTTTAAAAAATGAATGCAAATGTGGGTGCATAAGAGTTTGATTTTCAGTTATAATAACAACCTGCATGTAAATCTACTTTGATAAGTCATCAATCAAAGAAATTTCTGAGTTATCTAAAAATATTGGCTGTCAAATTTACGATAAAGCAACATACTAGCAAAAGTATTTTGACGATAAAACATATAGACGAAATCAGCGTAGAATCTCAAACAGAAGTGCATCGGTTCAGGTTGCCACACTTCATACCAGCATCCAAGGAACAAGTGTGTAGAAAAAGAGTGATATCAAAGTAGACAATGATGTATGGAAGGAGAATAAAGACTGAAGGTTACTGAAAGTGTTCAAGCTTCTGAAGACATCAGAGAGTGAATACATCTGCACTAAGCTTTAATTGTCAGCAAGAATATCAAACTACTGGCTCATATAATTTGGAGGACTCCAACCAGGCAGTCTACACCTTCCTATATGGTTCAAACGAGCGGTCAGGACCTGCATACATTGTTATTACGTCTTGGTCTAGCCAGTCTAACAGCGGCTAATATTTCATGTCTAAGTTGTCGATAGCTCATCATGCGAAATATACATCAAAGTCACCTCAGTCAGTGCAAAGTCATAATCCCACTGACTGACCTGCATTCCTTGTCCAGTACCCTTCACTCAATCTGGACACCGCTAACACGGTCATTCGACCATATATGTGCAGTTCTGCCATGACATTAATGTTAAAAAATCTGTAATGTTTTCAGGTCTACTTTCCACGTCCGTCTCACAGTCGTATAACGTGACATGGAACTCTAGAGCAATAAACTCGTTAAACAGAGTTTGATATTTTGGCTGCACAAGAGATGATACAAGTTGGCAAATGTCAAACGGGTTTTTTGTATCCGAACTGAAGTAGGTAAACAAATTCTACCACTTGACTTCTTATTGTTAAACTGGAGGTGCCCACAGACCAGTCCTATATCATCGTCTTACATCTGACAAATGCGAAGACAAAATGTGTTAAAATTGTAAAAATGTCATTTTGAGCAGGACATTAAGTATTACTCATCTACCAACTGCTTCAGTTCAATACATCTGATAAAAAAAAGATGCAAATGATAATAAATGCCTTGAAATCCCTTCAGACAATGATAAAATCCATTGGCTATTCTTTCAAGCAGCTTACAATATCCTGTAGTCAGATTATTAGTGCAGTTACAGACTTTTTGATTTCATTTCTTCAACTCAAAACTAGCTACTAATCCTCCAAAAAGTGTAGACGAGCATCGGCTGCGAGTAAAACTGCTTGGAGCTTGTAAGAACGTCCTTTTAATATAAACACTAGGTCTTTGTTAGCTTCCTGCAACTTTTTGGCGACCGTCAGAGCATTCCGGCGGATAGCTAGTACAATAGTTTGCGTAAGTCTCTTACGTGAAAGATTAAACTACACTTACACAAAGACCTTGAGGCTTGGTGGTCGGAAAGCGCAAATGAAGTGGAAGCAATAGCTGCATCTGGCAATAGTCAGGAAGTGTTCCAGCTTATCTGGGCCACTGGCTGTAAGAAACCGGGTGTTAGTGAGACAGTTCGTGAGGTAGATGGTACGCAGATAAACAATCTCCAAAGACACCTGGAAAGCTGGGTGGAGTACTTCGAAAACCAGTTTAGCTGATCCATGGCTTCAGCATTGTCACCTTCGGTTTATCATACTCTATGGTCAGTTAACACTGACTCACCTAACGAAGCGGAGGTCTATAAGGAAATCCAAGTTCCGAAAAGCCACAAGGCACCCGGCCTATACAACTTACCCCCGGCTCTTTTAAAGTAGGGATGAAAGCTCTAGTCAAGGAACTGACTAGATTGTTTGAGAAGGTATAGCAGATAGAGTGTTCCATCACTCTGAAATGAAGCCATAAGTATCTCCATCCTTAAAAAAGTTCTGCGTAATGTATGTGACAATCATTGGGGTATTAGCCTGTTACCGGTCTCGTTGAAAATATTGGCTGTTATCATACCTCACAGACTTTGCAAAGCGCATGGGGAAAAGATTCGCGAGGAGCAGGTGGTGGATGCATTGATCGATGTATTTACCCACCGCCATATGCTTAAACATGGTCAAACGTATTGAGGGCTAAAAATCGTTGTGTTTCTTGACATTAGGGCTGCTTTCGATCCGTTGAACAGAGCTGTACTCTGGAACTGTCTGTTACAAAGGGGTGTTTCTGAGAAGTTTATTAACATCCTGAAAGCCGTACATAAAAGCGACTCAGGTAGAATGAAGGCATACAACCATCTGTCTCCATTGTTCTAAACCAGTAGTGGGATTAGGCAGGGTTGCCCGATTTCCCTATTTCTCTTTAATTTTGCCAACGATGACATTCTTGAAATAGCCCTGAAGGAGGTGCATGATAGTGGTGTAGATTTGCTACACAAAGAACGGCTATTCGGTTCTGAATATACGGACGATATCGTCTTACTGTACGATAACATAAAGGCTACTGAGATCGTATTTCATCAGTTGGCAATTAGTGTTCGTGAGTATGGTATGTACTTTGCACCATCGAAGTGCTAAGTAGTTTTGCAAGATTGGCAGGAGCCTGTACCTGGGGTGGCACTGAAGTGTAAGTAATTCTGAGGTACGACAGCGTGTATTTGGGTATGATGGAGATCGTCTGTCAATAAGCGAAGTCATCTAGAAACACCGGCTTTGGTGGCTTGGAAATGTGTTATTCGTGTCGTCACAACGGCTTGCATACCGTTCACTGTTTGCTAGCCCTGGGACTGGATAGAAGAAATGGAGGGGTGATCAGTGTATGACGTGGCGCTGTAGGATCAAGAACAGTTGTATCGGATTAGCATCTGTTGGTGTATCACAACTCTGGCTTGAGACGTTATCAGATATGGCTCGGAATCGAAAGCAGCGACGATCATACTCTAGTTCCTTTCTATCTTCTGATGAAAAGTAATGAATGCTTTGTTTTGAATGCATTTTACTAGACTGCTATTTTAGTCATTCAATTCTTATTGTGTTTTTTGTCTCTTGCTTTATCCACTTCCTTCGCTTTATGTTTTCATAATGCTGTTATATTATTTTGTATGGGACATTTCTTGATCTATTTTCTGTACGTAACCACAACCCCGCCAGGGATGCAGGTCTGTAATGATTCTCCAAATAACGCCAGTCAGTGATGAATAGTAACTTAAAAATAAAATCCCCATAAACTTCCGAATAAAATAGTTCACTTGATAAAATATTTATCACTTTTTCAGTTATGATGAGCATTGTATCATATCAATATAAAAGTCAAACTTTAGTGATTTTGAAAGCCATCCTAGCAATTGCTAAATTAACGAATCAAACTTCAGAATTTTGACTGGGAAATGTAATTGGTTATTTCACCAGTTGCTACGACAGCCTTTAAAGTCACTCGTAAAACTTGGATTGATTTTTGAAGGCCACCCTAGCAACTGCTGACATGACCAATCAAGCTTCGATATTTCGCCTGAAAAAGTACTCCATAAAATACAGGAATATAATTGGTTGTCACATCAGTTACTACAGTGGCCTTGAAAGTCAACCTCAGTCAGGTTTTTCCATATATCTGGAACAGGTGTTGAGTCATTCCTGTTGATGCATTTATTAGGTATTGATTAGACAATCAAAGATTCGGTTATCAATCTCTCCCTCCACCCTTTAATGTTAGATTTAAGGATTTTCACCCTGTCTCATCCTATTTGTGTAGTTGTGTGTAATCGCAAGCATAGCTATGAGTGAGCATTTTCCTAAATTCCTTACCTTACTAGGATCTACCAGTTTTGACCTAGCTAGATTTTTGTGTTCGGATAGCCAAAATGACCATGGTTGACTACTTTGACCTACGTAGTTAACCTCGCATTCGTTGCAGGGGATTTGGTAAACTAAGTTATTCTGCTTAATTTGATCAATAGGATCTTGTAAACTACATATATTGTATCTGAGTTAGTTGTAGGCTTAAATGCCAATATAATCCCAGACAGTCTTGTTGAGAATCCTACATACTGTTTCTTATTATGTCACAAAGGAGGTGAGGAAATTAGGACTATATAAAGATGTCAAAGTTGTGTAGTTATCCTGATATGACTATGGACAATAAATTATGTCCGAAACGCGATATCCAGTGAACAATACTATTACACTGTATGACTACCATTAATTAATATTATTATTTGTCCATTGGGTTCCTAGTGGAATATAGGGATTCACTAGTACATCGACATTTCAATCTAGTCTACACAGTCTTGTCAACCTGCATACACAACTACCAACAAACTTTCATTTATTCCTCACACCATCTACTCCATGTCAACCTCGGACAACCAACTCATCCTTTCTCATTTAGCCTCTCTCAACCATCACACTGAAGCACTGACCACTTACTTGACTGAATTTGTGTTGAAAATTCCGATGTTGTTCAGGCTTCATCCTGATTGGAGTGGAGTGGAGTGAAGTAGATCTGTACACTGATTATTTTAAATCAATGAAGTCTTGTCTTTCCAATCGTGGCTTCGACATCCTCATCTGTGTTATCCATGCCATCTGCATTTGAAACGATACTGCCTTGCGTAGGTAGGTGAAAGACAAAACCTCCTTTACATTTCTCCCACTCATGGTGATTACTGCTTGTTGTTGTGTTGAAAATACTGTCCACTAAACAATATCGTATCATTCTGTGTTATACCGAATAGACAATTTAATATGAAATTATGCTTACTGTATCTTACTGTTCATATCCCACTCTTACATTCATGTCTTCTTATCTACAGTTTGCTCAGACTAGAAGATTTAAACTAACTGTTTTCATGAATGATTTTATTCAATGATTCAATGAGTATGAGTTCAATGACTTTCAAACAACTTGTTATAAGTTTAGTGATCCATTTATCCTCCACAACAATAATTCATGTCATAGTTAGGCAATATTTCCAGTTATTTTGATATATTCTTTGAAAACTTGATTACATTAATGATACTTTTTGTGAATAACAGTTATCAGTAGTTGAAGCATCATTGAAAAGTAGTGAACATTGAACACCTTTTTTTTAATTATCTTATTTAACAAGTTAAATATGTTTTACTAAAAGGCTTGACTTCTCTTGATTACAAGTTCACTAGTAAAGCAATGGTAAAGAAACTTATTTACTGTAATTAGTTTGTTTAATAACTTAACTACTAGGTGAAACAATACTTGTTCCCAGAACTTACCTCAATCAACCTATCAAGTCTCAGTAATTCGTCGAATATGGACAAATTTTAATCAATGAATTCTTGTCTATTGCTTCAATACTGATTGATGCCTTATAATTGACACATATGCTTTTTTATTCATTATTAAATTGGATCAAGTTTACTTGACATTAGAACCAGCTAGTAAGTAGTGAAGTAGTTAACTAGTCGAGGTTAAACTATGTAATAAATCAATAAAAATGAACGTATCATCGATTATTTCACCATTAGAATTCATTAAGTAGTAATAAACAAACAAGATAAGGAATGTAAAGTTCATTTTCAGTTCTTACGATTATTACACCATATTCTTATTAAACCTATAATAAATTTAGAAATTCATTTAATCAGTTTAAAATCAATTTTTTTAATTGTTTATATTAACAATGAATATATTTGTGTTAGTAATATCACCATAATAATCTCAATAATGAATATGAATGAATTACTTAACTATTGTTTATTACATTATATATATATATATATATATATATATATATATATATATATATATATTATATACATATTATTAGGGTATCTTAAAATTTCGAAACAACAACAGCACCTATCTCGTTGACTTTTCTATTCATTTGAACCAAATTATAATACACATTATGGATAATGTATGTTGGGTTCGAGCCTGTAATGGGAATGATAGGAATATCCAGTTGATGAGTCCCAAGCAGGACGAAACATCCAATGGATATTTCATTGATAGCCACTATCAAATAAACTAAATTAAAATAAATATTTAGGTGATATTGAGGTATCTACACAGGAGTTCATACACTACTACAAACTTATAAACTTGATCCAATTTAATAATGAATAAAAAATCATATATGTCATTTATAAGGCATCAATCAGTATTGAAGCAATAGACAGAATTCATTGATTAAAATTTGTCCACATTCGACGAATTACTGAGATTTGATAGGTTGATTGAGGTAAGTTCTGGGAACAAGTATTGTTTCACCTAGTAGTTAAGTTATTAAACAAACTAATTACAGTAAATAAGTTTCTTTACCATTGCTTTACTAGTGAACTTGTAATCAAGAGAAGTCAAACCTTTTAGTAAAACATATTTAACTTGTTAAATAAGATAATTAAAAAAAAAGGTGTTCAATGTTCACTACTTTTTAATGATGCTTCAACTACTGATAACTGTTATTCACAAAAAGTATCATTAATGCAATCAAGTTTTCAAAGAATATATCAAAATAACTGGAAATATTGCCTAACTATGACATGAGTTATTGTTGTGGAGGATAAATGATCACTAAACTTATAACAAGTTGTTTGAAAGTCATTGAACTCATACTCATTGAATCATTGAATAAGATCACTCATGAAAACAGTTATTTAAAATCTTCTAGTCTGAGCAAACTGTAGATAAGAAGACATGAATGTAAGAGTGGGATATGAACAGTAAGATACAGTAAGCATAATTTCATATTAAATTGTCTATTCGGTATAACACAGAATGATACGATATTGTTTAGTGGACAGTATTTCAACACAACAACAACAACAAGCAGTAATCACCATGAGTGGGAGAAATGTAAAGGAAGTTGTGTCTTTCACCTACCTACGCAAGGCAGTATCGTTTCAAATGCAGATGGCATGGATAACACAGATGAGGATGTCGAAGCCAAGATAGGAAAGACAAGCCTTCATTGATGTAAAATAATCAGTGTACAGATCTACTCCACTGCATGATCCACTCCACTCCACTCCACTCCAATCAGGATGAAGCCTGAACAACATCGGAATTTTCAACACAAATTCAGTCAAGTAAGTGGTCAGTGCTTCAGTGTGATGGTTGAGAGAAGCCAAATGAGAAAGGATGAGTTGGTTGTCTGAGGTTGACATGGAGTAGATGGTGTGAGGAATAAATGAAAGTTTGTTGGTAGTTGTGTATGCAGGTTGACAAGACTGTGTAGACTAGATTGAAATGTCGATGTACTGGTGAATCCCTATATTCCACTAGGAACCCACTGAAAAATAATAAGTAATGATGTCAGACTTGGTGAATTCCCTTCGACGAAGATATTTTGAAAACAAGTCAACATAGAGGGAGATTTTATTCATGAAGAAATCGAAATTAGGAAAGTGGAGGTAAGCAAATAGTCAATTAGCTTGTAATGCAACTAAACAGACCATGTTAGGATCAAATAACTGAACATGCACTCAACAGATTGCCAGCACTATCCATTTAAATGTTTTATACATTCTATCTACCTTTACTAAATAGTTTCAACGATCATTTATCAGTTTGGAATCTTTTTGGTCTGATTCAGACTGAACATCAGAAGGATTAGTGTTGACCTTTTTTATAGAGTACGTGCACATTATAGAAATGTAAAAGGGTAACTTACTTATTTATCAATTAATCAGATATGAAATCAGCTTAACTGTAAGCCTGAAATCCACTAAGAGAATTGATTTAATATAAACTTGAGGTCAACATGTTGATATCAAACGATTATTCATGCTTACTGGAAACACGTCCACTAATCTGATCATTTCATTAATCATTGATGACCAAAGTGACATAATTTTTCACTTGGCAACGAATTTCTCAGTCAAAAATGCTTTTCTATTCGAAAAATCGAAATTCCAAATTAGCTATGTTTATTTGGTTTATAACACACAGTATGGTGCATAAATTACCTTTGCTAGAAATCATATCAATGTAATCATACTACTTTCAACATCTGATTTTTATACTCCTGCCACTTCACACTCTTTGATTGTATTAGTAGTAAAATGTTTCACATCTCTGGCATACAAGTTGCATCATTCCTACTACACGTGTTGAGTTGGGTGTTGATTCGATGACCAAAGACTCAGTAATCAATCTCTGTCAATATCCATCTAACTATACTGGATTTAAGTACAGTGGTTTTATTCCACCCCGTGGTGTATGGTTTTGTGTTAATACATGCGTAACAATAGCCAAGTCTCCTTGTAGATTATTGATCTCACTGAGTCTGTTCTTCTATATTTAGCTAGATTCCTATGTTCGGCTATTCTAACTGACCCTGACCGGCTAGTTTAACCTAGGTACTTGACCTCGCAGTCATTATATAGAATTTGATAGATTGGATTATTTTGCCTAATTGGTTCTATCGGATCGTTAAGCCAGCCGACAAGGTTTATCTCTGAGTTTGTAGGTTTAAATGCGACCCTAATTCCAGCTTTGTTGACGATTCTATGTAAAGTTTCTGATGTACCTTCCTCAAAGGGTAACACAATAGAGGCTGTGAACTCCTTTCTACTCGTATTGTTGTTATTAGTCGTACTCGTGTGACTGTTTTTATTTCGTTTCTTGTGCGTTTGTACAGTAGCTGTAGGGTACTAACTGAATAATACTGATGTGTTCCCGTCAAATCGTTCATAGGGAAGTTTAAATATTTTGGTTGTATAAATTAGACAACTTTGTAATTATCCAAACCATGCAAGTTATGATTTTATTATGCACATGGATTAAGCTGCAGGTGTTGACCTCCTGAATATGCATATATCAGTGCACCTGGTGCTGCAGAGTAAGGTGTATCATGCCTATTCAGCGTCTGCTTTCTAAGCTCATTGTCCAACTACTTATTGACATACTTGTTATTCTCCGTTGTTTTGTTGGATCGAATTGTTCGACCTCTTACAAGTATGTCAATAAATAGTAATAACTACTACCCGTTGTACAGGAAGTGGCTATCGTTCATCCGTGGCATAGTGGATAACGCCTTGGCGTTTGAAGCAATGGGTACGAAGTTGGAGTCTCAGGAGGGACAACATCAGTGGGGTGTAGGTATATCCAGCTGACGAGTCCCAAATAAGACGAAACGCGCGTCCCTGATTCATCTGCTAGCCACAACCAACCAATTTATCATAACTACATTCAGTTAATATCGAGGTATCCGCACAGAAGCCCATATGCCAATAGAGGTATGCACAAGGAAGCTGAGTGATTCAACTCCTACTTCACATTCCTGCAAGTTGACTGTGATGCCATGTTCTTTAGTCTTTCGAATACGAGGTCCAAATGTTTGAGGTGAGTTTCGTCATCTGGACTCGCAATTAGACAGTCATCGATGTAGATGTGAACAAAATTTAAACCATGGAATACATCATCCATGAAGCGTTGGAATGTTTTTGCTGCATCCCGAAAACCAAATGGCATGCGCAGGAATTCAAACAAACCAAAAGGAGTAATAATGGCTATTTTCGCGATATCTTCCGCTGCCGTGGGTATCTGGTTGTACGCTTTGACCAAGTCGATTTTGGAGAAAATGTTCATTCTGCACAAAGTCGCAGTCAGGTCATAAACGTGAGGTATCGGGTAGCAGTCCGGTGTAGTTTTGGCGTTAAGCCTTCGGTAATCACCAGTTGGACGCCAGTCGTTGCTATCCTTTTTGGGAACCATGTGCAATGGCGATGCCCAAGGACTGTTCGACGGTTTGATAATGCCCAGTTCGAACATGTGGTCGAATTCACCTTCGCCGTTTTTAGCTTATCAGGGGCTAGACGGCGCGCTTTGGATGCCACAGGTGGACCTGTGGTTGCGACGTGATGCACAACATTGCTGGTTATGCACGGAAGAGTGTGCTTCGGTTGCTGCAACTCTGGATATTTCTCCGGAACTGCTTGGTAGGACGCGTCGCCTGATTGTTTAGTCCTAACGATGGCTAAACTCGGACCTACATAGGTGGTGCCGCCAATAGATAACTTTGTGCTGTTATCTATCAGTCGTCGACGGCGAGCATCTACGAGTAGATCGTAATGGTTTAGCAAATCTATGCCAATGATGGGCATAGAGACGTCAGCAAGGAGGAAGATCCAGTGGATAGGTTTGCGTAAACCTAAGTTGAGGTAGGCATACTGTCTCCCGAATGTCGCGATTGCCTTGCCGTTGGCTGCTTGAAGATTGAAGGATGGGTCAAGATGACGCTCCTTTGTCGTTGCTGGAAGAACGCTAACTTCTGCGCTGGTGTCGACGAGGTATCGAAATTCCGTTGTATTATCTGTGACGTAGAGCAAACGGCTGTTTCCGCCGGCTACGGTTGCTGTGAACACGTGCCGGCATGACAGTTTCCTGAGTTTGTGTCCTTGTTAAAACTGCATGGTCTCCGACATTTTGTGGCTTCGTCTCCATAAGTATTATGAAACCAGCACCATTTCCGGTTTTCCGCCCCGTTAGGTTTAGTTTTGTGGCAACCACGCGAGTTGCTGCGATGCGCCAAGATGCGTTTCTGTGAAGTGCTACGTGAACTAGGACTTCGAGATGGTAGCAACTGTTAAACAGAGTTGCACAGCTTGGTCACCTCTGAATCCTGGCTCTCTGGTTTGTCGCAGATAGAATATACGTTGGAGACGGGTCTGCTAGACATCTCCAGTATTTTATCTGCCGAGGCTGCCGGGTCACCGAATGGGACTGACTGCAGTGTCACCAACACGGTTTGCACCAGTTGTGGTAGTTTCGAGAGAAATAGTTCTCGGAAAAGGCCGTTGCCAAATGTTCGTGCACCGATTACTTCTCGCATGCGTGCGAGGACATCAGTAGTTGAGTGGCTGCCTAGCTCGATGTTACGAAGCAATTCGTCTAGACGTTGGCGATCTGTGAGATCGCTTTTCTTCAAGAGTGCGGCCTTTAGAAGTGCATAAGGGTTGCTTACTTCAGGATTAAACATGTTTGCTGTAACATACCTATTCAATTCTCGCGGTAGTGACCGTATGACAGCAAGAAATCGAGATGAGGATCTGAGACGCCCTGTTCTCGAAAATCGGCCTCGGCATACAGAAACCATGTTTCTGCATTTTCTGGCCAATATGGCACGAGTTGGGTCGTGTTCGAAGTCGGCTTAATACGAATAAGCTTGGGAGTGTGGTCGGGCATGGGAAAGTGTAGTAAATGGATATATAAATGTTATCGAAATGAAAACAATAAACAAATATAAAATGGAACAGGTTCACCAATTCAATACTTGTTATTGGTCGGGATATGTGATCACGTCGGGCTCACCAATTTAGGATTTGTCCTGGTGCGAACTTGACAGACACAAAGACCAGTCACTAATTATTCGAACTTGTTATGTACCCACGAATACGAGACCAAGGAAGAACACGATAGCGTAGTCGGATGGAATAGTATATTTGGATGGTTATGCCAAAATACCGATGCGTTCCAACTAACTGGCTAGAGAGTCGAATACGAGCAATGCAACGTAACAAGACGAGGATGCTTGACCGGGTGCCTTCAGCTTAGCGAGTCCAGTTAAACTATCAAGGTCAGCATCGATGTTGAATATCGTCAAACCCTAGGCTATTGATTTTGGGGAATTGTGTGAGGCTGCTTTGTTGCATGAACAAGTCAGTGGCGAAAACTTTAGATCAATTGCAGATGGACTTTACGAATACTGCAAAAAGCACTATCAACGTACATGACTTTCATTGAGAATTGTAGTAGAATGTAACTTCATTTGAGCTGATTTATTAAAGGTATCACACATTGTAGCAGTATCGTTTGCTGGATTACCTTTCCAACGCACTTTCTCGTCCATAGTCATCATACCAAGATAACTACTCAACTTTGAGATATCCCTCACATAGTTCTAATTTCCTCATCTCTTTGTGAGATTGTTAGTAGGATTTGCCATACATTCGGAACAGGTGCTCAGTTATTCCTGTTGGTGCATGTATTAGGTGTTGATTCAGTAAACAAGGATTCAGTTATCAATCTCTCCCTCCACCCTTCAATGTTAGTTTTAAGGATTTTCACCTGTCTCATCCTATTTGTGTAGTTGTGTGTAATCGCATGCATAGCTATGGATGAGCCTTTTCCTAAATTCCTCACACTACTAGGATCTACCAATCTTGACCTAGCTAGGTTTTTGTGCTAGGATAACCTAGTTGGTCCTGGTCAACTACTTTGACCTGTGTATTTGCCCTCACATTCGTTGTAAGGGATTCGGTAAACTAAGTTATTCTGCTTAATTGGATCGATAGGATCATTTTACATGCAAAGATTGTTCCCAAGCGAGTTTGTACGTTTAAATGCCACTCATATCCACCATTATTATTGAGAAACTTAAGTAATGTCTCTGAGGTGCCTTCTTGCATGGTGATGCTGTAGAAATTTTGAATCCTATCTTCACAGTATTGACACCATTATTGTCACCACTATTAACACCTATGTTACTAATATCGGTCATATTTTCCCAAGATTCCTGAGGAACATGTCAATTAATTTGGGAGGATCATTTTGATGAGTAAGGTGTGTTTAATGTATCTAGCCTTTTGCCTCAGATTTTCTTTTTTGCCGATTACTTTTCTGGCCTTATTGCTTCTACATTTTACCAAGCCAACAGGGTGAAAATCCTTAACAGTAACATAGTGGGGTGGTGGTTGTGGAGGTTGATAATTGAGTCTTTGTTTATCGAATCAACACCTAAGATTATGTACTGCTGGTTGACAACTTCAACACAGCGAGATCAGCTGCTTTCAGAAATCCAAGAATACTCAAATAAATAAGCCCAACAAGCCAGTGGAAAGAAAAAATATCCAGCAGAGAATGATGAGATTCTCAGTAGCACACTGCCTGTCCATGATAAAAGAAATTGGGTTTTCAATCTCTCGACCAAGGTTTATGCTCAACAGAGGTAAAAATGCTAGAAAAGGGAATTGACTTCGATATAGCAGTAGATAAAGCAGTGACAGATAAGGTTGAGGTTTAAGAAACCTTCAGAACGACAATAATATAGTAATTGTTAACTATGACAAAGGCCGCACGACAGTGGTTTACGACAAATCTGATTACCTTCAGAAAGTCAAGGGGTATATAGGAAAAGGGCAGTAAGAAGAAATTAGGAAACCAATAGACACTTCTATGAATGAGGTTAAAAATACCAAAGTGGGTCTGATGCGCCGACTGAGGCTGTTTCTAGGTGAGTCGAAATGATTGAATTGTAATGCCGAAAACTAATAGTCCCAGTACGTTTTATGGGACTATTAAAATTATTACGCCAGGTTACCCTGTTAGACCCATATTAAGCTTTTGAAATACTACTACTTATGACGTATCTAAACATTAAGTGGTGATACAATATCCAATTACAAACCATCCTAAATGGAGAATTCCTGATTCTTATGAACTGAAGCATGGATTAGATGTGACGCATCTAGATAACAATGAAAAAAACGATTACTTTTGGTATAGTTACTTTCTAAAATAACATACATATGAACACGATTCTGGAGGCAGTTATGAATTGTACTAGTGAGGGCTGTGAGATTAATCCATACCCCAAGTAACTTTACTCAAATTTCTAAACCAGTAGTGCATGCCTTGACCTCACCCGGTTAACAAGTTCACCAGTTACTAGGCAGTCCTAAGCCCGGATAAAGACGGAAGGTTGGGTGTAGGACTAACAACCCTACCTCGCAAAACCAGTCCAATCGCCAAAGAAGCTTCAAAGCACAAAGAAAGTACAAAACATCAAAATAAAACAATTCCTCACTGGAATCGGAGGGACGAAATGAAGGAAGTTGGTGAAAGCCTGCCTTCAGGAAGCCAATTGGCCGATGTTTCTTCTCTCTCTCGATGAAGGCAAAATTAAGCATAGGGACACGGGATGTCCGCACCACGTTTGAACCTAGCAAGGCTTTCCAGATTCCCAATGAGATGAAGAAGTATGGCATGGAAAAACTAGGAATCCGCGAAAGCTGATGAAATGGAAGTGAACTCCTCAAACTATCAACTGAAGAGTCAATAATCTATTAAGATTTTGTCACGCAGACGACAACCACGAGCACACTGAGTTTTGGAGTGGCTATCATGATGTCCCCAAGAGCATCGAAGGCTCTCATACAGTGGGAACCAATCTCCTCCTGCAGGATCATGACATCAAGATTCAACTCAAAAGGAAGGAGAGTCACAATCCTACATTGCCACCCTATGCACCTACAAATGATGCAGATCAAGAGAAGAAGGGGGAATTTCGCAGACAGCTACAATCAGTACCAGACAGGACCTCAGCCCAGTTGGAGACATCAAAATTCTCATGGGTGGTATGACATGAATACCAACTGGGAGCAGACAACACAGAAAGAGAACTTATCGTGGGTCGAGAGGTACTTGGTGAAATGATGAATGAGAATGGAAAACTGTTTGCAGAATTCTGCGAATTCAACGATTCGGTGATTGGAGACAGTGTGTACAAACACAAGGATATTCACTAAGCGACATGGGTTTGATTCCACCAGGTGGACACACTAAAAATCAGGTTGACTTTATCTCGATGTGAAGAAAGTGGAGACGCAGCCTACTGGATACAAGATCAAGAAGACGAGCAGATGCAGTTTCACATTACTCACCATCTAGTGTAAAACTAAGGTCCTTCAAAATCAAGTTTAAAGCCTTCACAGAAGTTGGTGATAGACGACCACGGTTTAAGTTGAACACCCAGAACGGAAACTGCAGGACGAAACGTCACAGGACACCTTCACGTCAGCTATCAGAAAAAATGGGAGACATCGGGCGACACCCCCGGGGAAGCCTGTGGGGATGAGCACTGGGACTCTTTGAAAGCTATGTGGAAGGAGACCTGCATGACCGTATTAGGAACGAAAAAGGAAGAAGGTGAGGAATGGATTTTGACGGACACATGGGAGCTGATAGAGCAGGAAGAGTACGATCGTGAAGCGGAAGATAAGCCAGTGCAAGGATGGACGACGATTAGTGAGACTTAGTATAGCCTGTAAAACGCCAGACAAAGAAGTGAAGAAGGGTGCTTTCAGAGGCAAAAGTCAAAGAGGTTTCCTACTTAGACTCTAACTCGGGATAGAGACTGCTGTGAGACCCACTTCAAGTGCGTACTCAGTCAGACTATCATCTATAGCTTTTTCCCTGTTTGGGACGAACAACAGTTATTCCTGCTGATCCTTACTCTCTCACACTGGACGTGTCTCCAGATATACGGAATTACAAAGCTAGCTTTCCACTGATTAAAGTATGTGCCGATTTTCAAGGACAGAGTGAACAACTTAAGCGGGATCAGACTGATATCTTATCCACCGTTTTTCAGGGCTACTAAAACGAGACTAAACAATCCTAATATTTTTGCTAGTCTGAAGCTTTACTGGCTTTAGTGGGTGCTTTAAAACTAAAATCTGCAAATCAACTGCTAATCACGTTGTTACCACTCAATGGAAGGTGCTTCTAACTTCGCGTTTAGGGCTCTTTGTGCATGTAGGTTTTTTACGGACTCGAGCGTCCCCCGTTTAAGGTGCGCTGAGGAGATATCCTTGGCGCAGTGGCACAGATTCAGAGGTTGACTGGGATTATTCCTGCACACGATTGGAATGCATTTGAGATGGGCATTGTGCACTTTCACTGCTTTCACAAGAACAGCAGTATTCGGACACGATAAGACACACCTGCGAGAAAGGGATGCTACAGTTAACTGGCGGTCAGTTATAAAACTTTGACCCCGAGAGGCGAGTCCAAGAGGCTCCAAGAGCAGTTCTCAATCCGTATCTATATAGCCCCGACATTCAATATTCCCCAAAGCATGCTTATTGCTCGTTTCGGATGCTTGGATGAGTAGATGACAAAATGTAACCCTCTGTCGTTACTTGAAAATCCAGTCCTCGTATGTGTAGTCACTGTGGCGATGCCATGATAACACACTAGGTCCAACATGCCGTCATCATCAGCGGATGCGTGGACGAATGACTCCCATCTGTGGTCATACATAACAGTAAGTATCTTATTCAAGTGCCATGGACGGCCACTAGCTATCATTTAACTTCGGGAGGATCAAGGTCCCAAGCTGTCCATTTGGAATTCATACCATATGTAGCAGCATTAGCGAGTGATTATAATAGTAAGTACTCTTCGTGCAACATAGGTCAAATGCAAATGAACCAGTTTACACGTATGATCAGTTTGAAAGTATGATTCGTTGTCGTGAGTACTAACAGGCAACACATTGGAAAGCATTATCTAAACCACATAAGTGATGAGTTTAAAGGTAGGGCGATGTCACTTCACAGACTGAAAAGAAAAACATGGCTGAACACCGATATGACTGTTCAATAGATCAAGGCAAGTTGAATTTGAAACTAGGAATTATTCATCCATCGTTTGAACCATCAAATATGCCTGAAGATATGGTTGGTGGTACTACCGTACTGTTGAATCTTATGCATGATAGACGCTAATACTTACGGTAACTAAGATTAAGTACGATTGGAGACTTATGAGTCAGACCTGCAAAGTGAATTGAATCTGTTTCCTCACTTGGGCATGGTGATCGATATACGTACACCATAAATACTTCGCATTTGTCACTACACAAGGTGACTCACCTTGAGTTAGGTGCAGTATTTAACACGTCTCCCTCGGCTTTATTTTCCACAAAGTGACTACGCAAATAAATGAAACAACCACCACGAAGCTTACCATTTCGGTTAGTGCGAAGAAGGGTATGTTCATCAACACATAGGTCTGCGCTCAGGATACTGGATGGGGGCAATGATTCAGTTATCAGCGACATCATTGGCCTGGTGACTGAGACCTTTGTTCTAAGGGCAGATATTTTTCTAGGTGAGGATTGTGAGGTGATGAGCGAGAGTGCCAATGTGTTTCTGCGGTTGACGAACTCACACAATCTCATTTATGCCTAGCCCGTTACGTCCACTTTGACACAGTGGCCGTGGATGATGTGTAGTTTGTGTTACAGGCCATCTGAGACTCGCCGGTTTCTTTCAGTGATGAGGGAAAATATGAAGTAGCGAGATTTAAACCTACCGGTGCGCGAAGTCAACAGGGTCATCTCAACTTGGAGAACATCATCGTTCGGTGTTTCACAAGGAGCAATCCTGGGTCCATTGTTTTTCATACTGTTCATGAATGACCCCCAACTGCATATCAGCCCTCCGATTCTCCTCTACGCCGATGACGCCAAGTTATAGAGGGGAGCGAAACGGAATCGAATGGACTACATAACGGCCTTGAAAACTTGAGTTGGCGACAAATAACGAACTGGCATTTAGCCTGAATCAATGCCGGTCCGTGTTTTTCCGCACTCCTGATCCATAGGAAGAACCCTACCTTCTCTTTAGTCCACATCTTTTCCATAATGCAGCAGAAAAAGGCCTGGGTTTAGTGGCGACGGAAAAACTGGACGTTGGTTCCAATTACCCAGGAGATGTCTCAAAAGCCTGCGCCGTACTACACTTTGTGCGCAGAAAACTAGGTGCCTTCACACCGAAACTCTTTCTGAAACTCCACAAGACCTACATACGACCCGACTTGGAGGTCAGTAACGTCCTCGCCCAACCACGGCTGAAAAGAGGCGCGCACCTACTGGAGAAAGTTCAGAGGCGAGCCACTGAAGGGGTTATTGAAGTGCGACGAAAACCATATGAGGACACAGTGGAAGACCTAGGCATATACCCCTTAGTTACCAAAGGTTAAGAGGTGGTTTGATGATGGCTTGCAAAATACTGAGTGATCGAAGTCAACCGATCCGTATAGTACTACGAGTGGCCACTATGGCAATCCTCGTGCAGACCCTGAGAGAATTGCCTACCAAAGGTCAAAAACTCATGTGCGTTCACACTTCTCCCTTCGAGTCAGCGGGATTAGGAATTCATTATCAGCAGAGGTGGCCTCCATCACATCCGCTGAAAGTTTCAAGAAAAGCCTAGGTATTTGACCAGAAACCAACGGTTAACGCGCGCCTATTTGGGATGCGAACATAACAGAAGAAATCAACCGCTGTCACGCCACTCCAACTAAGTTACTTCTGTAGCGTCATACACTCCCCCAAAATCAATAGCCTAGGGTTTGACGACTTTCGACATTGATGCTGACCTTGATAGTTTAACTGGACTCGCTAAGCTGAAGGCACCCGGTCAAGCATCCTCGCCATTTGGCACGCTGTCGTGTTACGTTGCATTGCTCGTATTCGACTCTCTAGCCAGTTAGTTGGAACGCATCGGTATTTTGGCATAACCATCCAAATATACTATTCCATCCGACTACGCTATCGTGTTCTTCCTTGGTCTCGTATTCGTGGGTACATAACAAGTTCGAATAATTAGTGACTGGTCTTTGTGTCTGTCAAGTTCGCACCAGGACAAATCCTAAATTAGTGAGCCCGACGTGATCACATATCCCGACCAATAACAAGTATTGAATTGGTGAACCTGTTCCATTTTATATTTGTTTATTGTTTTCATTTCGATAACATTTATATATCCATTTACTACACTTTCCCATGCCCGACCACACTCCCAAGCTTATTCGTATTAAGCCGACTTCGGACACGACCCAACTCGTGCCATATTGGCCAGAAAATGCAGAAACATGGCTTCTGTATGCCGAGGCCGATTTTCGAGAACAGGGCGTCTCAGATCCTCATCTCGATTTCTTGCTGTCATACGGTCACTACCGCGAGAATTGAATAGGTATGTTACAGCAAACATGTTTAATCCTGAAGTAAGCAACCCTTATGCACTTCTAAAGGCCGCACTCTTGAAGAAAAGCCATCTCACAGATCGCCAACGTCTAGACGAATTGCTTCGTGACATCGAGCTAGGCAGCCACTCAACTACTGATGTCCTTGCACGCATGCGAGAAGTTATCGGTGCACGAACATTCGGCAACGGCCTTTTCCGAGAACTATTTCTCTCGAAACTACCACAACTGGTGCAAACCGTGTTGGTGACACTGCAGTCAGTCCCATTCGGTGACCCGGCAGCCTCGGCAGATAAAATACTGGAGATGTCTAGCAGACCCGTCTCCAACGTATATTCTATCTGCGACAAACCAGAGAGCCAGGATTCAGAGGTGACCAAGCTGTGCAACTCTGTTTAACAGTTGCTACCATCTCGAAGTCCTAGTTCACGTAGCACTTCACAGAAACGCATCTTGGCGCATCGCAGCAACTCGCGTGGTTGCCACAAAACTAAACCTAACGGGGCGGAAAACCGGAAATGGTGCTGGTTTCATAATACTTATGGAGACGAAGCCACAAAATGTCGGAGACCATGCAGTTTTAACAAGGACACAAACTCAGGAAACTGTCATGCCGGCACGTGTTCACAGCAACCGTAGCCGGCGGAAACAGCCGTTTGCTCTACGTCACAGATAATACAACGGAATTTCGATACCTCGTCGACACCAGCGCAGAAGTTAGCGTTCTTCCAGCAACGACAGAGGAGCGTCATCTTGACCCATCCTTCAATCTTCAAGCAGCCAACGGCAAGGCAATCGCGACATTCGGGAGACAGTATGCCTACCTCAACTTAGGTTTACGCAAACCTATCCACTGGATCTTCCTCCTTGCTGACGTCTCTATGCCCATCATTGGCATAGATTTGCTAAACCATTACGATCTACTCGTAGATGCTCGCCGTCGACGACTGATAGATAACAGCACAAAGTTGTCTATTGGCGGCACCACCTATGTAGGTCCGAGTTTAGCCATCGTTAGGACTAAACAATCAGGCGACGCGTCCTACCAAGCAGTTCCGGAGAAATATCTAGAGTTGCAGCAACCGAAGCACACTCTTCCGTGCATAACCAGCAATGTTGTGCATCACGTCGCAACCACAGGTCCACCTGTGGCATCCAAAGCGCGCCGTCTAGCCCCTGATAAGCTAAAAACGGCGAAGGTGAATTCGACCACATGTTCGAACTATTATTATTTTATTAGTCCCTTGGGTTCCTAGTGGAACATAGGGCTTCAGTAGCACGCCTCCAGTGACCTCTGTTCTCTGAGATCTTTTGAACCTGGTCCCACGACAGCCCAGAAGCTCTCATTTCCTCCTCGCACGACCTCCTCCATGTCACCCTCGGACGTCCAACTCGTCGCTTCCCATGGGGATTCCACTCGAGCAACTGGCCTGACGCGTGATGTCCTCAGTCGGCCTTCTCAGTGCATGGCCAATCCATCTCCACTTCTTCCTGCATATTTGTTGCGTGATAGGTTCTTGGTTGGTTCGTTCCCAGAGTTCCTTGTTGCTTATTTTTTCTGGCCATCTGATCTTCAGCAGCGAGCGTAAGCAGTTGTTGATGAATGTCTGTAGTTTATTGGAAATGCCTTTCGTGACGCGCCAAGTCTCTGAGCCATACAAGAGCACTGACTTGACGTTGGTGTTGAAAATCCGTATCTTGTTCCGCATGCTGAGTGCAGAAGATCTCCACACTGGTTTCAGGCTAATGAACGCCTGTCTTGCTTTTCCGATTCTGACTTTGACGTCCTCGTCCGTGTCCCCGCCTGTAGTTGAAACAGTGCTTCCTAGATAAGTGAAGGAGGTTACTTCCTTCAAGTTTCTCCCGTTGACGGTGATTGGAGTTTGTTGTTGTTGTTGATGGTGGTGGTGCGGTATCTTCATCACTTCTGTCTTCTCTATATTCACCTGAAGTCCCGTCTTAGCTGCCTCCTCTTCTGTCAACTTGTTAGTTTTTGCCTGCAGATCTTCAAGTTTATGTGACATTAGGCATAAGTCATCGGCGAAATCCAAGTCTTCTAGGTTCTTTTCCGTCGTCCAGTGTATCCCCCTCTTCTCGCTCCCTACTGTTTGCTGCATGATCCAGTCCAACCACAATAAGGAATATCATGGGGGATAGTAGGCAACCTTGTTTCACTCCTGTCTTCACTTCAAAAGCATCACTGAGCTTCCCATTGTGGATTACTTGGCATGTGGCATCTTCATATAGTTGTTGAATGAGGCGGATAAAGGTTTGCGGTACTCCGTAGTAATGAAGCAGTTTCCAAATTACTTCTCGGTCGACGCTGTCAAAGGCCTTCTCAAAGTCGATGAAGTTGAGGTAGAGAGCTGATTGCCATTCTATGCTCTGTTCTATGATGATGCGTTGTAGCGTTGCAATTTGGTCTGCACATGATTTGTACTTCCTGAAGCCTGCCTGTTCCGGTCGCAGTTTTGAATCCAGTGCGTCTTTAAGCCTCTCCAGGATGATGCGGCTTAATATTTTACTTGGGGTGGACAGGAGAGTGATTCCGCGCCAGTTCTTGCAAGCACTGAGGTCTCCCTTCTTCGGCAGTTTGACAAGGTAACCCTTCTTCCAATCGTCAGGTACCTTCTCTTCCTTCCACACCTTCTGCAATAGTGGTGTGAGCATGTCCGCTGTTGTCTCTGCATCTGTTCTCAGTGCTTCTGGCGGTATCCCATCTGGTCCTGCTGCTTTCCCGCATTTCAGTAGCTTTATGGCGTTCAGGACTTCCATTTTCGTTGGGGGATTTATGTTCACTTGTAATTCAGCGGCTGCAGGTGGTATTTCTGGACGAAGTGCAGGTGGTGGTCGATTCAAGAGCTTCTTGAAGTGGTCGGCCCATCGTTTCCTCTGTTTCTCTTCTTTTGTAATTAAATTTCCTTCTTCATCTTTTATTGGTTTCATCTGTGTTGGTCTCTTCCCTGATAGCAACCTGGTTATTTGATACAATGTCGTCAGGTCTCTCTTACCTGCAGCCTGTTCTGCTTCACTTGCCAGTGTTTCGTAGAAGTGTCTTTTGTCTTTGCGTGCACTCTTCTTCACTTCTTTGTCCAGTGTTTTATACATTGTGCTCAGTTCCTCTTGTCGTTGAGCATCCTTGCACTGGTTTATCTTCTGCTTCACCATCCTCCTCTCCTCTATCAGCTTCCAGGTATCCGTCGAGATCCATTCCTTGTCTTCTTTCTTCTTCCTTCCTAATACTGTTGTGCAGGTTTCTTTCCACATAGCTTTCAAAGACTTCCAGTGTTCTTTCACACAGGTTTCTTCAGGGATGTTGCTCGATGTCTCCCATTTTGTCTTGATGGCTGCCTTGAAGATCTCCTTTGTAGTTTCATCCTTCAGTTTCCGAGTGTTGTACTTGAATTGAGGTCTATCACCAGCTTCCTTGAAGGCTTTTAACTTGATTTGGAAGGTTCCTTGCACTAGATAATGAGAGGTGTGAACCTACATCTGCTCCTCTTCTTGACCTTGTGTTAAGTAGACTGCGTCTCCATTTTCTTGAGATTGAGATAAAGTCGATTTGATTTTTAGTGTGTCCATCTGGTGAAATCCATGTCGCTTTGTGGATATCTTTGTGCCTGAACACACTGCCTCCAATCACCAAATCGTTGAATGCACAGAATTCTGCAAACAATTCTCCATTCTCATTCATTTCACCTAGCGCCTCTCGACCCATGGTTAGTTCTCTTCCCGTGTTGTCCCCTCCCAGTTTGGCATTCATGTCGCCCATTAGAATTTTGATATCGCCAACTGACGTCTTGTCCAGTGTTGATTGAAGTTGTCTGTAGAAATCCTCCTTTTTCTCTTGCTCTGCATTATTTGTAGGTGCATAACATTGTATGATTGTGACCTTTCTTCCTTTTGAGTTGAATCTTGCTGTCATGATCCTGGAGGAGATTGGTTCCCACTGCATGAGAGCCTTCGATGCTCTTGAGGACATCATGATAGCCACTCCCTCAGTGTGTTCGTGGTTGGCGTCTGGGTGACCGGAGTAGATTATTGATTCTCCAGTTGACAGTTTGGAGAGTCCACTCCCATTCCATCTGCTTTCGCAAATCCCAAGCACTTCGATGTTATACCTTCTCATCTCCTTTGCAATCTGGGCTGCCTTACTGGGTTCAAACATCGTGCGGACATTCCATGTCCCCACGTTTACTTTCGCTTTCATCGAGAGAAGACACATCGGCCAATTGGCTTCCCGAAGGCTTTCACCAACTGGCGTCATTTCGCCTCTCCGATTCCAGCGGGGAATAAGTTTGTTTTCATTTTTTATATTTTGTTTGTGCTTTGAAGTTTCTTTAGCGGTTAGATTTGTTTTACGGGGTAGGGTTGCTAGCCCTATGCCCAACCTTCCCTCTTTACCCGGGCTTAGGACCGGCTAGTAACTAGTAAACTAGTTAACCACGCGAGGTTACACGTTCGAACTGGGCATTATCAAACCGTCGAACAGTCCTTGGGCATCGCCATTGCACATGGTTCCCAAAAAGGATAGCAACGACTGGCGTCCAACTGGTGATTACCGAAGGCTTAACGCCAAAACTACTCCGGACTGCTACCCGATACCTCACGTTTACGACTTGACTGCGACTTTGTGCAGAATGAACATTTTCTCCAAAATCGACTTGGTCAAAGCGTACAACCAGATACCTATGGCAGCAGAAGATATCGCGAAAACAGCCATTATTACTCCTTTTGGCCTGTTTGAATTCCTGCGCATGCCATTTGGTCTTCGGAATGCAGCACAAACATTCCAACGCTTTATGGACGATGTCTTCCGTGGTCTGAATTTTGTTCATGTCTACATCGATGACTGTCTAATTGCGAGTCCAGATAAGGAAACTCACCTTAAACATTTGGACCTCGCATTCGAAAGACTCAAAAAACATGGCATCACAGTTAACTTACAGAAGTGTGAAATAGGAGTTGAATCACTCAGCTTCCTTGGGCATACCATTGACAACAAAGGTATACGCCCATTGAGAGATAAAGTGGCGGCTATCACAAACTATCCAGAGCCGACCACTGTGAAACATCTCCGCACTTTCAATGGCCTGGTAAGTTATTACCGAAGGTTTATCCCTAACTGTGCCTCTGTCATGAGACCACTCACAGATCTACTTCGAGGAACTGCGAAGTTCGTGTCTCTGGACAACGCGGCTAGACTTGCTTTCTCCAAAGTCAAGGAAGCCATTTCGAACGCAACCATGCTTATGCATCATGACCCCAATGCTCCTCTGAGTATTGCTGTTGATGCATCTGATTCAGCAATTGGAGCAGTTTTGCAACAGTTGACTGACAACCAGTGGCAACCGTTAGCCTTTTTCTCGAGGCGGCTGCAAGACGCGGAAACAAGATACAGTACATTTGGTAGGGAACTCCTAGCCATGTACTGTTCTGTACGCCATTTTCGACATTCTGTGGAAGGTCGTGATTTCATTATTTTCACAGACCACAAACCGTTAACGTTTTCCCTCAGCTCGGCGTCTGACAAATACTCCCCTCGTGAGTCGCGACAGCTGGATTACATTTCCCAGTTCACGTCAGACATCCGCCACATTTCTGGAGCAAACAACTCCGCAGCCGACGCACTATCTCGAATAGCTTCGATAAACTATATCGAGGGTATTGATCTCGTTGAACTAGCTCGGCGTCAAAAGGAAGACCTTGAGCTGCATCATGAGTTGTCGTCCACAACTCTCAAACTGCGACTTTGTCCTGTTGGATCAGACAAGGATGCAATTTTGTGCGATGTCTCTGCTAGTCAACCACGCCCAATAGTTCCGAAGAGTTGTCGACGCAACGTCTTCAATACGTTGCACAAACTCTCTCATCCAGGTGTACGAGCCACCATTAGGCTTATCGCACAACGTTTCTGCTGGCCTGGGATGAACAAAGACGTTAAGGAGTGGGCCCAGTCGTGCTTAGCTTGTCAAAAGTGTAAAGTCACGCGACACACGAAAAGCCCTTTAGGCTCATTTCTAGCCCCAGACATGCGTTTCGACCACGTCCATATAGATATTGTAGGACCCCTACCAGAATCTAATGGATGTACCTACCTTTTCACCTGTGTTGATCGTTTCACACGATGGCCGGAAGCAGTACCCATTAAAGATATTACTGCCGAAACAGTTGCTCGTGTTTTCGTCGAAAGATGGATCGCGAACTTCGGATGTCCATCCTACGTCACAACCGACCGTGGGCGCCAATTTGAGTGCGGACTATTTCACGCTCTAACGGCACTTTTAGGTTGCACTCGGTTCCGAACGACAGCCTACCATCCACAAGCAAATGGCATGGTAGAGCGTTTCCATCGACAGCTGAAAGCTTCCCTTTCAGCTACAAACATACCTCAGTGGACCGAGGCTCTGCCTCTAGTCCTACTAGGTATTCGTAACGCGTTGAAAGTTGATGCTGGATGCACTCCTGCAGAACTCGTCTATGGGACCACTCTTCGCCTACCAGGTGAGTTTGTTTCCCCTTCAACTTTCAAACATGTTTCCGACAGGGCATCTTACGTGACTAGGCTTACAAACGCAATGCGTTCAGTTAGGCCTTCTCCGATTAGACCGCAAACGACTGATGTTTTCGTCCACCCCAGTTTACAGAAGACATCACACGTGTTTGTTCGCCACGACGCTGTTCGTCGACCACTTGAACCACCCTACGACGGGCCGTTCAAAGTGATTAAGCGACATGAGAAATTCTATGTAATTGAGCGAGGCGGACGCGAAGATACTGTCAGTATCGACCGTTTGAAACCAGCTTATTTCGAAGGCAACCCCATTGTAAGTGACGTTTCAGCTCGCTACATCCGACCGACGGATGACTCAATTATCGAAATTCTCGACGATGTGCCTGGTAATGCACAGCTGCAACAACCAGCGGCGCAACAAAAAACACGATCAGGTCGAACCGTCAGGTTCCCAGAGTACCTGAAGTCATATTCAACTTAGCTGTGTGTGTGCCAACCATTTTTTTTTCGAGGCACTATTTTTCTTATTTACCGGCACAAACCCTCGTACACTTTGCCTTTTTATATCAATTTTTATTTACCATGTAATAAAAACTAAAAAAACGGCGAAGATAAGCGTAAATTTTTCTTTTTCGACACG
This sequence comes from Heterobilharzia americana, assembly GCA_944470555.2. NCBI lineage: Eukaryota > Metazoa > Platyhelminthes > Trematoda > Strigeidida > Schistosomatidae > Heterobilharzia > Heterobilharzia americana. The sequence continues at coordinate 3,183,175 of OX104128.1, read as the reverse complement.
TTTATATATAAATAATTCCCATTTTTACGCAACGTTTTCGTGGTATTAAAGACTTTTATTTATATTCCAGGTGCAACGAGCACTGGACGGAACGTCGAAAGGAACAGATGACCGCGACCGACGTACAATTTCATTTATTGTATTTTATTTATTTAATCGCCACGACACCCTAGAATAAGGTTCAGACAACCAGGGGCCACCTCACGCAGTGAGCCCATCGGAAGAGTTTTACCAGTGGAGAAACCACTGGGTTTTTACTTCCGGCTGGTATCGTCTTAGGGTCCTCACGAACCCACTAGGGGGGAGTGATCTGTAGCGTCATACACTTCCCCAAAATCAATAGCCTAGGGTTTGACGACTTCGACATTGATGCTGACCTTGATAGTTTAACTGGACTCGCTAAGCTGAAGGCACCCGGTCAAGCATCCTCGCCATTTGGCACGCTGTCGTGTTACGTTGCATTGCTCGTATTCGACTCTCTAGCCAGTTAGTTGGAACGCATCGGTATTTTGGCATAACCATCCAAATATACTATTCCATCCGACTACGCTATCGTGTTCTTCCTTGGTCTCGTATTCGTGGGTACATAACAAGTTCGAATAATTAGTGACTGGTCTTTGTGTCTGTCAAGTTCGCACCAGGACAAATCCTAAACTTCCACACCAGTTTTCTTCCTACTGTACTCACTAGGCCTTTTTTCATCCTTTTCATTCATTGCAAATCAGTTCCACCCACCGAAGTTCTTCATGTCCTTGAACCCCTGTCATGTTACCTGGGCGTAAATAGATGACTGCATCGGTTAACTTTTCTCTGGCTTTTGCCCATACTCATTTTCTTGGGTTGTCTCTTCGCTATCTCTGACTCACTGTAGCGACCAGTCTGAACAACTATCTGGCAACTCGACGCCCAAACAACCCAACTGCACCACAGTTACAAGCAAACTAACCGATATAACGTTCTTTTCTGCATACCAGAGCTATAGTAGATGAGTGGCTGGATAATAATAACCGTAATAATCTTACAATAACCAGAATCCGCCAAAGACCTGAAATCGTTCCGTGAGACCAAGAGGCGAGCTTGAAGAAATCATCTGGTTTACACATACTTGCAAAGCACATATTGGAGACTTGATATACTGGTTTTCGCTGGAAACATTTAGTGGATTTTCATTAGTGTTAAACCTGTGGTGTGAAACAGGATGCCAACTAAATACCGAGGCTGTAATTTACTAATGTCTAACTTCAAGAGGGACAGACTCATCAAGAATCTCCATCTATATTTAAAACTTACTGAATTCATTCACCACCAAGATAATGGATATTGAATACAACTTGGATTACCATGACAGCTGACTTTGTGATCACGCGAAATTTTAAATACCTAAGTAACCTTTGTAAGTTCTATCGTTGAATTGTAAACACTCATTATTTAGAAGTGGGGTGGATATGCCTCAAAGTTTCAGTTTCCTGTGTCAGCAGAAGTTGCATCAGTTATTTAAAAAATAACAGATAATTCTATTATACCTGTTTTTACAACATTCAATCCAGACCATTTAATCAATTACTGGGGTTCTTCTAGAATTCCGTAATCAGTTAAATTTAAATACTGAGGAAAGCTTGGAACGACTGAGGGAAGTAGACAGGAGGACGGAGGTTCTTTTCAGAAGGGTAATAGGATAGAAAAGAGGGAAAGTGGGTCTCAAGAGCAGGAAGAGTACGATCATGAAGCAGAAGATGAACCAGTTCACTGCAGTACAGCATTGCGCTTCAAAAACTGGGCCGAACACAAGCTGTAAAGTACTTCGCTGGACAAAGATGTGAAGAAGAGTGCATGGAAAGACAAAGACACTTATATATTCACTTGCAAGTGAAACAGAACAGGCTGGATGTACGAGAGACAGAGATATGAGATTACGATAGCAAATAACCAGGTTACTATCTGAGAAGAAAGTAACTCAGAATAAACCAATGAAAGATAATGATGAAAATCTAGTCACAAAAGAGGAGGAACGATTGAAATAGTGGGCTGACCACTTTAAGATACTCTCGAATCAACCAACACCACCTTTAACTCGTCCAGAAATACCACCAGCAGCCCAGCCACAGAATTACCAGTGAACACAAGCCCTTCGACAAAAGCAGAGGTGAATTCCTCAAAGCCATAAAGCTGCTGAAATCCAGGAAAGCTGCAGGACGAGATGGAATTCTTACAAAAGTACTGAAAAGAGACGAAGAGACAACAGCGAACATGCTAACACCACTACTGCAGAAGGTTTGCAATGAAGGAAGAAGGAAGGACAGGAAGGTACCTGGTGGTTGATTAGAAGAAGGGCTATCTGGTCAAACCCCAAAGAAGGGAGACCTAAGTCTCTGCAGGGACTGGCGCGGAATCATGCTCCATACCCGTCCACCTCAGGCAAAATATTATATGCCGCCTCATCTGGAGAGACTAAAAGATGCTCTGGATTCAAAATTATGACCGGAACGGGCTGGCTGGATTCAAGAAGTACAAATCATGTGCTGATCAAATTGCAACACTACACTACGCATCATCATAGAACAGAGCATGGAATGGCAGTCAACCCTCTACCTCAACTTCATCGACTTTTCAGAGAAGTTCGACAGCTCTGACCGAGAAGTAATTTAGCAGGTGCTGCCTGAAAACTACGGATTACTACAAACCTTTATCGACCTCATTCGACAGCAGCTGTATACTATATGATGCTAAATGCCAAGTGGTTGACAGTGGAAAGTCCACTGATTGCTTTGAAGTAAAGACAGGAGTAAGACAATGCTGCTTACTATCACCGATGATCTTCCTGATTGTGGTCAACTGGATCTTGCAACAAACCATGATGAGCGAGGAAACGGGCATACGCTGTTTGATCGATGAAAAGATCCTAGAAGATTTGGATTTCACTGATGATGATTTATGCCTAATATCGCACAAATTGGAAGGTCTACGGGCAGAAACTATCAAGTTGGCAAAAGATGCCCGGCAGCGAAAACGGGACTTCCTTCAGGTGAATGTAGAGAAGGCAGAGGTGATAAAGATACCCAACCAGCAACGTCAACAACGAGCACCAATCACTATCAACGGGAGAAATCTAAGGGAAGTAGGCATGGCAGCATAATTTCAGCTACAAGCGGCGGCGGTACAGATGAGAACATCAAAGGCAGGATTGGAAAAGCAAGACAGAATTTCATTAACGTGAAATGATCGGGTCTGCTGCAGTGCACTCAGCATAAGGAACAAGATCCAGATTTTCAACACTAATTCAGTCAAGTAAGGCAGTGCTTCTATATGATAGTTGGAACTTGGGGCGTCTCAAAAACAATTTCCAACAAACTACAGACATTCATCAACAGCTGCCTACGCTCGATACTTAAGATCAGATGGCCAGAATTATAAGATTAAGCAACGAGGAACTTTGGGAACGGACCAATCAAGAACCCATCGCCCAAAAAATATGCTGAGGAAAGTGGAGATTGATTAAAATTTGAACATACAATTAGAAGACCATTCGGGGGAAATTACGTGCCAGGCCCTCGAGTGGAGCCTAAAGGGGAAACGACAATTTGGGCGTCCGAGGCAAGGGTGACATGAAGGTGATCGTGCGAGGGGGAAATGAAAGCTTCTAGGCAGTCGTGCAGCCAGCTTCAGACGACTGTGGAGAATACAGTGAGATGCAATTAAAGCCCTGTGTTCCACTAAGAACCTATATTATTATTTATTATATAATATAGGTTCCACTAGGAACCTAAGGGATAGATAATACAAAAAAATAAAAGAGTTGCGTCTTTTTTAACTTTCCGCTTTCTGTAATTGACTTCACGATACTGTGAGGACTCCCACATTTGTGACTTTGGGAAGTAGCTTCTCTCTGCATGTTAAGTTTGTTGACTTCTGATAATTTCTTGATCCCCTTATATGTGAGATGTGAAGAAATCAAGAAATCTATAGACACATTCATGAGTAATATTAAGAAATCTGCAACAGAACTGCTACGCCGACTGAAGCCATCTCTAGGTGAGCCTAAATGGTTTAGTATGATGCCTAGAACTAATAATCTTAGCAGAATTTATGTTACTATTACGGTTCATAAACCAGGCTACCTTTTTAGACCGATAGTTGACTTCCGAAATAATCCAACATATAAACTATCAAAGTACTAAGCGTCAATATTATGTCGTATTTGAAATCGTTTCACTCATAGACTAGTCATTTCTTACGAGTTAAAACAAAGACTTTTGATAATCTTTAAGCATTTTCCAAACCATGGCATGAATACGGTTGTTCATTCTCTCTTTTCAGAGTGCTGTTACCTAAAGCCACAACTATTATGCTATTTTTTACCGTGTGCAACATTTTTCTCTAACATGTTTAGATTCTGTCGTAATGCTGTATTGTAAGTGGCTCATGACAAATATTTCCTCTTTTCCCCATTCTCACCTTCGGTTAGTCAGTTCGTGGTGTAGAGATGTAACGATAAACGGTTATTCAAATTTATCAAAGTAAAGAGTAAAGAAGTCAATGCTTAGTGAGACTGTGACGTAGATCCGAGATTCATTCGCAAGGGAGAAGACTAGAATGGCGGGTAGCACACTTCGAGGAATAAGATTACCAGATAAGTGAATCACTTTGCTTACGGCTCTGTATTCTCACACTCGTAGCCGTTTCAAAACCTATGGTACAGTAGTAGTGAGTTCAAGATTTCCTCATAGATGTGCTTTTTTAGGCTTTACGATTCACACATGACTTGCGATGAATGACCTTGTTGCAGAAGATTACTTAGTGAGTTCAGAGAACGAAAATCCCATGATTTCGTCCGGGGATTCTGACAAGACGCAGTTTTCTGGATACTAAATGAGAATCCGAGAAAGTTTGGGATGCGCTTCTTTCCAATTAAATTCATATTGTTGCTTCAGAACTGGCCTATATTAGTGCTTCGTATAATAATTGGGTGTGAGGTATTTGAGTGCCATGACCACCTCAATTACTGGAGAAGTTATGTTAGCCATAGTGTGTCAGTGGTTGATACAATCTCGGCGGGAACATGAGAGTCTCACTTGACTGTTTCCAAATTTCATCATCTGTGGAGCCGGAGAGATATCTGGGTGCCTGCTAAAAGTCCACAGTACTACATGGCAGTTCACCATCTTCTGTGCTATAGCTATGAAAAATGATCATTAAAGGTGGAGGATGTGAAAGAGCTTTAAATGTTCTACTGCCATTCCACTGGAAGCAATGGTTGCATACGGTTTAATCAACATATTGACAACATGAAATTCCTATGATAAGTCTTAGACAAAAACGGTAATTTAACTCATGTGGTGGCAAATTTTCTTCGACTCAAGTGGCTAGGAAATCTGTCATGAGTCCCAATTAAACCGGCCACACTGCATAAGTCACACAAGTGGTCATTCATTTATTACTTTCCAGAATGTCTCAGTCACTCATCAGGCGAAGGCTTCTAGCCTATACAGGAATTTATATTTTGAACTTATGAAGCATGTCCATAAGATACTGAACAGGTTTCTGTTGCCCGTTAACAAAAGTCTTACTCACCGTTCAAAACATCTTGTAATTCTGTCACTGTTGATTAGTAGTAAGCAGTAGTCTTTAGGTCTAAGTTCATTGTTATTCAGAAACGAAGACAAAAACATCTCATAAATATCATTAGTATTGTCATTTTCATGCTCATTTGGCGTTGCTATGCTCTTGCTTGCATCATAGGTATCATTAATTTCTCCGACCACATCAACAAAATGCTGCTGCATGCTTGGAATGCTCACATACTGTTATCGTCTATTAACTTTCTTCGGAGTTTTACGCTATCGCTTTAGATAATCACTGATGACTTTGTAATCCGTGGTAGAGGACCTAAAAATACTCCTTGAAGTAACCTGCCGTTGCATAAGCTTTCAGTCTAAGGGTTTGTAGTCGATCCTTACTCTTTGTCTGATGCTAACAAGGAAGCTTCTGATCTGTGCAAATTTCTCCGCCAGTGGACAGTAACCCTTCAGTTGATGAACAACCTGAAGTGAAATATTTGTCAGTTACCTTACTAAACTCTCTTGAAATGACAATTACAGGCTTTCTGTCGTCCCAAAACTTTATATTACCTTCTTCTAGGGCAATGAGGTTTTCAAGAAAGAAATCTATACTGACGTCATGCTGTGTCATTGACAAAACAGTGTTATCTTCCAAGTGAGCCATAATGCCCTTGTTGAGTATTCTCTCTTGGATTTTATTTACAACAGCCATCCGCTCTATAGGTCTGTAATTTTAAAATAGCTGTTTGTTTCAGGTTCTGAAGAAGGGTGTAACTACAGCATTCTCCCAGCCATGTTATAGTATGTCTTGACCAGGCAACAGGAAAAGTATGACAGTCAGTGAATCGGCTGCTTAAATTAAAAGCTCTTCAAGGTACCATCACATATTGAGCACCTGAATTTCAGGTGTGTTTCAAGTGGAAGTTTACTAAGTCTAACCTGTCTACTGTTGGTCGTCCAGCTGTTGAGGTCTTGTTCAGTGGAGGTGCTTAAGTGAAGTCATAGACAGTTATCCAGTCTGACTTCTCTTTATCTCCTTTATTTCGAATTAGTTGAGATGTCTTGTATCCTTGACTAAGAAGAGAAGACTGATATTTCTCATTGCGACATTTTATGTAGGAGAAGAGCCTGTTAAGGCATTTTACTATGATCCGGATGAGATGGATTTAAATGCTTATTTGGAACTGCTGGTTTGAGGATGATAAAGTTACTTTAAGCTGAAATATATTACTTCTCCAACTGGGTAGTACCCAAGCCAATGAGATGACCTGAACCCTTTTCGGCTCGTAGACGAAAACTATGGTTTTCACAAGACTGGTGCTTTCTTGTCGTCTTGACAATTTATGGAATGAGAGTTTGGGTCATATGGAATTGCAAGTACTTGAAGCAACACTGTACACCTTCAGCTGGAGATTGTCAACAATTTAAGTGTTATTTTTCACTCTGATTTCAACAGATTATGCCTCCTTTCTCTGGAAATATTCATATTATCAGATAAAGCAACTCTCAAAATATTTTCTGATAAAAAATTGTTCAACAAACTTTTGACATCCTCAAAGTTCTTACTTTTTAGGACTGTTCACAAGGTGATAGACTTATCACAGTGTTACTGTATCACTTCACAGTTGAATGGGGACAAATGACCCTGAAATTGCGACTGGAATTTCGTATATTACTTAATTTTTTTTAACAGTATATCATTACTTACAGTTACTAGATGAGAAGGTTACCTATAGTTTGGCTTATTCAGCTAATCATTCACAGTCTTATACTAGAATTTCTGCTTGATGAGTGTAAACCTCACTTTCGGTTGATTTGCTTAGTTTAGTAGGGCCTGTAGTTCGTATTTCGTCAGTAGGTTTGGTATAGATGAACATCTTTACCTTCGTTGAGAAAACTGCCTGGTTTTATAACCAGTATCTTTAAAACTAACTATTGCAGTGCTGGGAGTAGGTAAACATAACATCAACAAAAGAGTTCAAAAACATATTTACACAAAAAACTACTCACTCAAGAAATTTTTAACTTATTTTAACTGAAAATTAATTCAATCGAAGTAAATATAAAAGTAGTCTTTTATGTGTGAAAACAACAAAAGTTGAAAGTACAAATAAGCATTAAAACGTTTCTTTTTTTATCAAAGAGCATTCAAAGAAAACCAGAGATTCATGTTCATTTTGTGAGCATCTAATAGCCAGGTTGTTTTCAGCAAAAAGAAGCCATTTTCATATTGTTTAACTAGTCTTATGTACTGATTGAATTATGTCGATCATTTGTGATGTGTTCACCAACTTAGGAGATTCACTATCATGGGTTCGAATCACAAGAAGGACATCAGTTCCGTCGAGGTTTCAGGTACGCCTTGCTGACAAGTGACAAAAGCTACGAAATCTAGGTCATGAGATTCCTGCCAATGGTCACCATCCAATCAAAAAAAAGATGTTATGTATCATTTGCAGTAGTTCGCCTTGGTGAATGAAAAACTCTAGTATAACTAAAAAATTCAGTCTTATAAAATGTTACTCTAAATAATATTTACCATCAAACATATAAGTAGTCGTGGACGGAAAATTAACTGATGAAATACAGCTGTGAAAGTAGGCCTAGTATTTTAAGAATGTGTATCTATTTATACTATTATTATTATTTGTCACTTGGGTTAATAATAAAACATAGGGATTCAGTAACCCGTCTCCATTACACTCTCTTATCTGCATCCGTTCAACCTGGCTCCACGACTGCACAAAAACTCTCATTTCTCCTCACACCATTTACTCAAGCCCACCCTCAGCATCAACGCACAACTCGTCGCTTCCCATCTCCGTTCCATTAGAGTGCATGGCCTGGCCTCGCCTGACCTGACCTGACCTGATCTGAAGCGTGATGTCCCCAATCGGTCTTCTCACTGCATGCACAATCAATCTACACTCCCTTCCACTGCATATTTGTTGAGTGTTAGGTTATTGCTTCGTTGGTTCATTGCCAGCCAGTGTGAGTTCCTTGTTGCTTATTCTTATTATTCTGGCCATCTCATCGATATTCAGTAAGGAGCCAGTGTAGGTGGCAGTTGTTGATGAATGTGTGTGATTTGTTGGAAATCCTTTCATAACTCACCAAATCTCTGAAGCATCACACTGAAGCACTGACTTGAGTGAGGTTGTTGTTGAAAATCCGGATGTTGTTCACGCTTTATGCTGAGTGCAGTGCAGTGCAGTAGATCTCCACATTGGTTTCAGGTTGATGAACGCCTGTCTTGCTATTTTTCCGATCCTGACTTCGACATCTTCGTCTGTGCCGCCACCACCACCTGTAGTTGAAACAGTGCTTCCCAGATAGGTGAAAGACACAACTCCCTTTATGTTTCTCCCGTTGATGGTGTTTGGAGCTTGTTGTTGTTGTTGTTGGTGGTGGTGGTGGTGGTGGTGGTGGCGGTGTGTTGGTTGGGTATCTTCATCACCTCTACCTCTGTCTTCTCTGTATTCACATGAAGTCCCGTATTCCTCCACTGCCTCACCTCTTCTGACAACTTGTTAGTTTTCGCTTGTAGATCTTCAAGTTTATGCAACAAGACATCAGACACAAGTGATGATTGGCGAAATCGAAATCTTCTAGATTGTTTTCATCGGTGCAGCGTATCCCCCTCTTCTCGCTGCTCACTGTTTGTTGCATGATCCAGTCCAGTCGACCACAATCAGGAATATGATGGGTGATAGTAGACAGCAGCCTTGTTTTACTCCTTGCTGTCTTCACTTCACCTCGAAGGTATCACTGAGCTTCCCATTGTGAATTACTTGTCATGTGGTGTCTTCACATAGTTGTTGAATGAGGTTGATAAATGTTTGTGGTATTGCGTAGTGTTGAAGCAAGTGCCAGCCGAATTGCTTGTTGGTCGACGCTGTGAAAGCCTTTTGGAAGTGGATGAAGTTGAGGTAGAGATGAGTTGACTGGCATTGTATACTCTGTTGTATGATGATGCGTAGTTTGGTGTTGCAATTTGGTCCGCACATGATTTGTGCTTCTTGAATCCAGTCTGTTTCGGGTTGTAGTTTTGTTAAATTTTTTCACAATAAAAGAGATTAAGTATTTCTAAATAGTTTTGAAATAGAAGAGGACAATATGAAGAGATACTGTTTTGATCTCATTTAAATTTCTGATGATTTCATTTTCAACTTATAACCTAACCACCTTTACGTTTCTTTACTTTCTAGGCATATCAGTATAAGCTTCTTTTAGCATTGGCCTGAAAAGTCATCAAGTCAAACTTTTTCAATAAGTCAAAATCGAAGTTATCAAAGTTATACATGTCAATTGTGAGACAATCTTTAGATTCATCAGCTACAGAAAGCTCAGTGATTCATGATAATGAAACTTGTCTAGTAGAAATAAATAAATATGAAATGATGATTTTTTAAAAAAAGTTTTGCGTTACTCTTTGAAAATACTATCGAACAAACAAGGATGATCAATGTAAAATGTATAATATTCTTAGAAAGACACCAATAGATATGTTATCATTAGAATGGTTGAATTCAGAACCGCGTACAATTGAAACAAGAGTTTATCTAATTAACAATCTTTTACCTCAAGTTATTCTAGGCCTTGAATTCATCTTAAAAGAAGCATATCATAGAGGTTTAATCACCAATGATATATTAGATGAAACAAATTATCATGTAGGATTAGACAGAAACTTTAATCCAATCAATAGATTAGCTGAATATCTAATGCGTAATAATCATAAATATGATCATTTCAATGAATTATCACCTTATGTTAGAGGATTAAGAAATACAGTAGCTAAACTACAAAATGAAATTTTTATGCGATCAGAAAATCAACTCGCCAATTGAAATTAACCTCAAATACTAAACGTATAGAAGAAAAACAAAAAACAATACAAATTAATGAAGAAAATAATCGAAGAATGAAAATAATTTCCAGTATTTATGATAGTTTTATATCAACTAAGAAAAATTCGGTTGATGCAAACGTGGTGAGTATTTTTTTTCTGTATGTGTAGTGTCTTTACTTTGCAATATACTATGTAGATTAATGAATTGACTACAACTGAAAATCTAAGCGAGTTTAAAGATCACCCTGACTATTCTCCCCCTAAGAACCTTATTCTTCACTGAGTCAGCAAACATCAAAATATAAAACCTGAGCTGTGACTGCAGGGATGACAACGTTATTTGGCGCACCATTGCGTAGATATCCGATTCCCACACACATAAACAATGTCCTTGACCAAAGGTAGAATAACACAATCTTATTGACTACCGTATCGTCCAGGAAGGATATTTGTCTATATATAAACATAAATCAAAATCTACTCCAACACCTGATGACCTTGAATGATGATTTTCATTTTTGACCGCTTCTATCACTACTGAAATAACCAATCAGGTTTATTTGTTTAATGAAAAAGTTACCCATGTGACTGAAATAAAGAAACCTTATTGGTTAGCCGTTAGCGTTTTGGAGGTGGCCCTCTACAGTCATTTGAAAATCGTTCCTCTTTATATGAAGATTACTACCGGCTTTATAGGGAGTATTGTATTAGTAAATATTCCTTGGGCTTAACGGGTTACCGGAAAAAAAAATGGTTTGCCGTACGATGTTCATTAATTTCAGTATCAGTATCCAGAAACTTACTAATCATATCATATCATATCTACAGGCAAAATCCAACAAGTTGACAGAACAGTCAGGGCAGCGAAAACAGGACTTCAAGTGAACGTGATGAAGATACCCAACCAAAACAGCCACCACTACCACCACCACCACCAACAACAACAACAAGCTCCAAACACCATCAACGAGAAAAACTTAAAAAAAGTTGTCTCTTTCACCTATCTGGGCACGGCAGCATCTTTTCATCTACAGGAGGCGGCACAGACGAGGATGTCAAAGTCAGGATCGGAAAAATAGCAAGACAGGCGTTCATCAACCTGAAACTAGTGTGGAGATCTACTGCACTGCACTGCACTCAGCATAAAGCGTGAACAACATCCGGATTTTCAACAACAACCTCACTCAAGTCAGTGCTTCAGTGTGATGGTTAAGAGACTTGGCGCATCACGTAAGGGATTTCCAACAAACCACAGACATTCATCAACAACTGCCACCTACACTGGCTCCTTACTGAATATCGATGAGATGGCCAGAATAATAAGAATAAGCAACAAGGAACTCACACTGGCTGGCAATGAACCAACGAAGCAATACCTATCACTCAACAAATATGCAGTGGAAGGGAGTGTAGATTGATTGTGCATGCAGTGAGAAGACCGATTGGGGACATCACGCTTCAGATCAGGTCATGTCAGGCGAGGCCAGGCCATGTACTCTAATGGAACGGAGATGGGAAGCGACGAGTTGTGCGTTGGTGCTGAGGGTGAGCTTGAGTAAATGGTGTGAGGAGAAATGAGAGTTTGTGAGCTATCGTGGAGCCAGGTTGAAAAGATTTCAGAGAAGAGAGTGTAATGGAGGCGGGTTACTGAATCCCTATATTCCACTAGGAATCCAAGGGACAAATTATAAATAATAATACTACTAATAATGATAGTAATAGATAGAATGAGAGATAAATCAACGCAGAACGTTCCACAGTAGTGGTTCAGCTTAAATTGTCTCATGTCACAACAGTTTCGAAATAACAAGTGAATATTATCGTAAAACGAAGGTTTGTGTAAAAAAACCAATCCATGTACAAAGATTCTTATAACTCTATTTACAGCAAGTTCACCAGTTTTTCGCCTGGAATGATTCAGTGGAATGTCCTAAACTAACAAAACTGCCTAAATCAAGTTAGATATATGGTTGTACTGAAGATAAATAGAATGATAGGAAACATCCATATTGTTCACGGCACAGAAAGAGAATGGAACAACTTGATGTAAGTATTCTCCATTAGTTTTTATGACTTTTGCTGACTTCGCTTCTTAATAAAGACAGTTTACCGTGTTTTGGTTAATGGATCATTGGAAGTTAACCAGTTTCATGTTGTCTAGCCCTGACTGCCAACTGAATTGAATAGATCATTTTATACTGAGGGTAACAAGTCAGCAGATTCACCATCGCGGTACACTCTGATAGATGTTAGTTAGATATTATCACTCTCCAGTAACCAATCAAAACATCTAAATCACTCTTACCACACTGGTAATGTCTCTGACTGCAGCACTAGCTGATGCGGGTTCAAACCACATAGGAGACGCCAATGCCGCCGAGGTCACAGCCACGTCTTGTTGATAAGCGCCAACAAACAACGAGACGTAAGTCGTGCAGTGCTTCTTGCCAACTACTTAAAACCAACTAACAATCCCCATACTTGTTTTTATGCCTCAAGACGTTATTGTATGCCTATACTTATGAAGTTAACTGACACATTTCTGATGCTGTTCTCTACGACAGAAGTACTGAATGACTTTATTATCTTCACATTTCATTGTCTAATGTATACTTGCAAGCTCACTTGAAGGTAAGGAGTAAACTTGTGAAAATTGTAAAAAAAATCTTATGCCATCTGTTTACTAAATATTAAAGGCCTACTGAGGTTACTTTTTACAACGTATACCAACTTATCCCAAATTGACAAAAATGGGGAAAACGTGGGAAAAATTAATGGCGAGTAAATGGGGGAAAATTGGAGGATGCAACAAAATAACAGCATTGTCCACACTAGTAGGGTTTATCTCCACTTTTTCCCCATTTTCCCTACGTTTTCCCCCTTTGTCCCCATTTTTCCCCCACGGTTTCCTTCGTCCCCCCATGTTTTCCCCATTTTCCCTCGGAAATCCCCACTAGTGCCTTTTTTCCCCGTGTTCCCGCGTTTTCCCCTGTTCCCCATTTTATCCCCATGTCCGTCAGCTTGGGATGTTGATTGTTGACTGAAAGGTGGCCGATTTCATGTTTTCTAGTCCTAAGTGTTGACCAAATTCTGTTGATTATTTTGTAATATAGCCACCAGGATGGGAGATTTAGCATTGTTATGCATCACAAGCATTTCAATCTTTGAGGAAATATCAGTTCCCTCAAGGTTACAGATACGCCTTGCTGATGAGTAGTATCAAGCACAAAAACCAAGCCAGGTAGGCCAATTTCCTGATTGCCTCCAACCAACTAACATCAAATTATGATTTCATTATAACATGTTTAATATGATTGTGATTTGATCATTTAAGATAGCAGTAGTTTGGCAACTGGTATTTGTACTTGGTGATGATTTAAGGTGAGATGAAAATCTGGACAGCGGCCGGACTCGACCAGCGACCACTGGGTTTCCGGTCCGATGCTCTACCAATTGAGCTATGAGTTCCGACTGCCAACCAGAATTTTATTTCACTTCAATCACCAAGGGTTTTGCCCGACTACCATGTGAATCCATGACGCGTTACTACCGCTTGATGTTTTCCACACTGGCTGCTGTATAGTCAGGACTTCTCATCTCAATCAAAATCTAACTGAATCAGAGGGTAGGGGGAGCATCATATGATTATGGTTTGATCATCTAAGATAGCCGTAGTTTGGCAGACTAGTATTTGTTCTGGGTGATGATTGATGATGGTTGATTATTGTCACAACCGATTGCTATTTGTCGCTCCTACAGAAGTGTTCGCATCAAAGGTGGACATTATACCACACGTCATCCAAATATTATCCACCAATTAGGTAGCTTACTTACATCGAATAAAGAAATGAACAAGTTGTCTATTAACAACAATACAGGGCCGAATTGCTCGACCTCTGTTGGTAGATGGGCTCCTATGCGGATGGCTTGATACTGCCAGATATCCATGATTTTATATTGATCTTGATGACTAGCAGAGGAATTGAGGATATGCGTTTAATCCTATTCGGGACTTATCAGTTGGATGTACCTATACCCCAGTGAAACGTGTATCCTGGTTTCCTCTCCTAATCACCAAAATCAATATAAGGATAATTTTTCTGTTTAAATATTGTAAACCCCTTGACTCTTTACTTGAATATTTTCTCGTTTTCATTGTAGATGCATGATGTGATATACACATTTTCAGAAGTAATTCTAAAATTACCAGAAGAAATGAAAAAATGCTTAGTACCGATTTTTGAAACACAGATAATGGATGACTCTGGAACATTTTATGATCGTGAACAATTTGTCAAGGTAAATAAACTTTATAAATTGTCTATCTATTTTTAGTTACTTCATTCAAGTCATTTAGTTTATAGGTTGGTCTAATAAGCTTGGTAGGGATTGAATGTCATTCACCTACTGTTATTTTCTTAATGTTTCCATGAAACAACATTGGTAAGTAGTTCAGTGATCTGCTCTATGGTGCTAGACGTGGAGAAAGACAGCATTATCCTTTTGATTCGTTGAAATGCTGCTGTAAGAGACGGCTAATCGACATTGATTTTTTCAATTGGTAGTTTGTCAGCGATTCACTGGTTTCAAGAATGGATATTAGTTGGAGAACCATTGAAAACCAAGAAGCATTTGACAACTGCTTTGCCTCAGTTGGGGATTACCCTACGGTGCCACAGGTGACCTTGCCAGGTATACTTCTCATGGCTGTTAGGTTTCATAGCAAGGATGTTGCCTTCCAGCCACTAGGTTCGAATCCAGTGGTCAACATTTTCCTACGTATGTCAACTAGCCATATGGTATTACAACTATCTAGTACCACCGGCAAGTAATCATCCTTATACTTGATTTAACTAACCACATATATTGGATTCTCATTATAACGAATCTAACGCGTGAACGAATAGGGTTTAACACAAATAAAAACGTCGACCACGACAACAACAACAACAATACCACCGATGCGCAAAGACAAGAAGAGAAGGGGGGTATATAGCATTTTCGTCTACTGGTATTCATAGGTGAGTAATGAAAATTTCCTAGCTGCTGTGACAGGCTTGTGAGGAGGCCACTATTATCAGTTTAATCATTTCTTTGTGAATAATTTCTTGTTTCAACAAGTTGGGATTATGTCATAACCAAAGACAACAAACACCAAAGCAGATTACACTGAAAATGGTCGATAGAATAGGAATATTATCTACCTCTCTATATATGAAGTCAATAGTTTCAATAACTATCATATTTGTGAAGAGAGAAATTATGTCAAATGACGTAGAGTATTAGAGTAAAACTAGGGCAATATGGTCGATAGTAATTCCAATTTAGTCTGTTTATTAGAAATATCACACAATGAAACAGTAGCATTCACTCGATAACATCGTTTCGGATACAATTTATTATCCATATTCATATCAGGCAACCAACTCCACAACTTCGAGACAGACTTTATATATTCCTAATTTTCTCTCCTACTCTGTGATGACAAGGGTAGTAGAA
The DNA here is from genome assembly GCA_944470555.2 of Heterobilharzia americana. NCBI lineage: Eukaryota > Metazoa > Platyhelminthes > Trematoda > Strigeidida > Schistosomatidae > Heterobilharzia > Heterobilharzia americana. The sequence continues at coordinate 3,167,269 of OX104128.1, read as the reverse complement.
TTTTCCATATATCTGGGACACGTACAGTATCATTTCGATTACTGCATGTGTTTGGTGTTGATTCGATAAACAAAAATTCAGTCAGTTATCAATCTCTCCCCGACTCCACCCAACTGAGTTAGTTTTAAATTTGTGTAAGGCCATGGCTTCCACAAATCTCAGAATACGTCCCTGACTGTTTCTATATAAGACTTTGAAAGCTGTTTGAATATTAACTTTGTGACCTGTTTCTATGATATGTTTAGCTATAGATGAAGAGGGTCGTCTCCCACCAGCGTTTATCACTGTTTCACACTCCATTTGTTTTTGAAGCCATTTAGGCACATGTTCTCCCACCCTCAACTGCATAACTCGATTACTCCTCCCTATGTACGTGTGACCACACACACATGTAAATTGGTAAACACAATGGGATGTGACGTAATCACTGATGCAGTGTTTAGGTTTTTGGTGAAGCATGTGTTTTGTTTTCTCTACAATGGTAAGATTCGCCGCGTAATACGTTTTCTTAATGGCTGATGTCAGCTTACGTCTCAAAATGATACTATTTAGCTCCCCTCTGTATGGTAGAGTGATATGGACATTTTTCTTAAGGACCGTGTATAGAGTTGGCTTTGGTGCTACTTGACCTCTACAACGGTTTATAAACTTCGTCGGATATCCATTTTCCATAAGTGCTTTGCTCAGTAATTTGATGTCTTCATCCATCGCATCTAGTGTACTGATACGATAGATCCTGTTAAACAGGCATTTTACTAAACCTCGCTTGTATTGGATTGGACAAAAAGTGTGGAAATTCAGGTATTGTCCTGTCCATGTAGGCTTTCTGTAAACTGACCGTCTTATTGAACCATCTTCTCGTCGACTGAGAAGTATATCTAGGAATGGCAGTTGATTACTATTCTCTTTCTCACATGTCAGGCTGATGTGTTTGTACGGCGTTAAGTCTATTTAGTAGACAAACCATATCCTCATGCGTCTCACAAATCACTATGATGTCACCAAAATATCTCTTGTAAAGAGGAACTTTAGCGATGAGATCACCAGCCAGATTTTCAATATATGACATATAAATATCAGCCAGTAGTGGTCCTAAAGGACTACCCATAGCTCCACCATGAACTTGTCGAAAGCGTTCACCTTCAAATGTGAAGTGGACTTTGTCAGGTACACAGCAATAATAACTCCTTCAGAAAGGTTGGAGTAATATGGAATGTGAGGTTTTTAGAGGATATATAATCACACAGAATGCTAATAGTCTTGGACAATGACACGTTAGTGAATAAGGAATTTACATCGAAAGAGTACATAATCTTGTTTCTTGTATTCATGTTACTAAGACAGTCAACAATTTGAAAAGAATCTTCCAATGAAAACTTACAGAATTCGTTTCGAACTGGATTTCACACTTTTACCAACCATTTCGCCAGTTTATGTGTGGGAGAACGACACATAGACAATATAGGGCGTAAGGGATTATTAGCTTTATGAATCTTAGGTAATCCATATAAATATGGAAATTCAGATCCCATAGGTTTCAATGAATTAAATTCCTCTTTGCTAGTGGCATTCATATTCAAAAGTTTTACTAAGTGAGTGGTTACTTTTGCTTCCAATTTTCTAATATCTTCTGATGGGACATCGGCTATGAATTTGCTTTCATCGCTGAGGATGAATAGCATTTTATTTTTATAGTCAGATTTATTCATCACAACGATACCTGATCCCTTATCGGGTTTAAGAATGATTATATCCGATCTGTTCCGTAATTCTCTCAAAGATTTGAAGTGCTGTGAACTCAAAATGCTTCTTTGTCTTGTTTCTGAACTATGGAATTGGTGAGCAATATCAACTAATTTAGCCTTTAACCAACTTTGGTTATCTGAAGATGTAGGGACAAGAGGGCTCAATTGGTCATAGAGATTTTCAAACTGAGCATCAATATCCAATTGAGAGATTAGCATGTATGGAACTGAAAAGTTGAATCCAAGGGAAAGCGCCTCTTTCTCATGAATTGAAAGTACAACAGAGGACAAATTAGTCACATATTTATCTGGGACGCATGGAAATGAGTTTGCATGAATGTCATTGAAAGGGATCTAGACAATTTTTGCCTTGTTCTATCCTTCGTTTTACTGATTACGGAGCTACAAAAATTGATGAATTTAATGTGGCATATAAGAGAAATATCCGACAGTGCATATGAAGCATGAGTATACATTTCAGTTAAGCTGCATAACTTCTCATTGCAATTATCTATGTGTCCTTTCATAAGACGAACAAGATTTGGAAGGTTTGGTTGCAGTTTAGAGGATCACAACATTTTGTAAAATTGTCTGGGAAAAATGTGATCAAAAATGCGCGATTTATAGAGTTCCAATTTCACTTTCTCAGATGTGATTTTACACTTTAAATTAAATAGTTCATTTAACCGCTTAACAGTGCATGGAAGGAATCTTATCTTCGAAAATTTGGAACAGTTAGTCCCTTTTATAAATTTAGATAGCGTTGAGGGTGAGAGAACATGTGCCTAAATGGCTTCAAAAACAAATGGAGTGTGAAACAGTGATAAACGCTGGTGGGAGACGACCCTCTTCATCTATAGCTAAACATATCATAGAAACAGGTCACAAAGTTAATATTCAAACAGCTTTCAAAGTCTTATATAGAAACAGTCAGGGACGTATTCTGAGATTTGTGGAAGCCATGGCCTTACACAAATTTAAAACTAACTCAGTTGGGTGGAGTCGGGGAGAGATTGATAACTGACTGAATTTTTGTTTATCGAATCAACACCAAACACATGCAGTAATCGAAATGATACTGTACGTGTCCCAGATATATGGAAAATTCTACTACCCTTGTCATCACAGAGTAGGAGAGAAAATTAGGAATATATAAAGTCTGTCTCGAAGTTGTGGAGTTGGTTGCCTGATATGAATATGGATAATAAATTGTATCCGAAACGATGTTATCGAGTGAATGCTACTGTTTCATTGTGTGATATTTCTAATAAACAGACTAATATGAAATGGCGCAAAGTGCTTAGACATTTCGTTTTGTCAGAAAAATCATTGAATTAAGCGTATTGTCACTCATTTCACTAGAGAACATCTATGTAAGTTGAATGTTTGATAATCACCAAGCTGATATTCGACATTTTAACAAAAAAGTACCGAGTTATGGTCGAGTTTAAGTCAATAAATGGTGGATAACTAGTCTAATTCTGTGTTAACTGGATGTAAAACATAATGAATAGCTTGTTTTCAGTTTCATTTTGACCATTGAACACTGTAATCCCTTGGCGTTAGTATATCAGCCAATTATTTGAACTCATCTCAACATGTCATACACCTAGGCATTTTCGAAAGTTTTATTAATTAAACTACCTACAATGACCTTCATGGATCAACACTAAACTTATATAAACATAGGTGATTAATAGTGTTATTGCTTGTATTACACCGTCGTTGATTGGACCGGACTGATCAATTTCTGTTGGCATACGGATGCCTCGATATTGCCTATCTTTTAACTATGTATAGTAATGATGGGCAGTGGCTAGCAGTGGAATCTAAGATGCACATTTCGTCCTATTTAGGATTCGTCAGCTGGATATACCTACCTCCCAGTGAGTGATATTGTTTCCACTGGGACTCAGACTCGGGAGCGGTCGCTTCAAATGCCAGAGCATCAACCAGTACAGCACTGAGCCACGGTAATGCTCTGGCGTTTGAAGCGATCGCTCCCGAGTCTGAGTTCCGGTGGAAACAATATCACTCACTGGGAGGTAGGTACATCCAGCTGACGAGTCCAAAATAGGACGAAATGTGCATCTTAGATTCCACTGCTAGCCACTGCCCATCATTACTATGCAAAGATGGTAAATGTTCAAAGAAATGTTGAATCTTAATTTAGTTCGAAGAAGGAATCTTAGCTTATTTAGTCTATCAGTCAAGATTGTTCTGTGCCTATTAATGAAGGGATCATATTCTGTATACTCCACAATGTTCTTCCTGTTTGTATATTCTTGTTTATCATCTATCTTTCTAGTATCTTATGATTTATACAAGATCAATGTCCACCGATGTGTTTGACCAATTGATGGAGCATTTAAAACTTTGTGCTGTAGAATTCTGGAAAGCAGAGGAAAGACACGAGAGACGAAAATTACTGAAGAAGTGCTTCATTTCGTGTGATTTAGATCAGGTAAGCTTATTTGTTTGCATCTGGATGATGATTAGACTAATCAGAACTTCCACTTCGATGAATCGTTCAATATATTCCATACTATCCGAATTACTAGTTTCTTGCTCAACTTCAGTATCAAAGTAGGTATAATGATGATCCAGTCAATACTATATGGATGTAATCTGTTGAGAAAATACTGCTAATTCTCAAAAAGCTGTCGAAAAAGTAAATATTTTCAATCACTCCATTTTGTGAGATTTGAACACCATCAAAATTATGAATTTGGCTCCCAAGTATCGCCCGTTGATTGGTTGAGAAAATCCTAAGTATGCACAAAAGCTTTTTCCTCTTCACGATCAGTTAGGAGTAGCAATAAGTGTTCAGATTCCTCCTGATTTGTCTGCTCTCTTACTTACTCGCAACTAGGTTGGAATTAGGATATATAAAGTTCCAAAGTTAGTTTGAGTGTAGAGCAACGTATGTTTTCAACTATATGAAGCTGAATAATGTCAATCAGAAGGAGAACCAACCTAAACTTATAAAATATGTATCTGTCAATTGATGCTGATCCTTTAGACCCGTTAAATCGCTAAACGTAACTCGTATCCGTTGCATAAATGGTCAGCAGTGTAAGTCAGTATTTCAAAAACGAATTCCTGATGTATTATTCTTATTATTATTTGTTCCTTGGGTTAATAATGGAATATAGGGATTCAGTAACCCGCCTCCATTACACTCTCTTCTCTGAAATCTTTTCAACCTGGCTCCACGATAGCTCATAAACTCTCATTTCTTCCTCACATCATCCACTCCATGTCACCTTCGGCACCAACGCACAACTTGTCGCTTCCCATCTCCGTTCCATTAGAGTACATGGCCTGGCCTCGCCTGACCTGACCTGACCTGATCTGAAGCGTGATGTCCCCAATCGGTCTTCTCACTGCATGCACAATCAATCTACACTCCTTCCACTGCATATTTGTTGAGTGATAGGTTATTGCTTCGTTGGTTCATTGCCAGCCAGTGTGAGTTCCTTGTTGCTTATTCTTATTATTCTGGCCATCTGATCGATATTCAGTAAGGAGCCAGTGTAGGTGGCAGTTGTTGATGAATGTCTGTGATTTGTTGGAAATGCCTAGTGTAACGCACCAAGTCTCTCAAACATCAAAAAGAAACACTGACTTGAGTAAGGTTGTTGTTGAAAATCCGGATGTTGTTCACGCTTTATGCTGAGTGGAGTGCAGAAGATCTCCACATTAGTTTCAGGATGAACGCCTGTCTTGCTATTTTTCCGATTCTGACTTCGACATCCTCGTCTGTGCCGCCACCACCACCTGTAGTTGAAACAGTGCTGCCTAGATAGGTGAAAGACACAACTCCCTTTATGTTTCTCCCGTTGATGGTGTTTGGAGCTTGTTGTTGTTGTTGTTGTTGTTGGTGGTGGTGGTGTGGTGGTGGCGGTGTTGTTGGTTGGGTATCTTTATCACCTCTACCTCTATCTTCTCTATATTCACATGAAGTCCCGTATTCCTCCACTGCCTCACCTCTTCTGATAACTTGTTAGTTTTCGCTTGTAGATCTTCAAGTTTATGCTACAAGACATCAGACACAAGTGATGATTGGCGAAATCGAAATCTTCTAGGTTGTTTTCATCGGTGCAGCGTATCCCCCTCTTCTCGCTGCTCACTGTTTGTTGCATGATCCAGTCCAGTCGACCACAATCAGGAATATGATGGGTGATAGTAGACGGCAGCCTTGTTTTACTCCTTGCTGTCTTCACTTCACCTCGAAGGCATCACTGAGCTTCCCATTGTGAATTACTTGTCATGTGGTGTCTTCACATAGTTGTTGAATGAGGTTGATAAATGTTTGTGGTATTGCGTAGTGTTGAAGCAGCTGCCAGCCGAATTGCTTGTTGGTCGACGCTGTGAAAAGCCTTTTGGAAGTGGATGAAGTTGAGGTAGAGTTGAGTTGACTGGCATTGTATACTCTGTTGTATGATGATGCGTAGTTTGGTGTTGCAATTTGGTCCGCACATGATTTGTACTTCCTGAAGCCAACCTTCTTGTTCCGGTCGTAGTTTTGAATTCAGTGCATCCTCTGTTCTCTCCAAGATGATGCGGCTATCCTGTTTCTGATTGGCTGACCTTGATTAAATGGCGAAAACCCGGTATAGTTGTTGAAGCAAAAGCCATATTTTGTTTTGTTTTAAGTACTGAATACACTGTTCTTCACACATTGTTCGTTATCAGTCCACATTGCTATATTCATACTTTTGACTATCTAGTGCAACAGACATTTATAGACACCAGGTAGCTTATTGTTTAGTTTTATAAGAGCTTATGGCATGCTTTTGAACACCAGAAATGTTTTGTGAACTCTGTTTTCATTTATGTCATTATCTCGCAGAAATATGATCACCTAGCCAAGTACTGACTTACCAGTCAATTAAAGTTAGGCCTTAACTAGGTGATGAACAAACGAATCTATAATCTAATGTAAAATGGATCTATTTTTTATCAGGAAGTGATAGTACCAGCTGTAGAACTACAGTTTTACTGTATTCGTTGATCAATAGACGACTAGAATGTTTTTGAACATAACAATAATCTTAATCAGTACAGTCAAACCAATTTTTTCCGCTCTGCACACTGCATAGCTTAATCTAAGGACACTGATGAAATATTGTCGTCTCAGTTAGTGTATTTCTTGTCAGGACAAGGTAACTGTATCAGTAGCTGTTATTATTACTATTGTATGATGCAAAAAAAAACTAATAATTAGTCAATTCTTCCAGAATTTCTTTTAAATAAGTAATTGAATTAAATCACCTGAACCCATGAACTTTGGTTCTTCGATCGCGAAACATATCGTTGAGACAGGTAACAGGATCAATGTGGCTACTTCTTTTAAACCTATTCACAAAACATGTTGGGGATGGATCCTTAAATTTGTTGAAGCCTTGGCTATTAGGAAGTTTGTATTACCTTTGTTTGTTCATAAATAATTTGTTATCACATTAAATCTTCCTTTTATAAACTCAACTATGAAAACCAACAAGGAACTCTGGCAACGAACTAACTAAGAACCTATCGCTCAATAAATATGCGGAAGAAAGTGGAGATGGATTAGGCATACACTGAGAAGGCTGACTGGGAGCATCAAAAGTCAGGCCAGGGTGTCGAGTGGAATCCCGTTGGGAAGCGATGAGTGGGTATCGGTGCCGAGGGTGACATGGAGGAGATAGTGAGAGGAAGAAATGAGAGCTTGTGAGCTATCGTGGAGCGAGGTTTAAAAGATTTCAGAGAACAGAGTGCACTGGAGACGTGCTACTGAATCTCTGCGTTCTATTAGGAACCAAGGGACAAATAATACAATAATAATGAAAACCAAGTTCGGTGTACTCTTATTTCTGCTGTATTGATTTTCATTGTTATTCCACTTTTAATTTAACCTTTCTACTTAACCTCTTTTCGTTTTCTTACCCCTAATCTTGATGAATTTTCAAATAAATAGTATTATTCTTGTATTATACCATCTTTGATTGGACCGGGTTGATCAGTCTCTACTGACATATTGGCCAGAGTTTAGTTCTGAGTTCGAATCCAGTGAGAACAATATCACTCACTGAGAGGTAGGTACATCCAGCTGATGAGTCCCAAATAGGACGAAGTGCTCATCCTAGATTTCACTACTAGCCACTATCCATCATTACTATTTTCATATAAATATCTAGAACAAAAACGTGTGTAATCAGACAGTTTGAAATATGTAGAGCAAATACATTACGCAGTTCAGACAATTTACGTCTTTTTATTGTTTTGTTCTTAACTAACTGAAAAGTTCTTGTAATGTTTTATTTAAAAAATTTATGTTTTACTAACTTTGTTTAGTTGAATGAAATAAATCGTGATAAAGTGTTTCATCTGTGCGAAATGTATTTTGATACATGTGAACAAACAATAAAACAGATGATACATTATCCAAGAGATTGTAAGTCGTTTATATGTATCATATCATATCAATTTTTTGACATTTAAACCAAATCTCTATGGAATGTTTCTAGCTCGATGACTTTCCAACTCGATCTTATTGAAGATTGTGATAGATTAGTTTCTCTTCTGTGCTTACTTGTTCTACTTCAAATTCTTAATCATTTAGTTCATGAGGAAACTTGAGTGCTGACAGAGTTGTGAGGGCGATTGATATTTCCCAGTTGCCCACACCGTGGAAGGCTATTTCTTCTTAAAGTACCTGAAAGAGATTTGTGTGACAGCAGAGCCCATTGGATATCAACTTGAGGCCTGTCACCCTCAGACTTTTGTGTATGGTTGTTTTGGAACCGGATGGTCGAAAGGAAATGACAAATGAACTAACACCGCCGCCCCGGCAGACTGTAGGGTGGGGTATGTTCAAGTGTGTTATTTTTGGGGCCGACCTTTTCTAACCTCCCCCCCCTTCACTGAGAAGGCAGCATCAGCATGGCACTGCTGGTCATGCAAGGGGAACACCTTACTGCTGTAACACCCCATCCAGCTAGCAACAGTACGACTTCACCCTCAGACCCCCATCATAGTGTAGTAATTTACACCACAACGGTAATTGCTTTTCGTCTAATTACTATCCAACAGACCTTTTTGGTATGGTAGGACCTCGAGAGAACAAGTGTTCCACCAGCATAGCTTGTTGGGTCATTGTGAAATGCAAGCCCGACCACCACGTGAAGGTAGCATCTATCGGTTAGTTAATGACTTTCATTTGAAAGAAAAGTGGATTACCTTGTTTGATATCAAATTTTAAGTAATAGTATAGCAAAAAACTAGTATTGAATAATATTAATTGATGAACTTTAGTGTGAATCGAAGGAAATCAAGTATTTTGTTGTTCAAAAGAGTATAGTAACTTATCAAGACGTAAAGTTACTGAATTCACCTTTAAAGTTGGAGAAAAGTTCTTACCTTCAGTACTGTTCATAGATTACAATTGTCTAGGGTGGTATTTATGTCAGGCTCGACCTACACATTTCCATTACAAAACATATATTATAAATCATACATTCAGCTTTTTAATTTATGATTACTATTTGTCCCTTGGGTTCCTAGTGGAATATAGGGCTTCAGTAACACGTCTCCATTTCACTCCGCACTCTATCTGCAATCATTTGAACCTCGCTCTACGACTGCCAACAAGCTTTTATTTCTTCCTCACACCATCTCCTATATGTCAACCTCAGCATCGATGCCCAACTCATCGTTTCCTATCTGGGTCCCACTCGAGAGACTGGCCTGGCGCGTGATGTCCCCGAATGGTTTTCTCAGTGTATGCCTAATCTATCTCCACTTCCTACTACTGCTTATTTGTTGAATGATAGGTTGTTGGTTGGTTCGTTGCCAGCCAGAGTGAGTTCCTTGTTGCTTATTCTTTCTGGCCATCTGATCTGCAGTATTCAGGCAGTGTAGGCAGTTGTTGATGAATGTCTGTAGTTTGTTGGAAATGCTTTTCGTAACGCGCCAAGTCTCTGAACAATGCAGTGATTTTTGATGAGTGTTCAGTCATCCAGAATAAGCGATTACGTATTAATAAGAAACTAAATGAATATTGATAGAAAGAAAAAGGGGAATAGGTGTACATAGTGAACGTAGAAGCTACATCATGTTGACGACCACAGTAATGAAAGTGGTCGAACAAACTTCTTTGGATACAAAGGCTAGATTTGTGAAGGTGGGCTGCAATCGCCTCTGCTATGTGAAGTAACCGAGTGCATTATCCATGAGGTAAATTAATTGGAATCTAATGGATGATTTTGAAGGCTTTTCTCGTAACCACTTGATCTCCTGTGTCAACTAAGTGTGCAAGTATGCAGCTCTTTATAGTTCTAATGTGTCCCTTGTTCAACCATGATGGGTGGTGCTCAGAAATTCGATGATGGAACTGCCTCATTGCACGCTCAATGCAACTAGCTCCACAGTAGCAGTTGAATTGATAAATTCGCATAGAATTGGCAGAATCAGGCAGTTTGTCTTTGCACCTAGAATTGGGCGGTTCTAGAAGGCTGGACATAATTTAGCGGCTGGGAATGCTTTATGCAAGACTCTTTTTATGCGTTGTGTGATGATCTCACTGGCAATGTCACTCTTAAATTGCAGCTTCAAGAAGATTTGCTTTTAGGAACTGTTGGCATTGTTTTCTTAACCCTCATAATATTCATGTGCTTAGTTACAAACTTGTCTGGGTAGCCATTCCTACTAAGCAGTTCACGGATGGTGGCGCACTCTTCCTTTGTAGCATCCTCTGAGCAAATAACTGAGGCACGGTATGCTAAGCATTTCACTAGGTTCCTTCTGTTTTGGAGGGTACAGCACTAAAGAAGTGCGTATATTGACTTTTTGATGTTGGCTTTCTATAAACACTTCGCTCTGGGGTTCCACCTGACCTTCTTACCAACAGAACATCAAAATAAAGCTGATAGTGTAATATGTTGAACAAATTCATAAGTTGAAATGAAGCAATTGATTAGTGATAGGTAATTTTTCATTTGTGTATTGATTGGTCACGTGAGAGTAATCAGTAGGTCAGTGATAAAGTCGTTTACTACAACACTGGGTGGTGCAAGCTCAGATCTTGCGTGGGACATCAGTTTCGTCGAAGTTGCGGATACGCTTTGATGACGAGTGCCAACGAAACCTAGGTTCAGAGTTACCTGCCGATTGCTTCTAACCTACTAACAGCTTTCATTTGTCTTTCTTCTACTTTGATATCAGTTTTTTCCTATTTACCTAAAGTATGGCAACTTGAACCGGTGAATGCACTTGTCTTCGAGGTTCTGCCCGTTGGCCTATCATTTATTCTTTTACTTATACTATCATATTAATAACATTGTTAACATTTTTCCTAGCCAAATAAAACTCTTAAATAATTCATACTTTTTCAAGTAGCATAGTGATCAAATTTTTAGTTAACTAAGCCCTTAGTTGGGTCACTAAACTGTTTACTCAGCTTACAACTTTAAAGCTTTATCAATTATTATTATTATTATTATCAAATGGATATCAAAAGTCGAAAATTAATTACCACGTGTATATATTGATAATTTTATGTATATATTTCATAATTACCTGTTTAAATGGTGAAATAAGATTTCACTTATATACGAAAACCGTGTAGAAATCATCTAAGGACTTAAAGATCAAACGTATAAATAAAACTTGAGCAATATGAAACTAAAGCCTCAATTTTGTGTAAAACCTCAAAGTCAAAAATTTGTCTAGAATACTATACTACTTGAATAAGTAATAACATTTAATAATGAAACTGTAAGCCCCAAATCATGGAGTATTTTAGTGTTTTTTCAACCCTATCAAAGGCATTGTCTAATAATTAAGTCAAGAAAATACATTAACTACAATGAAAAGTTGAGTAGAAGGCAAGCCACGGTCAGGTATTAAAGATGCATGAATACGCTTGATATAAAAAAGGGAATGACGTATTTATAAGTTCATAAGACGATAGTACACGTGTTATGCAAACTAAGGGGGACTAAATACAGTCTTGAAATAAGAAGAAAAGCTAATATGCTGAATTGATGGATACCGAACAAAATACACGAAAACGAAACTGTATACGCTATGATTCGTACCTTTTTTTGTCCCTTGAAACAAAAGGCTTCAGTAGCTTGTCGCCATTTCACTCTCTTCTCCTCTGTCTTTTGAACTTGGCTCCACAACTGCCTACAAGCCTTCATATCTTCCTCACACGATCTCCTCCATGTCACCCTCGACACCAACGCACAACTCGTCGTTTCTCATCCAGGTTGCACTCGACGGCCTATCCTAAGGCGTAATGTCCCCAAACTGTTTTCTCAATGTATGTAGAATCCGGTGCACGCCATCTCCACTTTCGTGACGACCCATGTCTCTGAACCATGACATAGAAGCACTGACTTGGCATTGTTGTTGAAAATCCGGATCTCGTTCACACTTCATGCTACGTGGAGTGCAGTGCGGTAGATCTCCACACTGATTATTTCAGATTAATGAAGGCCTGTCTTGCTTTCTTGATCCTGGCTTTGACGCCCTCATCCTTGCCGCCGCCACATGTAGTTGAAATGATGCTGTCTAGTTAGGTGAAAGAAACTACTTCCTTTAGGTTTCTCCCATTGATGGTGATTGGTGCTCGTTGTTGTTGTTGTTTGTATATCCTAATCACCCCTGTCTTCTCTACATTCACTTGAAGTCCCGTCTTCGCTACCTCTTCTGTCAACTTGTTGATTTTTGCGTATAGATCTTCAAGTTTGTGCGATAAGGCATTAGACATTATTCATGATCGGCAAAATCTAAATCTTCTTCTGGGATCTTTTCATCGATCCAATCAACGTATGCCCATCTTCTCGCTCCTTGCAACTGCGTAACTTAACAACTACTATATATAATACATTGTGCTTATTGTAGACTAGTAATGCATATGACTCGGTGGAATAGATGGGAAAGTGAAAGTCAAAAACAGTTCCAAGTTGAGTATTAGTATTATAATGAATTTATTGCTAACTAACAGCTTGAAAGTCAGACTTGTTTGATGGTACGACCTTCCTCAACACAAAATTCGAGAAGTAAATATCGAGCAGGTGAAGTGTATCTTAAGAGAAATGTTGAAATAAGTGACCAGCTGACTAAATGGTCCAGGATGCGTAAATCACCTGATCTGATCCTCATTACTAGTCAGTTATGAGTCGTAGTAACTTCGAAAAGGTTGCTTAATCATAATCTTGAGATGACACAATTGAACAGTAAGTTTTATATAAACTTCTACCGCAGTATGTTTAATGATTAATCAGAATTATTGTTTTTAATTTAAGGGGTTACTAGGGAATATCACTTAGGATTGTCACTAAAGGAATCATCTCCAAGAAAAGAGTCGATGAAATGGCAATCATCAGCGAAAAGTGAAAACAATAATCAAAGGAAAACTGAACAAATTTTATCCAGTGAAAAAATCAATGATTCTACTGTTGAAGTCTTTGAAAAATTAGTAAGAAATCAAATCAGATAGGATCTCGTCAATTAGATGATCTCAATATCAATTCAGTTAAGTGTAAACAAAAAGGTAAGTTGAATAGTTTTATGATTTAGCCTTCAGAAGATATCGGGAAGTAGATTAGTATCGATTTCCAATCTTCGTCTAAACATTCAGTAACACAAGTTCAGATTGTATGAAAGGGGAATCATATAGAAAATCTAGAAATTTTTTTCATAGTGATCAAACTACTTATGTTAACTGTTACAAAAGTCTTTATCATATAGAATAACATAAGAAACCTTTCGTAAATGATACCTAACAGTTAGTAAATTCAGTTCAGAAGTTTATGGGGATCTATTCATTTCATTACTGAGTGGCACCAGTTGAAGAATTATTATTGAAAACCTGAGAGGATTCGGCAACTGTTTCTTCCTAGTATCGGACTTCTCATCAGTATGCACCCACGAGCTAACCAGGAGTTCAAACCAGAACCTACAGATTTCGTGACTACCATGTTACCATTTAGTCACTCTTCAAGATGGGTTTTCCGTTGTCCTGGTGATAACTCATAACTTATACAATCAATCAATTCGAATTTAAGGACAAGTATTCAACGATGGCAATAAATTGACAGAAGTGAAAAAACATGAACCGTTAAATTACATCGAAGTGGCTGAGGGATAACCTGCTGGCAGCATAAACTAAAGATCCTGGATTCTTTCAAGGAGGGTGTCATGGGTATCCAACGCTGAAGAGTTCAACACTAGGAAGAAACGAATATCTGGGGTTTTTAGGTTTTTATTGGTTCTTTAACTGATCGTAAACGGTTATAAGTACCGTTCTGACGTTACTAAACTATCAATCGTTTATCGCAGGTATGCTTTACCACTTAATAGGCCTCAGTACAAACAGTTCCACCAACCTACTGTATCTCATCACTTAACTGATTACTTTTTTATCTCTTGTTTGATTTTAGTTTTCTTTACTTTTCTTGGTATAATTATTATTATCATTTGTCCCTTGGGTACTTATGGAACATAGGACTTCAGTAGTACATCTCCAATGCGCTCTGTTCTCTGAAATCTTTTGAACCTGGCTCTACGACAGCTCACAATTTTTCATTTCTTCCTCACATCATCCACTCCATGTCACCCTCGGCACCGACACCCACTCGTCGCTTCCCATCTGGGTTCCAATCCGGGGACTGGCCTGACGCATGATGTCCTCAGTTGGCCTTCTCAGTGCATGCCCAACACAATCCATCTCCACTTCCTTCCACTGCATATTTGTTGCGTGATAGGTTATTGCTTCGTTGGTTCATTGCCAGCTAGTGTGAGTTCCTCGTTGCTTATTCTGATTATTCTGGCCATCTCATCGATATTCAGTAAGGAGCCAGTGTAGGTGGCAGTTGTTGATGAATGTCTGTGGTTTGTTGGAAATCCCTTACGTGATGCGCCAAGTCTCTTAACCATCACACTGAAGCACTGACTTGAGTGAGGTTGTTGTTGAAAATCCGGATGTTGTTCACGCTTGTTTCTGAGTGGAGTGCAGTGCAGTAGATCTCCACTCTAGTTTCAGGTTGATGAACGCCTGTCTTGCTATTTTTCCGATCCTGACCTTGACATCCTCCTCTGTGTCGCCACTACCGCCTGTAGTTGAAACAGTGCTTCCCAGATAGGTGAAAGAGACAACTTTCTTGAAGTTTTTCCCGTTGATGGTGTTTGGAGCTTGTTGTTGTTGTTGTTGGTGGTGGTGGTGGTGGCTGTGTTGTTGGTTGGGTATCTTCATCACCTCTACCTCTGTCTTCTCTACATTCACATGAAGTCCCGTATTCCTCCACTGCCTCACCTCTTCTGATAACTTGTTAGTTTTCGCTTGTGGGTCTTCAAGTTTATGCTACAAGACATCAGACACAAGTGATGATTGGTGAAATCGAAATCTTCTAGGTTGTTTTCATCGGTGCAGCGTATCCCCCCTCTTCTCGCTGGTCACTGTTTGTTGCATGATCCAGTCCAGTCGACCACAATCAGGAATATCATGGGTGATATAATACTGTTGTTTTAATCTTTAGAATTCGAGCGAAAATTGAATCGAATTAGTACTATTATAACTTATACTATATTTGACAATATGTTATCAAATTGTAATGAAATTGAAATATAATGCCACTGTTTCCGTTTTTTGCAGCCAGTTTTATCAATGGAAATAGTTGTTTATATGTTCATTTAGGTTTTTATACCTTAGGAATAAAATAGTGTCGATGGTTGATTATGATAGGTACCATTCAAGAAGGTTTATGTAAGTTGAAAAGAAGAACTACAAACCTGAAACCTATGGATTCATGAAGTCAATAACTTTTGATCTTAGTTGCATAGGAAAATCCTTAAGATACTAGAGATTAATGATTACAGACATGTTGATGAGATTCGCCTAATTGTTGTAATGGTGACTGACGTTTTCTTTGCGTTACAGTCAATTCGTTTACGCGTTAGGCTCGTATTGTTCATAGTCTGCTAAGCTCGTATCACTTGAAGAATGTTAGGTCGTACTACCATACTGCCCCAATATTGGTCACACTTACCTGTATTCACTCAATTTTTTATTATGAAAAACATATATGGCTAGACTTTGTTTCTACATCTCTTCAGCTACTTTCTAACGTCATTATCTCCCTAATTTGTTAAACCTCAGTGGATTATCTTCAGCCTAACGAATTTCGCGTCAAGTCTTTTGTCAATATTTTTAATAGTCTGCTAATTAACGTTTCTTTAAACTGTAATCCTAGAAGTTGAATTAGTTTGGACGAAAGCTCGCAGTAGTGAAACTTAAACGTTGTAACAGTCCACGAAGTCTATGGCTCCAATAGTTGAGGACTGTTGGTGAAATACATTGAAATTGGTCACCATGATGTAGATTTATTCACATGTCTTCTAAAGCTTGAGTACTTTCACTTACCTTCATTTTCGAATTCTCTCTCCACCTACACACTTTTATTTGCATTGATGATATCAATCCTTTTCTGTCCAATTGTTCCATGAATGATACTATAAAGTGTGGTAACTTGAACCAATACGCTTATGTCCAAGGTTCTATGTTGATTTAGCCTCTTTGTCGGTATTCTTAAGAATTTTAACTCATATCATTGCTCAGATTAAGAACTAGAATTTTCTGATAAGACTCATCAATGATCGTTTCTGTCTTAAATAGCCCATTAACAGAATGTTGTAGAACAAAACATGAGAGAGTAATCAGTGAATTCTCCTGTTGAAGTATTATTTAGCACTGTATTATAATCTTATTTGTATGTCAAAGGATGTTTGTAGCTCAGGGTATGAATGTTTAAATTGATTTGTTTAAGTAAGTAGTGTACTGATAATGATGTCTGGAATAGCATTGAAGTGTCTACCACCTAAAATTCTGTCTTAGAGGATAATTCAATTTAGAAATTATAACTGTATCACTTCCACTCAATTTGTTTTATTGTATTTTGTGAACCATTTAATGAACTTTTGTCTTTCTCACATTATTTTCTTTATAGCCAAGTTTGTTGTATTTATAACATCAACTTTCAATGATCACTTGATACAATTAGATGTTGGTCTCAGTTTTCTTACATATTTGTATTTTACTTAGGGATTTGTAGGGAATTTATTTCATTTTAACGTTGTCTGAACGTCTCATGTGAATACTCTACACACAATTACATAAACCAAAACAAAACTCCAAAGTGGTGTTCATCATGTAATCATATCAATTAGAGAACCAGTGAAAACCTGAGAACACTGTTTCGTCCAAGTATACTACTATTCAGCCGTCCATGGCTACCAGGTTTTCAATATAATGTAGCTCAGGTGGATGGTCTTGGTTATATTGTTTCTTCTAAGCTGGGTTGTTTAGTCATGCAGCTTTCATCGTCTTTCTGGACGACATCATCAACACTAATTTCAGTATGAAGTTGGTGCTGATGATGTTGTCCAGAAAGACGATGAAAGCTTCACGATTAAACAACCCAGCTCAGAGAACACCATACAACCAAGGTTTTTAATAATTAGTTTATGATGAATACCATATTAATATCAACCAGACGTTCAAACCATACTGTAATTCATGGATAGGAACAAATATGTTGTAGACTAAATGAAATATGAGAAGCATGACAGTATAGCGTTGATAATGTCTGATGGATAAGGCGGATAATGAGGAGATGGTTGGAAGCTATATCCGAACTGTATTCATCATATCATTGGAAATGGGATGGTTAATGACCGAAAAAGAATGTCTAACAACAATTTGAAGCTTAAAATCTAAAGAGTTTTCGACTGAATACTACTAATAAGTTTGTTTATCTAAAGAACGAAAAATGCCTAAATTTACTAGCGATGATTGGTTGTATAAGCGTGACATCAGGAACGTCTTTTACAATGTATTGAAAAGATTACAAAGAAAATATGGCTAAAGCATGAATAGCTAAATGTTCAATAAACTGATGAATTCGAAGACACACATTTTTGCCACAAATTAATACCATTTCTAGAGGCATTCAAAAGTGCTGAATACTAAATTTTTGTCTTGTAGTTGAAACCATCTCCACTGTACTAATCATCCTTCATATATTGATTGAACGGACAGTTAAAGATTGTTGTATGCACATTCGTTGATATAGAATAAAAAGATAAGTTATTATTATTTGTTCCTTGGGTTCCTAGTGCAACATAGGGCTACAGTAGCAAGTCCCCATTCCACTCTCTTTCTGCAGTTTTTTGAACCTGGCTCCACGACAGCCCAGAAGCTCTCATTTCTTCCTCGCACCACCTACTCCATGTCATCCTCACCTTGGACGCCCAACTCGTCGCTTCCCATCTGGGTTCCACTCGAGGGACTGGCCTAACGAGTGATATCCCCAAATGGTCTTCTCAGTGCATGCCCAACACAATCCATCTCCACTTCCTTCTACTGGCCATCTGATCTTCAGTAACGAGCTAGTGTAGGTAGGAGTTGTTGATGAATATCTGTAGGTTGTTGGGGATGCCTTTTGTAACGCGCCAATTCTCTGAGCCATACAGAAGCAATGACTTGACGTTAGTGTTAAAAAGATAATTAAAGCATCTATAAATTGAGTTGGATTCACGTGTCTTGTTTATCAAATTTTTTCGGTCAATAACCTCCTGACCGTTTATCATATGCTCTTCCGTTAAACTTACAGTTCGGCTTCAATTCCACTTTTTCACATGTAGTGGTTACTTTTTCTTCTTCAACAGTAAGCTATATCACGACAAGTTTAGTTGATAGCAGTTACGCAATCCATCGTTACTCGGTTATATTTGCAACTAGGAAATAAGATATACTCTTGTGAATATTTAATAGTTACAATCTATGTTTAGTAATGATGTGCAGTGGCTAGCAGTGGAATCCAGGATGTGCATTTCGCCCTACTTGGGACTCGTCAGCTGGATGTACCTACTTCCCAGTGAATAGTGTTAATCCCACCGGGACTCGAACTCGGGAGCGATCGCTTCAAACGCTAGGGCGTTATCCACTACACCACTGAGCCACGATAGCCACTTCTTGTGCAACGGGTATAGGTTTTAGTGTTATTGCTTGTATTACACCGTCGTTGATAGGACCGAATTGATCAGCCTCTGTTAGCATATGGGCTCCTATGCAGATGCCTCGATATGGCCTGTCTTTTAACTATGTTTAGTAATGATGGGCAGTGGCTAGCAGTGGAATCCAGGATGCGCATTTCGTCCTATTTAGGACTCCACAGACCATATCGAGGCATCCACATAGAAGCCCATATGCACACCATTAATAACTAAATTGTATTCATTTTAATCTTCTTGACTGACTTTATTTCCATGATTATATTTCTTATTCATTATCTCATTCAATATTTATCAGATAAGTTGATAAAAGTTGATCAAATAATTGAAACGAATGGTTTAACACAACATCAATTCATCAGTATTATGGAGTTTTTAATACCGGAAACTGTTCCACTGAATATTTTGCAACAATGTTTAATGGTTTTACGAAAGTATACTGAAACAACTGAAGAACATGATGAAAGAAAACTTAAGGTGTGTATTTTTAATTCTTTATATTCAATGAATTTGTTTTGTCTAGGTATATCAATGTATTATTATGTGATATCAAGTGGTTAACGAAAAACATTGTTTTATTTGAATGAAGGTAATCAATAGGAAACTCTTCTTGACCTAAACTTGGTACTTGTTAATACTTGTCAGCAAGATGTATGTGCATTCTCCAAGGGACTCATATCCCCTATGATATTTGAACCCATATCACGTCAGTGCTGCAATCCTAGACGTCACCAATGAGGTACTGAGGCCACGATTTATCTCTTAATAACAACATATTTACACTTGGTTGAAATTGAAATGAAAATTTGAACTAGCAACCATCGGGTTTCCGGCTCAGTGCTACACTAACTGAGCTACGGTACCCAAATTCTGACCAGATTTGTATTTTACTTCAATTATCATGGGTTTTGTCCGATTATCATGTGAATTCAGGATGCGTTACTACCGCTTGATCGTACTCAGATTGGTTGTTTAGTTAGGACTTCTCATCCAAATTCAAATCTACATGAATTAGACAGGGGGGGGAACATCATATCGATTATCATTTTGACTATCTAAGGTAGCTGTAATTTGGTAGTCTAGTATTCATACTGGGTAATGGTTGAAGGAGAAATGAAAATTTTGACTGCGGTCGGATTCGAACCAGAGATGACCGAATCCCGTCTCGGTTCAAATTCAGTTTGTAATATTGCAACAGTTTACTCTCTGTACAACATTTTTCAAATATTTATTAATAATGGTACTTGTTAGTAATATACAATAAAGAATAACATGTTAGTTGAAATGCTCAATGACTTCACCGTCATGCCAACTATTTGCTATTACAAAGTTGATTGATAAGATTATGTCTAACAAGATTTTCTTCACACACTACACAAGCTAAATAAGGTATGACTGAATTTTTATATATATATGTGCGTCCATAAAGTTTAATATATTTTCTTCTTGTCGTCCAAGCGACAGATATGGAGAGAGATGCAAATGCAGGGGATGCTTGTCATCAGATAAAATATGTTTAGCTAGTTGTCTATAAGAGTTCAGGTGCTTAACCATGACCGCATTTATTAGCACGTGTGTACTACATGCTACCCAAACATCCTTCAAAATCCTACTCAATACAAAGTAGTCATTTTTCTGGAGTTCAGGAAAGAATAAAGGGAAACAATAAGTATAAGTGAAACACAGGAATTATTGAAACTTAAGAGTAGATGCTGAGTTATGCGAGACGGTTCGAGTTGTCGAATGTCAAAGGTCAAGTGAAGGATTTTCCTGGAATTCAATAAGATATGAAGTAACCGAAAAAGATCAGAAAGAAAACATAAGCCAAGATGGATGAGGCTTGATGACTTCTCTGCAACACAGACATCGATAAAGCAACAGCCATAGAACTGGAGTAGTTAACACAAGTCTAGCTCATGTCCTAAGCTCAAACTAACTATCTGAAATTTTTAGGGACTGAGTCTAAGGCTGTTCAATGAAGACCGGTGACTTATTTAGCTTAAGAAATTATTAAAGTAAGAACAATATGAAGAGATGATCGGTGTGGATGCAGTTAGGTCATATTACAGAAAGGAACAGAAATAAAGGGGGAAATAACACAACCTTGAGGCACACCAGCTTCACTAAGTAGCGAAGTAGAGCTGTCCCCTTTGTATAAACTGTATTGTCTTCTCTCAGGAAAATAAGAATGAAACCAGTTTCAAACCGAAGACTCAATGTGAGTTCATGCAAGCTTGTTCAATAAAACGGGTCCAGAGGGAGAATCAAAGGCATAAGTATAATCCAAGAAAGCAGATCTGGCATAATTTGCACCTTTTTCTAGACTAGCGATGATATTATGATGTAAAACAACTACACCATCTAAAGTACTCCTTCTGGATTTGTAGACAAATTGATTTGGTTCCTTGTTTACCTCGTTTAACTAGGAATTGGTACTTGCTATCGTTTGTCGTTAAATCGTACGGGCTACGGATACTTCGCCTAACATTTAGTTGACAGTATTTATGCATACGATCAAAGACATCATTCCGAAACTACTCATATCTGTAAAGATTGTAATTACATTCAGATGTCACGTTATCTAACTCATTGGCAACCTTCCAGAATTCGGGAGATAAACTTAAGTTATTTCGGAAAGCATGAATATGGAAATTTTTCTTGGTACTCATTAACCAAATGATTCCTTTTTTGTCTTAAATTACTAACCTATTGTAATTGGTCGTGGCAACTTTTATTTCACATCTGATTGTATCAAAAGTTCAGAGACTGTACAAACTGGTTACATGTCCTAGGTTGACTCCACCTCAGATAACATGGTCCAATGAAGTAGGCGGTATCTTGGCACTATGATACAGGAATTCATGCTAATTAGTTCCTACGGTATATATATATATATATATATATATATATATATATATATTGATGTTTAAAAACTTGATTCCCTGTGCATTTTTTCCAGCATTTCCAAAGAAATATAAAATTGAAAAAGGATCTTCTCATGAAGAAAATATTTCATACAATGAACCGTGAATGTTCTGGAATGTTAAATTTAAGAAAATTCGAAAATTATTTACTTGATTATGAAGATGGATTTTATGAAGCACATTTAAAGCAAGGTAACTAGTGAAAAAAGGGATGTACGTCTGCTCTACGTTCATTTAGTCAACCTTTATCCACTTATTTCAAGTTGGTATTTATCATTAACTGACATTGGTTAGAGGAACATTGGAAACTCCACAGCACTGCGCACTCATGATCCCCTCTCTCAGGGATGGAACCCAGGGCCATCACTGTTTATGAACGAGCACAATACCGTTAAGCCATTTAGTCCGAATCAAAGGTCCACATTTTTCCTGGCTTTGTCATATATGCGGACTGCTGAAGATTCTTATATTAAGATAAAACAGCTGTCCTATGCTTTCAGGTTTTCAGCGATTCTCCAATTGATGTCAATCCATGATGGATGCCAACTTGAAACTAATAAAATCCCTACAAACCTTCAAAATGAATTTTTCACCCATTGCCCAGGGACGTTTATTCTTAACCACATAGAATATCATTTTTTCTTTGTGCTTTGAAGTTTGTTTAGCGATTGGATTCGTTTTACGGGGAGGGGTTGCTAGCCCCATACCCAACGTTCCCTCTTTACCCGGGCTTAGGACCCGCTTGTAACTAATGAACTAGTTAACCAAGCGAGGTTACAAAATATCATAACCCACAGTTAATTACTGTACTTAAAAATTAGCAGCAGGATTCGAACTAGCGGTCTTTAAGTTACCTACTCGGTGGATAGAAGTAATAGAAATATTCTGCTTCCTTGCTTATAACTAGTACAAACACATAGCTTATCTTCTATCATCTCAAGACAAAATCATTAACCATATATGTTAGATGAGATAAGTGATGAGTTCATCAGATCAATAAATTCCTTGATTAAGTTCACAGATAGTCTTCTAGAGTTCCTGATAGATTGGAAATTAAAAGCAATCTGGTTAACATCTGTGTGAACTCAAAAAGCTCTCCATATATAGACTTGCATTAACCAGTCGCTTACTTATAAATATTCTCTTTAATTCAGCCATTTAATTACTACTGTTCTTCTGAAACTTAAATATCAGAAACTTAGATTTTCATAATGTAATGTGTGGAGTGTTTTCTAAAGATATATCTGTGTATTTTTGAGATGAATGGGGATTTTTAATTTAGAAGTAGTATTCATCATAGACTGATATCAGTTGGGGAACCATTGAAAGTCAGGGAGCATTGGACAGCAGTACTCACCCACGACCCGGCTAGGGATCCAACCCAGGACTTTCAGGTTTCATGGTGACAGCGTTAACCATTCAGCCACTGGGTTGGTTTCTAGTGGTTTACAATTTCCAACTTCTGTCAATTCACGACATAGAGTGACTATCACCCAAGGTCTTCAGTTAGCATCCACTTCATTTCCGACTGGTTGACCCCATAGGTCACGGCTTCTCATTAGAGCTTCCCGATATCCATCTGGGAACCAACCCAGTGGCTGAATGGTTAACGCATTCACCGTGAAACCTAAAGGTCCTGAGTTCG
Source organism: Heterobilharzia americana (assembly GCA_944470555.2). NCBI lineage: Eukaryota > Metazoa > Platyhelminthes > Trematoda > Strigeidida > Schistosomatidae > Heterobilharzia > Heterobilharzia americana. The sequence continues at coordinate 3,143,894 of OX104128.1, read as the reverse complement.
ACCACTAGCCATGTCGTACTGCTGAGTATTTTACTGAAATAACCTGTACTAATTGTTTACAGAGATTCAGTAAGTGTTATATGGGGAAAAGTTTTGCTTTCTTGATCTCTCCTTCTCTCTTATTTTTAACTGTTTGTCTTTATGATAAGTATTACTTTGACAGAGAATGTAAAATCTAGGTGAAATATTTAAACATCATTTTATACGGCTATTACTAAATAGTAATAACAAATGATACTTATTGCACAAAATGTGGCTGTTGTGTCTCTATGGCCTAGTAGATAACGTTTCGGCGATTAAAGCGATGTGTGCTGGGTTCAAATCTCAGTAAGCATTGCATCAACAACTAAGGTGTAGTTACACCCAGCTGGTGTGTCCTGAATAGGATGAAATAAGCGTCCTGAATTGTACTGTTAGCCACTACTGAGGAAATGCAGCATAAAACTACTAATTCATATAAAATCACATAGGAAGTTGACATAAATGTGTAACTGGACTCAAGAAAAGTGGGGATTATGAATAATGAATAAAACTTGACAACACAGATGGCTCATTTCAAAGTAAGTTGGTTCATTTATAATCTAGATATGTTATCCGAGGTCAACAACTGCTGATTTATTTTGCATTAACTATACATCAGCAAAAGTATGAAAGATTGCATACACAGAGTGACAGGATCAGGGTAAAGACTGGTGCAAAACTGTATCAGTTGAAGCCGCTAAACATCTGAAACCACAAGTCAATAACTTCTACACCTGCTTAAAAGTTTTTTCTTTGGACGGTTTAGTTTCATCACATTGTAATAACACTGAGATAACCCTAACCAACTTCATGTATAGTTTTCCACTGATCAGGTGTTGCGATGGACAAGATAGCCCACTGCTATGCCATATAACATGGTAAACAATCACTTCATTGCTATCCTATGGAAAGGGATGAGTGACATGGAAGTATATTTTCCATATTCGTTGAAATATCTCTTACTAGATTTAAACATTCCTCATGGCTAACAGTGGAACGCATGACATGCAATTTCGTCCTACTAGGAACTCGTCGTTAGGTGTACTTTCACCAAAAGTGAGTCGTGGTGGCCCATTCATTCTCGAACCCTGAACCCATCGCTTCAAATACCAGAGTATTATCTATCCACTTGGATACTGAGTCAAGGAACTGACCTCTTGTACAACCGGTATGAATTATTATTCCTTATTCTCGCTTGTGGTTTCCTGTTGTTTTACAGGGTCGAACTGCTCTACATCTTTCGATAGATCGGGTGTAATACGGATGTTTCGATACTGCCTGAATATCCTGAATCCGCTGCTAGCCACCAGGTAAATTACAACGGAATGGATATTTAGGCGATAGGTAGACATTTGCATAGGAGCCCATCTGCCAACAGACGTCGAACAGTCCAACCCAGTGAAACGACAAGAAGTTATAAGTACCAAAAAAATAAGAATAACTCTAACTAGAATTGAAGGTGAAAACCCTTTAATTAGATCAAAGAAAATGGAGTATCCCTAAGACACTAGAATGAAGTAGCTAGACAACTAAGGATAATCGTGACAAAAACTGAAATACAAACATCAGTGGAGTGTAAAATAAGTAAATGTTCAAGGAGTACAAGTACTCCATACAGCAGGAATGTGAGAGAAAGCGATGCATTCAAACACAAAATATGGTTATACAATAAGTCGAAATGTAGATGAGAACAAGTCAGATTATAGTATTCTTGTAAGTAGTTGCTAACGCTGAATAATTGAAGCATGAGAAATACTACTTATTAGTAATAAGTAGTAATATAGGACAGGAAAGAAAAATAAAAGGTTTAGAAGAGATGAAATCAGAAATGGGGATAAATTACGTGAACTGAAAAAATGATATCAGTTTCGTCTCTTAGTTCAATTCCGTTCCGTTCGTAAATTGTATAAGTAGTTATATTATGCGCTGATGGTAATTATGGGACCACATGTAGCAACGGCTATTTTGAATATAATGCAATCCGGTAAACAAAAACTGAACTACTGAAAAATGCAAGTTATCAATTTTATACAAACGCTAGATTAGGTCATTATGAAAAACATAAAAAGTAATACTTTTAATTATTATTATTATAAAACTCTCATATCCAGTGGCTTATCTTATATTCCTGTTGTTGATAAATTTCTCCTTCATATTGAAAATATTTCTACTGAAGTAGACTTGACTTCAATATCTATGATTTAATGATAGTTATTACGTAGTTCCGCATGTTGTGGAACCATTACGCGATAAATGTTGAAATGCAATACAAGATATTGGGAAGTAGAGGTATCAATTCATAATGTTTCTAACTGTTGGCGTGAGATATATAGGGAAATGTAGAGTTTTTGGTTGGGAGTGTAATATGACAAATGAAACCGATGTTAAGGAACTGCAACTTATATGACTGAGAATCGATCTCAGAAGTGTAGACCATGAGGTCATTCAGTCAGTCAGTCAATCAATCAATATTAATGTGGTACCTGTATTACTACTTAATGGTCTAAATTACCACACCTCACATCAAAGAGAGAAATAGGTCGACAAAATATAATCAAGGATTGTTAAAAGTCATAGAAATATAAGAAGAAGAAGAAGGCGTCAAATGAATAATATGAAATTTCTAAAAAAAAACTATTCATTAAAGATCATAAAAAATTGTATTTTTCCTGAAATCCATAAATAAACTGTACAAATATACTTTTTAAATCAAAGTATGGCGAATATTTGTAGCTTAGGGTATGGATGTTCAAATTGAGTTGCTCTCTGAGCTAGGAGTAACGCTCTGAAAACAACTCACTCTCAACATACTTCTGAATGACATGAGGGAGTTGTACATTATTCATAACCATAATTTATAATAATAGAATATGTATGTTTTGTAAGCTTTTCTACCAAATCTTTGTAGCACTAGTTCATTAAATTCTATTGATTGACTTTAAGTGACCTTGAACTTTCGAAATCCTGACCTGAAACATACAAGGAAATATCAAGTTCATTCAATGTCTAAGGAACTTTGATTCCAGGGATAAAACCAGTTTAGTATCAACCCATTCAAATAACAAGGTACAATATTGAAATTCAATCCAGTTATTTAGCTGGTTGTATCTGACATAACTCTTGACGCATCAAGAAAAGTACTTACAACAAACTACAAACATTCATCAACAGCTGCCTATGCCCGCTAGATACTGAAGATCAGATGGCCAGAATAATGAGAATAGGCGACAAGGAGCGGTCTCTGGCAACGAACCAACCAAGAACCTATCACCCAACAAATATGCAGTGGAAGGAAGTGGAGATAGATTAGGCATATACACTGAGAAGGCATCACTTGCCAGGTCAGACACTCGAGTAGAATCCAAAGGGGGAAAGGACGAGTTGGGCGTCCAAGACGAGGGTGACATGCAAGATATCACGTCAGGAAGAAATGAAAGCTTGTGGGTAGATGTAGTTTCAGGTTGAAAAGACTGCAGAGAACAGAGTGGAATAGAGACGTCTTACTGGAGTCCTATGTTTCACTAGGAACCCAAGGGAAAAAAAATAATAATAATCTGACATAACTTGGATTGATGTCACTTATGTAGGTTATCAAACAATAACCTTCAGATCTCATCGGCAGGTCATTCTTTTCTTATCAAAAGAAGAAACACCAAAATGAACAAAATATTTATTCATTTAACATAAACTTATATATATATATATATCCATGTTTTTTCATCTTAGCAAGTCTGATGATAAAATGTATAGTCACGTAACTTTCTTAAAACCTAAGGATATGTTAGTATACTATGAAGTTTCCTGAAAATATTACGCTTTTGAGGGATCTGTACTGTGATACTACACACCACTGCAGTACACACTAGTCCAACACAAATTTGAATTCGAAGTGATATTTATCACAAGCTAACATCTGTTGGAGAAATACTGAGAATCTGGAAGCACTGGACAGCTGTTTTGTCTCAGAATGAGACTCCTCAGCCGTCCAGACACATAACCCTGCTTGAAATCGAATCCACAATCTTCAGACTTCGCGATGACATATAATTTTTGAAGATGAAATAAAAAATTCTTTCCTAGATGAAAAGAACTTAACTGGATAGAAAAGCTTTCATTCAACGCAGAAAGTTGTCACAAAGTTTTATGGTTATTATTATATATTGTTATTTTCCCTTGGGTTCCTAGTGGAACATAGGGATTCAGTAGAATGCCTCCACTGCACTCTGTTCTCTGCAGTCTTTTCAACCTGGAACCACATCTACCTACAAGCTTTCATTTCTTCCTCACATGATCTACTCCATGTCACCCTCGACCTGGATGCCCAACTCATCGTTTCCCCTTTGGATTCCACTCGAAGGCTTGGTGCCTAGTTAATTGAAGAAAATTCATATCTCTGTTATTTCATTTTATCTTCTTTTCAGCCAAATCAGATTTATTTACCATACTCCAACTCACTGCAAGTAGACATTTATCTCGACAGTCTACACTACAGACAGATCAAACAACAACAACAACAACATCCACTGTAACTTGCAGTACAATACCGTCATTCGAACAAATCAGTGTTCATTCAGATCTCGATCATTCAAATGCTCAGTTATCCAGTTTATATCATTATTATCCAGAGAAAACAGTTGAAATAAGCCTAAATCACTTCAAAATTCTACTAGATGATATATTTTGGCCTAAAAGTGATGAATATCTTAGTGGGCATGATGAATTTGACCTAAGCTGTTTAGAAAAATTTTTAGACTACTTAAATAAGAAGTTAGTAGAGAATATGTCGAATAAAATTAGATGTGAAATACGAAGAGAATGGATACAAAAAATTATAAACGCTGCTCAAAATTCTTACAGTAATTCAATGGAATTAGTTTACAAATCAATTTTCCAAGTATGTTTTATTACTTTTTATAAATAAAACTTGTTTGGTGGAAAGTAGTAATCAGTAGTAAATGTCTGATTTCTTCTCGTTTTTGGTATTATTCAGAAGAAATAGTAACATAGCATACGCAAACTGCTCACTGGAGAGCAACCAACTTCATGTTGTATTATCCTTAGTGCTGATCGAATTCTATACTATTTTGCAATCTGGTAACTAAGCTAGGAAGCTCACCATCTCGGTGCACGTTTATGGATTTTAGTTGGTTGGAGGTAATCAACAGGAAGCCCTGCGTGATGTAGGTTTCATGATTGTTGACACTTGTCAGCAAGGCGTCCCCGTAACTTTCAGGGGACTGATGTCCTGTCTGATATTCGAACCTACATCATTCAGTCTTGTAGTCAATGACGTTACTACAAACAGTATGGAGTTGTTTACTCTTCAGTAACCGGACCTAATAGCTTAGGCTGAAAAAAAACAACGAATAGAACAGGTTTCTATCCCAGAGGGGACATCATTTCCCTCAAATTTGCAGATACTCCTTGCTGACGAGTACCAGCAAGTATGATACCAAAGTTAAGCATGGCTTCCTACAGATTACAACCAACCAGTCAATATTTTCGTTATTTAATTGTGAATAAACTTTGTAACTGAAACCAAAGAACACATACATTTTTCCCTTTGAAAATTGAAATGGAAAGCTGAACTAGTGCAGGGAATATTCTACTGTTTAGAAAAGGTAGTCAAAGAGCAAATAATCCTGTCACTAGCTGTTTGATTTAAGCCTATAAAATTAGGCTGATGATGACCTATTTTAACTGGCTAGGCTTTATAATTTTAACTATTGAATGCTATGAACTGGATTCACTGTTAATCTCATAATCGAAAGTAAGAAATAATCATGTGGTATGTATACATCAGTATACATAAAGATGATGATAATGAATGCTTTGTTCAATTTGAACCAGTTGCTTCTTTTTCAGTGATTAATTTCCTTGTTCATTTGAAAGTTTCAGCCGCATCATCCTGGAGAGGCTTAAAGATGCACTGGATTTAAAACTACGACCGGAACAGGCGGGCTGGCTTCAGGAAGTACAAATCATGTGCAGACCAAATTGCAACGCTTCGTATCATCATAGAACAGAGCATAGAATGGCAATCACCTCTCCACCTCAACTTCATCGACTTTGAGAAGGCCTTTGACAGCGTCGACCGAGAAGTAATTTGGAAACTGCTTCAATACTACGGAGTACCGCAAACCTTTATCCGCCTCATTCAACAACTATATGAAGATGCCACATGCCAAGTAATTCACAATGGGAAGCTCAGTGATGCCATGGAAGTGAAGTCGTAGGAGTAAAACAAGGTTGCCTACTATCCCCCATGATATTCTTGATTGTGGTGGACTGGATCATGCAGCAAACAGTAGGCAGCGAGAAGAGGGGGATACACTGGACAACGGAAAAGAACCTAGAAGACTTGGATTTCGCCGATGACTTATGCCTAATGTCACACAAACTGGAAGATCTGCAGGCAAAAACTAACAAATTGATAGAAGGGCAGGGCAGCGAAGACGGGACTTCAGGTGAATATAGAGAAGACAGAAGTGATGAAGATACCGCACCACCACCATCAACAACAACAACAACAAACTCCAATCACCGTCAACGGGAGAAACTTGAAGGAAGTAACCTCCTTCACTTATCTAGGAAGCACTGTTTCAACTACAGGCGGGACGGACGAGGACGTCAAAGTCAGAATCGGAAAAGCAAGACAGGCATTCATTAGCCTGAAACCAGTGTGGAGATCTTCTGCACTCAGCATGCGGAACAAGATACGGATTTTCAACACCAACGTCAAGTCAGTGCTCTTGTATGGCTCAGAGACTTGGCGCGTCACGAAAGGTATTTCCAATAAACTACACACATTCATCAACAACTGCTTACGCTCGCTGCTGAAGATCAGATGGCCAGAAAAAATAAGCAACAAGGAACTCTGGGAACGAACCAACCAAGAACCTATCACGCAACAAATATGCAGGAAGAAGTGGAGATGGATTGGCCATGCACTGAGAAGGCCGACGGAGGACATCACGCGTCAGGCCCTCGAGTGGAATCCCCATGGGAAGCAACGAGTTGGGCGTCGGTGCCGAGGGTGACATGGAGGAGGTCGTGCGAGCAGGAAATGAGAGCTTGTGGGCTGTCGTGGGACCAGGTTCAAAAGATCTCAGAGAACAGGGTGTACTGGAGGCGTGCTACTGAAGCCCTATGTTCCACTAGGAACCCAAGGGACTAATAATAATAATAATATTTGAAAGTTTCGATGTAACAGTGTATGAAATAGATGACAGGAAGGGTTTCTGAGAAAATTAACGTTACCTGGCCAAGAATTAGTTAAATAGAATTTAGTGATCTGTGACGTTTTTGGTTTACACGATGGAATTTAAAAAAAAATTACAATGATTTAATTTTCCTTATTAGTGGTACGCATCTACATATTAAAAACTCTGGTAACGAAACAATCAAGAACCCATCTCCCAATAAATATGCAGGAGAAGAAAGTGGAGATGGATTGGGCAAAACACTGAGAAAGCCATTCGGGGACATCATGAGCCAGGCCAGGCCACTCACTTGAGTGGAATACAAGGGGGAAACGACCAGTTAGGCGTCGGTGCCGAGGGTGACATGGAGGAGATCATATGAAGAAGAAATGAAAGGTTGTGGGTAGACGTGGCGTCAGATTTAAAAGACTGCAGAGAAGAGAGTACAATGTAAGCAGGTTACTCAAGCCATATGTTCCAATAGGAACCCAAGGGAAAAAAAATCTATATATGAGTAAAACTCGGGCACTACGGTAGAATGTAATTCCATTTTAGTTGATTTATTAGATGTCTTGGTTGTTTTGTGTTCTCTGAGCCGGATTGTTTAGTCGCAGAGTTTTTATCGTCTTTCTAGACATCACCAGCACTAACTTCATTATGAAATGAAATGTCATTATCTCTCCACCAGCTATTTAATAGCTTGACCTGATGAAGTGGTTCGTGACTGGATGTTTCCATTCATTAGTGTGTCATTGACTGTATAGGTTTTCCTGTTGACTCTTTGTCTGCTTGACCTCTGACCTTTCTGTCGTTTATCATCTTTGTTATTGGTTGATAGATTGAGTATACATCTATACATCTGTTGATTGCTGACTGACTGACTGACCTGAATGCCAAGCGTCTAAGAATTTTCTGATATTCTTTGTGTTTCCCTTCTCCGACCAAGATTTCTAAATTGTCGAAATTGAATTCATGTCCATAGTTGTAATCCACATGGACTGAAATGAGTGATGAAATGTTGTGACGTTTAATAGCCAATTGGTGTTCATGTAAATGATAACCACCCAACCAATAAGAAAAATGATAAGCGACAGGAAGGTCAGAGGTCAAGCAGACAGACAGCCAACAGGAAAGTCTATACAGTCAGTCGATGAGACAACAATCGAAGGAAACAACCAATCGCAGACCACAACATCAGAGCAAGCCACTAAATCACTCACTGACGGAGAGATATTGACAGCTCACTTCATACTGAAGTTAGTGTTGGTGATGTCGTATGGAAAGACGATGGGAGTTCCATGACTAAACAAGCCACCTGAGAGAACACAATACAACCAAGACCATCCACCTGAGCTACAAATATTCTCCACCAGTTATGAGATGTATCACACATTGAGACAGCGTTGTTTATTGCATTACTTTTCAGATACAATTAATTGTGTTAGTTGAACGGAGGTAATCGGCAGGAAGCCCTGGGCCAAGGTTTCATGCTTATTGGCACTCGTCAGCAAAGGGTATCAGTAACCTCTATGGAAACGGTATTCAGCTTGAGATTCGAACCCGCTTTATCCAGTGTCGCATTTAGAGATATTACCGCTGAACTACTTTGACCTCGATTAACCTCTTGTGGGACTAGATTAGGTGTGTTGACTGATCACTGGATAGTAACCAACTTCATGTTGTCTAGTCCTAAATGTTGACGGAGTTTTGCCTATAATTTCGCAATGTGGCCACGAGGCAGGTTGGAGATACGTCTTGCTGGTGAGTGCCAAAAGCACGAAATCTAAGTCTAGGGACTTCTGCGATTACCTCCATCTAATTAACATGTAACTCAGAGCACTACAATGGCGAGTCTCCTAGCTTGGCGACCATATTGCAAAGTGATCGACAGAATTTCATCTGCACTTAGGACTATACTACGTGAAGCTAGTTACCCTCAAGTAACCAATGAGTGTGCAATTTATTGTTCACAATCATGTGACGGTAACTTCACAACTTAAAGACATGGTATTTATGGGTTTTTTTCTGTCTTCTTCTATCTGATATGAGCAGTAGATGATTTCATTATTCCTACTTGGTGTATTTAAAGTTAGTTCAATTGACAAAGATTCCATCGTGAATCTCTCACTGCATCAAAGTGAAGTAGTTTTGAGGATTGTCGTTCTATCCCACCTAGTTGTATGGTCTTATGCATTTGCACGCATAGCTACAGACAAACTTTTTTATTGTAGGATGGAAAGAGAGACTGATAACCAAATGTCTGTTCATGGAATCGTTACCAAATCTATCCAATAGGAATGATTCAACACCTGTTGCAGAAAAATAAAGAATTCTACTAATCGTGACTAGTAATACGTAAACCACGTCTGAAAGTTATAGAATTACGATGATATGAATATGGTCGGTAAATTGTGTCATTTTGTGGTACGTATGATCAACAAACTAATAGGAAAAGACTACTATCGAAATACTTATAATACTTTTAACGTAAAAGTGAGTTTTTCTTGGCTTATAAACGACCAGAAATGAAAACTTTCCAATAGTATTCAAGTTATTTTGAAAACGATTGAAAATATGACAGTACTAGACAAATAGAATGAAACAACTTTCCAATACTACCGGGTATTCAATGGTTGTCAAAATGATGTCAATCTTTGATGAATTATTATTATTATTTGTCCCTTGGGTTCCTAATAGAACAAAGGGATTCAGTAGCACGTCTCCAGTGCACTCTGTTCTCTGAAATCTTTTGAACCTGGCTCCACGACATCCCAGAAGCTCTCATTTCCTCTTCGCACGATCTCCTCTATGTCACCCTCGCCTCGGACGCCCAACTAGTCGCCCAATTCATCTCCACTTCCTTCCACTGCATATTTGTTGAGTGATAGGTTGTTGGTTGGTTCGTTGACATTCACAGTTCCTTGTTGCTTATTCTTATTATTCAGGCCATCTGATCTTCAGTAACGAGCTAGCGTAGGTGGCAGTTGCTGATGAATATCTGTAGTTTGTTGGAAATACCTTTCGTAACGCGTCAAGTCTCTGAGTCATACAGAAGCACTGACTTGACGTTGGTGTTGAAAGTCCGGATGTTGTTCACGCTTGTTTCTGAGTAGAGTGCAGAAGATCTCCACATTGGTTTCAGGCCAATGAACGCCTCTCTTGCTTTTCCGATTCTGACTTTGATATCCTCGTCTGTGCCACCGCCGCCTGTAGTTGAAACAGTGCTGCCTAGATAGGTGAAAGACACAACTCCCTTTATGTTTCTTCCGTTGATGGTAATTTGAGTTTGTTGTTGGTTGGGTATCTTCATCACCTCTACCTCTGTCTTCTCTATATTCACTTGAAGTCCCGTATTCCTCCACTGCCTCACCTCTTCTGACAACTTGTTAGTTTTCGCTTGTAGATCTTCAAGTTTATGCTACAAGACATCAGACACAAGTGATGATTGGCGAAATCGAAATCTTCTAGATTGTTTTCATCGGTGCAGCGTATCCCCCTCTTCTCGCTGGTCACTGTTTGCTGCATGATCCAGTCCAGTCGACCACAATCAGGAGTATCATGGGTGATAGTAGACGGCAGCCTTGTTTTACTCCTTGCTGTCTTCACTTCACCTCGAAGGCATCACTGAGCTTCCCATTGTGAATTACTTGTCATGTGGTGTCTTCACATAGTTGTTGAATGAGGTTGATAAATGTTTGTGGTATTGCGTAGTGTTGAAGCAAGTGCCAGCCAAATTACTTGTTGGTCGACGCTGTCAAAAGCCTTTTCAAAGTCGATGAATACCAATGTGAAAATCAGTATATCCTCACAAACTTTTAATTTGAATTCATCATCATCATCATCATTATCAACATAGGACCAGGCACTACTGCGTAACGGTCCGAGTTGCCACACCTCATATCAGTACATCAAGTAGAAAAGTAGTGAGGTGAAGGATGAAGATAAGTGAATGTAGTCAAAAGAAATATAAAGTACGAGAAGAAAGGACTTTTAATAGACAAACGAATATCACGGCGGCGCCATAGGTGGCGCAAATTGGCAAAAGCCAATCGAGCCTTTTGTATCCGTGCAGAAATTTCATCGGCTTAATTTGAATTAGGTAATATAGTTGTTTTAAGCAGCAAATAATGGTTTGAATTACTACATTAATAACTAATGTTTCTAGCACTACAGCCAATTTACCTGTTATAAGTATACAAGATATCGAAAACAGCTACTTACGGTGCTATTACCTATCTTTAAATATTATACAAACCCTGGTATCTATCACACAAGAATGTCCTTTGAGATTCCTTTATTCCCCTTATGTATTTCCTTTCATTTCTTTACTCTAAAATTTGCATAACGGAGTCAGTTTTGTTATTTTTTTGACTCTTATTTACAGTCAGTGAGATAAACTATGGAAGTATGAAGTATAGTAAGTATGCAAATTAGTCGCCAAGACTGAACCAATAAGGCTTTGTAGTCTTGTACGCTCTGAATCAATCAAAATGCATCAGTTACGCTTTGTATTATGCCCATCAAGCTAAATGATATGACACTAGAACGGCGCTGTATTTTGCTGTTTTATACTGGGAACAAATCGGTTGGACGTTGTTACTGTTATTTGACTTCCAACAGCCAACACATAATAAGTATTTCATGAGATATCTGAATGAATAGCTAATGAAATATCAGACAGTTTTTGTGAGAGAGTCAGTCATGTTACAAACATGCTGAATATGCTTATCCACGTTAATCAGACACGCCTGGTGGACATACATGAGTCTGGCTAATCGAACACCATCATTTTAAACCTTGGAAGGTTACTTCCACTGGAAACTGACAGCATGTATGTGTATGATTAGATGATATGTTGTGCTTACTTTTGTAACAGATCATGTTGCTATAACTGAATTGGTTGTGGCTAGCAGTGGAATTCAAGAAGCGCTTTTCGTCCAATTTGGAACTCATCAGTTGGATATACTTGTACCCCATTCGGTGATGTTGTCCCCATTGAAACTCAAACCTCATATCCATGGCTTCAAACACCTAAGCCGTACTCACTAGACCACTGAGTCATTTTTTGATATACTTATAATTCTATATTATTTTACTGGAGAAGATTGATCGACCTCTATTGGAAGTTGGTCTCCTATATGGATGCCTCGATACTGCATGAATATCCATTCCATTTTATTTTCCTAATGGTTCGTGGCAGAATCCAGGATATTCATGCAGTATAGTGGTATCACCATCAGAACCTATCAGCTGACAGATGTGGATCAATTCTATCCAGTATTACAACTATCAACAAATGATAAGATCATGGTGTTGTGACTATAATTACTTCTAACCAATAGTATTTTGATTGCAATACTTTGTTTTCATCTTCTATTTTTCGAAAAAAAGATACTTGTAAAAGATACATTAAAGCATGGTGGACAAAAACAGATTGGTGTTAAAATTGCTATACTTTGTCCTACAATCAATGAAAATATGCTATCATCAAGTATCGATACACAATACTGTTTACAGTATGTAGCAGCTATACCAGATTCAGATGCTGAAAGTGTACTTGGTAAATCTCCAGAGAAACAAAAATCGGATTTACTAACTCAGGTAAGCGTCTTAAGGTGTAACTGGTTTACAGTGATAATCAAAGCGTTTCGATTTTTCACTAACATTATTTAAGTAGTATAGTTGTTTTATATGATACCGTCGTTGATTGGACCGAATTGATCGGCTTCTATTGGCATATGGGCTCCTGTGCGGATGCGTTCATATCACCTGCGTTCTAATTATGTTAATGATAGATAGTGGCTAGCAGTGGAATCCAGGATGCGCATTTTGTCCTATTTGGCACTCATCAACTGGATGTACCTGCTTCCCAGTGCAGTGATGTTGTTTCCCCCGGGATTCGGAATCAGGAGCGATCGCTTCAAACGCCAGATTGCTCTCCACTGCACCACCGAGTCACGATAGCCACCTCTTGTGCGATGGGTATAGTTTTAGTATAATTGTTGATATAATTAGAACACAGGTAATATCGAGGCATTCGCACACGATACCATATACCGATAAAGACTGATCGATTCGGATCAATCAACGCCGGTATGATATAAGAAAAATTATACGAATCGCTATACCCATCGCACAAGAAGTGGCTATCATGACTCGGTGGTGTAGTGGAGAGCAATCTGGCGTTTGAAGCGATCGCTCGTGATTCCGAATCCCGGGGGAAACAACACTCTGCACTGGGAAGCAGTTACATACAGTTGATGAGTCTCAAATGGGATGAAATGTGCATCCTGGATTCCACTGCTAGCCACGATCCATCATTATCAAGTGTTTTTGCTTCAGAAAATTTATCACATCTATAATAATAAATACTACATATCTCTAAGCTTATTCTCTTTCTTCCTCTTAGTGTCTAAGAACTGGATCAACATTAGTCCATTGTGAGATGTCAAACATTAAAAAATTCTCTAATTTGAACAAAGAATCACAGAATACATCTGTGTATAATGATACAGAATTCAACGTAAATCATCAGTCAGTACCATTTGCTCTTGCTATACCAATTCCAAACACGAAGAAATACTTCATTGGCTTAATGGAGGTGAATAACTTCTCTGATAGTGGACAACAACCGAAATTCGAAGAGCATGAAATACAATTCTACAGAGTAAGAAGTGAATATATATATATATATCTTAAAGTTTAGTCATTCCATCTGAAGTACTAGACCTTTCACCATCAGCTAAAATGGATTGAGGAGCTTTAAATACTATTTTAATGCTAAAAAAACCATGGGAAGAATCATAATTGTAGATAGTATGAAATATTCATTCATATTTGATTGAATCAAGTTTTCTTAGTTTCTACAACATTATTCCCTTCAAGTAAAATCATCTTCCAAATCAGGATTATACGTGTTAAAACCTTTAAAAATTCTCATTCTATGAATTCAACGATACTATGAACAAGTCAGTGGTTCTAAATGCTTAAGAGACTTGGCGCGCTACGAAAAGCATTCCCAACAAACTACAGACATTCATCAACTATTGCCGACGCTGGCTCGATACTGAAAATCAGGTGGCCAGAACAATAAGAATAAGCAACAGGGAACTGTGTGTGGGAATGAACCAACCAAGAACCTATCACCCAACAAATATGCAGGAGAAGGAAGTGGAGATGGATTGGGTATACACTGAGAAGACTGACTGGGAATATAATGAACCAGGCCAGTCCCTCGAGTGGAACACAGATGGGAAAGGACAAGTTGGGCGTTGGTGCCAAGGGTAACATGGGTGAGATGGTGTGAGGAAGAAATGAAAGGTTATGGGTAGACGTGGCACTAGGTTGAAAAGTTTGCAGAGAACAGAGTGCAATGGAGGCGTGCTACTGAATCCCTATGTTCCACTGGGAACCCAAGGGACAAATAACCTGAAAAAATAACGAACAAAATATATTCTTTTCAAAAAATTTCCAGTAGATCCTGTAGTTATATGTTGAAATTGTTATGCATAAAAACAGATCAAGACTCAGGCAAATACATTTTCAAAATGGAATAGGAACTAGGGAATATAAGGAAATCAGTTTTTCTTATCAAATTTATCAGTGTCAAGCTGAATTATATGCTTATGTAGAGTGTGACAGTGAAAGAAAAGAATAATACTAGTTGTATGGAGGTAATCGAAAGCAAAACCCTTCATGATCTAGGTTTTGTACTTTTGAGATTCGTCAGCAAGGCATGACTGTGACCTCGACGAAGCTTAGATCCTATCTGAGAAAACATTGAACATGGATGACAGCACTTACTCTTAGTCTATAGTCTGTAACAATTGAATGTGTTCCTTCTGAATGTAGATTTTGTCAATCTGGTTGTTACAGCTTCATATATGTACAGAAGGTGTTGGCAAACTACAGTGCAGTGTATGACAGTAAAAAGCTGTATTTACATCTGTATTATGGTCTATATTTACCAACTGTACTAAGAAAAAACTTTCTACTACTTTGATTTTGCCTTTTGCACACCAAGTTGGCAAATGTTATCGTAACCGCAGATTTAATAGCTCAACTCTAAGTCCTATACAACTTATTCCACATGTACAAGTTAATTACTCAGTCATTTATAATTAAGATATCTACGACATAATATCTATGAAGATCAACACACTAACTCTGATTCCATATTATACTCTTGATTTGATGTGGCACACAGTGATACAGTATAATTTACTGGATGATGTCTTGAGCGGAATTTATCGTTCATATTATAATTCATATGATGTTCAAAATTCCTTTCTATAGTTCAACGGTTCATTCGTCTATTTAAATGGTAGTAAAAAGTTCCCAGATATCTACAATATGTGACATGGTTTAGGTGATAGTTGATCCAATGAACAATGATTCTGTAATCAGTTTCTCCCTCCACCTAGCTATCTCTATTGGATTTTAAGATTTCCACCTTATCCCATCAGTTCTATAGTGTGATTATGGGTCAGTGCATGCAGAGCGATGGTTGAGTTTTTCTCTAAGTTACTCATTTTAATAGGGTTTACCATTGTATGCTTTGCTAAATATTTCTGAGTTCTGCTATTCTGACTAACGTTGATCAGCTTCAGTGACCTGTATACATTACATGGTATTTGGTAGATTAGGTTATTTTTCTTAACTGGCTTTACTGGATCTTTTTAGCCTACAAGGTTTCTCTCTGAATAAGTTTGTGGATTTAAACGCCACCCTAATATCAGTATTGTTAAAATTTCTACAAGAAGTTTCCGATGTGCCTTCTTGATACGGAGATACTACAAAGGATTTGAATTCTCTCTTAGACATATCGCAACCTCTACTAACACTCTTCCTCTTATCAGTCCTTATAGATACTTGAATAAAACTTAGAGGATCATTATTAACAAGTAGTGTCTCTTTGATGTGTTCAATTTTTCTGACTTACTAGTTTAACTCTTACACTAACTTTGAGTTCTCATGAACACGATATCGACCATTCCTAAAGAATTGTTGACGCAATTACCTACAAATTAGTACAAATCAAGGTTGAAGAAACAGAAGGAAGTCGATTTGAGACAGGAATTCAAAAATGGATGTTTACTGATAGGATTTTCAGGAATAGTTTTCTGAATGAATCAATACGACAGTATTTAGATTCTCATGAGAGATTTGTAGGCAACAGTGAAAAATAATCCAAACTGTGTCAAATTTATGTGTAGTTTTTACTCTGTTAATAATGGATGGCGGCTAGCAGTGGAATCCGACCACTCATCTAGAAGTATCTGACGTCCACTGAGTCATGCTGTTCAGACTGACAAGCTTATATGCCAATAGCAATTTATTAGTTAGGTCTAATCAACAATGGGAAATTACAAGCTATAACATCAAAATAGCTTATCCTAACAGTTTTTCTCATTTGTATTTTTAACTGAATAAATCGAAATTATTGGTTGGGCATGTAGTACTAGTTTCGGCGGTACAGAATACACCCATCATCTACACCGATAGGCTACTTTAATGATAATTAGTAGTGCTATCGAAAACAATCGTCTGATTGCATTTTTCACTTATCAAATAGATTCAGCTGCACATAAATCAGTTACATTACAGAGTTGTTTGTGCTATGAGCTAAGGCCAATATATCTAATATAATAACTTAACACTAGAAATATAAAACTTTCTACTGGCAGTAAATACCAGTGGGTAGGTAGTTAGAAATGGATATCTTAACTGATCAGGCAAGTGAAATACAGTTGCTTATGTTTTCTAGTCCTACATGCTGATCGAGTTATATCGATGGTTTTGCAATGTGGCCACCAAACTAGGAGACTCATCATTGCAATGCACTATGATAGATGTAAGTTGGGTAGAGGTAGTCGATAGAAGGCCCTGAACATGTTTTTTATGCCTATTGTAACTCGTCCGCAAGACGTAATTGACCTCCTGTGCGACTATATTCTATGCACTAATTGGTCACTAGATAGTAACTGTTATGAAGTGCGTCAGTATCCTCTGGATTCCTCAAAGAAGCGTGCGAATCCCTGAAAACCCTTCACAGCTAATCATAGCATGCTGAACGTCCGCGAAAACCACGTGATCATATGTGTGAAACTCATATTGGTTAAAGGACCCTCTAGAAGAGTGTGGAACTTCCAAGGGCCATCAAGAAATGTACATAAATCGTTTACTTTCGTACATATTCGACTGGACTGTTTCTTTTCTGTTTTCGAGGAACAGATAGACCTTCAATGGTGAAGCCTAGGGTTATTTTTCGAGAGTTAACTCATATATATATATATATATATATATATATATATATATACCACAAGGATATATTAGTAATTAACACTAGTCAACGCGGGTTTGAATCTCAAGTGAAACATCAGATCCGTTGAGGTTGCAGATACGCCTCGCTGACAAGTGCCAAAAAGCACGAAACCAATCTCTAGGGCTTTCTGCTGATTGCCTCCACATAATAAACATCTATTTCAGTGCATCACGATATTAAGCCAAATAACTTGGAGGCTACATTGAACATTTAGGAGTAGATATTATGAAGTTGGTTGCCCTCAGTGAACACTCAATGTACTTAATCAACCAAGCATATAAACAAACTTAAGTTATTTTTTTGATCCTTTAAAGGTAACTCTCATATATAATCAGTTTTAAGCAAATTGAAATGAACAATCAAGTAGTTTTACTTCCAGCTAGTATAACAGAAATGTCCTATTTCGTATAACTTACCAAACATCGATTTCATATAGACAGATTGTTAGAACATATGTATTAGGTTGTGAAATAGTTTCTCTCACAAATTTATGCAGTGTAGTGATTGATTACAGCAGAATTCAAACCAACCGCCTTCCGGGTTACCCACTCCATGATCTACCAACTCAGCTACAAAACCCAGTTTACTTGATAGAAAATCAGGTAGGTAACTATGAGGCTGGCGGTTTTATCTCATCGACAAAATTATCACAATTTATCTGATGAAAATATTACAATACTGTTGCGTTGATAAATATCAAGCTTTAACTGTTTCGAATATTCTCGAAAGAATTGGATATCAAGCGTAGTTTACCTTGAGAAATATCTTTTTTAAAATATTTTATTTGTTGCACAGTAAAAATTATTCTAATTGATCAAGATTCATGAAAAGAATTTATACTTTACAGTCTACACTTTTATTCAATGCAAAGTTATTTTGTATTTGAGCTATATTTGTGTTTAAAATATTAGTAATTGTTGATTCTAAAAATAAAATAATATTTCACGTAAAGTATTTTCATTTAATAACCATTGAAAAGTGAAATTTTCAATAAATTTTGCATTTTCACTTTGTCTACTAACATTTTTATAAGTAGTATTATGATTTAAATCTCGAAATACACTCAAGTTTATATTAGATAAATTTGTTATTTTTAAATGATCAATTTCAAATCGTACAGCTCCATTTTGATTAATAAATAAGTGTAAGCTGACATTAAAATATAAATTAATAAATTGAACATGTATCAAGTTATTTTCAGTGTTTAAATAATTCCAATTAGGCAATAATAACCAGTTTGCAGTTAATAGTATATTCTTACTGAATCCAAGTGAAAATTTAATTTTATATACATCACATAATTTTTTATCACGTTTCATCATCCATTCTTGAATAGAAACATCACTATTTGGTTGATTTTTGTTTGAATGAAGCCATATTTCTTCTTGTTCAATGTTAAATTGATCATCATTATTTATATTGACTTGATTGAATTCATCAAATCCCCATATTGTTATATTGTTTAAATTTATTATCCAATTTTCAAGGTGATCAATATGAATTGGATTATTTTTAAGCATATATACTTTAGTTCTATACAATAGAATATTAATGAGTAATTTGATAAGATTTAAACAACTGTGATCAGTTCTAATGGCGACTGAAGTTAAAATATAATGGGACTGATGATATTCTAAGGTGTTTAAGCTTTCGATATACAGTAAGTGGGGAATTTCCAACAGAAGAAGACCTGTAAAAAAGTCAATGAAGTTCATAAAAGAAGTTCTATTCATTATTGAAGGAATCTAGTTCTTGGTAAAGTCAAGAGAAAACAAAGTTTGAAACAGTTAGTTTCCTTTAAAAAATTTCAACAAATCAGTAAAATGACACAGTTTATCTAAAACGTGTAATGTTATTTCAAACAATATGATCATATATTTACTTGTCACACATACTTATATGAATTGTAACGAAGGATTCAAAAGAAAATGCAAAGATGATGCTTCCGAAGAGGAAACTCGAAAGCTCAAGAGGATGATGATGATGATGATTGGGTATTCTCTGAGCTTTAATATTTTGTGTTCCCCAACTTTAACGTGGACAATACTAAATATCAGTAAAAATACTACCTAATCATTTGTCTGACATTTGAGTATGCTTCAATTCTTTATGAATTTAATGCTGAAGATGTTATCAAGTCTGATGATGAAATGTTTAGAAAACACCGGACCATTACCATTAAACAAAAATTATCCTTTGAAATATATAAATCGTAATAGAAATGCTAAACGAAGAAGTTCAATTGTTCAGTCAATTCGAAAGTATAATGTCTATGTCAGTCTAGAGTAAATAGATTATCTATAGAGTTTGACAACCAAACAAAGACTTCAGGTAAAGGTCAACATTATAAAGAAAAATGTACTTACTTACGAACAATGGTGTCATATCCAACTAGGTTCATCAGTTTACTTGTATGTATGGCCAATCGATCTATGCATATAACGGTCACACGATATATTCCAAAATGGTTGTAAAACAAATGAAATCAAATGATTCCACTAACCCATACAGGAAAAATTCAAATTCGTTTATGGCTAAACATATCACCGAAATGGATTATAGAGTTAGTTTGTATCATTATTATTATTTGTCCCTTGGGTTCCTAGTGAAACATACGGCTTGAGTAGCACGTCTTCAATGTTCTCTGTACTCTGAAATCTTTTGAACCTGGCTCCATGACAGCCCAGAGGTTTTCATTTCCTCCTCGCATGATCTCCTCCATGTCACCCTCGCCTCAGACGTCTAATTCGTCGCTTCCCATCTGGGTTCCACTCGAGCAACTGGCCTGACGCGTGATGTCCCCAATCGGCCTTCTCAGTGTATACCCAATCCATCTCCACTTCCTTCTGCATATTTGTTGGGTGATAGGTTGTTGTTGGTTGGCTCGTTCCCATACACAGTTCGTTGTTGCTTATTCTTATTATTCTGGCCATATGAGCTTCAGTATCGAGCCAGCGTAGGTGGCAGTCGTTGATGAATGTCTGTAGTTTGTTGGAAATGCCTTTCGTAACGCGCCAAGTCTTTGAACCATACAGGAGCACTGACTTGACCCTTTTTTGTTCACTCAAGACAATTTATTGTTAGATTAAACTTGCCTTAGTAGTTCAGTTTTAATACTACGGGTGATAAATATACAATCATTTTTCATTTGATCTAATAAATTGGTCGTTTGTTATATCGGTTCTTTCATAAACATATTTATCATTTGTTACATTTCATAGGAATATATATATGAAAAATGCATACATGTGACCAAATTGTGTAGAGTGTACTGCGCTATTACACTATATGTTTCAGACAAACTACATTTGTTGAAGGCAAAACTGTCTATTATTTTCAGATATGGTATATTCATTATCTGATTTGGTGCCCGTCGAATATCTGTTTATAAACGAGAATTCGATGGACAGTAGTAGGCAGTATCGGGAAGCTACTTCCTACATGACATTACTTGGTAGTTCTTGAGTTGTCGTTCATTAGTAATGATTCTGAGAGTGAAGTTCTAGATAATTAAGATAACTAAACGATTACAGTTTGACATTAGTGACGGATAGTGATTAGTAATAGAGCCGAAGACGTACGTCTCATCCTGTTTGGGACTCATCACCTGGATATACTTATCTCCTAGTGAGTAATTTTATTTCTCACTAATACTGAAAACCAAGATAAATCGTTTCAAGCACTAGAACGTTATCTATTAGACCTTTGAGTCATGGTAGCCACTTCTTCGACGAGGGATATAGATTTGATGTTATAGCTTGTAATTACTCTTCACTGGTTGGACCTAAATGATCAGCCACTGCTGGTATATGGACTACTGCGTGAATGCATCGATATTGCCAATATTTCCAGTTTTGATATTAATGATGAATAGTGGCTAACAGTGGAATCTAGAGCGAGTGTTTCGTCTTATTTCAGTGAGAGGAAATATCAATTTATAGCATCTAAGCTATTACGGTTATCCACCACCTCCGACTTATAATACTGAATACCAAGGTAATTAAATGAAGTATATTTCAGGTCATATTCAACTTTTGTCATACGATAAGGCTTTTTTCAAGTTAGATGTAATCGCAAATACTCGCCTTCGACTTTAGAGAATGGTGGAATTATATGACGAACCGACAGAATTAAGAAAATGTAGTCCGCTAGATTCCAACCAAGTGATTCAACGACAGTTAGCTCACCACGACAAACGATGGTTCTAAACATCATCGATAGAATTCTGTCTGCACTCAGGACTAGGCAACATAAAATTGGTTGCACTCCCGTGACCAATCAATACATGTAAGCCAATCCTACAGGAGGTCAATCGTGGCCCAAAAAGCACAGCGGTAAAGTCTCTGACTACAACACTGGGTGACGTGGGTTCGGATCTCAGGCGGGATATCAGTTCCGTCGAGGTTGCAGATACTCCTTGCTGGCGAGTGCCAGAAAGCACGAAACCTAGGTCCAGAGCCTCCTGCCGATTACCTTCAAGCAACTAACATCTACTAACGTGCACCGCGATGCTGAGCTTCCTAGCTTGGTTGCCACTTCGCAAATATGATCGATAGGAATTGGTTTTCACTCAGGACTAGACAAACATGAAATTGGTTGCACTTCCGTGACCAATCAATACATGTAAGCCAATCCTACAGGAGGTCAACCGTGGCCCGAATAGCGCAGTGGTAAAGTCGCCGGTTCAAATCTCAGGCAGGATATCAGTTCCATCGACATCACAGATACGCCTTGCTGACAAGTACCAAAATGCACGAAACCTAGGTCCAGACCTTCCTGTCGATTGCCTCGAATCAACTAACAATGGTTCTAAGCTGAATTCGGCACTCTACGATACTGAATTATCTAAAAACCAATCAATCCATTATAAACTACCGGAGAAAAAGAAAAACTGTTTTCAATTTCTTTTCTCTAATAACTAAATAGTAGTAATAGTAGTAGTAGTATGAAAGCGTAGTAACTCACATTTGAAAATTGTTCCCACTATCATCCTGTACAGGAAAAAAAGGAAAGTTTATATTCCTGATAAAGATGAATAAAGGTGTCTTTATTTAGTAAACCATTTAACCAATACGTTAATTGACTGAATAATTTATTGACCTAATTATTACTATTACTATTCGACATAATAAATAATGGTAATATTGTCCAATGAAACTATCACTCTGATTATTATGCATCATGTGTACAAACAAACAAGTGAATACAAATTCTACAAAATGTTTATATTTGATAATGAATCTACAATAGATAAATATTAATTCAGATCATTCAACCAACAATGGTGAAATGTTTTATCTATCCGTAAAACAAAAACAATAAAATGTTAACATATTTATCTGGAGTATAATTTTGTTCACTGAAAATTGACGTGTATAATCAACCAACTATATTTTTGTATCACCTGACCTGAATGGTCATATGTATAAGTTAGAGTATAATCTTATCATCTAAGAGATACATTTTAATGCCTGATTGTTAGCTGAACTATACAATGAAATACGGAAGCAGGTGCATCCAGTTGACGAGTCCCAAACAGGATGAAATGGGCATCCTGGATTCCACTGCTAGCCATGATCTATCATTAACATAATTAGATTCATGGCAATATTGAGGTATCCGTACAGGAGGCCATATTTTAAAAGAGACCGATCAGTTCGGTCCAATCAACGACGGTATCATATAAAACAATTATACTAAAAACTATACCCGTTGCACAAGAAGTGGCTATCGTGGCTTGGTGGTGTACTGGACAACGCGCTGACGTTTGAAGCGATCGCTTCCGATTCCGGATCCCGGAGGGAACAACATCAGTCACTGGGAAGCAGGTACATCCAGCTGACTAGTCCCAAATAGGACGAAATGTGCATCCTGGATTCCACTGCTAGCCACGTTCCATCATTAAAATAAATCTTTATGAACATTTTTTGGCAAAAAAATGATCACCTTCAAGTATGAATGGTGTTCATTTACGTTTAAAGTAAATCATAAATCAAGAATGCAGAATAGTTGGGTAATTATCTTTCAGAGAGGAGAAATAACGAAGAAGGTAAGGAGTTCGACAAGGTGAGAAATTGTTGGTAAATGAGAAATGCGAATATTCAATGTCCACTTGATAGATAGATGCACACAAGGTGAAGAATGAGACAAGGATCATAATGAAGGTGATAGTAATAAACTAACTAATTGTAATGAAATCGAAAAATGTGAAAGTATGAAGATCATGGTAAGATAAGAGATTGAACATACTTCTTTTGAACTGATGAATTTCCAGTGCTTCCACCGTGCACAATTATCGAAGGTGTACTCCATTTGACACTTAAAGAGGACTGTGGTCGAGATATGTGTCCAGAGTTGACTATGTGTTCAAGAACTGAACAGTTAATTGATTTACTTTCTCTTCAAAACAATCATGCTAGATAGTGCTCAGAGGCACGTTTGGAAAGTGTGCGCCTTGTGCAGCTTATATAACTAGCTTCACCGGAGCAAGTAAATTTGTAGACACACATTGAGGTGACCCAGAATAGCAATTTCTCCTTAATCGACAGTCCAGATTGCTGAAGAAGACATTCTTCTCTGCCAAATGAAAAATCGGCTTCTCTAGTCAGCAACTGGTTCTGCAGTGTGTTAAGGACAAGCTGCCACTTTGGCCCACCTCTAAAAATTTACTTGCTCCGATGAAGTTAGTTATATAAGCTGCACAAGGCGCACACTTTCCAAACGTGCCTCTGAGCACTATCTAGCATGATTGTTTTGAAGAGAAAGTAAATCAATTAACTGTTCAGTTCTTGAACACATAGTCAACTCTGGACACATATCTCGACCACAGTCCTCTTTAAGTGTCAAATGGAGTACACCTTCGATAATTGTGCACGGTGGAAGCACTGGAAATTCATCAGTTCAAAAGAAGTATGTTCAATCTCTTATCTTACCATGATCTTCATACTTTCACATTTTTCGATTTCATTACAATTAGTTAGTTTATTACTATCACCTTCATTATGATCCTTGTCTCATTCTTCACCTTGTGTGCATCTATCTATCAAGTGGACATTGAATATTCGCATTTCTCATTTACCAACAATTTCTCACCTTGTCGAACTCTTTACCTTCTTCGTTATTTCTCCTCTTTGAAAGATTATTACCCAACTATTCTGCATTCTTGATTCCGGTTTCTAGCACTAGGTTAATGATGTAATTATACACTATTTTTTTTAATAATAGACTGTTATATGTTTATGATATGTATAAATACGGTTGTATAGGTTAAGGAAATGATATGGTCGACAAAGAAAATCTTCTTCGCTGAATTATCTCTTTTTTTCTCGATTACTATTATTATTATTAGTCCCTTGGGTTCCTAGTGGAACATAGGACTTCAGTAGCACGTCTCCAGTGACCTCTGTTCTCTGAGATCTTTTGAACCTGGTTCCACGACAGCCCACAAGCTCTCATTTCCTCCTCGCACCACCTCCTCCATGTCACCCTCGGCACAGACACCCAACTCGTCGCTCCCGATGGGGATTCCACTCAAGCAACTGGCCTGACGCGTGATGTCCCCAGTCGGCATTCTCAGTGTATGCCCAATCCATCTCCACTTCCTCCTGCATATTTGTTGGGTGATAGGTTCTTGGTTGGTTCGTTCCCAGAGCTCCTTTTTGCTTATTCTCATTATTTTGGCCATCTCATCGATCTTCAGTAGCGAGCGTAAGCAGTTGTTGATGAATGTGTGTAGTTTATTGGAAATCCCTTTCGTGACGCGCCAAGTCTCTCAACCAACACATAGAAGCACTGACTTGACTGACGTTGGTGTTGAAAATCCGTATCTTGTTCCGCATGCTGAGTGCAGTAGATCTCCACACTCGTTTCACGTTAATGAACGCCTGTCTTGCTGTGTTTCCGATTCTGACTTTGACATCCTCGTCTGTGCCTGTGTCGCCTGTAGTTGAAACAGTGCTTCCTAGATAGGTGAAGGAGGTTACTTCCTTTAAGTTTCTCCCGTTGACGGTGATTGGAGTTTGTTGTTGTTGGTGGTGGTGCGGTATCTTCATCACCTCTGTCTTCTCTACATTCACCTGAAGTCCCGTCTGCGCTGCCTCACTTCTTCTGTCAACTTGTCAGTTTTCGCCTGCAGATCTTCCAGTTTATGTGACATCAGGCACAAGTCATCGGCGAAATCCAAGTCTTCTAGGTTCTTTTCCGCAGTCCAGCCAGCGTATCCTCCTCTTCTCGCTCCCTACTGTTATCTGCTGCATGATCCAGTCGACCACAATCAGGAATATCATGTGTGATAATAGGCAACCTTGTTTCACTCCTTACTGTCTTCACTTCCATGGCATCACTGAGCTTCCCATTGTGAATTACTTGGCTGGCATGTGGCATCTTCATATAGTTGTTGAATGAGGCGGATAAAGGTTTGCGGTACTCCGTAGTAATGAAGCAGTTTCCAAATTACATCTGGGTTGACGCTGTCAAAGGTCTTCTCGAAGTCGATGAAGTTGAGGTAGAGAGCTGATTGCTACTCTATGCTCTGTTCTATGATGATGCATAGTGTAGCGTTGCAATTTGGTCTGCACATGATTTGTACTTCCTGAAGCCTGTCTGTTCGGGTCGTAGTTTTGAATCCAGTGCATCTTTAAGCCTCTCCAGGATGATGCGGCTTGAAATTTTACTTGGGGTGGACAGGAGATGATGATGATGAATATTACTCTAATGATTACAGTAGTATTTAAGTAAGTGTATTTCATTAGTTAGTTAATTATTCGGCCATAAGAATACTAATTTTGTCTGTTAAGTTCGATTCTAACTACTGACATAAGAATAATGTTCCAATTTGGATTTAGATAGTGTAATCAGAAGATGAAGTTTATCTGAATAATGTTTAATGTATTACTTGAGCAATACATTTCGAATAGACTGATTACACAATTACATGTCAAGTAAATTTCTATGAGATCAAAGAATGGGAGGAAAAAGTGAGACAATTAAGATAATAGGGGGATCAAAGTCGGTAGTGATTATCATACACAAGTTGAAACCACCTTCGTATGTACAAAATACAATTTGTTCTTACACACTACACCTTCTTTGGTAAACTTTGTAGTCTTACACAGATTAGGATGAACTGTGTCACTTCTCCCTTTTGTTTCCATTTTTCATAATTTTAATCCCTCATTATCTTACTGTTGTACTTGTCCTCTCATTCCTCGGTTTAATATAAATTGACTTGAGACAAGTAAATGTGTGATCAGATTGTTTGAAAGATATCGCGTAAATATATCCCACATCGTTGACATAAAGTTCGTCTTCTAATTATATTATTATTATTATTATTATTATTATTATTACTTGTCTCTTGGGTTCCTAGTGGAACATACGGCTTGAGTAGCATGTCTCCATCCCACTCTGTTCTCCGTAATCTTTCGAACCTCGCTCCACGACAGCCCACAAGCTCTCATTTCCTCCTCGCACGACCTCCTCCATATCACCCTCAGCACAGACGCCCAACTCGTCGTTTCCCATCTAGGTTCTACTCGAGAGCGTGGCCTGACGCATGATATCCCCAGTCAGCCTTCTCAGTGTATGCCCAATCCATCTACACTTCCTGCTACTGTATATTCGTTGAGAGATAGGTTGTTGGTTAGTTCGTTGACAGTCACAGTTCCTTGTTGCTGATTCTTTCTAGCCATCTGATTTTCAGTAACGAGCCAGTGTAGACAGTTTTTGATGAATGTCTGTAGTTTGTTGGAGTTTGTTGTTCGTAACGCGCCAAGTCTCTCAATCATCACATAGAAGCGCTGACTTGACATTGGTGTTAAAAATGCGGATCTTGCTCTTTACTCTGAGTGGAGTGCAGTAGATCTCCACACTGGTTTCAGGCTAATGAACGTCTGTCTTGTTTTATTTCCGATCCTGGCTGCTTTGATGTCCTCGTCTGTGCCGCTGCAGCCGCCTGTAGTTGAGACGATGCTGCCTAGATAAGTGAAAGAGGCTGCTTCTTTTAAGTTTCTCCCGTTGATGGTTATCGGTGTTTGCTGTTGTTGTTGGTTGAGTATCTTCATCACCTCTGTCTTCTCTACGTTCACCTGAAGGAAGTCTTGTCTTCACTACCCTACCTCTTCTCTCAACTTGTTAGTTTTTCCCTGTAGATCTTCAAGTTTGTGTGACATTAGACACAAGTCATCATTGGCGAAATCCAAATCTTCTAGGATCTTTTCCCCGGTCCAGTCTGCGTATGCCCATCTTCTCACTCCTCATAGTTGTCTGCTGCATGATTCAGTCCACTATAATTAGGAAGATCATGGGTTATAGTAGATAGCCTTGTTTTGTTCTTGTCTTCACTTTAAAAGCATCACTGAGCTTCCCATCGTGAATTACTTGGCATGTGGCGTCTTCATATAGTTGTTGAATGAGATTAATAAAGGCTTGTGATATTTCTAATTACACAATCAAAATAATATTTCAGTTAATTCTGTTGAAATTCTTTTAGTAAGAAGGAAATTAAACAACGTAGTAATCAAACTGCTCATAAGAGTGAATGGTAAAGTTTTTAATACATATATGGGTGTACTTTTTTAATTTTGTCAATTTTTTACGCTAATCACCGTTATATAAAGCTTGATGCAGGCCTTTTTATACATGATTCTTAATCGTTAAAGGAGCTGTGACTCATTGGTCTCGGTGTTTTATTCTCAACCACATACTGAGGTCTGAGCTGTCAGGTAGTACTACTAGTTCAAACACAATAGGTGAGGCTAGCTGCTTACTCCATAGGTGTGCACAGGTTGTTGTTTTTTTCCCGATTGGTAAATCAGTCAGCCATGATATCATCTACTGATTTTATTCAGTTACTTAGTACACTGTCAGTTTGTGCACTTATTTATTCTGCAATTATTTGTATCAGTGACCAGTCAAAGATAATAATGACTAAGAACATGTGGTTGGTATATTGTAGTTTACCTTCACTAACTGTCCTGCTATACAGCTAGAGAAATAGGCGTTAAAAGGAGGAGACTTGAAGCATGTACAGGTGTTTTTGGAGCATTGCTCATGTTTGGCGTTATCACCGTGTGAGCAGTCTCAAAGTTAGACAAAAGGTATTAGGCAAGATAGGTAAGTCTGTCGATGAGGTCGTGAATTTAAGTCAACTGACATGGACTGAAGATGTACTGCACTTGCCGACCCAACGCATACTTCGACATGCTACGCTAGAGGAAGTTGGATTAGGTTGGAAGAAGGTTCAGGATGGCTAGAAAAAGACATGGCACCGAGTCAATGAATTATCTGACTGTTGGTCTGAGCCTTGTGGCAAGATGTAGACTGCGTGGCTGGGGTTACCGAGACTGCAGGAATTAGTGGCTGAGGACTTTTGGTAACATGACTAAACATCGATGACAATAGTGCACATGTATTCACTCTTTAACATCTTCTAAAGCTTGACTATTCATTCTAACCTTCGTCTTCAGATTGTTTATTCTCCCACACAACATTTTCTAATTTGATGTCAGTCTATTTTTATCCACTTACCAAGATGTTGTCAACGAATTAGTGTTATACGTTATACAATAAGTTCAGTTTAGTGTCTTGTGCATACTACATGTATGTAGTATGTACTGCATACTACTGTATTTGAAATTGAAAAACTTTCCATTCATCAAGTCATTAACTTAAATGAAAATTTACTCAGTAACCTTGTGCTTATTTGTGTAGTAGACAATTACCCATACCGATTGTTTAAAGGCTAATGATATAACTACCTGGTTGATGAAATCTTGGCAAATAGAGTTGAATCTGATCCTGTGATTTGTTAACTAGATCAACTAAGTCAATCAGCCACACCTCCACTATCAAGAGACATAAGCATGACACACGTCTTTGATAAATAAATCGACAACGTTTACATCATCATAGCTAGCTATTCAGTATCTATTCATAAGCTTTTATCTAATTTACTTATTTCAGGGTGTAGTTTATCAACTCGGCTATGCATTTTCTCTTATGAGTAGTCGACATTTATTTACTTCTATGATGAAATATGCTTTGGATTCAATCTATACACAACTGAATAGTATTGATCAAATGGTATTTTATCATCTACATTTGTCTACAAATGACCTTTCCATAATCGAAGATGATACTACTAATAGTAGTAAGCATAATGGTCAGATCATAAATTCATTGAATGAAGAAAAGTGTCTAATTAACAAGGATGCCAGTTATCCGTTATATAGACTAGTATCAAAATATGCTGATCATGAGACAACAATTCATAAGGATC
This sequence comes from Heterobilharzia americana, assembly GCA_944470555.2. NCBI lineage: Eukaryota > Metazoa > Platyhelminthes > Trematoda > Strigeidida > Schistosomatidae > Heterobilharzia > Heterobilharzia americana. The sequence continues at coordinate 3,114,070 of OX104128.1, read as the reverse complement.
CAAAAATATTTACTAAAAGGATAATTATCTATAGTAAGTTATATTTTTATTATACACATATATTATGTTGACTTATATCCTTTTTAATTAGTACACATAGTAAATTTTTGTGTTGTACCTCTATAATTTGTCAATATAAATCAGCATGATACAAATAATTCTGTTCAGTTAGAGTATTGTGGTAGTCAGTTGGATCAGATCAGCTGTGAACTAAACATTTTTAATAGATTGAAAGAAAATTTTATGCTTTTCTGTAACGATTTATACTACATCATTCATACGTCATAAATTTATAATTTCGGCATTTTTACTCCCTAAATCTTGAGAAAAAAAAGAAGTTATTCTATTACTAATGTTTCGTTATTTAGTACTATCAGTGAAAGTTGCAGAGACAACAGCAGACATGCTCACACCACTATTGCAGAAGGTGTGGAACAGGCAGGCTTCAGGAAGTACAAATCATGTGCCGACCATTTTGCAACGCTACACTATGCATCATCATAGAACAGAGCATAGAATGGCAGTCAACTCAACACTACCTCAACTTCATCGACTTCGAGAAGACCTTTGACAGCGTCGACCGACAAGTAATTTGGAAACTGCTTCATTACTACGGAGTACCGCAAACCTTTATCCGCCTCATTCAACAACTATATGAAGATGCCACATGCCAGCCAAGTAATTCACAATGGGAAGCTCAGTGATGCCATGGAAGTGAAGTCAGTAAGGAGTAAAACAAGGTTGCCTACTATCCCCCATGATATTCCTTATTGTGGTGGACTGGATCATGCAGCAGATAACAGTAGGCAGCGAGAAGAGGAGGATACGCCGGCTGGACTGCGGAAAAGAACCTAGAAGGTCTGGATTTCGCCGATGACTTGTGCCTGATGTCACATAAACTGGAAGATCTGCAGGCAAAAACTAACAAGTTGATAGAAGAGGTGAGGCAGCGCAGACGGGACTTCAGGTGAATATAGAGAAGACAGAGGTGATGAAGATACCGCACCACCACCATCAACAACAACAACAAACTCCAATCACCATCACCATCAACGGGAGAAACTTAGAGGAAGTAACCTCCTTCACCTATCTAGGAAGCACTATTTCAACTACAAGTGGCGGGACAGACGAGGATGTCAGAGTCAGAATCGGAAAAGCAAGACAGGTGTTCATTAGCCTGAAACCAGTGTGGAGATCTCCTGCACTCAGCATGAGGAACAAGATACGGATTTTCAACACCAACGTCAGTCAAGTCAGTGCTTCTGTATGGCTCAGAGACTTGGGGCGTCACGAAAGGCATTTCCAATAAACTACACACATTCATCAACAACTGCTTACGCTCGCTACTGAAGATGGATGAGATGGCCAGAATAATGAGAATAAGCAACAAGGAGCTCTGGGAACGAACCAACCAAGAACCTATCACCCAACAAATATGCAGGAGGAAGTGGATATGGATTGGGCATGCACTGAGAATGCCGACTGGGGACATCACGCACAGGGGCAGTTGCTCGAGTGGAATCCCCATCGGGAGCGACGAGTTGAGCGTCGGTGCCGAGGGTGATATGGAGGAGGTGGTGCGAGGAGGAAATGAGAGCTTGTGGGCTGTCGTGGAACCAGGTTCGAAAGATCTCAGAGAACAGAGGTCACTGGAGACGTGCTGCTGAAGCCCTACGTTCCACTAGGAACCCAAGGGACTAATAATAATAATAATAATAATCAGTGAAAGTTAGCACAAACTTAATAAAAAAGTCTAATAGGCAACACTTCCAAACCTAAAATTAATTTATTTTATGAGATGAATGGGGATTTTTAATCTAGAGATAGCATTTATCATGGATTGATATCAGTTGGGGAACCACTGAAGAGGTGTTTCATCCCAGTATGGGACTCCTAGGTAGTACGCACCCACTACCGGCTATGGATCGAACTCAGGACCTTAAGGTTTTACGTCGAACGCGTTAATCATTCAGCCACTGGGTCAATTTTCAGCGCGAATATCACCCAAGGTCTTCAGTTAGCATCCGCTTCACTTCCGACTGAGTGACCCCACATATCACTACTTCTCATTACACCTTCCTGATATTCAAATGGAAGCAGGTCACTAATGAGCACTATACAGTAATGTATTTTTGAGATGAAAGGGGATTTTTAATTTACAGGTAGTGTTCACCATGCACTGATATGAGTTGAAGAACTAATGGGATTATGGGATTGCTGGACAGCTGTTTCATCTTACAATAGGACTTCTCAATCTCATTCACCCACGACACTGCTAGGAATCGAAATAGGACTTAAAAGTGTCGTGGTGAATGTTTTTACCATTCAGTCACTGGGTCAGGGTTTAATAGTTCACAGTTTCCTACTTCTATTATTTAGTGTGCTGCTTTTCTGATATAACTTATTGTCCATAGTCATATCAAGATAACTACACAACTTTGAGATATACTTTATATTGTTCTAACTCTCTCACTTTCTTTTTATATAGTCAGATAGTAGAGTTTTTCATATACTTGGAACAGGTGCTGAATCATTCCTATTGTAGCATTTGGTGTTGATTCAATAAACCGTAGGTTTGAATGCCACTCTAACCACAGGCTTATCGAGAATCGTATGTAGTGTTTCTGAGGTACCTTCTTTGTATGGTAATACTGTGGAGATTTTCAATTCCCTACTCACAGTATTGACATTATTGTTATTAACTTTATTGTTACTATTATTAACACCTGTTACCGATATTTTTCTTACGATTTCTAAGGAACTTACCAATCAACTTGGGAGGGTAACTGTTGATGTGTAAAGTGTCTTTAATATATCTGGTTTCCCTTCCGAGATCTGCTGATTTTCTAGTACGGTTTTCGGCCCTGCTGCTTAAATACTTTACTGAACCAACTTTAACTGACGTAGGGTGAGACGATTTGAAGTCAAAGTAACGATTTGAATGTGAAGGTTTTCTGTAGACACTTGTGTCTAAACTTCCATCTTGTTTACGTTTTATTGTCTAATCCAACATTGCTAATTCCCCTCCACCATTTTTTACTTCATAAGTGGACTGGATTACGTTGACTACTAGATTTGTATGTGTAATTAAAATTGTCTGTGTGTTCCTACTTAAATACTGGAAAACTTATTACCAAAATCTCGAAACCATATTACTGGAGTGGGGCTGAATGGTCCTACAGCCATCTATTCCCAACTACTCATAAATATGTCAGCCACAATTGGGGAAATTGTTGATCCTATGGCAACTACTTCAGTTTGTTTGTATATTCTACTCTGAAACTTAAAGACTGTAGAAACTAGACCTAGTTATACTCCTAAAATGATCTAATGTACTGCTACCTTAATTTATAGTGTAAGCTCATGGTCATTATTAAGCTCATTTCTAACTGCTTCCAGAATCATGCTAATCTGTATGTTAGTATTCAAACTATATCAAAACTAACCGTTTTTTATTATCACCTAAATATATGTCATCTAATCTATGCTTCAAAACATAAGAACTAGGTAGTTTGGATTTAGAATGATTTCTAATTGGATCAAAGGCCATAGCTAAATATTTGGATAAGTTACAAGTAGGAGTATTTCTAAACTGTACTATAGGTCTAATAGGATAGCCTGACTTATGAATTTTAATAAAACCATAAATCGTATTGGGATTATTAATTTTCGGTCTTAAATTAAACCGGTACGACTCACCTAGAAACAGCTTCACTCGGCTTATTAAACCCAACGTGGATTTTTTAACCTTATTTATAAAAGTGTCTATTGGTTTCTTAATTTCTTCGTACTGCCCTGTTACTATATATTCCTTGACTTTCTGAAGGTAATCAGATTTGTTTAAAACTACTGTCGAGTAGCCTTTGTCGGATTTAGCAATTACTATGTTGCTGTCATTCTGAAGGCTCTTAAAAGCTTCTCTTTGTACTACCGGTAAGTTCTGTTTCGTTTTCTTCTGTCGCTTAAGTGTTATAGCATATTATGCTATAGCCTTATTTCCCACTTCTTTATCTACTGCTACATTGAAGTTAATTCCATTTTCTAGCATTTTTACGTCTGTTGAGCTTGAAACCTTTATTGAGAGATTGAAAACCCAATTTCTTTTATCATTAACAGGCAATGTGCTACTGAGAATCTCATCATTCTCTCCCGGATATTTTTTTTCTCTTCCACTAACTTGTTGAGCTTATTTATTTGAGTATTCTTGGATTTTCTGAAAGCACTTGGTCTCGCTATGTTGAAGTTGTCAACCAGCAGTACATAATCTTAGGTGTTGATTCGATAAACAAAGATTCAATTATCAACCTCCACGACCACCACCCCATTATGTTACTGTTAAGGATTTTCACCCTGTTGGCTTGGTAAAATGTAGAAGCAATAAGGCCAGAAAAGTGACTGGCAAAAAAGAAAATCTGAGATAAAAGGCTAGATACATTAAACACACCTTACTCATCAACAATGATCCTCCCAAATTAATTGACATGTTCCTCAGGAATCTTGGGAAAAATATGACTGATATTAGTAACATAGGTGTTAATAGTGGTGACAATAATGGTGTCAATACTGTGAAGATAGGATTCAAAATTTCTACAGCATCATCATGCAAGAAAGGCACCTCAGAGACATTACTTAAGTTTCTCAATAATAATGGTGGGATATGAGTGGCATTTAAACGTACAAACTCGCTTGGGAACAATCTTTGCAGGTAAAATGATCCTATCGATCCAATCAAGCAGAATAACTGAGTTTACCGAATCCCTTACAACGAATGTGAGGGCAAATACACAGGTCAAAGTAGTCGACCAGGACCAACTAGGTTATCCTAGCACAAAAACCTAGCTAGGTCAAGCTTGGTAGATCCTAGTAGTGTGAGGAATTTAGGAAAAGGCTCATCCATAGCTATGCATGCGATTACATACAACTACACAAATAGGATGAGACAGGGTGAAAATCCTTAAAACTAACATTGAAGGGTGGAGGGAGAGATTGATAACTGAATCTTTGTTTATTGAATCAACACCTAATACATGCACCAACAGGAATAACTGAGCACCTGTTCCGAATGTATGGCAAATCCTACTAACAATCCCACAAAGAGATGAGGAAATTAGAACTATATAAAGGATATCTCAAAGTTGAATAGTTATCTTGGTATGATGACTATGGACAATAAAGTGTGTTGGAAAGGTAATCCAGTAAATAACACTGTTCCTTCATTGTGTGACATTCTTAATAAACTAACTAAAATGGAATTATATTCCTCTACATTACCTAAGTTCTACTTTTATATAAGTGAACAAAGATCCAGTGACTGATGTCTCCCTCCACTCTACTACACTAGTTACTAGATTGGTAATATTGGTACACTCTAATTTGACTGTCTGTCAGTATATACACAGCACTACTTAAGTTTCTATGTGGGTTTCTTATTTTAATGTAGTCTATCATTCTAACCAATCTCATGCGCTGTGCTAACGTGATTGACTACAATGGTCATCTAGTTGATAATACTGTATGATTGTGTGGTATATCAGACTATACGCATCAGCAAATAGAAATTAATAGCCCGTTGTACAAGGAGTATCTCTCCTATCTCAGTAGCTTTGTGGATAATGCTCTAACGTTTGAAGCGATAAGTGCTGGGTTTAGATTTCAATAGGAACGCCATTACTTCCTGTAATACAGTCTTATCCAGCTGATGAGTTCAAAGTAGGACGGAACAACCAAGGAATTGTTGATAGGACTACTTAAGATGGATTTATTAGATAAGTTGGTCTTAATAATATCAGGATAATGAGGATGGTCAGAGTTGAAGGAAACTATGTATCATGAGATGGTTCGAACTAAGAGCTGGTAGTTAATTCGAGTTGTACAGTCGGCATATCGTTCAGACAATAATCTACATGCTGTAGGTCCAATTTTTTCTTCAATTAGATGTCTTGTTCACTTCACATATAAAAACCAGTCTACCAAATAAAACTATTTTAGCCAACTTGAGTGAAATGAATTAAATGGGCATTGTTATTAATATTTGTCCTTTGGGTTCCTAATGGAACATAGGGCTTCAGTAGCACGTCTCAATTCCATTCTATTCTCTGCAATCTTGTGAACCTGGTTCCACGACAGCCCACAAGCTCTCATTTCTTCCCCGCACGACCTCCTCCATGTCACCCTCAGCACCGATGCTCAACTCGTCGTTTCCCATTTGGGTTCTACTTGAGTACCTGGCACCTGATGTCCCTGAATGGTCTTCTCAGTGTATGCCCAATCCATCTCCACATTCTTCTGCATATTTGTTGGGTGATAGGTTGTGATTTGGTTCGTTGTCAGCCTCGTTAGCCTCGCCTGGCATACCTGGCTTATAAAGACCTTGATTTATGAAATTACTACTATTATTATCATTATTATTTCCCAACCTATTTTGTTCCAATTTTTTTTATTTCAGCAGAAATAATTCACTGTTATAAAAAGAATCATATTGATCTAAAGATAACCGGTTAAATATTCAAGAAATGAAGGAATAAATAAGATAATTCATTGAAGTACATTTAAACAACTAGTGTCTGGTACGGTACTTTACATCTGTCTTGCCTAGAACATGATACATAGTATATAAAATAGCATACCTAGGCAAAGTAAAATACTGGAACATAATGGATTAGAAATAATTATGAACAAAAATCTTTCATGTTATACGTAACATAGAAAAAGTTATTTGGAATGAAACAAGTTGATTATACATTTGTTAAGGTAAAGCTTTACTGCTGGAAAGTATGAATAGTTTTAAAATATTTCGTATGCAAGTGTGCAAGTATGTGCATTCTTATATGTGTAGGTTGCGCAAAATAATCAGTAGTTCAGAAGAGATGTACTACACTGAATCGATTCAAAGAAGCATACTAATTATCTGTATGACTATTTCAGATAGCAGGAGTGATATCGCAGACTTGCACTGATACTGGGTGATGACTGAATTCGCCAATTTGAATCTTGCTGCTGCCCAGATTTTCATTTAATCATTCAATCATCACCTAGTTATCAATACAAGTCTTCCAAACAACGGCTGTCGCAGACAGTCAAGCTGATAAAATCGACTATATAAGAGATCCTATGAATATACTGACTCATCAAGAAAGATAAATGTCTCATATCATCTTATTCTAAAGTACTAATATAATTCTGTCCATCCATCCAGATCAACCTAGGACCGGGCATTACTGCGTAACACTCCGAGTTGCCACATCTCATATCACTACATCAAGCAACAAAGGCAGTGAGGTGCAACATGAAGATAAGAAAATTCAATCAAAACAAATATAAAGTACGAAAAGAGAGAAAGGAAGAATGAGAAAGTGGTGACATTCAGTATAGGGTCGTTAAAATGAGGATAATGTGTCCATACATCTGCGCCACTGACATCGGTTCTCAGCCTTATCCCTAGAGTCTCCAACCACTGGTTCCTCTTGTCCCGCTAACCCAAACCAACTAGTCTGCGTTACCCAGCATGGCTCAAACCAACAGTCAAAGACTTCATGCACTGGTGCCATGTTTTAGTCTGGCCACTCTGGGCCTTTATCCAGCCTGCAACTACTTCAGCCAACATTGTATTACGAGGCAATCGGTCACTAGGCATACGTAACACCTGTCCCAGCCAACCATCTCAGTCGATGAAGGTTCATAACCTTGTCAACCGACTTACCTCTTCTCCCTAAAACTCTACACTTGACTTCTCTATTACTCACGTGGCGACACCACAGAATACGGCCTGTACTACGAAGATAACGGTGGTCAAACACCTGAAGCCAGCCTTCTCATGTCTTCCAACTTCAATGGCCATGTTTCACAGCCACAGAGTATAAGAGAGCGGACTGTTGTGCAGTATACGCGACCCTTAACAGACAATCGGATATCACGGTGGCCCCACAGGTGGCGTAAGTTGACGAAAGCCAGCCAATCGAGCCTTTTGTATTTGTGCAGAGATTTCACCGGTTAGACCATTTCATTGAAATGTAGTCCCGAAACTGAAAAAATTCACTGTGTTGCAATGCTTTTTCCTCAATGTTAGATGGTTGTAAAAAACGATGAACTCAGATTGGTCACTTGCCGATATTCATCAGTCAAGTATGTGTGTAAGCTTTATGAAACTGTTGATCCCTCAAAGATCCAAACCTACATCACTCGGGGTTGTAACCAAAGATGATATCTTTTCAGTTTATTTTCATTCCAACAGTATTACATATAGTATCAGTCCTTAACTGTTCATCTGAGCGGTGTAAGGAAATGTAGAGTTCCCAGTTGAAGGCCGCATAGTGATATGCCTTAGAATAGATATCACGGGGGGCAGATGTATCCATAAAGCATCTTGATTTTAGTCATCATGCTGAGTATCACTACTGTCTTATTCATCCTAGATGTCTTCTTATGAACTTCTACTGTTTCTGACTGTTTTTCCTCCTTATTTCTTCATCTTTCATCTTAATCCATTCTCTTTCAGTGTCACGGGTGGCAACTTGGATCGTTACACAGTCATGTCAGATCTCATACTGGTATTATGTATCTATTTATAAGTAAGAGATAAGCAACTTTTTTCCAGCATTCGTGTAATATTACCTCTTGAATTAACTATCATCAACCAATCCCAAATAGGTTACAATCATGTAACTGAAGGAAGTGGTTATGTAAAGATAAGTTTATTTAAGATGATTACAGCAGGTAAACATGTATTATGAGGATGACTAACCAAGACAGTAGAACACAAAAGTCACCAGTTTATAAGCTATTAACTTAAATGTCTCCATTGAAGCAGGTCGTCTGATAAGCTCAGTTATCCTCCTTATATAATTCTAGAGCCTACTGTTGTAAGATTTTCATAAACAGATGAATTACTGCATTCACTTAAATCTTCGGTTAATATCACACAAAAAGGTGACTTATCATACTTTAGTTCCCTTGACAAATTTGAACAATGAAAGAACAAGGATATCTGCAGAATAAAATAACCTCATTCTGTTTTATAGCCTTTCATCAGCTTCAAACAGCCAACAATTGAAATAAAGAATAAGTAATAGTCAATGTATGAAATACTTTAAATATGTAGAAATAAATGAAGATTTGAAATCCGGGATTAACAATAAGGTAGTGAGCGAGTCAAGGGAACACAAGATTACTAGTTACAATTGTTAGTCGAAATCAGTAGCAACTCATATCTGTTGAGATAGAAAATCCTGGAGCTGTGGAGTGGGGGTACAATAAACGAAAATTAGTGTAAAAAGAGGATTGTCTAAGGGCTAATAAGTTATATAAGTACATGAAAAACTTAAAAATCGTTAAGTAATTAATAGTCAGTTAGTAATTAATGAAGAGACAATGCCAGTCTTCATTCATCTTGACTTCAGAGGTGATGATGAAAAAACAGAGGACTACACCTTGCTCTATCCAAGATATATCCCGTAGTGAAACTATCTCCCCGTTTCGAAATTCTCGCTCATTTGTACAATAAACAATCGAGATGTACACATGTATGTTACCCCCAATTGTGTGTTTCAATCCACGTGTATCTGCTTAAGCATTTACATTAGAAGAAGCGAAGGGAGGGTTTACTTTTGATATTTTGAATATGTCTAGAAGAGTCTACCATTCAGAAAGTATTTATTTCCAACAGTACAGTTACTAACTCCTTAGTGGTTACATGACATCAAGCAGATGCTTCGAACTTGTTCAAAATCATAAACAAAGAGAATAATTAAGATGCTAGCTTCACTGAGGCCATTTTAGTCAAACATCAGAAACCAGATTTGTGTTAATCATCAACTCCGTTGGTTAACTAATTTCTCAACCTACCATTTATTTGGACACGTCGCTGTCTTGTCATTAGATCTCCAGTTCACACTAGACATGGGTTCTAATTTAATCAGTTCTACACATTGTGCATTATTATATTTTGTTTTCTGATCATTACTAACCTGTCTTCTCATGACCTCTACAATCTCTTGTTCTACCGCAATCTAACCTTTACAACAACATTCATTCTAACAAGACATATATCAACTAAATATGAGATTCATGGTGATTTATTTCAAGATAGTATTTATGATAGACTGACATCAGTTGGAGAAACGTTACAAAATTGGGAGCACTGTACAGCTGTTTTATGTAAGTAACAGACTCCTTAGTAGTGTGACTTTACAACCTCTCTGAGGACCAAACTCAGGACCTTCAGAAGTAAGAAACTGCGGATCATTATAGATGTACCAAGTTACTGAGTAGTAGCGCATTTACCACAAAATCTGACAGTCTTAGGTGGGGTTATAGGTGTTCAGTGGCGAAAATTCCGATACAGAGACTAAACACCTGTTTCATGTCCCTATGTTTTCATTAATTCGCCAACTAGTGTCAGTCTACGACAAATATAACCTTGAAATATAAATTTATAATATGAATACAAGAGGCTTTAACTTAGTTTTAATACACAATGGATTCCCTAATATGCTACGTTTTTTCTTCGTTCTAATTAGTCTCACTAAAGTGTGCTCATATTTTGGAAGTTGAAGTCAACGTGAATGTTGTGTCCTGAGAATTAGGTACTAGGTAAACATAGGTTTAAGTCTAAGCTAATTAGATAACTAATCTCGGCAAGATTCGAACCAATGACCTAGCCCTCAACCAACTGAGCCGACTAGATCTTAATTTCGCTTTAATCACTAACGGTTTTCTTGAAATACTCATTTCTTATGAGAATTTTCTTTAAAAATCCAGTTATTATACAAAGGGTAATAATTTGATGAATAACATTGAATGATACTTGCCACCTTTGAAAAATGTTTGGGAACAAATTCAAATAAGACAGATATGCAGGTATTATACGGAGCTGTTGATAGGTTCAAATGTCTGAACCAATTCATATGTGTGTTCAAGTTGTCAGTTGAAAAGAATATCTGAATGATAAACTTCTCAAAATTACTGAAGAAAATACTGCTACTGATATCAGTGTGTAGATCTAAAATACATGACTCAGAGTTGCTAGTAGGTGTACGCTTACACTAATGATTAGTTTTGAAAGAACATCAATTGATGGGATTAAACTTTAGTGACGGTCAGTCACGTTTCGAATATGCACTGACCAATCCGATTTGAGTGAATGAGGGATAATGTAATTATTGAGAAAAATGTATTTTATTTGCTATTTATGAACATGTTTTACGTGAGGAATAAAGATATTGGATTTCTAATAAGTTTATCATCTTTAAAACTATACTGTTGTCTGTATTGCTGTTCATTCACTAACCCCATAACATATCCCTTCATGAGCCTGCTAAAGATTTTAGAAACTTTCTAAAACGACTCCACATATTTTCAGCTTTGTTTGTGTGCACTCCAGCTGCCCAATCAACTAAGTTCTTCTGCTGAACAATAACTTGATGAGTGTAACCCATTCCAGATAACGATATTTACAACTTTCGAGCATCTGTGCATATTCTAGTATACTATACTACTCATTTCCTATAACTTGCAGTATAGTTCTTTCTAAGCTATCTCTTGTCTGCTGAAAGTGTCCTTTGTATTTCAGTTGTATGTACCAAGAATCTGTGATTTATCAAGACATATGTATGTAACCTAACTAGTCCTGTTTCAATCACTTTCCTTGATCATATTTATGTTTGTGAACAAGATATTCATTTATTTCACCACGTTACCTACTCTACTAATCTTCATATCCAACCTGCATATTATTTTGGTGGAAATATCTCTGCAGTATTGATACCGCTGCACTGAAGAAACTTCATTAACATCTGTCACAGCTTCTACTGATATTAGTATTTATTGACATACTTGTTATTCTCTGTTGTTTTGTTAAATCGAATTGTTCGACGTCTGTTAGCATATGGGCTCCTATGCGGATACCTCGATATTGCCTGAATGTTAATTATGATAAATTGGTTGGTTGTGGCTGGCAGGAGAATCCAGGACGCACATTTCGTCCTATTTAGGACTCGTCCGCTGGATGTACATGCACCCCAGTGATGTTATTCCCACTAGGACTCGAACCTCGTGCTCATCGCTTCAAACGCCAAGGCGTTATCCACTATGCCACGGAGGAACGATAGCCACTTCTTGTACAACGGGTAGTAGTTATTGCAATTTATTGACATACTTGTTATTCTCCTTTCTTTTGTTGGATCGAGTCCCAGTGGGAACAACATCACTCGGGTGCAGGTACATGCAGCTGACGAGTCCCAAGTGGGACGAAACGCGCGTCCTGGATTCTGTAGCCACAATCAACCAATTTATCAAAAATAATTTAGTACTAAAAACATTATTTGCTGGAGATATAGATGAGATCATTTGAAAACGATCCTATTCTTAAAGATTTCTTCTAGTAACACTGGGACAACGAAAGATGAAACCATCTATTTTCTCACTATTAGATATGCAATCTATTACAAAACCATGTTCACAATTCAACTTCTGGCAAACAATCTAACTTGTAGAAAATAAACCAGAACATGATCTTTGCTATAATTCATCAAAGGTCTATGTAGAGTTAACAGTATAGTAAATGGACATCATGAATGACTTTGAATACAGCATCTGCAAGCCTGATTGGTCATTCTTAAGGTTTCCCGTTACTAAGGCTTTGTTCTACTAACTAATTGCTCTCTGTAAACTTTTGAACCTGTTCCATGACAGCCCACAAGCTCTCATCTCTTCCTCACACCATCTCCTCCGTGTCACCGTCGGCGCCGACGCCCAACTCGTCGTTTCCCATCTGAGTTCCACTCGAAGGAATGGCCTGGCGCATGACGTCCCGAATGGTTTTCTCAGTGCATGCCCAATCCATCCTTTGAAATTATAGGAAAGTTTGTCTCAGTTTTAAGTTAACGTGGATAGTAATATCAAGTGCTCACAATTTTATTCAATATCATTTAACTTCTATGAAGTAAGATGTTCTCATGTCTTAATCAGGTCTTAAAAATAATCACTAGCTTCTTTACAGTGAAATATCAAAATAACTCGGAGATATGTAAACATGATGTTATTTTTTTACCATTCCACGATACTTCTAAATTCTTATACTTGCTGTCTCACAAGTTTTTGATACATATCGCATACTACACATTGAAGCTGTAGCTTATTGGTTCAGGCAGTTGACTTTCAATCACTAGGTCACAAATTCACATCCTACTTAGCATACCAACGTTTGGGTAGTCAGGTAATATTATTAGTCATCACACTAAAGATGTGGCTCATTACCTACTGCAAAAATGTTTACGTGGTTGTTGAGTGTAGTCCCTTCCATCTTTCATTACGCTACGAGCACAAGTAATGATTATCAACTGAATCTTGTACAGCTAGAATTACCAGTTCCAGTTAGTAACAACATAAATAATCCTATTATTGGTTAAGTTATACTTTGTCATTTGTATGCTAGAAAGTATGTAAAATGAAACACTTAGAGAGAAAGTCATGAAAACTACAAACTTAAGATTCATTGTTGAGTGGTTAATCATCAGTAGCATAAAATTGGAGTCTAGTTCTTGTGCTTGCTACCTTGAATTAACTAGCACCTTAGAGATCCAAATCTTTTGTATTCATTATCCGAGTCAGAGACATTATCAGTTAGCTGTTCCACTCTCAACCAGTCATTGTAAGACAAGACGAAAGTACATTACTCAGTTAGCAACCATTTCATTTAGTCTAGTTTCTAAAGTCAGAGGTATTTTATCAACCAAGTTCATCACTATGTCAGCTACCTCCGGCAAGTAACACTTGGAATATCAGGATAGGAACTTTTCTTCTTAAGTGTCAGATTCTAAGGTTCAATCAGTTGTTTACTCCACATGGATAACACTTTTCCTATCCAAATATATAAATTCAACCTTTTTTAAAGAAATACTTATAAAAGTTATCAGTAGATAGACATAAAAATGTAGGCATCAGAACCATTTTTCAGTCCGACTGAAACCATTGTGGAGTATTGATCTAACTTCAAGGTGTAGTTCTTGTCAAACAGGAACAACTGATGCATAGGTCATTGAAAATCTCACCTTAGTTGCGAAGTATTATTGATTGCAGAGTGATTCTTGAAATTTCTTCCTCATACCATCTCACCCATGTCACCCTCGCCTCGGACGCCCAACTCATTCTTTCCCATTCCGGTCCCACTCGAAGAACTGGCCTAGCCTGGAGCATGATGTCCCTGAATGGTCTTCTCAGTGTATGTCCAACCCAGTCCAATCCATCTCCACTCTCTTCCTCTGTATATTTTTTGGACGATAGGTTATTGGTTGGTCCGTTGTCAGACACAGTTCCTTCTTGCTTTTTCTAACTATTCTGGCAATCTCATCGATCTTCAGTATCGAGTGAGCGTAGGCAACAGATTTTGATATATGTCTGTAATTTGTTGGAAATGTTTTTTGTAACGCACCAACTCTCTCAACCATCACATACAAGTACTGACTTACTTGACTGAATTAGTGTTGGGAATCCGGATATTGTTCACTCTTTACGCTGAGTGGAGTGCATTAGATCTCCACACTGATTGTTTCAGGTTAATGAAGGCCTGTCTTCCTGTCTTTCAGATCCTGGCTTTGACGTCCTCATCTGTGCCGCCGCCGCCGCCTATAGTTGAAAAGATGCTGCCTAGGTAGGTAGGTGAAAGAGACAACTTCTTTTACATTTCTCCCATTCATGATGATTGGTGCGTGTTGTTGATACTGTTGTTGGTTGGGTACCATCATCACCTCTGTCTTCTCTACGTTCACCAGAATTCGGTCCGTCTTTGCTGCCTCGCCTCTTCTGACAACCTATTAGTTTTCGCCTGTAGATCTTTGAGTTTGTGCGACAAGACATTAGACGTAAATCATCATTGGGGAAATCCAAATCTTCCAGAAGGTTTTCATCGGTCTAGCGTATGCCCTTCTTCTCGCTCCTCACAGTTTGTTGCATGATTCAGTCCAGTCCACTACAATCGGAAAGACCATGGGCAACCTTGTCTTACTCCTGTCTTCACTTCAACGGCTTCACTGAACTTTCCACTGTGAATCACCTGGCATGTAGTATCACATAGCATATAGCTGTTGAATGAGGTTAGTAAAGGTTTGTTGTACTAAAACCATCGTGTTGAAGTAGCTTCCAAATTACTTCTCGGTTAATGAGTGTGTAACAAACTGTCAATATAACTGTCGGTTAATTACATTTATTGTTTTTACTTCTTAAGGCTATTACAAATAGTAAATACTAATGTATGGCTTTGGAAATGTTATACTGTATAGAAATATTCATTTCTCATTCCAGCTGGGGATCTTGGAGACCTATATAATTCAAAAATGATGTCTGTCAGCCTAAAATGACGACTTTTGTATCCTAATTTAGCGAATCAAAGATAATATGATTCTCACAAGGTTTTAGTCCTGGAGGGAGTTATACGTCATGAATTATAAAGGAAAAAATAACTAGACCGTTCCAAATCCATACAGTACCTCAGTCAGTGTTAATTTATGAAAAACGTTAATTTGAACACTACGTATAAGTCAAAACTGGATAACATAATGTATA
Organism: Heterobilharzia americana; assembly: GCA_944470555.2. NCBI lineage: Eukaryota > Metazoa > Platyhelminthes > Trematoda > Strigeidida > Schistosomatidae > Heterobilharzia > Heterobilharzia americana. Next base: position 3,098,515 of record OX104128.1, on the reverse strand, counting down.
CTGCAGATGGAAGTTGGAATTCGACTATTCGCCAATGTCATTATGTTAGATGAGAGTTATCCTGATAGTGAACAGAATTTACAATGTTATACTGCAAATTCAATGTGTGAGAAACCAAACGATAGAATTTAGGCAGAGTAATAAAACTAGTTCACTAGTTACTAGCCGGTCCTAAGCCCGAGTAAAGAGGGAAGGTTGGCGTAGGGCTAGCAACCCTACCCCGTAAAACCAATCCAACATGGAATATCCCAACTATGTTTGAAACTAGCAAGGTAGCCCAGATTGCAAAGGAGATGAGAAGGTATCACATTGAAGTGCTTGGAATATGCGAAGGCAGATGGAATGGAAGTGGACTCTCCAAACTGTCAACTGGAGAATCAATAATCTACTCAGATATTGTCACCCAGACGACAACCACGAGCACACTGAGTTTTGGAGTGGCTATCATGATGTCCCCTTCTAGAGCATCAGAAGGCTCTCATGCAGTGGGAACCAATCTCCTCCAGGATCAGGATCATAACAGCAAGGTTCAACTCAAAAGGAATGAAAGTCACAATCATTCAATGCTACGCTCCAACAAATAATGCAAATCAAGAGAAGAATGAGGAATTCTACAGACAACTGCAATCAGTACTGGACAAGACCTCATCCTAGATGGCGACATCAAAATCCATTCTAATGAGTGGGGGTGACATGAATGCCAAACTGGGAGCAGACAACACAGGAAGAGAACTAACCATGGGTCAAGAAGCACTCAGTGAAATGAACGAGAATGGAGAACTGTTTGCAGGATTCTGTGCATTCAATGATTCGGTGATTGGAGGCACTGGGTTCAAGCACAAGGATTCCATAGATGGACACACTACACTGAAATCAGATTGACTTCATCTCAATGTGCAGAAAGTGGAGACGTAGTCTACTTGACACTAGGTCAAGAAGAGGGGCAGATGTAGGTTCAGACCACAATCTAGTGCAAGGAACCTACCTTCCAAATCAAGTTGAAAGCCTTCAAGGAAGCTGGTGATAGACCTCAGTTCAAGTACAACACTCAGAAACTGAAGGATGAAACTACAAAGGAAATCTTCACGGCAGCCAGCCATAAAGACAAAATGGGAGATGTTGAGGAACATCCCCAAAGAAACCTGTGTGGAACAACACTGGAAGTCTTTGAAAGCTATGTGGAGAGAAACCTGCACAGCCGTATTAGGAAGGAATAAGAAAGAAGATAAGGAATGGATCTCGACGGATACATGGAAGCTGATAGAGGAGGGAGAGGAGGATGGTGAAGCAGAAGACAAACAATTGCAAGGATGAACAACGAGAAGAGGAACTGAGTACAATGTATAAAAGACTGCACTGGACAAAGAAGTGAAGAAGAGTGCGCGCAAAGGCAGAAGACACTTCCATGACACACTGGCAAGTGAAGCAGAACAGGCTGCAGGTAGGAGAGACAGACCTGACAACACTGTATCAAATGACCAGGTTACTTGCTGTCTGGGAAGAGATCAACACAGATGAAACCAATAAAAGATTACGAAGGGAATCTAATTACCGAAGAAGAGAAACAAAGGAAACGATGGGCTGACCACTTTAAAAAGCTTTTGAATCGACCACTACCTGTACTTCGTCAGAAATAACACCTGCAGCCACAGAACTACAAGTGAACACAAATCCTCCGACGAAAGTTGAAGTCCTGAAAGCCATAAAGCTACTGAACAGAGTATAGAATGGCAGTCACCCACTTACCTCAACTTGTCCACTTTGAAAAAGCCTTAGAAAGCGTCAACCGAGGAGTAATTTGACAGTTGCTTCAACACTACGGAATACCACAAACCTTTATCATTCTCATTCAACAACTATATGAAGACACCATATGCAAAGTATTTCACGATGGGAAGCTCAGTGATGCCTTTGAAGTGAAGACAGGAGCAAAACAAGGCTGCTGCCTACCATCACCCATGATATTCCAGATTGTGGTGGACTGGATCATGCAACAAACAGTGAGAAGCGAGAAGAGGGGTATACGCTGGCTGAACCGGGGAAAATATCCTGGAAGATTTGGATTTCGCTGATGACTTGTGTCTAATGTCATGTCGCACAGACCGAAGATCCACAGGCGAAAACTAACAAGTTGACAGAAGAGGCAGGGCAGCGAAACCGGGACTTCAAGCGAACGTAGAGAAGGTAGAGGTTATGAAGATACCCAACCTACGTCACCACCACAACAACAAACACCAATCACCATCAACAAGAGAAACTTGAAGGAAGTGACCTCTTTTACCCACCAAGTATGGCAGCATCGTTTCAACTACATTCGGCACAGGCACAGATGAGGATATCAAAACCAGGATCGGAAATACAGCAAGACAGGCCTTCATTTAACTGAAATAATCACTGTGGAGATCTACTGCACTCCACTCTGCATAGAGTGTGGACAATATCCGGATTTTAAACATCAATTCAGTCAAGTAAGTCAGTGCTTCCATGTGATGGTTGAGAGACTTAGCGCGTTACGAAAGGCATTTCCAACAAACTACAGATATACATCACATCAACAACTGCCTACGCTGGCTCGTTACTGAAGATCGATGAGATGGCGAGAATGATGAGAATAAGCAAGAAGGAACTGTGTCTGGCAACGAACTAACCAAGAATCTATCGCTCAACAAATATGCACTGTCAGGAAGTGTAGATAGATTGGGCATGCACTGAGGAGACCATTGAGAGACATCACGCTGCAGGCCAGGTACTCGAGTGGAACTCAGATGGGAAACGACGAGTTGGGCGTCGGAGACGAGGGTGACATGGAGGACATGGTGTGAGGAAGAAATGAGAGGTTGTGGGGAGTCGTGGAGCCAGATTGAAAAGATTGCGGATATAGTGCGGAGTGGAATGGAGATGTGTTACCGAATCCCTATGTTCCACTAGGAACCCAGAGGACAAATAATGATATAATAATAAACCAATAAAACGTGGTATCGATCACTGATGCATTCGGTGTCTATTAATGTGATTTACTGGCTAAAATATTTGCCTTCCATATTCGTCTTTTGAATTGGAATAGAATCTTATGGTAAAGGTAATTGCATATTATCACCAGAAGCTGATTTACATTAGAGAATCAAGTATCGATTATCTTAAGATATATATCAATCAGTCAACCATTCATTGTACTTTAAGTTACACTACAACATTGTTTCATTAGTTACTGTGTTATTAAATGATATAGTTTAGTGAAAATAATAATAATAATAATGACTTTATTCTGAAAGCTATTTTAGGAATACTCTACATAATTTTAAGCATTTCATATAGCATCAGCTCAACAGAGGTAGTGTACAAGTATACATAGCAAAATGAAAATACATAGAAATTACATGAAGAAAAGATAAGAATATTCACTCTATTTACAACCTTGTTGAAAATGCATAGTTAATTTAGGTTGACAATTAGCATTACCAATTAGATTCAGAATACATAAATAACACCAGATTGTGTACTTATCAATTAATTTGCCTTCAAAGCTGAAACTGATTAGTTAGTTCATTTCTAATACTTTCTTCATCATACAGCAAATAAGCTAAATACATACAGTATTGTAGAGTTTTTACACTTATTAGTATGTTCATAAAGTCTTATTTACTTGTTCCTGGTCTTTCCAGATAACTGACACGTAAAAGAGCTTCAAATAAAGAGGATGCTGGTCATCTGATAAAATAACTTCTACCAAATGTTTATATGAGTTAATAAGTTTGCTGATAACTGTTTTAACTAGAAGGTTAAGAGGTAGATCGATAGTCCTGCACACAATATATAGCGTAGTCCCTTTTCAGTAACCCAGGAAAGAATAAAGGTGAACAGGAGAAGAGAACAGGCAAGATGAAGGAGTTTATAAAACACAAGAGGAGAGTCTGCGTTATACCAGTTAGGTGGAAAATTCTTTTGGAAATGAATAAGCTACGGGAGTAGAAAGAAAGGTCTGAAGAAAAACACATGCTGAGATGAATCATAGTTGTAACAACTATCAATAGAACAGGAATAATGAGAACTAAGCAGTTTACAACGATAATGTTCACGTCTGAAACTAAAAGTCTATAGTCTGACATTTAGAAGAACTAGGCATAAGACTATTCACCGTGAACCAATGTCTAACAGTAGATAGGAAATCGTTCAGTTGAGAACAATCTACTGAAGAGGAGAAAGATACGAAAACTGTTAGGTTATCAGCATATTTGATGAAGTTGATACTAGTTGCACCAAGAAAATGAAAAGATCGAGCAAAAGAACGTCTCCTTGGGGAACACCAGATATTTTCTAAATGTTTTTCTAAAATCACTTCAATTTACCAAGAACATTAGTTGATTGGCTAATTTTAACATCACTAAGAGAATAAACATTCAAAGTATAAACATAATCATTTTTCTAACTATTCTGATCACATTTTGGGTAATTAGATTATGGAGTGTCTTTTTTTCTTCTATGAGTAGTATCATTTAGCTCAAGTTAGAATAGACAGTTGTTCTGTGTGTCAAGCCAGGTAAGATACCATACCGATTCATAAAGAAAATCTCTATGAATATACAGAAAGTACATATAGGATTTATTGATTTATTCTAATAGTACTTAGATGCAGATCTGCTATGCATTGGGTATGTTAAACACCTCGATGATATGTTCTGCTACATAGCTATATGAAAATAGTACTTTGTGGTTGATTTCATGAGTTAACTATGAGCACTGGATCAATGATGCTGTTCATTGCTTTTTTTTCTAAAAATAAAAAGTCCAATAATCTATTATTATCAATATTTGTCCTTGGGTTCCTAGTGAGCATAGGGATTCGGTAACACATCTCCATTCCACTCCGCACTATATCCGCAATCTTTTCAATCTGGCTCCACGACTCCCCACAACCTCTCATTTCTTCCTCATACCATCTCCTCCATATCACCCTCGGCACCGATGACCAACTGGTTGCTTCCATTTTGGATTCCACTCAAGGGCCTGACCCGGTGCGTGATGTCCCCAAATGGTCTTCTCAGTGCATGTCCAATCCATCTACACTTCCTTCTCCTGCATATTTGTTGAGCAATAGATTCTTGGTTAGTTCGTTGCCAGACACAGTTCCTTCTTGCTTATTCTCATCATTCTCGCCATCTCATCGATCTTCAGTAACGAGCCATCGTAGGCAGTTGTTGATGTGATGTATATCTGTAGTTTGTTGGAAATGCCTTTCGTAACTCGCTAAGTCTCTCAACCATCACATGGAAGCACTGACTTGACTGAGTTGATGTTTAAAATCCGGATATTGTTCACACTTTATGCAGAGTGGAGTGCAGTAGATCTCCACACTGTTTCAGTTAAATGAAGGCCTGTCTTGCTGTATTTACGATCTGACTTTGATATCCTCGTCTGTGCCGCCTGTTTGTTCAAGTTTAGTAATGAGTTATTTAAATCAGAGAAATACAATGAAACCATGGAGGAATTTCACAGCTATATTCTCTTTCCTTGTAATATTCTCACTTCACATTGTAGATCATACACACGTTTGTATTGACACCAGTTTACTTATTGTTTACTTGATAATGGTTAGCAGGGGAACCTAAGACATGCTTTTTATCTAAAAGGGAAACTGGTCAGTTGGGTTTACTTTCACCTCAGCCATTGATATTGTTCACATTGAAACTAGAACTTGTGAACACATTCTACTTCATGTACAATATCTTTGTCCGTTATGTTGAAGTTTAAAGCTACGATGGTTTAAACAGTTTTATTCATTCAATTGAGTTGATAATCATATTCTATCTATGAGTTTGGCTGTAAGTAAACAAAACAACTTTTCAATTCACCAATCACTCTTGATCTGATGAATGTGTGAATAATTTTCAATTCTTTACATTTTCTTAGTGATATATATTGTATCATAAAGTGGTATTCATCATGAGATGTACACTATCGAGGAGTTCCACAATAGGACAAGAAAGCTGTCCAGCCCTCCCAGTTTTCCAGTTGATAACGAAAACCATCTTCAAATCAATCAATCTCTACAAACGTTTAAACAGAATAGGCTATATTATCATTTGATTATTTGATATAGCTGTAGTTTGGTAGACTAGTATTTATACTGGTCGCCGGTTCGAATCCAGCTGTGGTGCAGATTTTCATCTCACCTTCGATCATCACCTAGTATAAATATGTTATATTGTTTGTTTATGTATCATCATACAAGTGTATCGATTAACTTTCTACAGTATTTACTGATGTTAACACCTATTCATTACTTTTCTTTCTTATAGCTATCATTTATTCGATGCATTCGAGTCTGCAAACACAATGGAGTATTTAATACTTGGTAACAACATTATACACTTCCGTTAATTGGTGTCAATAGTCAAGTAATTGGTGTTTTAGACATTTTTTCTTTAGACAAGTTAAACGATTATCAACTGGAGTATTTATATCAAGTTACAAAACTTTTGCATGAAGGTTATGTAGAATTAATCAAGTATACAGGTGTATCTACGACTGGTCAGTATACAGATGTCAGTGTTGAAGATTCCAGGATATCGACAAAACAGAAACAGAGTAAAGATACTGAAAAGTTAAGAGATGTTAAAAGTGATTGGTTGGATGATAATAACAAATTTACACCACAAAGAATTCAAAGGAATCTAACAAAAATGGAGTTGAATCTGTTGGCACTAAGAATCGATAAAAATGTAAGTTTTCAACAGGAGAAACAACTTATAATGACTCCAGAGTTTATTTATGTTAGGCTCCTGGTTCGATTTCCATCTCCTCATATACCAACAGTATAAATCCTTAAGGTTGCTTAATAAACAGTGTATAAAGCATTTGGTTAAGCTTGATCATTAGTATCTATGTAAGACCAGTGTTTTGAACTTGATAAAAATCTACTACTACTCGAAAGGAGTCATCAAAAACAGCCAGTAAAGTCACAAGGTTATAGTGGCTAGAAGGTCAACTCAAGGCCATCAAAAATTGCTTATAGAATTGCAATAAACAAATAGTAGACCAAGAAATGAGTAAACTGTTTTAGGGAGATTACGACGTAGGTTAGATTAGAAATTGAATGTATCTCTTTTGAATGCTAAAGCCTCTGCTGTATTAAGTTGGCGAATAAGCACTCCGCTCGAAATGTTTCACTTCACTTTATCAAAGGCTTTGAAAGAAGACTGTTGCGGAGCACAGTGATCAAATTTAACTTAATGCTGAAGAATAGAGCCGTTGATGGCATTAAATTCTCCTTTAAATGGCCGTGCAGGATAATTTTATATATGCGTTTGGATAGAACATGTTTTGTGTCCTATGTAACCATCTCTACAAGAGCAGGTGGTCCAAAGCGGTAGTTTATCTTTTACACACCCTTAACTCAGTTGCTGATTAGAGGAAACCATCCGAAACTGAGTGGAAAAGAAGGTCTTCTTCAGTGTTTTGTACAATCGATTGTTCACTATCTCTGCTGCTAATGTATCTCTTTTGAATCCAATAACGATCAATAGTGTCATTTTTGGAACCGTAGAAGTTCCTGCTTGGAAATGCTTAAGCCTCATGTTCCTCTTAATGAATCTTTGGGGGATAACCATTCCCGATGAATAGTCTCTGAAGTATTTCCAACTTCTATTTACTGCATCATCCGTACAAATTCTTCTAATTTTTTGCACAGTGAATGAATTCGATTTCTTTTCTTGACTAGAGGAACCAAACCTTGAAAATGAGTATATGAACCATACCAGGTTTGTTTTCTGTAAATCAATCTTCTTAGGAAGTCATCATGTCTTCTTTTCAATAGGACGTCAACGAAGTGGACTTATGAGTTATCTTCAGTTTCCATGGTAAATTTAATTGACTTGTGATGTTCATTGAACTTTCATAGTATTTCTTGAAGGTTACTATCCTCCTCATAGATGATGAAAGTTTCATACATGTATCTCTTATATAGATGGAACTAGTCGATCAATGGTCGCAATTTACTGTTTCTAGATAGGTAATGAAGTAATTAGCTAAGAGAGAACCCAATGGTGAATCCATTGCTACCCCATCTGTTTATCGATAAAGTTCACTATTCTTTATAAATTGTATATTGAAGGTACATAGTAAAATCAATTACTTCAGAAAATCTTTGAGAATCCTAATTTCATAATTATCACATAGAAAGCAGATTTTTCCCCTCAAAAGGATACATTTGAAGAGCCAACGGATGACCAATGATAACATACGTTTACCATACACATTGACATTTCTTATGAAGTTAATGAATTCGGAGTCAGATGTACCATTAATCGGATTCTTCACTGACTGAAGGATTTAGGTTAAGCAGTTACCAACACTATGATTTGATGAACTGTTCATGTAAAGAATTGGAAAAGAGAAACTTCTTTCACATGAACTTTGGGAAGACAATGGAGTGAAGGTAGTATCTCTTATCCAACTACTATATACGTATTCGTTGCCCAAGAACATTGATATAACATAGCTACACTGTTGTTCATCATGAATTAACTTCAGTATCAGAATCCATGACTTTCAATCAGCTTTCTGATATCTTATGCATTAGAATGTCTTTATCCATGCCATCCTTTGTTATTACTGTATTTTACCATCTTAGGTCTATTCAAAAGGATACTTCTAATTGGTTTTTCGTCAAAATCGTGTATTGATAAAAAAAAAAGTCATTAAAAAATTATTACCACCACGTAACTTATGTTAGTGTTACCTTATTTATTATTATTATTTGTCACTTGGGTTCCTAGTGGAACATACGGCTTCACTACCACGTCTCCATTCCACTCTCTTCTCTGCAGTTTTTTCAACCTCGCTCCATGACTGCCCACAGGCTCTTATTTCTTCCTCACATGATCTACTCCATGTCACCCTCACCTCGGACGCCCAGCTCGTCCTTGTCCATCTGGGTTCCACTCGAGCGACTGGCCTAACGCGTGATATCCTGAATGGTCTTCTCAGTGCATGCCCAATCCATCTTCACTTCCTTCTACTGCATATGTGTTGGGTAGTAGGTTCCTGGTTGGTTCTTTCACAGACACAGTTCCTTCTTGCTTATTCCCACTATTCTGACCATCTGATCTTCAGTATCGAGTGAGTGTAAGCGGCAGTTGTTGATGAATATCTGTAGTTTGTTCGAAATGCTTTTCGTGACTCTCCAAGTTTCTGAACCATATAGCAGGACTGACTTGACTGACGTTGGTGTTGAAAATCCGGATGTTGTTTACGCTTTATGCTGAGTGGATTGCAGTAGATCTCCACACTGGTTTCACGTTAATGAAAGCCTGTCTCGCTGTATTTCCGATCCTGGTTTTGACATCCTCATCTGTGCCTGCCTAGATAGGTGAAAAAGGTTACTTCCTTTAGATTTCTACCGTTGATGGTGATTGGTGCTTGTTGTTGTTGGTTGTGTATCTTCATCACCTGTCTTTTCTACATTTACTTGAAGTCCCGTTTTCGCTGCCGTGACTCTTTTGTCAACTTGTTAGTTTTTGCCTGTAAATCTTCGAGTGAACATTGTGCTGAAATTAAATCGAACTGTCGAGTTTTAAATAGAATGAAACGCGTATCCTAAATTCCTTCGCTAGTTAGTTCATTGTCAATCAAATTATACATGGAAGTTACGAACAACATACTGAGTTAGCCAATGAAATTATGACAAGCATTTATCGAATCAGTTAGGTGAAAAGTTAATAAATTTTCAGGATTAACCGTGTTTCAGACATATATGATAAAATCACCCGTTTTATTATAAAGCTAATAGAATTTTCATGATGTTTATACAACTATTTATATAATTATTGGTCATGATAGTTCAACTATTCAATAAAATTTTGTTTAAATGAATGTAACTTTTATTTGGCAATAAATTAAATCATAAACTAATATTTTTTTCTTTCTTTTCAACTACATTTTGTTCTTCTTTGATTAAAGCTTTTCAATGATATTAAGCAATACAATTTTCAACTTACTAACTCTGAAACTTACATAATATGGTGTACAATAATTTTAATCTATCCTTATCATGAATATGATCCATTGAATGAAGAAAATATTTTGAAACAATTAGATTTAATAAAGGATAATATTTATAAATCAATCATAGAATATGATCCTTTCTGTCATGAAAAGTATTCATCAAGCTTAAAAGTGAATCAATTATATGAACTTTTAGAAAGTAAGTTTTTATATAGGTGATAAAATTTACTGAATGAGCCAATAATATAGGTTACAATTCGATCCAAAATAACACCGGAAAATTAAAGATATCATAAGAAGTGGCTATCGTACTCCAGTAGCCTAATGGATAACACTTTTAGTGTAGGACTTGAGTCTCAGTGGGAACAATATTATATACTGTAGTCCAGGTACATCCAGCTGACGAGTCCTACGTAGGACGAAACGAGCATCCTGGGTTACTTCTACTAGCTACTACTAATCAAAATCATTTTAAATAGGATTCATTCTTTGACAGTTTTCATCAATTATCGAACTGCATAAAGTATGGTAAACTTTGGCTGAAGTATATTAAATGATTAGTGCTCTGGTAGGACTTTTCTGCTAATACAGTTGATTTAGTGCATATCTACCATGAAGATTTTGAGGTGAGGACGCTTCGTGTGTAACAGGAGTTGTTTAAACTTTTTATAGGCTTAGAATAAACGGACCTGCCGAAAAATGTAAACATTCAAGTAATTTGGTAGGTGGGATCGCTGTAAAACTGTAAACGTGTAATCAGAACGAAAAGGCTGCTGTCACAAACCATTATTTTACAACGGTCTATCAACTAAGAACTTATCGAAATAGTAGCGAATGTAAATGTAGCAGGGGAATAGTTCAAGTCAATGCACTATATACTACTAATATTGTCATTAGTGTTCCTATCCACTCCAAACAAAAATCCACCCCCAAAATCTTGGAGAGACTAAAAAATGCTCTGCATTCAAAACTACCACCGGAACAAGGTGGCTGGATTCAGGAACAATAAATCATGTGAGCATCAAATTGCAACCCTACGCATCATCATAGAACAGAGCATAGAATGACAGTCAACTCTTTACATCAACTTCATCGATTTTGAAAAAGCCTTCTATAGCGTCGACCGACAAGTAATTTGGAAACTGTTTCAACACTATGGAGTACCACAAACCTTTATCAACCTCATTCGCCAACTAAATGCTACATGATACCACATAGCAAGTGATTAACAATGGAAAGCTCACTGACGCCTTTGAAGTGAAGACAGGAGTAAAACAAGGCTGCCGACTACTATCATGCATAATCTTCCTTATTGTGGCCGACTGGATTGTGCAACGAACTGTGAGGAACAAGAAGATAGGCATACGATGTTAGACCGATGAAAACCTTCTGGAAGATTTGGATTTCGCCAATGATGATTTACGTCTAATGTCTTGTCGCACAAACTCGAACATCTACAGGCGAAAACTGCCGAATTGAGCGAAGAGGAGGGCAAGGCAGCAAAGACGGAAGTTCCTTCAGATGAACATAGAGAAGACAGAGGTGATGAAGATACCCAACCAACAGCGCCATCAACAACAAGCATCAAACACCATCAACAGGAGAAACCTAAAGGAAGTTGTCTCTTTCACCTACCGACCTGGCCAGCATTGTTTCAACTATACAGGCAGCAGTGGCGGCACAGATGAGGATGTGAAGGGAACCAAGACCTAAAAGACAGCAACGCAGGCCTTCCTTGATTAATCTGGAATCAGTGTGGAGATCTACTGCACTCCACTCTGCATAAAGCGTGAATAAAATCCGTATTTTCAACACCAACGTCAAGTCAGTGCTACTATGTGATGTTTGAGAGACTTGGTGCGTTACAAAAAGTATTTCCAACAAACTACAGATATACATCACATGAAAAGCTGCCGCCTATGCTCACTCGATACTGACATGGAAGATCGATGAGAAGGCCAGAATAATGAGAACAAGCTAGAAAGAACTGTGGCTGATAACGAACCAACCAACAAACTATCGTCCAACAAATTTGCAGAAGAAAATGAAGATGGGTTGGACTGGACTAGACATACACTGAGAACACCGTTTGGGGACATCACGCGCCACTCCAGACCAGGTCTTCGAGTGGGACCTAAATGAAAAAAGCACGAGTTGGGCGTCTGAGAGTGACATGGGTGGGATGGTGTAAGGAAGAAATGAAAGATTGTGGAGGAGCCAGGTTGGAAAGACTGCAGAGAAGACAGTGAAATGGCGATGCGCTAATGAAGGCATATGTTCCACTACGAACCCAGGTGACAAATAATAATAATAACAACTGCCATTAGTATTATATTAAATACTCAGTAAGCATGCTTAGTTTGATATGATAAATGTTTTTAAATTTTACCAGAGAAAAAATTTAAATTTAATGCCTAAAACTAATAATCCCAGTAAACTTTGTTAAGCTTAACCTAAAAAATTAGTGCTTAGCATCGTTATTGCTTCCTATTAGAAACCATTCTAAACTAGTCAATTCCTATGAATGGAAAGGAAAACTCAATGACATACGTATACTAGAAGATGATTAGGTTCAATGCAATAAGCCATTATGCTAAGATATTAATCAATATGGCACTGGAGGCAGTTGGAAATCAAGCTGAATATTAGTCCAGAATTTACTCAGGAAACTAGGGTATCAATCGATGAGATCATGTCTTCAGATTTGAGTTGTTTTGGACTGAAAAGTGGAACGAAGAACAGACGGTGGTTTAGATACTATCATCTACAGGAAACCAACACGTTCTGACAGGTATCTGAACCTTAGGTCATCTCATCCAATATCAATTTTGGCGGGTTTAATGAAGTTGTTAAATAATAGAATTAGGAAACTCACTAACCAATGCGAGGAGGTAAATAAGGAATTGAGAAATATACAGGAGAAACTACTGGTAGATAAGTATCTGCTGGAGTTTATTAACAAATTCATAAGAACCCATAAAAAAAGGAAGGATTAACAGTAATAAGAATAGTGACGGTAGCACAAATAGATAAGAGTTCAAGGTTTCTACCTTATAAAGAAAGAAAATCAGAGACTTTACGTTGAAGAAGGCTGGAATTCAGGTGGTATTCAAAACAATAAACTTGTTTTGAAGAACCCATTGACCCAATTGGACAAAATAATTTGATCTACCGAATATCGTGCAATGACTTTGAGGCCAAAATAACCGGTCGAGGTTAGTTAAATTATCGGAACATAGGAATCTAGTCAAGTTTAAACTAACAAACCACATCAATTCAAACAATAACAACAACAGGTTGGTGGAAAATCTTACTACCAATAAAAACAAAGAATACAAGGTGATAAGACTATAATAATCATATGTCGAAAGGTATATAGTTACATTCATATCATTATGTGCAATGATAATTTATACTCGAAACGTTATCAAGTCACACAGACAATATAAACGTAGAACATTATGCACAAGTGCATCGGTTCTAGTTGTCACACTTTACAGTAGTATACAAAGAACAGGTAGATAGAAAAAGAGTGGTCTCAAAGTAGCTAGAGAGAATAAATAATCAGAAGATAATGGTTATTGTGTACCTTTATCAACCTCATTCAACAACTATATGAAGACTCCACATGACAAGTAATTCACAATGGGAAGCTCAGTGATGCCATGGAAGTGAAGACAGGAGTGAAACAAGGTTGCCTACTATAACACATGATATTCCTGATCGCAGTGGACTGGATCATGCAACAAACAGTGAGGAGCGAGAAGAGGAAGATACACTGGCTGGACTGCGGAAAAGAACCTAGAAAACTTGGATTTCACCGATGACTTGTGTCTGATGTCGCACACACTTGAAGATCCACATGCAAAAACTAACAAGTTGATAGAAGAGGTGAGGCAGAGCAGCGAAAACGAGACTTCAAGTGAATGTAGGGAAGACAGAGGTGATGAAGATACTCAACCAACAACAACAGCAAACACCGATCACCATCAGTGGGAGAAACTTAAAGGAAGTAGCCTCCTTCACTTATCTAGGCAGCATCGTTTCAACTACAGGCGGCGGCAGCGGCATAGATGAGGACATCAAAGTAGCCAGGATCGGAAATACAGCAAGACAGACGTTCATCAACCTAAAACCAGTGTGGAGATCTACTGCACTCCACTCAGAGTAAAGAGCGAGATCTGGATTTTTAACACCAATTCAGTCAAGTCAGCGCTTCTATGTGATGATTGAGAGACTTGGCGCGTTACGAACAACAAACTACAGACATTCATCAAAAACTGTCTACACTGGCTCGTTACTGAAAATCAGATGGCCAGAAAGAATCAGCAACAAGGAACTGTGACTGTCAACGAACTAACCAACAACCTATCGCTCAACAAATATGCAGTAGCAGGAAGTGTAGATGGATTGGGCATACACTGAGAAGGCCGACTGGGGACATCATGCGTCAGGCCACGCTCTCGAGTGGAACCTAGATGGGAAACGACGAGTTAGGCGTCCGAGGCGAGGGCGACATGGAGGAGATCGTGCGAGGAGGAAATGAGAGCTTGTGGGCTGTCGTGGAGCCAGGTTCGAAAGATTACGGAGAACAGAGTGGGATGGAGACATGCTACTCAAGCCATATGTTCCACTAGGAACCCAAGGGACCAATAATAATAATAAACAGTTATTGTGTATATTCCAGCTTTAGAAGAGGTCAAAGTGTAGATACATCTGCGCCATTGTCACTGATTTTCAGGCTTATCACCAATAGTTCACAACCACTGATTCCTTTCGCCTCGCAACCTCAACCAGGTAGTCTATATCTTCCTACATGACTAAAATCAAAAGTAAGAGACTTCATAGAGTGATACTAAATCTTGTGGTGTGGCTAATCCTGAACATTCTTTCAACTTAGTTTAACCTTCTCTAACACAACACGTTAAAGTAAATAATACTCCATCAGTGTGTGCTACATCAAATAAACAAATCTTATACGGAATAACATCTACAAGGCTGAATGTAACTAGAGATAGTGATAAAGTGTAGTCCCATATTTGACTAATCGGTTTGACACACCGCCAAAGTGTTCAGTAAACGATGTTGCGAGTCGAATTCACTGCTCATAATTATATCAAGTTAATCCCGCTACTTCCTGCCTCAGTTTGGATTTATATAAATACTATTGTCCTTTCACTGATTTCAATGGCAGTAGGACTTTCCACATATCCGAAATTGGTGTTGAATCACTCTCATTTGGCATTTAATCGATGTTCAGATATTCAGTGATCAACTTCCGTCGCTTTATTGAACTACAACAGTCTTTTGGACTACTAACCTGTCCTACCCTACTGTGTATTGTCTCATGCAAGCTACGTCTAAATTACTCATTTTATTAGGAATTATTCTACATGACTGAAGCTCAAATCGCTCAAATTCCTAGTTTTGATTTATTTACGCGTCCTAATAAATTTCTGGGTAGATCCAGGAGAATACTTGTTCAGAAGTAAAGCTACTCTTATATGTTTCATCTCTCCATTTAAATTTCTAAGGTTATTGGATAGACTCCTAGCTCGATTACTTAAACATCTAACTAAACCAGCCTAGCTCACACCACTACTGCAGAAGGTTTGGAAGGAAGGGAAGGTATCTGCCGGTTGATTGGAAGAAAGGGTACCTTGTCAAACTCCTGAAGAAGGTTAACCTAAGTCTTTGCAAGAATTGGCGCGTAATCATGCTGCTGTCTACTCAAGCAAAGTAGCATGCCGCATCATTCTGGAGAGACCAAAAAGTGCTCTGCATTCAAAATTACGATCGAACAGGCTGGCTGGCCGGCTTCAGGAAAAACACATCATGTGTGGATCAAATTGTAACGCCAAGCTACGCAATCAATTCTTTACCTCAACTTCATTGACATTGAAAACGTCTTCGGCAGCGTCGATCGACAAGTAATTTGGAAGCTGCTTCAACACTACTAAGTACCATGAACTTTTATCAGCCTCATTCACCACATGCCAAGTGATCCAGAATGGAAAGCTCAGTGATGCCTTTGAAGTGAAGACAGAGTAAAACAAGGCTGCCGCTTACTATCATCCATAATCTTCTTATTGTGGTCGACTGGATTGTGCAACGAACTGTGAAGAACGAGGAGATGGGCATACGATATTTGATCGATGAAAAGATCCTAGAAGATTTGGATTTTGACGATGATGATTCATGTTAATGTTGCACAAACTCGAAGGTCTTCAGGCGAAAACTAACAAGTTGATAGAAGAGGCGAGGCAGGCAGCGAAAACGGGACTTGAAGTGAATGTAGAGAAGACAGAGGTGATGAAGATATCCAACCAACAACACCATCAACAACAAGCACCAATCACCAGAAAAAGATCAGGATTTTCAACACCAAGTGAACCCAGATGGGAAACGGCTAGTTGGGCATCCGAAGATGACATAGAGGAGATGGTGTAAGAAAGAAATGAGAAGTTGTGGGGAGTCGTGGAGCCAGGTTGAAAAGATTGCAGAGAAGAGAACAGAATAATCCAGCCTTTACTGATGTAGGCTGAGAAGATCTAAAGTATAGATTGGGATTAAAATGCTGGAAACATCATTTAACAGATTTATTTATAGACTAATAATTCCAAAGATAACCACCAATGTAAGTTTTCTAATACTAAAGTGTACATCCTATCCCTATGAAAAATCTTTATTTCTGAACTCAAATAAATCCTTTTTAAATACCAGTCTGATAAAAAGTTTAATTATTTCGTTTTAAAAATGAATTTTTTTTTCTCATTTTTTTTTCCTTAGAAATTTCAAGTGAAGAATTAAGTCGATATGCATGTGAATCAATGAAAACTCTTTATCAATGGATAAAATTATGCCTCACTGTTGTAAATTAAAACATCTTACTACATAAGATTATTGTAAACATTGGAAACAATAAATTTGAAGACTGAAATTTAAGAAGATACAACAGTATATCATAGACAATAATTAAAATAAGCATGAACATTATTATACATAAGTTCGAATGTAATATTTACATCTTTAATACCCTTCTAAGTGTATTATTTCTCTAATCACCTAATTGATAGCTAACTACGATATACGGTAGAATGAATTCTATGATATGAACAGTCAAACTGTACTATTCAATTCAATATGAATAGTGTGTGGTAGAAAAAACAAACAAACTATTGTTGTATACATCATGAAATATTTCACAAATTGATTGTTGCTACAACAACAACCCAGTTGTGTGAAGACTCTATTGAAAAGAGCAACAACACGCTGCACTGTAGTACAACAACTTCACCGAGAAACGAAGAAAATTACTTGATGTCCATTCTAAATAAGAACAGCTACCTACGAAACTTTATCACAACATGCCTATCCCACACATCATCAACTACAAAGTCATTGACAGAAATCAATAAATGCATCATCCTACCATACATAAAGAATATATCAGAAATCATGAAAAGATTGCTGAAACCACTTGGAAATGGTGTGGCTCATGAAGCAACAAATTCCCTCTAAACACTATTATGCAGACCAAAGGATGCGACAACCAAAGAAGACAAACCAAATAACACTTTCGAAATCAACTGGGATAACTGTAGTCAACACTATATTAGACAAAGTGGTCGTCCTCTTCGCTTTCGTCTACATGAATCTACATGGATCACAACTATGGACATGAATTCAATTTCGACAATGTAGAAATCTTAAATGCAGAGAGGAGACACAAAGAATATCATCAGGGAATTCCTAGAAGCTTCGCATTCCAACCAGTCAGTCAGCAATCAATAGATGTGTAGACATAGACCCGATCTATCAACCAATAAGAAAAGTGATAAACGACAGAAAGGTCAGAGATCAAGCAGAGGAACAGTCAATGACACAACAATCAAAGGAAACAACCAATCACAGACCACTTCGTCAAGGGAAGCTACTAAATCTCTCACTGACGGAGAGATACTGATAGCTCACTGATGATGATGTCGTCTACAAGAAGGACGATGAAAGCTTCACGATTAAAGAACCCAGGTCAGAGAACAAAATACAACCAAGACTTTTCATCAGTAATATGTGTCCAAAAAAGATGTGATCGAGACGAGTGATAAAAATCACAGGACAAATAGCAGATAACTTACCTGTTAAGTCAGATTAGCCCTGGTGGGTCGATGACTGATGAAATCTATGCATGTATACAGAATGATCGGTTGACTTTCGCCAACTTACACAATTCATGGCACCACCGTAATATCCACTTGCTCATTAAAGGTCGAGTTTATTCCGATATAGTTCTTACTGTTTAGCTGTATGACTGTAACATGGTAACCCAATGGAGAGTACAGGAGAAGACTTCAAGTGTTCGACTATCTTTAACTTTGTAGTCTAATAATAATGAAGCCAGGTGTAGAGTTTTAAGGCAGAGAATAAAGTCAAGTCCATGAATTCAGATGAACACAGAACTAGGTATTACTGTGTAACACTCAAAGTTGCCACACCTCATATCACTACATCAAGTAAAAACTCAGTGAGGTGCAAGATGAAGATAAGAAAATTCAATCAAAAGAAATATAAAGTACGAAGAGAGAGAAAGGAAGAATGAGAAAGTGGTGACATTCAGTATAGGGTCGTTAAAATGACCATAATGTGTGTGGGGATACATCTGTGCCACTGATATCGGTTCTCAGCCGTCCGATCACCCACAGTCAGTCTCCAGCCACTGGTTCCTCTTGTCCCGCGGACCTCAACCACCTAGTTTGCATTACCCAATATAGCTCAGACCAACAGTCGAACACCTCATACATTGATGCCATGTTTTAGACTTGCCACCTCAGGCCTTTTTTCAGCCTGGTCCTACTTCAGCCAACATTGTGTGACGAGGCAGTCAGCGACTAGGCATACGTAGCACGTGCTCCAGCAATCTCAGTCGATGAAGGTTCATAACCTCGTCAACTGGTTTACCTCTGCTCCCTAAAACTCTACTCCTGACTTCTGCGTCACTCACGTGGTGACACAACGGAACACGGCCTGTACTACGAAGACAACGGTGGTGAAACACCTGAAGCCAGCCTTCTCATATCTTCCACTTTCAATGGCCATATTTCACAGCCGTAGTGTAGAACAGACTGGACTGCTGTGCAGGTGCAGTATACGCGACCCTTAACAGACAATCGGATATCACGGTGACCCCACAGGTGGCATAAGTTGACGAAAGCAAATCCAGTCTTTTGTATCTGTACAGAGATTTCATCGGCCACTGAGCTACCAGGGCAGTGCTGGTCCTACTTCACAGGTAAGTGAAGTGGTTAACACAGTCGCTATAATGTCTATTGTTAACCATGACACCGTTGAAGACCAGTTGTGGAGCAACAATTAGCATTTTGGGTGGTGAGAAATGCAAACATTCTCAGATTGCTACTCTAAGTGTTCAGAAGACTCTGCATCTTGTTAGCGTCTTCACCCAACAGGACTATGTCATCTGCATATATTCTAGGTCAAACGAAAATTCTCCCACAATTATTTCAACCTTTGTGTAGTCAGTCAGGTGACGAGAGGGAGACCTCCATAAGAATATCTATGATAAAAATGAATGAGAATGGAGACAGTGGGCACCCCGACAGACACTACTCGATGACCATTGCTCCCTGGGCATCTCACGATAATCTCTAACACGTCCACAAGTGTTCGAGTAGAGAGCCTTCAATAAGGTGGTGATATACTTACTCGGCAAGCCTTTCAATGAGATACACTGCCATAAGACTTCTCGATCAATGCAGTCGAATGCCGCCGTCCTCAGGTCGAGAAATACAGCCAGTGTCGGGCGTCGGTAGGCGTATCTGTCTTCCAGGACCTAACAGAGTGTGAATATTTTGTCGATAGACTCACAGCCGGGTCTAAATCATGTCTGGTTTTCTCGGGCTTGCTGTTCCTGAGCTCCACTCAGGCGTCGAAGAATTATAGAACCTAGGATCTTGGACACTTTATTCGTCAGGCTGATTCCTCTGTGGTTATCACAAGAGGACTTCTCGCTTTTCTTGAAGACTGGGATAATTATTGATTTAGACCAGTCAGAGGGGATCGTATTGGATTCCCATATACTGGTTAACAGTCCCATTACCCTAACTAAGAGCACCTTACGATCATCCTTGTATACCTCAGGAGTTAGTCCGTCTGGTCCTGCCACCCTTCCTCGTTTGAGGTTACCTACAGCTTTCTCAACTTCTAGTGTTGAGGGGGCCTATCTCGACGTTGCATTCAGAATCCGACTGGATAGCAGACAACGTAATGGTGGGTGGAGGTCAGTTAAACTGTTCCTCGAAGTGTTCTACCCATCGTTCCAGTCGTCTCCCCTGCGAGTGAATCGCAGATCCCTCCTTTTCTGCTATAGCATCACTAACTGTTGTTGACCCTTTCGCCAAGTCTCCTTAATAAGTCTAAATAACTGTCTACTGTTACCAATCGCCACTGCCTTTTCCATCTCTTTGGCCTTCGATGTCCATCACTGTTCTCGGTCTTTTCATAAACTTTTTCTCAATGGTTTTTTGAGTTGCGCTCACTCTTCATTGTACTCAGAGCCTGTAGGGATGCGTTCACGTGCATCCATTATTTCGGAAGGTGCTGCTGATATCCACTGGCTCTATTTAGCCACTATTTTGGAGTCGGCTACAGTCTTCAGCATGTCTTTTGCAGCAGACTGGAGATGGCATCAAGCTTCTTCTTCGTGAGCAGCAGTCTTCTGTTACGATAGCTGCCTAGCCTAATTCTCACTGAACACAGCTTTGGTGTTTTCGTTGTCCAGCAGTACTCGTGGTGGTTTTGTTGACAAATTTTTCTTCCGTCCATTAGGACGCAGGCCTTTACGCACTCGGACCAACGCGTGGTGGCTATCCAAACACGTACTCCAGAAAGAGTGGCAGTCTTCCACCGATCCACTCCACCGATGACTAATACCAATGTAGTGTATCTGTGTCCATCGCTGAGTTGAGGTGAAAGTGTCTTTCTTCATGTCTGAAATTTGTGCTAGCTAAAAGTAGGCAGTTATCTGAGCATAGTTGTTGTAGGCAGTCATCGTTATGTGTACGTTCAGCTGGGATTCCGAAAGTGCCACCTAAATGCCTTTCTGTCTTACTCAGTCTACCCACCTATGAGTGGAAATCACCTGCAACAACCACCAAGTCCGAACGTTTGGCTTTCGAGATGAGGCTAGACAGTTTTCGGTAGAACTCATCTTTCACTTCATCCCAGCTACAGTCAGTGGCTGCGTAAGCACAGATTCCAAAGAGACAACGGTGAGTCTCACTATTGCTTTTAGTTCTCAGAGTGCCCTTCAGTCGGATATCGCAGAGGTGACTATCAAATGAGATACAGTCTAGTAGTGAGTTTTCTGCCCTAATGCTAAATGCTGTGCCTACACCTGCAAGACCACGAGAGCTAGCTATCGAATCTCCAGAGACTCGAAGGGTGAATTTTGCAGATTCACCAGAATGGCCGGGAGATGTTAGGTGAGTAACCACACTTGGGTCCTGTATGCGTGTCTCACAAACACAGCAAACATCCATGGCCCGAGTTGCTAGTGTCTTTGCCAACGAAGCCTGTTGACCAATTTGAAGGAGGGTGTGGACATTGAAGGCTCCAATATGTAATTTGGAGCATGGTTTAAGGAGACCAGTGATGCTGTTTTGTGAACTCAGATCGTTGTCAAAGGCTGCAGAGGTAAGAGAAGTTGAAGATGATGTAGCATCGTTAGTTGAGAGATGTGAAGGAAGATTAGAAGGTAATGATGGGGTAGGTGGATAGTAAGCAGTCTGAGGAAACTCGAGTGCTGACAGAGTTGTGAGGGTGGTTGACACTTCCTAGCTGCCCATACCGTGGAAGGCTATTTTTTCTTAGGGTGCCTGAAAGAGATTTGTGTGACCGCAGAGCCCATGGAACATCTACTTGAGGTCTGTCACACTCAGCCGCTTGAGTATGATCAGTTTGAACTTTTGCATTTTTGGGGCCGGTTGGTCGAAAAGAAACGACAAGTGAACCAACACCGCCGGCCCGGCAGACCGTAGGGCATGGTGGAGTGTGTTATTTTTGGGGCCGACCTTTTCTCACCATCCCCTCCCACTTCCATTGACAATGCAACATCAGCATGGCACTGCTGGTCATCTAAGGGAAACACCTTACTGCTGTCACACCACATCCAGCTAGCAGCAGTATGACTTCTCCCTCAGACCCCCATCATAGTGTAGTAATTTACACCACAACGGTAACTGCTTTTTGTCTAACCACTATTCAACAGACGTTTCTGGTATGGTAGGCTCTTGAGGGAACAATTTTTCCACCAGCATAGTTCGTTGGGTCATTGTGGTATGCAAACGCGACTACCGCGTGAAAGTAGCAGCTATTGGTCGGGAGGAAAGTCAAGTGATGCGGTTTTGAACCTTTATCAAATGAGATAGCTAAGATATATATTAAGCATACCCAGTCACCCTCTGCCTCGTCACACTATATTGGCTAAAATAGGTTTAGGCTTCAAAAAGATTACGAGCTGCCAGACTAAAACATGGAATCATTGCATGAAGTCTTTAACGGATAGTCTGAGTCATATAGCGAGTTGGAGTCTAGCTAGTTGAGGTCACTGTCATAAGAGAAGCCAGTGATTGAAGAATCTAGATGATATGGCTCAGATGTATCCATACATCATGTGAACTTTAATCGATATACGGAATTCAGTGTTTTTGCATTCCTACTCTCTTTATTTTACTGCTTTCTATTCTGCTGATTTTGACCGAAACTTTCCATTCATTTTTCATCTTATGGCCTTATTACTTGATGTGCTAATAAAAGGTAAGAGACGACTATGAGTCATTAATAACCATCAAAGGATGGAGAATTCAATGAACCTTTGTTTTCTTGAAATTTAGTCCAATCATTTAGTAAGTCAATATCAAAAAAAGATCTGATATTACTTACTAGCGTTTTATTGTGCCATACCTCATATCAACATATCAAAATACAACACAGATAAACAAAAGATACACAAAACAGGGGATGTAGGAGTGTATGAAAACAAACGCTAAAATTTATTGAAAGCATTCAAATGAATATAATGTTTGGATACTTCTGCATCACTTAGACTGGATCCTTGGTTGTATCACCTTGTGTCACCAGCTAGCAAAATCATTTGTCATACCGACTCTGAGTTGCAAGTCTGCATTTTCCCACATAACTCAAACCAACATCTGGAGACTTTATGGACTGATGGCATTATTATGATTTGTCACCTGGGTTCCTAGTGGAAAATAGGGATTCAGTAGCACGTCACTATTACACTCCCTTCTCTGAAGTCTTTCCAACCTGGATCCATGACTGCCCACAAGCTTCCATTGCTTTCTCATACCATCTCACGCATGTCACCCTCGCCTCGGACGCCCAACACATCATTTCCCGATTGGGTTACCCGAATGGTCTTCATAGTGTGTGCCTAATTCAGTCCATTTCTAATGTCTTACGCATATTTTTTGAATGATAAGTTTTTGCCTGGTTCGTTGCTTGTTGCTTATTCCCATCATTCTGGCCATCTGATCAGTCTTCAGTATGGAGCGTACGCAGCTGTTGATGAATGTCTGTAGTTTGTTGGAAATAGTTTTCGTAAAGCGCCAAGTCTCCCAACCATCACACAGAAGCACTAACTTACTTGATTGAATCAGTGTTGGAAATCCGGATGTTGTTCACACTTTATGCTGTGTGGAGTGCAGTAGATCTCCACACTGATCATTATAGGTTAATTGAAGACCTGTGTTGCTTTCTTTCCAATCCTGGCTTTGACATCCTCATCTTTGCCACCTGTAGCTGAAACGATGCTGCCTAGACAGATGAACGAGACAACTTCCTTTAGGTTTCTCCCGTTGATAGTGATTGGTGCTTGTTATTGTTGTTTTTGGTTGAGTATCTTCATCATCTGTATCTTCTCTACATTCACTTGAAATCCTGACTCCG
This sequence comes from Heterobilharzia americana, assembly GCA_944470555.2. Lineage (NCBI taxonomy): Eukaryota > Metazoa > Platyhelminthes > Trematoda > Strigeidida > Schistosomatidae > Heterobilharzia > Heterobilharzia americana. The sequence goes on along the minus strand of OX104128.1, from coordinate 3,074,530 downwards.
CTGCCCCACCTCTTCTGTCAACTTGTTGGTTTTTGCCTGTAGATCTTCGAGTCTGTGCGACATGACATTAGACATAAATCATCGGCGAAATTCAAATTTTCTGGGCCACCGTATGCCCCTTTTCCCGCTCCCCCGGTTTGAGGCATGATCCATTCCAGTCCATCACAATCATGAAGATCATCGGTGATGGTAGGTGGCAGCCTTGTCTTACTCCTTGCTGTCTTCACTTCAAAGGCGTCAGTGAGTTTTCCATTGTGGATCACTTGGCATGTGGCGTCGTCATATACCTCTTGAATGAGGCTGATAAAAGTTTGTGGTACTCAGTAGTGTTGAAACAGTTTCCAAATTACTTCTCGGTCAACGCTGTTGAAGCCCTTTTCAAAGTCGATGGAGTTGAGGTAAAGAAGTTGGACTGATGGCATACTTCAGTCTAACCGCGCTTGAATTTTTACGAGACTAAATCTGCTTCATTTAACAGTGAGTAACGAAGTAGACAGTGAATATTCATGTTTAAGGCTTATCCTAGCCACTAGAGTTGGTGAACATTTTTACATCATCGGCAGACACATTTCATTTACCGACACATGACGTATGCTATAACGATAATGATAGTCGAGCAACTGAAGTTTCCTCATATACTTCCGCTTTAGCAACCATGTTCCACAATCCAATTTCAGAAAACAGCGAGCTGCTTTGCAGTACACTCGGTCCTTAATAAATATTCCGATGTCATAGCGGCGTTGTGAGTGGTATAATCTGGCAAAAACCAACCAAGTTTTGTCAGTCAGTAACCAATCATGGCTGAGCTGACTTCTCATAAGGATGAAGTGGTCAGTTTCAAGTTATGCTGAAATATATTTTATTTCAACAAGAATAAACTATGATTTCAAAGCTGATTACCTTAGAGGCAACTTCCAGTTTTCGTTATACCACACAGTCGTATATTATAATTTATTAGATGACAATATAGGTGGTAAGTTATCAGGAATGTCACCCAGTAAATAATAATTCTGTCAAAAATGCAAATCTAATAGGAAATGATGCTGTAATGGCGCTTACGTTCTACTTTAAACAAGTGATGATAATTTTATCGTGTGCGTGACCATTTTATGTCTGAAACAATCTACTGAATAATTTGAGTGTTATAAACTAGCGTTAAACCACTGAAATTTTTAAAATGAACCTAACAAGTAATCAAAACGAGGTATATCATATTTTTCGGAAACTATCAGGTAGAAAGTATGTGATATTGCTCGTATTATCCCGTTGTTAATTGGACTATATTGACCGGTCTCCATTGGCACATGGGCTTATGCGCGGATGCCTAGATACTCCCTGTCATTTGGATCTTGATATTGATGATGAATGGTGGCTATCAGTGGAATCCAAGATGCGCGTTTCGCTCAATTTCCGACTCGTTAACTGAATTCAATTGCCACTTAGTGAGCGATGTTGTTCTCATTAAAACAAGAACCTAGGACCGATCGCTTCAAAAATGCTACAGCGTTATTCACTAGGCCAAGTAACATCATATAAATCATGCCCAACTCACAATAAATGGCTATCATGACTCGGTAGCCTATAGGAACAACATCGCTCACTGAGGGGCAGGTACATCCAGCTGACGAGTCCCAAATAGGATGAAACACACGTCCTGGATTCCACTGCTAGCCACTATTCATCATTAATACCATTCAAAACAATTAGATCCTATATTGGATTGTTTAGTTGACATAGCGCACAATGATGCAGTACAATTTACAGGATGACGTCTCAAGCAGAATTTATAGCTCATTTTAGAATTCGTGAAACGTTCGAAATTCCTTTCTATAGTTCAACGGTTCATTCGTCTACTTAAATGGTAGTAAAAAGTTCCCAGATATCTACAATATGTGACATGGTTTAGGTGATAGTTGATCCAATGAACAATAATTCTGTAGTCAACTTCTCCCTCCACCTAGCTACCTCTATTGGATTTTAGGATTTTCACCTTATTCCACCAGTTCTATAGTGTGATTATGGGTCAGTGCATGCGGAGTGATAGCCGAGTTTTCTTAGAAACTATTTATCTTATTCAGGTCTACTATTGTATGTTTCTCTAAATTTTTGTGTTCTGCGATTCTGATTGACCTAGATTGGTTGATTTGACCTATGTACTTGACCTCACAAACACTACATGGTATTTGATAGATTAGGTTATATTTCTTATTTGGCTCTACCGGGTCTTTTACCCTAGAAAGTTTCTCTCTGAACGAGTTTCTGAGTTTAAATTTCACTCTAATACCAGTATTGTTAGGAATTCTACAGAAGATTTCCGATATGCTTTCTTTATACAGCAGCACTACAAAGGATTTGAATTCCCTCCCACACAATGTTGCAATCAACACTAACATTACCACTCCTTCTCTTATCAGTCCTTGTAAATAAATTCCGGAGGGTAGCTATTAAGAAATAGTGTCTCTCTGACGTGCTTCAGTTCCTTATTAAAGCTTTCTGAATTACTAGTCGAACACTTGCTTGATGACTTAGACATTTCGTCGAGCCTACCTTGACAGTTATGGAGTGAGACGATGTTAAATTCAAGTATATATTCGAATGCATTGGTTTTCTCTAAACGCTCGAAACGTCATCCAGTAAGTCATACTGTATCAGTGTGTACTATATAAATAAACTATGTAATAGGGAATTATACTCCACCATAGTTTTACTCTTACAAGAATAATTTGAGTCTGCGAAAGTTTATTCTAATGCTCAAAATAGCACACCACTAGATGAAGTTTCAACAGCGATGAATCTCTATCATCAGTGTATTCTGGACTATTATAATGTTTGTAAATCAGTGATTAAGACATGAACCTGAAATAAGTAGTCTAGTCTTGGCCTGGAAGCGAATAGGTGGGCTGTGATGTGTTCGACTTCAAAAAACATCGAACCATGCATTCATCAAAGTAGAGGAAATACACTATTTCGTAGCATTATTATTAGGAATAAAATTGTGTTTGTTTAACATAGACACCCTATTCAATAACTTCTCTTTGGTAAACAAACATAGTTGAGCTACTGTGTGATTATAGTTATGTGGTTAAATTTCCAATAACTATTCTCCTACTTCATATAAAAGAGTTACTGCTTTTAAGTATAGGCAACGTCAAATTTCCATTCGAAGGTGAACATTTCCATTAGACTGAAGTCTTTTGGTCTTTCCTTTTAGAAGATATATTTATGTCGCACATTAAAAACTTAGCTGATGACGTAATTTTTAAAAGCTCATCTTTATCAAAGATATGTTGATGACACCTGAATCATGTGAGTATTCAATTAATTTCCAATCAGTTCTAAGTCGACTGAACAAAGGACAGGAGAACATATCTTTGATACATGTTAAAGAGGAAGGTGATTGTTTGTCTTTCATAGAAATACACTGATTTGTTGATGGCAAGATGGATCTATGATTACAAAAAAATGCAGTACAAGAGAGCATTTCTTAGTCAGATAACACTTTAAAGGATGAGATAAGTGTTGACTAGCAGCAGATTGCTTGTAAACAAATATTCCTCTAAATTTATTAGGCAGTACATAATAACTAAAGCACTGAGACCGATTGTCCACTCTGTCCTGAAGAAGGCTTCCTTACATAGGCAACTACCACAATGCGGTACGTAAAGAAAGGCTTGATACAGCCGTTCAAAGGATATACTATTCAACTACAGTCAGGTTAATTAGAAACCACCAATCCTGTATACTCTTCCGAACGATAATTTCACACCCGACTATGTGAATCAACTTGAGTATGCTTATGGTGACACATATATAGGAGGGAAGGAACTGATCGATCTTTCCAAATAAGTGCCTCAAAACATATTGTAAAATAGCTTCGAATATAAATCAAATCAAACGACTTCGATAACAGACGTTCAACCTTTTCGATTTTAAAACATTATTGAGACAGGGTCACAGAACTGATGCTCCTATATCTTTTACATCTATTTTCAAAACATGTCAGGGCTCTATCTTCACATTTGTTGAGGCCCTGAGTATTAGGAATCTTAAGTCACCTATGTCTTGAAGAAAATTTATCATAACATTAGACCTTCCTCGGTGAATACAGGTTACCATTACTTTTGCTTCATTAATTTTCATTGTTATTTTCGTCTTTAATCTAGCATTTCTACTTCACCTCTCTTTTTGTATTCTCACCCCTTATCTCTCTATAACCTTTCATATAAACAACTATGAAAAGTATATAGGTGGAATAAATGTGTTGAGCAAATATATTACACAATCTAGATGAATTACGTCTTCTTGTCTTAAAATTGGAGGTTTGTGGCAACTTATTTATTGATTCGAAGTTGGTATTCATCAGAGACTGACATCAGTTGGAGAAACACTGGAAGTCTTACAGCCCCAGATAGCTGTTTCGTCCTAGCTAGGGACTCCTCAGCAGTGCGCACCCATGACCGCTCCAGGAATTGAAGTTTATAAGGGGGACTAATCGTTTTAATTTTCTTGAACATCTTTCAGCTGTAGACGCAAAATTGGCAATCAATTGGTTGCATAAGGCAAACTAGTCAATTAAGTTGTGAACCTTCACCTTTTAAGCTGATTAAACATGCATTGCATATCTTAAGTCACTGTTGGTATGAAATGCAACTTAAAGTAGGATTTGGTTTCGAGAAAGTTAACCTCCATTGAAACCAAGACTTGGGAAAAATGTATGCAGCTTCTCTTAGTAGTGATTTGAACCGGGCAGACTATCCGATTGCCATCCTAAACATATTGGAAATCAGTGATTCATGATAGGGTTAAGAAACTAACCACACTTATATTCATATCTTGACGAATATTCCACTAATATAAATCATTATTTCGATAACACTTTCTTTTCATCTTATAACTTTTTATTGTTAACTCCCATCTCGATATGCGATATAAAGTGTGGCGACTTGGAAATCGATGCGATTAAGCAACGCGACATGTTGATAATGACTGGGTGTGGAGCTGTGGCTCAGTGATTTAGGAAGATGACTATCAACCATTGAGTTCGCACCCCAGTCCACCTACCGAGGTTTGGGGAGCCAAATAGTATCACTATCCCTTACACAATAAGTGTGGCTCATTGTCTACTGCACGAATATGCAAAAGGTGGCTGAGTTCCTTTCTCTCTCTCAACGTCTGGATGTATGGTGCTGCTAAAAAGTAAGCATTTTCACAGAGTTCAGCAGCAGTAAATGGATGACTTCGACTAAAATTGTCCATTTTACGATTTTAATGATAAGGTATCCAAAAGGTAGTAGCTATTTAACTTGAAGGAATACTTGTGCCTGAAAGTTACTCGAAGTAGTCTATGCGAGTTATTTACACCAAAAGTTTCGCGCGACTAAAATCTTTGTTAATCGCAAAATCCTGACGAAATCGATCGCACCGATAGTTCGCTGTTGTCTAGTCCTCAGTGCTGATTAAATCCTATCAATTATTTTGCAATGTGGCCAGTAAGTTAAGAGGCTCAAAATAGTGATGCACTTTGATAGGTGTCATTTCGCTAAAGGCAATCGACAGGAAGCCCTAGATTTTACACTCGGTTGGCTTTTGCCAAATTACGCAATTTGTGGAGGCGCGACGATATCCGATTGGAGACTCTAGGTGATATGGCTCAGAACCGATGTCAGTGGCGCAGATGTATACACACCCTATCCTCATCCTAACGACACTATACTGAATCTCACCATTTTGTCACTCCTCTTTTCTTTCTTCTCGTACTTTATATTTCTTTGAACTGCATTCTATTATCTTCATCCTTCACCTCACTACCTTTCTACATGATGTACTGATATGAGGTGTGGCAACTCGTAGTGTTACTCAGTAATGCCTGGTCCTAAGTTGATATTGATTGATTGCCTATTAAGGGTCAAGTGTACTTTACTGCAGTCCTTTCTCTTCTACTGTATAGCTGTGAAACATGGCCACTAAAGGTAGTAGATATGAGAGGTTTTCAGATGTTCAACCACCGCTACATTTGTAGTATAGGCCATGTTTCCTGGTATCACCACATGAATAACGCAGAAGTCAGACAGGGAGTTTTAGGCAAGAGAGGTAAGACAGTTAATGCGGTTGTGAATGTCCATCGACAGATGACTGGCTGGGACATGTTACGCATGCCTAACCACCGTCTGCCTCGTTACACAATGTTGGCTGAAGTAGGTTCAGGCTGGAAAAAGGCTCAGTGTGGTCAGATGGTGTCAATGCATGAAGTCTCTGACTGTTGGTTTGAACCATGTGGTTGGGGTCCATAGGACATGAGGAACCAATGATTGGATACTCTGTGGCTCAGAACCGATGTCAATGGCGCAGATGTATACACACATTATCGTCATCTTAACCGCTATACCGAATGTCACCATCTCCTCACTCGTCCTTGTTACTTGGTGTGCTGATAGGAGGTGTAGCAACTTGGACCGTTATGCGGTAATACCTGGTCCTATGTTGATCTTGATGAGGTTTCATGATTGTTGACGCTCGCCAGTAAGGCGCATCTCCAACCTGGTTTGATGGCCGAACTGCAAAATGACCAACAGAATTCGGTCAGCACTCACGACTATGCAACATGAAATTGGTTGCCCTTCAGTGACTAATCATTGTATACCAACCAGTCTTACAGGAGATGAATAGTGGTTCGAATAGCTCAGTAGTAACGTCACTCACTAAAACATTGAATGACGGACGCGGCTTCAAATCTTACATAGGAAATCAGTTTCGACAAGGTTATAGATTCAAAGCTTCCTAAGGATTTCCTCCGATCAACTAAGAAACTGATTGGTTTTCCTACTGCCAAAAAAAGGAGAAATAACAAACGCATTTCTTTGAAAAATAATTAGAAATAATGCATAGTAGTTAGATATTTCTTGTATTTACTAATGTCAATTCACCTAAACTGATACTAGATTAGAGTTCATTCAATAAGCAGCATTCTCAAGATAACAAACATGTACACTAATCTAGTTGTCTTCGATTATCTAGTACAATGATTCCCACTAAACTTTGAGTAATCATCATAGTGATTTTACTAAATAATATTATTCTATAAAATGAATCACTTTTCCGGTTTATAGATTTAGAGATAAAGATAAAATACAAGACTGCGCTACATTTTAAAAATAAATAAACAGAAAGAGAGAGAGAGAGAGAGGTCAATAGACTGAAGTTTACCAGCCATTCCTAACAACATATTAGGAGTGTTTTTATGATAAATAAATACGAAACGTACAATAATAGTCAACCGTTAAAAAAAAAGGGCCTAAGAAGAGACTTTGTATAAAATCTTTTGTAAAAAAACAAAAAAAATTAATTAAATGCCTAAATCAATCGGAATATATTTATGTGTATGTAAGCGTTAGTCTACTGTATAGAAAATGAAGGGATTCGAACTTTAAACACGATTATATAAGGTGGATTATTATAATAAATTAAAAAATAATTTGATATAAATCATTTTAAATTAAAAAAAAGGGAACAGCTGATCTATGGCGCCAATAATAATTCAATTCCTATTACATAATACAATGTAGACAGTGTAAAATGAATACGTTGTAGTAGGTGTTGTTGACCACACCAGATATAAGTAGTATATATATAGTAGCAGAAATCATAGGCAATTAAAGGCAATGAATAAGTAAAGATTTTCCCTAGAGAAATGTAATAGACAATGTCAGCGTATTAAGATCAAAGTAAGATAGAAGTAGAAGAGGAAATGAAGCACATTATACAAATGACTATCTTAGTGCAAGGGGTATACCAACCATATATTTGATGACTACTTTACAAGATATTATTTCTTCCTCTTTATTTTATCATTTTCTACAGATTTACACATTATTGACAATGTGATATAAGAATTCAGCAAACAGTAAAAGTGTAGGCAGTTTAGTTGTTCATCAATCCTATATTTATCATCGAGTTAAACCAATTGCTGAGGCTAATGAAATCAGGATCAGTATACTAGCAACCACAGCCAATATAATACAGATTAATTTACACTAAAAAAGTAAATAATTTGATTGATTGATTGATTGATTGTTGATTACCAGTGATCCATATACACCATAGCATTGTAAAGTGAATTAGTTAAACAGTGAAATAAAGAAAAAAAGGGAAGCAAAAAAAAGGTGGGGATATCAACAATAACAATGACAACAGAGTAATGATACAACAATTAACAAATGACAACGATGATAAATAGACAACAAAAATACTACATGCAAAATATTTAACATTTTTTATATACATTGTTTTCCATCACCTTCTTCTTATTGATTTTGGTTGTTTTCTTCGTAAAAATTTACACCGACACCATAAAATATTTGGATTATTTATCATGAAAGATAATGGCTCACCTTACCATTTCAAAAACCGGAACAAGCTGGCTGGTTGGCTGGCTGGCTTCAGGAAGTACAAATCATGTGAAGACCAAATTGCAACGATACACTATACATCATCATAGAACAGAGTATAGAATGGTAGTCAACTCAACTCTACCTCAACTTCATCGACTTTGAAAAGCCTTCGACAGGGTCGACCGAGAAATAATTTGACAGTTGCTTCAACGCTACGGAATACCACAAACCATTATCAAAATCACTCAACAACTATATGAAGACACCTCATGCCAAGTAATTCACAATGGGAAGCCCAAGTGAAGACAGGAGTAAGACAAGGCTGCCGTTTACTATCACCCATAATCTTCTTTATCGTGGTCGACTGGATCATGCAACAAACAGTGAGCAGCGAGAAGAGGGGGATACGCTGGACCGAGGAAAAGATCCTAGAAGATTTGGTTTTCGCCAATGATGACTTGTGTCTAATGTCACACAAACTTGGAGCTGTACAGGCAAAATCCAACAAGTTGATAGAAGAGGCAGGGCAGAGCAGCGAAGACAGGACATCATTCAGGTGAATGTAGAGAAGACAGAGGTGATGAAGATATCCAACTAATGCCATTACCACCAACAACAACAAGAGGCACCAATCAACATCAACGGGAGAAACTTAAAGGAAGTAGCCTCTCTCACCTATCTAGGCAGCACTGCCTCAACTACAGGTGGCGGCACAGACGAGGACGTCAAAGTAGCCAGGATCGGAAATACAGCAAGACAGGCGTTCATTAACCTGAAACCAGTGTGGAGATCCTCTGCACTCACCATAAAGCGTCAACAAAATCCGGACTTTAAACACCAACCTCAGTCAAGTCATTGCTGCTTTATGATGGTTAACAGACTTGGCGCGTTACGAAAGGCATTCCCAACAAACTACAGACATTCATCAAAAACTGTCTACACTGGCTCGTTACTGAAGATCGGATGGCCAGAAAGAATCAGCAACAAGAAACTGTGACTGTCAATGAACCAACCAACAACCTATCACTCAACAAATATGCAGTATCAGGAAGTGGAAATGGATTGGGCATACACTGAGAAGGCCAGGCCAGGTACTCGAGTAGAACGCAAATGGTAAGCGACGAGTTGGGCGTCCCAGCTGAGGATGACATGGAGGAGATGGTGTGAGGAAGAAATGAGAGCTTGTGGGCTGTCGTGGAGCCAGGTTCAAAAGATTGTAGAGAACAGAGTGGAATGGAGACGTGCTAGTGAAGCCCTATGTTCCACTAGGAATCCAAGGGACAAATAAAAAAATAATAATAAAATTACCATTCCAAAATTACTTTACGCCCTCTGCATATATAACGAATATGAAGAGTAGAGGATTTTGTACGAGCTAATCAATTAACACATATATAACAATAGGATATTACAAGTTCGAAATAACAACAACAACAACAACAGCTGATATTCGTTGTACAAATGGTCCCTACCATGTCGAAGTGACCTAGTGATAACGCTTTGACATTTGAAGCGATGGGTAATGAGGTTTCGAGTCACACTGGGAACAACATCATTGATTGGGGTTCAGGTACATCCAGCTGATGAGTGAGTCTTAAATAGAACGAAACACGTGTCCTGGATTCCACTGAGAGTCATCATGTTTTACACATTCACAATACATGAACAATCATTTCTAACCTATATATAATAAGGTATTATTCTTATCAATGAGATTATCTGAAATAGATGAAGTTTAGCCAAGTGGCATTTTACTGATACAAAGTGATGATTCAAGATCCTTTGATTATCAACTTGGTGTTTTTATCAACTGAGCTACGACACTCTGGCTGTTGAAACAGTCATAATTTCATTTCAATATCCAAGGATTTCACTCTGCTGTTATATGAATCAATGATTCACATATATATTTATAAAATCACAATAAAGTAGAAAAATACATTTCTGATGTTTAATGAACTTGTGGAAATCGCTTCTTCACAGAATGAAACCTGTACAATTTATTTTTCTACATTCATTAGAATTTTACCTCTTAAAAATAATGATAACAATACTGGGTGATAACTGAAGGTGGAATGAAAATTTGGATTGGATTCAAACCAGTGACCATCGGGTTTTCGGTCCGATGCTCTATCAACTGAGCTACGAAGTTCAACTGCTGACCAGAATTTTATTTCAATTTTATCACCAATAGTTTTGCTCGGTTACCATGTAAATTCATGACGTGTTACTACCGCTTGATCGTATTTACACTGGCTACCTAGTCAGGACTTATCATCCTTAATCAAATGTAACTGAATTAGAAGAGGGGGACCATCATACTGATTATTATTTGACTATCTTTCTTCATTTGAAGTGAAATAAAATTCTGGTCAGTAGTCGGACCTCGTAGATCAGTTGGTAGAGCATCGGGTCGGAAACGCGGTATTCGCTGGTTCGAATTTTCATTTCACCTTCAATCATCACCCAGTAATGAATAAAGATGAATTTCATTCTCTAGACTTCTACCGTCGATTCATCTACAAACAAAAGTGGCTTGAATTAATCTTCAAATTAATGATTTAAAAACATTTTCTTGACGATTGGTGCATTTACATTGCTACACATGTGTCTGACAAAGTGATGACAATCTTAACTCAGAAATATCATCATAAACGAGAAACAAGTGCAAGTATTCTTTATGTCTTGAATAGTTATTCCCCTTGAGGAATCTAAACAGCCTAATCAGAAGACAAGAATTATCTGAAACACATAATGTATTAGCGCTATATATTTTAAACAACCTGAATGCACATGAACTTACTGAATAATTCATATAAAAACTTAGAAAAGGGTAATTAAGCCAATGAAATTATAAGTAAGAAAGATATTGATAGTAGAGCTTCACTACATCCATCCATCCATCCAGATCAACCTAGGACCAGGCATTACTGCGTAACACTCCGAGTTGCCACACCTCATATCAATACATCAAGTAAAAACGCAGTGAGGTGCAAGATGAAGATAAGAAAATTCATTCAAAAGAAATATAAAGTACGAAAAGAGAGAAAGGAAGAATGAGAAAGTGGTGACATTCAGTATAGCGTCGTTAAGATGATGATAATGTGTGTGGGGATACATCTGACATCGGTTCTCAGCCATCCGATCACCTACAGTCAGTCTCCAGCCATTGGTTCCTCTTGTCCCGCCGGCCCCAACCACCTAGTCTACATCGCCCCACATGGCTCAAACCAACAGTCAGAGACTTCATACATTGATGCCATGTTTTAGTCTGGCCACTGTGGGCCTTTTTCCAGCCTCAACCTACTTCGAAGAACATTGTGTAACGAGGCGATTGGCATGTGCATTGTTTTCAGAACAATGCACACAAAATTGCATCCGTTCAAACCGCCACACTTCATAGTTGTATGAAAAGAACAAGTGGATAAAAAATTAAACCGATAACAAAGTACATAAAGGAGTATGGGAGGAGATGGAATTTAAAAATGATGGTTAGTCAAAACACACAAGCCTTAGAAGACCGATTTCCAGTTACTTCACCAAGAGTCCTTAACCATTGATCCCAACCACCTTAGAGACCTGAGCCAGCTAGTCTACAACTCCCTACATAGCTAAGACCAAACGTCACGGACTTCAAGCACTGATGTCATTTCTTGATTTGGCCACCTTGAACCCTCCTCTCCCAACTTAATCCAACTTCTGCTAGCACTGAATGTTGAAGTAGGTCGTGACATGGCAATGTGTAGTGCATGTTCAAGCCACCTCAGTCAGTAAAATTTCGCTCCACTATGGACTGAATCACCTTCCTTCCCTAGAATCCTTCGCCTGGTGATACCATCAAACGCAAGTAATGCTGTAAAGACACCTGTAGTCAAAAACCTGTAATTGCTTGATACTTTCAAGCAACGAAATGCTGGAAATGCTTGTATAATGACAGACACAGGATTGATTGTTGGTGTGAGATTTGATTGTTTTAAACCGGATAGAGAAAACCCATACTACCGGCGCCGAAAAATGGCAGGGCAGGGAGGAGAGTGTTATTTTTAGGGTCGACTTTTTTAAACAGCCCCTTTTTATAGAGAAGGTAAGGCAGTATCAGTGTGGCACAGCCAGCGGTACACGTTTGCCCTTGAACCCCATCATAGTGTAACAGTTCATACTACAACTGTAACTACTTTTCATCTTACTACTATCCAACAGGTCTTAGTGCCATGATAGGAATTTGAGGAAACTACCGTTTGTTAGTGTAGCTCCCTGAATCGTCGCAATATACAAGCCCAACCATTACTACAAGATAGTAGTTACCGATCCGAAGGTCGGATGGGATATAATAACTATACTAAGTATGCGCTCAGGAAAAGTTTAACACCGATTACCTGAATATATACGTGGTAATTCCGAGCGACGTAAGACAGTTGCTCAACAGACATTTCAATTACAATCATAGAAATGAGAAAAATTACAACTAAATAATGACTATATGACTACTCTTATTTACAACCTCTCTTCAATACATACAACAAAACTTTACAATAATACCTTCGTGACAGTTTTATGTGATAGTATCAACAAAATTTATTGGTTAAAAAAAAACAGGAAAAAATTCACTTACCCGACGATTTTTTCTACTTCTGATCACAGCGGATGAAAGTGTACGCTTTGAATTTACAACACAGTCAGTTGCTTTACTCAAATTGTACTCAACTTGATCAATTAAATCCCCCTGATATATGTAGAATAAATAGATAAATAGGATAGGTAAGTAAAGCATCTTTCAAACAAACTATTATTAATACTTATGGAAATATACGAAATCTTTTCATACTGAATAGGAACCAGTGGTTGGAGAATGACTGTAGGTGATCGGATGGCTGAGAACCGATGTCAGATGTATCCCCACACACATTATCATCGTCTTAACGACGCTATACTGAATGTCACCACTTTCTCATTCTTCCTTTCTCTCTTTTCGTACTTTATATTTCTCTTGAATGAATTTTCTTATCTTCATCTTGCACCTCACTGAGTTTTTATTTGATGTAGTGATATGAGGTGTGGCAACTCGGAGTGTTACGCAGTAATGCCTGGTCCTAGGTTGATCTGGATGGATGGATGGATACTGAGTAATGACCAAGTAGAAAGTAGAATTTAGTACAAAACTGCTTTGAAATGACATTCAGTTAGATAAAAATATTTCTATATCCCTATACACGCAAAATCACAACACAGTGTACAACAGTATATATCAAGTATGTTAAGTCTCGTGGAGCTGTGGCTTAGTGTTGTTGACTGAGTCGTTGATTCACACACTACAACACACCAAAGGATGCAACAACCAAAGAAGACAAACCGAATATAATTTACAAAATCAACTGGAATAACTGTAGTCAACACTATATTAGACAAAGTGGTCTTCCTCTTCGCCTTCGTCTACATGAACACCAATTGGCTATTAAACGCTACGACATTTCGTCATTCATTTCAATGCACGTGGATAACAACTATGGCCATGAATTCAATTTAGACAATGTAGAAATCTTTAATGCAGAGAGGAGACACAAAGAATATCATCAGAGAATTCCTAGAAGCTTGGCATTCCGACCAGTCAGACAACAATCAATAGATGTATAGACATAGACCCAATCTATCAACCAATAAGAAAAATGACAAACGACAGAAAGGTCAGAGGTGAAGCAGAGGAACAGTCAACAGGAAAGTCTATACAGTCAGTCGATGACACATCAATCAAAGAAAACAACCAATCATAAACCACTTCGTCAGGGCAAGCTACTAAATCACTCACTAACGGAGAGATAATGACAGCTCAATTCATACTGAAGTTAGTGCTGCAGCTGATGTCATCTAGAAGGACGATGAAAGCTCCACGATTAAACAAACCAGCTGAGACAATACAATACAATCAAGACCATCCACCTGAGCTACAAATATTCCCCACCATTTCACACAATACCACACCGAGGAGATTTGTGGGCGATTAGATAGTGTCATTAGCCCCCGAACAATAGGTGTAGCTCATTACCTACAGTAAAAACATTCACACAGTTGTTGAGATTAGTCAGTTAGTAGTGTGAATCCTTGCAATCACTTGGTAAACAGTCCCAAATGTTTTCATCCCTGAGACTATCTTAAATCAAAGAGCTCACTCAAGCAGTCATATGAAAAACACTATTTGCTTAGTAATAAACCGGAGAAAACGCTTTAATCTACATAAATCCTTATGTGAAACAGTATTGCAACTACTAATTTGTATAGATATAAACAGTAGTGGTGTGAACATAAGTAACTTCAGTATTATCTTCAAAAGTGATTAAATCAGCATATATGGTTTTCCCAAAAATCACAATTCCTTGGCATTTACACAAATAATCAAAAGAATGGGGAAAAAAATATCTCACCTTCCTTAACAAAACATAGATAGCCGAACCAACTATTTAAGGAAGAATATCGGACTATAAACTTTGCATAGTATTTCTACTAATGTAGTAGATATAGACGAAAGGTTCCATCAAGCATCAATACCATATTTCATCTAAAGTCTTAAAAATACTCTTATGACCATCTGTGTCTAGACATTGTAAAGGATTTTGTGAAAACATTAAATGATAGCGACTTGTATTTCTACAGTCTTATCTGGAAGTTTTACACTATGATCAGAGTTATGATAAACTGAATAATGTATATGAGTTCATATGTAACTGAGGGTATCAATTTTTAATCGGTCCACTGTATAGGAAAATAACCCCCATCCTCAACCCCCTAGAAGAATTATCTGAGTTAATATGCTATCTAAAACTTGAAAGTGTCTAACAACTATATATTATCTTTTCGTATATCATAGCACAGAAGAATGCTTAATGATGCTTTGCTAAACTGAAAACAGAAGTTATTTCTATGAATTGAAAAGTCATGAGAAGCTGTTTTTTGTTGAAGCGGACACTTCACAAACCTTTCACTGTACTGTCAATTCCATGCTGAAACAAACACCTGTGAAAGTTTATTAGAGGGTTTTAGATGAAAGAATTTGATTATGGAAAATTATAGGGAGCTTTATTTTTTATCGAATCAACGGTTAAGTTCAAACCTATCTACTTTCGAACTACCATGGACAAATTTCATTCAGAGACGGTTCAAATGAAGTAATATACACAAGTGATCCGATCTTGATACTCTGGCAATAGATGATAACTTGGTACAATTACATAAAGCTCAACTAACCACGCCTAAACTAAACTATGATACCCATCAATTTATGAGTTTACTAAGCGAGAACCAACGCTCTGCCTATTCAAGATTGAGAGACATCACCATAGAGGGTGAAGAACATAAAAACTAAGTGTATGCAACCAAAGATGACGCACAATACATACTTATAGTTTGAAATACCACCGAGTAAGCACTGCTGAGATACTGAGTGATGAGGGAAGCGGCGAAATCACTTGACGACAGTAGCAACCTGTATCGAAGTGCCTGGGATATGTATTGTCTACCTCAGATAGCCGCCTATAATGACACTTAATGCTGGTTGATGTACAACCTAGACGCATCAGTATGACCAGATGTGATACAGATTTTTATTATCTCTGAAACCTGGTTGGGAGCGTGTGAGGAATTATTTTTCGCTGGAGTGAACATAAACAGACAATCAAACCCAGCGTTTTGAAACTGGATGCTGTCACTGAATATCCATAGCAGTGGGGCATCTCTATATGAAATTTACTGATAAGTAGTAGGCGCTTTAATATCATTCCATTGTCTTCAGTTTTCATCCGAACTCGTTTTCACAAATTTAAAAAAAAAACCTCTACTATCACTGTTAACAACATTGTCACTTTTTGTTTTCTTTTCCTTAATTTACGCTTCATTAATTATGACAAATCGAATACGTACCCTACATATTCTGTCCTGAATTCCACTTACCTACATTTCTTACATTTTCTCACCCCTTAATGATTAAGCAAGGAGTACCTTACTGTGATTTCATCATCAACATCAAAATAGGAGCAGGCATTACTGTGTAACAGTCCAATTTGCCGCAAATCCCATCAACACACCAAGTAACAAAGCAACAAGATTAAAGATGAATCGATCAAAAGCAGCAAAAAAAGGAAGGAGGGATGATAAACTGCTAAATTCACTATAGCAATTAAGAAGACGATAACATATGGATACATCTATGCCACTGACATCGATTCTCAGCCATATCATCTAGAGTCTCCAACCACTGGTTTTCGTTGCCATATGAACCCAGACGGTTCAGTTAGGAACTTCATGGAGTGATGACGTGTTCCACTCCGTCTGTCCCTGACCTTTTTACAGCTTGAACCTGGTTTTCTCATGTTCGCTGTTCCTGAGCTTCACTCAGACGTCTAATGATTATAGAACCTAGAACCTCTGACTCCTCTGTGGTTATCATAGGAGTATTTCTCGCCTTTTTTGAAGACTGGGACAAACAGTGACTACAAACAGTCAAAGGGGATCATGTCTGATTCCGATATATCACTTAACTCTCCAGTTAACTTGACTAAAAACCCTCAACTATCGTCTTTATATACCTCAGGAACGAGTCTGTCTGGTCATGCTGCTCCTCCTCTTTTCAGGTTATTCCCAGTTGTCTCTCTCACAAGCGAACCACACACACATACATCCTTCAACGCTATAGTCTCCCTAATCAGTTTCCTTAATAAGTTTAAATAGTAGTTTACAGTTACTTATCACTCCTGCATTTTCTATCTCTAGCCTTTGCTGCCCACCACTGTTCGCGATCATTGCATAGGCTTTATGTCAGTTCACAACTGAGTTGCACTCGCTCCTCATTGTCCTTGGAGATGACCAAGATGAGTTCGCGCGCATCCATTAGTTTATAAGAGGCTGCTAAGATCCACTGGCTCTTTTGAATCACTCTTTAAGAGTCAACTACGGTCTTCAATGCAGAGTGGAGATGCCACCAAGCTTCTTCTGGATGAGTGACATTGATCAGTTCCGACAACTGTGGAGAGGCAGTCTCCCACTGACCCTTTCCAGCGGTGATTAATAGTACTGCGGTCAACCTCTTTTCACTGCTGAGTTAGGGTTGATGAACGCCACAACAGACAACGCCTCTCTTTATGTCTGAAGTTTGTGCTGGCTAGAAATAAATGGTTATCCGAGCACAGCTGCAGTAAGCGATCACTGCTATCTGTTCGTTTAGATAGCATTCTGAAAGTGCCACCTACCTAAGTGGCTTTCTGCCTGACTTGGCCTGCCCACTTGTGCATTGAAATCACTTGCAACAACTAACACCATTGAGCCCTTGGCTTTCAGTAGGGAGTTAGACAGTTCTCAGTAAAGTTCATTCTTCACTTTATCCGAACTTCCCCGACCGATAGCTGCTACCTTCACGTGGTGGTCGGGCTTGCATATCACAATGACCCAACGAACTATGCTGGTGGAACGCTTGTTCCCTCGAGGTCCTACCATACCAGAAACGTCTGTTGAATAGTGGTTAGACAAAAAGCAGTTACCGTCATAGTGTAAATTGCTACACTATGATGGGGGTCTGAGGGAGAAGTCGTACTGCTGCTAGCTGGATGTGGTGTGACAGCAGTAAGGTGTTTCCCTTAGATGACCAGCAGTGCCATGATGATGTTGCATTGTCAATGGAAGGGGGGGGATGGTGAGAAAAGGTCGGCCCCAAAAATAACACACTCCACCATGCCCTACGGTCTGCCGGGACGGTGGTGTTGGTTCACTTGTCGTTTCCTTTCGACCAACCCGCCCCAAAAATACAAAAGTTCAAAATGATCATACTCAAGCAGCTGAGTGTGACAGACCTCAAGTAGATGTTCCATGGGCTCTGCGGTCACACAAATCTCTTTCAGGCACCCTAAGAAAAAATAGCCTTCCACGGTATGGGCAGCTGTGAAGTGTCAACCACCCTCACAACTCTGTCAGCACTCGAGTTTCCTCAGACTGCTTACTATCCACCTCCCCCATCATTACCTTCTAATCTTCCTTCACATCTCTCAACTAACGATGCTACATCATCTTCAACTTCTCTTACCTCTGCAGCCTTTGACAACGATCTGAGTTCACAAAACAGCATCACTGGTCTCCTTAAACCATGCTCCAAATTACATATTGGAGCCTTCAATGTCCACACCCTCCTTCAAATTGGTCAACAGGCTTCGTTGGCAAAGACTCTAGCAACTCGGGCCATGGATGTGTGCTGTGTTTGTGAGACACGCATACAGGACCCAAGTGTGGTTACTTACCTGGCCCCTCCCCCCCAATCTGGTGAATCTGCAAAATTCACCCTTCGAGTCTCTGGAGATTCGATAGCTAGCTCTCGTGGTCTTGCAGGTGTAGGCATAGCATTTAGCACTAGGGCAGAAAACTCACTACTAGACTGTATCTCAGTTGATAGTCACCTCTGCGATATCCGACTGAAGGGCACACTGAGAACTAAAAGGAATAGTGAGACTCACCGTTGTCTCTTTGTAATCTGTGCTTACGCACCCACTGACTGCAGCTGGGATGAAGTGAAGGACGAGTTCTACCGAAAACTGTCTAGCCTCATCTCGAAAGCCAAACGTTCGGACTTGGTGGTTGTTGCAGGTGATTTCCACTCATAGGTGGGTAGACTGAGTAAGACAGAAAGGCACTTAGGTGGCACTTTCGGAATCCCAGCTGAACGTACAGATAACGATGACTGCCTGCAGCAACTATGCTCAGATAACCGCCTACTTTTAGCTAGCACAAATTTCAGACATGAAGAAAGACACTCTCACCTCAACTCAGCGATGGACACAGATACACCACATTAGTATTAGTCATCGGTGAGTGGATCGGTGGAAGACTGCCACTCTTTCTGGAGTACGTGTTTGGATAGCCACCACGCGTTAGTCCGAGCGCGTAAAGGCCTGCGCCCAATGGACGGAAGAAAAATTTGTCAACAAAACCACCACGAGTACTGCTGGACAACGAAAACACCAAAGCTGTGTTCAGTGAGAATTTGGCTAGGCAGCTATCGTAACAGAAGACTGTGCTCACGAAGAAGAAGCTTGATGCCATCTCCAGTCTGCTGCAAAAGCATGCTGAAGACTGTAGCCGACTCCAAAATAGTGGCTAAAAAGAGCCAGTGGATATCAGCAGCTCCTTCCGAACTAATGGATGCACGTGAACGCATCCCTACCGGCTCTGAGTACAATGAAGAGTGAGCGCAACTCAAAAAACCATTGAGAAAAAAGCCTAACGAACGACCGAGAACAGTGATGGACATCGAAGGCTAAAGAGATGGAAAAGGCAGTGGCGATTGGTAACAGTAGACAGTTATTTAGACTTATTAAGGAGACTGGGGAAAGGGTCAACAACAGTTAGTGATGCCATAGCAGAAAAGGAGGGATATGCGATTCACTCGCAGGGGAGACGACTGGAACGATGGGTAGAACACTTCGATTAACAGTTTAACTGACCTCCACCCACCATTACGTTGTCTGCTATCCAGTCGGATTCTGAATGCAACGTCGAGATAGGCCCCCTCAACACTAGAAGTTGAGAAAATTGTAGGTAACCTGAAACGAGGAAGGGTGGCAGGACCAGACGGACTAACTCCTGAGGTATACAAGGATGATCGTAAGGTGCTCTTAGTTAGGGTAATGGGACTGTTAACCAGTATATGGGAATCCAATACGATCCCCTCTGACTGGTCTAAATCAATAATTATCCCAGTCTTCAAAAAAGCGAGAAGTCCTCTTATGATAACCACAGAGGAATCAGCCTGACGAATAAAGTGTCCAAGATCCTAGGTTCTATAATTCTTCGACGCCTGAGTGGAGCTCAGGAACAGCAAGCCCGAGAAAACCAGGCATGATTTAGACCCGGCTGTGAGTCTATCGACAAAATATTCACACTCTGTTAGGTCCTGGAAGACAGACACGCTACCGACGCCCGACACTGGCTGTATTTCTCGACCTGAGGACGGCGGCATTCGACTGCATTGATCGAGAAGTCTTATGGCAGTGTATCTCATTGAAAGGCGTGCCGAGTAAGTATATCACCACCTTATTGAAGGCTCTCTACTCGAACACTTGTGGGCGTGTTAGAGCCTATCGTGAGATGCCCAGGGAGCAATGGTCATCGAGTAGTGTCTGTCGGGGTGCCACTGTCTCCATTCTTATCCAATTTTATCATAGATATTCTTATGGAGGTCTCCCTCTTGTCACCTGACTGACTACACAAAGGTTGAAATAATTGTGGGAGAATTTTCGTTTGACCTAGAATATATGCAGATGACATAGTCCTGTTGGGTGAAGACGCTAACAAGATGCAGAGTCTTCTGAACACCTTGAGTAGCAGTCTGAGAGTGTTTAGGATGTGTTTCTCATCACCCAAATGCCAATTGTTGCTCCACAATTGGTCTTCAACGGTGTCAATGTTAACAATAGACAGTGTAGTGACTAAGTGTGCTAACCACTTCACTTACCTGTGAAGTAGGATCAGCCCTGCCCTGGTGCTCAGTGGCCGATGAAATCTCGTCACGGATACAAAAGGCTCGATTTGCTTTCGCCAACTTATGCCAACTGTGGGGCCGCCGTGATATCCTATTGTCGACTAAGGGTCGCGTATACTGGACAGCAATCCGCTCTCTTCTACTGTATGGCTGTGAAACATGGCCATTGAAAGTGGAAGATATGAGAAGGCTGGCTTCAGGTGTTTGACCACCGTTGTCTTTTTAGTATAGGCCGTGTTCCGTGGTGTCACCACGTGAGTGACGCAGAAGTCAGGAGTAGAGTTTTAGGGAGCAGAGGTAAACCAGTTGACGAGGTTATGAACCTTCATCGACTGAGATTGTTGGAGCACGTGCTACGTATGCCTAGTCGCTGACCGCCTCGTCACACAATGTTGGCTGAAGTAGGACCAGGCTGAAAAAAGGCCTGAGGTGGCAAGTCTAAAACATGGCATCAATGTATGAAGTGTTTGACTGTTCCTTTGAGCCATATGGTGCGATGAAGACTAGCCGGTTAGGGTCCGCGGAACAAGAGAACCAGTGGTTGCAAACTCTAGGTGATGTGGCTCAGAATCGATGTCAGTGTCGCACATACATGTACAAATTTCCTTATCTTTACGCTATACCGAATCTCACCACTTTCTCATTCTTCCTTTCTCTCTTTTCGTACTTTATATTTCTTCTGACTGGATTTTCTTATCTTCATCTTGCACTTCACTTTCTTTTTACTTGATGTACTGATATGAGCTGTGGCAGCTGGAACCGTCAAGCAGTAATACCTGGTCCTATGTTGATAGTGATGATGATGATTATCCGAACTTCAGTTAGTAGGTGAGTGAGTAGAGATAACAAATAGTCAACAGCGAGTTTCACTAATCTTTATAGTCCTTATTGTGCCATTCAGTCAAACACTGCACAGGCGACTATTAACTGGGATCCAGTCGAGTAAGGAACCTTCTGTCTTAGTGCTCAATGCTACACTTAAACCTGCAAGATCGTGATAACTGGACATCGAAACTCCAGAAACTGGAAGGATGATTGTTGTGGATTCATCATAATGGCCGGATGAGGTTAAGCTAATAAATGTACTTGGGTTCTGTATGCGTGTCTCGTGAACACAGCACACATCCATGCCTCAAGCTGCTAGAGTTTTGTCTAGTGAAGCTCGTTGGCTTACTTGACGAAGGGTGTAGAAGTTGAAACCTCCAATTTGTAATTTGGTGCGAGGTGTCAGAAAAATGAAGATGCTGTCCCACGAACTCAGATAGTCATCGAGAGCCAAAGAGCTGGAAAAAATTAAAGATGACATAGGATTACTAGTCGAGTGATGGAAAGAAAGAATAGAAAAATAGAATGCTGAGGGTGGACGATGATCTGAGGGAACTTAAGTGCTGGCATAATTGTGAGGGTAGTTGACACTTTTCGGGTGCCTATAACGTGCAAGGTTAGTCCTTCTTGAGGTATCTGAAAAAGAAGGGCTTGTGAGTGACCACAGAGCACAAAGGAAGTCTCCTTGAAGCTAGTTACACACAGCCTTTTTGCAAGTTTGAGATTTTGGTTCATTGCATTCATATCCGACTATGAACCCACGTCGCCGGCATCGGTATAGGAAGAAGTAGTGGGAGTGTGGTATTTTCGAGGTCAACCTTTTCTAATCCCCCTTTCCCGTAGGGAAAACAGCATCAACGTAGCACTGCTGATCATCTAAGGAGAATACCCTACTGCTGTCAAACTTCCGTGTACCCAGCTGTACGACTTCATTCTCGGACTCCTGTCATAATGTACCAATTTACACCACAAACCTAACAGGTTTTCATCTTATAACTATTTATAAAGCCTTTCTGGCATAGCAGGACGTTTAGAGAACAAGCGTTCCACCGGTTGCAGCTCGTTGGGTCATTGTGATATGCAAGCCTGACCACCTCGTCAAGGTGGCAGCTAATGAGTGAATAAAATGAAATTTTTCACTATACTTTCTATGATACAATAAACAGCGCATTCAAAGAATAAGTAGAACTAATACAAAACAGGATTTTCTAGTCAAGTGTTTGATCAGAGACTACATAACACGTCGAGCTAGTTGCAACTAAACAAATAAATAATACGGTGTCCAAAAATTCGAAAAGATTACCTGTTGATCCACAAGAAGCGCCACATTAAAGAATAACTCTCTCATTTCTTGGATGCTTTTCTCTAACCGAATTATATCTGCATGTCGAGCTTCTATATCTGATAATGAACGCTTTGCAGCTTCTGTTTCTGCCATTATCTGTATCCGGAGGAAAGTTTTGGAATCAACAAAATGTTCGGCCAAAAGTTTTATAAATACATTTTACTTTGAGATGTACGACAATTTCATAGACCAATAAAAATAATCTAATGCAATAACTTAGGATTTCCATGCGTTAATCTGACTCAGATATTAAGCGTGACAGATTAGGGATTAAAAAAACACTGTTGGTTACTCTTTTATGGCTCAGTTGAGGTTGAGATACTACATGGGCCCGAAGAGAAGCAGGAGGCTTTTCGAGACCACTGCCCATAGCTGTGATCTGAAGTCGCACTCACAAAATAGTGGAACAACCATGCAGGACTCATTTCTTTCGGGTCCTGCAGTTCATGTACACCATAAGTTCAGATTCAGGGTTTTCCAAATCCACTAGGTAGACCTTACAAATAAAATAATCCGGTGATATTCAATTTCGCTCCTTCATTTTTGAGAAAACATTTTTGCCATGCGAGCAAAACAATTAAGATGGCTCTGGCGCATACTAAAAATATATAACCCTATGAGAAAATCTCTAGGGGTGAATTCTATTCAACCTTCGTCATATCAAGACAATTTGGAAGCGTGAACAGACTACAGTAAAAGCTTACGATTCCATACCTGAAGGTTAAGTGAATAACCTGTCAGACGAGATCTTAATCCATAGAAAGGATGTATGCCAAACACTTCGCCAGTAAAAACATAAGGAACAATACAAAGATGTATTGACAGGTCACTGGAAAGCAATTAATTTCATATTTTCTAGTCCTGAGTGCTAATCGAATTCTATCGATCAACCAACTGAAATCTATTAAAGTGCACCACGATGCTGAGCCTCCTAGCTTAGTGGTCACATTGCAAATGATCGATTAAATTCTGTGTGAACTGAGGACTAGGCAACATGAAACTGGTTGTCCGGTCTTACAGAAGATGAATATCTGTTTAAATAGCTCAGTGGTAACGTCACTGACTGCAACACTCTGTGACGTGGGTGAAAATCTCAGAGAGGACATCAGTTCCTTCGAGCTAGCAGATACACCTTGCGGACGAGCGCCAACAAGCATGAAACCTTAGTTCAAAGCTTCAAGTAGATTGCCTTTAACTAACTGACTGGCTGAGGAACAATGTTAGTTTAAAATATTTTGTGACCAAATTACTCAAAAAATGTCCCAATAAAAAGATGTACATATCAACCTACATGCGCATGTACATATTACCAGAAGAGGTTTAATAAATCCAATATCGAACCTCGCCTTGTTAACTAGTTCACTAGTTACTAGTCGGTCCTAACCCGGATAAAGAGGGAAGGTTGGGTATACGGCTAGCAACCATACCCAGTAAAACCAATCCAACCGCTAAAGAAACTTCAAAGCAAAAAGCAAATATAAAACATCAAAATAAACTTATTCCACGCTGGAATCGGGGAGACGAAATGACGCCGGTTGGTGAAAGCCTGCCTTCGACGAGCCAATTGGCCGACGTGTCTTCTCTTCTCTCGATGAAAGGGAAAGTAAACGTGGGGACAGGGAATATCAGCACCATGTTTGAATCTAGCAAGGAAGCCCAGATTGCAAACGAGATGAGAAGGTATCACATTGAAGTGCTTGGAATATACGAAAGCAGATGGAATGGAAGTGGACTCTCCAAACTGTCAACTAGAGTTAATAATCTACTCCGATACTGCCACCCAGACAACAAACACAAGCGCATAGAGTTTTGAAGTGGCTATCATGATGTCCCCTTCTAGAGCATCGAAGGCTCTCATGCAGTGGGAATCAATCTCCTCCGCGATCATGACAGCAAGATTCAAGTCAAAAGGAAGGAAAGTCACAATCATAAAGTGCTACACCACGCGCCTACAAATAATGCAGACCAAGAGAAGAAGGAATTCTACAGACAACTGAAATCAGTAATGGACAAGACCCAACCACAGACGACGACAGCGAAATTCATTCCAATGGGTGACATGAATGCCAAACTCGGAGCAGACAACATGGAAAGAGTACTCATCATGGGTCGAGAAGCACTCAGTGAAAGGAAAGAGAAGGGAGAACTGTTTGTAGACTTTTACCCATTCAACGATTTGCTGATTGCAGACAGTGTGTACAAACACAAGGACATTCACAAAACGACATGGATTTCACCAGACACACTAAAAATCAGATCGACTTCATCTCAATGTGAAGAAAGTGGAGACGAAGCCTGCTGGACACAAGATGAGAACAAGAAGGGGAGTAGATGTAGACGGGTTCACACCACTCATTATCTAGTGCAAGGAACCTACCTTCGAAATCAAGTTGAAAGCCCTCAAAGAGGTTGGTGACGTTAGAACACAGTTCAAGTTGAACATCCAGAACAGAAACTGAAGGACGAAACTTCAAAGGACATCTCCAAGTCAGCCAGTCATCAGGAAGAAATGAGAGACATTAAGCAGTATCCCCGAGGAAACCTGCGTGGAAGAACACTAGGATTCTTGGAGAGATGTGGAAAGAAACCTGCATAACCGTATTAGGAAGGAAGAAAAAACAAGACAAGGAATGGATATCGATAGATCGCCACATGCAAGCTGATAGAGGAGAGGAAGATGGTGAAGCAGAAAATACACCAGTGCACTGCAGGAATGAACAACGAAAAGAGGAACTGCATACAACCTATAAAACACTACACTGGACAAAGAAGTGAAGAAGAGTGCGTGGAATGACAAAAGACACTTCCACGACACATTGGCAAGTGAAGCAGAACATGCTGCAGATAAGAGAGACCTGACAACATTGTATCAAATAACCAGGTTACTATCTGGGAAGAGATCAACGCAAACGAAACCAATGAAAGACAGTGAAGGAAACCTAGTTACCAAAGAGGAGAAGCAAAGGAGACAATGGGCTGACCATTTCAAA
Source organism: Heterobilharzia americana (assembly GCA_944470555.2). Lineage (NCBI taxonomy): Eukaryota > Metazoa > Platyhelminthes > Trematoda > Strigeidida > Schistosomatidae > Heterobilharzia > Heterobilharzia americana. Next base: position 3,048,475 of record OX104128.1, on the reverse strand, counting down.
AAGCTCCTGAATCGACAACCACCTGCAAGTTATCTGGAAATACCACCAGCAACTGCAGAACTACCAGCGAACACAAGCCCCCCCAACAAAAGCAGAAGTCCTGAACGCCATAAAGTCACTGAAAGCCAGGAAAGCAGCAGTATCAGATGGAATTCCACCAGAAGCACTAAAAACAGATGCAGAGACAACAGCAGACATGCTCACACCACTATTGCAGAAGGTTTGGAAGGGAGGAAGGAAAGGTACCTGCTTGTTGATTGGAAGAAGGGCTACCTCGTCAAACTCCCGAAGAAGGAAGACCAAAGTCTTTGCAAGAATTGGCGAGGAGTCATTCTGCTGTCCACCCCGAGCAAATTATTAAGCCGCATCATTCTAAGGAGAGATTGATAGATGCGCTGGATTCAAAATTACGAACGGAACAAGCTGGCTGGCTGGCTTCAGGAAGAACAAATCATGTGCGGATCAAATCGCAACGTCACGCATCATCATAAACAGAGCTTAGAATGGCAGTCAACTCTCTACCTCAACTTCATTGACTTTGAGGAGACTTTAAGGACTTCAAGTGAATGTAGAGAAGACAAAGGTGATGAAGATACCCAACCAACAACAACAAGCATCAATCACCATGAACGGGAGAAACTTAAAGGAAATAGTCGCTTCCACTTACCTACCTACCTAGGCAGCATCGTTTCAACTACAGGCAGCGGTGGCACAGAGGAGGATGTCAAAGCACCCAGGATCGGGAAGACAGCAACAGATGCCTTCATTGATCTGAAATAATCAGTGTGGGGATCTACTGCACTCCACTTAGCATAAAGTGTGAACAACATCCGGATTTTCAACACCAATGTCAAGTCAGTGCTGCTATATGGTTCAGAAACTTGGCGTGTCACGAAAAGCACTTCCAAAAAACCACAGACATACATCACATAAACAGCTGTCTACGCTGGCTCGATACTAAAGATCAGATGGCCAGAATGATGAGAACAATCAAGAAGGAACTGTGGCTGACAACGAATCAACCAACAACCCATAGCCCAACAAATATGCAGAAGAAAATGGAGATGGATTGGGCATACACTGGGAAGGTCGATTGGGGACATCACGCGCTAGACTAGGCCAGGCCGTCGAGTGGAATCCTAAGGGGGAACGACGAGTTGGACGTCCAAGACGAGGGTGACATGGATGAGACCATGTGAGGAATAAGTGAAAACTTTTAGGCAGTCATGGAGCCAGGTTCCAAAGACTGAAGAGAACAGGGTGCAATGGAGACATGCTACTGAATCCCTATGTTCCACTAGGAACAAATAATAATATTAATAATAATAGCGGAATTTTCATGTTAATAGTTGGGTACACAAAAAAAGTGTAGACCTAATAGTAGGTCAAGATAGAAAATTTTTTTATTACTTTAATGCAAAATAACTATGTTTTTAATGGTAATCTACAGCTGCAGACAGACAGAGCTAAGTAGAACATTTTCCAAAGAAGAGCAAATTATTTAAACTACACGTTAGCATTCATCACGAATCGATGTATGCTGGAGAACTATTGAAAACCCAGGAGCATTGAACAACTCATTCATCCTAGCAGAGGGTTCCTCGACAGTGCGCACCCACCACTCCGCCAGTATTCGAAGTCAGGGTCTTTGGGTCTTGTTGCAAGCGCGTTACCATTCACCCACAGTCGGAATCCAATGATCCATAGTTTCCTACATCTGTCAATTCACGATATAGTGTGACTATCATCCGAAGTCATCAGTTGACGTTCACTTTATTTCCCACTTTGTTAACTCGAAAGATCGCGCCTTATCATTAGAACTTCAGTATATCCATCTTGAAGCCTTAACATTAGGACGGTAGTAACTGTCGATTTTACAGCTAACCAATGGCATGGCACGTTAAAAAAAGTTTTTAGCAAGTTTGGATCGACTAAGATAATACTATATGTACAATTACGAACACATAAATTTAGGAGCTATTGATCGGATGCACACAAACTTGGTAGAAATGTTGCTGAGTGGCTTGGGGAGATGACTATCAACCACTGGGTCACGGGTTTGAATCCCGCCCTATCTACCAAGGTTCGGGCAGCTGGTTAGTATCACCAGCCCTCACATGACAGGTATGGCTCACTGCCTACTGCACAAATGTGCGCAAGGTGGCTGACTGCGTTCCGTTCGAATGTATCTACTATAGTCCTTTTGTACTATATATCACACAGTAAAACAGTATTACCATATATTGGCATAACCACATGGTATCACAAAAAACATGGCGCTTACAGCTTGTGTAAAAATCCCCGGATGATTATTCTCCAACATCTTTTCAACTTCATCTTCGGAAAATGTGACTTTAGCTGCAAAAAAAGTGAATCATATTGCGGAAAATGACTGTAAGATTTACCAACATTGAGTTTAGTTCGGATTCGAGCTTTACACTTGTCTCGATATTCAACTTGCATTAGACTGTACCTGTTCATAATGTGAACAAACTGTCGAGAAATTGCAGCATGCTAAAGCAAAAGCATAAGATATCCCAAAACTAAAACCTGAGAGGACTTTAGACGACATTTACCAGACATTCCCGACAATAGTTTATCATCTTCTTGCAGTTCCAATTCTGAAATTAATAAGTTTTGATGGACAATGTAATGGTGACTACCTTTTAAAGAACTTCGAATCTTGTGTGCTCTTTCCCTGATAGAATTGGTAACCTCTTTAAGCTGACTGTCCAATTCTAGAACCCAGTACAAACAGGTGAACAAAGTTACTTGAATCTTGTTGAGGAATAGCTAGTATGTCCTTTTGTAGCCTATCGATTGTGTTAATATCATGTTCCAAGCTTTCAATATCATTGTGCAATTCATCCACCTGTTAACAGTTAGACAAATAGACAAAATTTACCTGATTGAAAAGATCAGTGGTGATTGCAGAGAAATCACAATCTTCATTCTTTTTAGTTTGCTTATCATTCTTACTCTTTATACGCTAATAATATAAGCATTCGTCAGTAAAAGTGGTAGGAATTACAGCTTCAAGCTCGGGAAGTCGGTCCTTGACCATTCAAATCCTAGTGGAACTCAATACAGCTATATGAAAGGTGTTGACTTGAACAAGTGGCAATCACCTAAAAGCCAGCGCACAGTAAAACGTTGTTGTATCGTACAAGGAGAACAGTCTGTAAAAAAATACAAAGTATTTTCAGAAACAAAATGGAGGTCACACTAACTTAAAACCTAAGCATGGAAGTAAATATCAGGGTGTAAGAAAACATGCTTTAACGACAGTTCACATATACGTTAGTGCAAGTCTTCTCTCCTAGAAAGGTCTGTTGAATAGTGGCAAGACGAAATGGAGTTACCGTTGCAGCGTATATGACTACAATATTATGGGGGTCTGAGAGCGAAATTGTACTGCTGCGAAAGCAAGAGATGGAGAAGGTATCAGCGTTGAGTAACAGCAACTATTTAGGTTTATTACGGATACCCGCAAGAAAAAGTGGATGGTGAGTGAGACTATCACCAAAAAGGATGGGACGCCGACAACCTCCCAGGACACGCGGCTATAACGTTGGGCAGAACACTTAGAAGCACAGTTGAAATGGCCCTCAGCAACGCTTCAGTTGCCAAACATCTAACCTGAACCTGAATAGGACGTATATGTTGGTCCTCCAACTTTCCTTGAAGTTGAGAAAGCTGTATCGAATCTGAAATGATGAAAAGCAGTAGGACCTGATGGTTTGCCACAAGAGGTTTTCGAGGATGGAGGCAGGAAATCACTAACTGAAGTGATAAGGGGAGTATTGTATGGGAATCAGAGATAGTGGTTTCAGACTAGTCTACATCATTGATCATACCAGCCTATAAGTAGGGAGAGAAATCTAGTGATAACCGCAGCGTATTGGTTTGACTTATATTGCGTCTATAGTTATCCAACGCTTAAAATGAGCTCGGGAACAACAAACTCGAGAAAACCAGGTGGGTCTCAGACAGCTAGACGAGGCAGTGTACACCTTTCCATACGGCTCAAGCCGTCAGGGAATTCACTGACTGGTGCCAAGTCTTTGTCTGACTACCCTGAATTCTCTTCCAACTTCCCCTAGCACGGCACGCATAGGTAGGTGGTGGCTCGCCATGAGCATGTCCCAACCATCTCAGTCCACTAAGATTCACAGCCCCATCAATCGATTTGTCTTCCTTGCCTAGTACCCTCGCCTAACCTTAACACTGCTCACACAGTGATTCTACCGAACCCGAACAATGCTACGAAGACACCTGTGATCAAAATTCTGTAACCGCTTCATGTCTTGCTATTAACGGCCAGGTTCCAGCCGTACAACATGACAGAACAAACTGCAACGCAGCATGCTTATTCTTTCATACATAGTTGGATATCTTGCCAGTCAGCATCACAGATGATGCACTTACGACGTACTTACCCAAGGACCCCCAATGGACACAACACCGACAACCAAAAACAACAAGCTCTGTGAACGTTCACTGCAATGATATAGTTAAGATAGAAAGTACTTCGGATATGTGGAAATCAACGGGACTGGATGAACTACGCCCAAAGTTGTTCAAAGAGCCTGCATCCGACGCAGTTGCCACATTGAACGGAATATTCAAACTTTCCCTCAGTCAAGGTATACTTAGTTATGGTAACGAGCACTCCGTAGTCATCAATTCAAAAGGCAGTTTCTAGGCTGCACCCATTAAATTAAAGACTGATAAGCCTGAGAAGTACTGTAGTTATAATCCTATAAATAGTAGTCAAGAGAATCACAGTTAACCCAGAAAGTAACAACCTATAGTCGATTTTGCAAAATAGCTTTCACAGAAGTTTCTAACACCTGACAAACCTTACAGAAAGTTGGATGACGTTCGGGGATGATAGAAAGTCTGGGTCGTAGAATTCACTAATAAACTCAGACAATCATTTACAATCCTAACCATTCGTCCCAGGTTACGCTTTATACTGATTGTTGTTTGCTGCTGGCGTGCAGTGCGAATAACAAATAGGGGCGAAAATTTGTTGTTTCTAAATACTATTGGTATTCACTGGTTTACAACTATATGCAAGAAACCTACTCCCAGATGTAGACGATTCGACCATAGTTTATGAACTGTGACAATATCCACTGAGATAATCAATCCCTGAGAAGATGGAAAATGTATTAGCTGGAGTGTAAGTAGTCATTCCAGATACGTTGCATTTAAATACCGAACCTCATCCTGCGACATGGTAATGGAGAAAGACTTAATTCATCCAACTTCCTTAACAGACGAGGTGGCAAAGCTACTTGACCATCGTGGTCTCTACCCTCTAGGACAACGCAAATATCTACGCTTCAAACTACAATGGTTAACTACTTGAATACCACACTCCAGGTGAAACATACTTTCAGTCTGAAGTAATTCCCTAGCGACTGAGTTTATCATTTCAACAAGACAGGTGGTTTTACTTCGGTGGTCATGTCCGATAACGGGTGGGATCGGTTCGAGCGATTTTGTCACCATAAACTAGTTTATCACAAGTACTTAATGTCCCTTTCAGTGAACAATTGGTAGAATCTCTTAGTAAACCACAATGACGATAAAAGGATGAGTGACTTCTGATATACATGAAGGAGAAGGTAGCAGTCTGCAAAGGCCGAAACGTACGGATTGACCTAACCCAATGAAACTTTGTAACGAAGTCATTTAGAAAGACCACAGAAATTACATGGAAATACTTGCGTTGATATAGGGACCTAACGATAAATTCATTATTAATTAATGTTCTCTGTATATATTTTTAGTAGAAACGCTATACTGAAAGATATCGTTTAAAACAATATATGTGGTTGCTTCTTCAAACGTTTTTGTAGTTGTCACGATGAACGGTTCACCTGCAGGTTTTCGCTTTGCAGAGGACAGTCTCGGTAAAATTCCAGTCCCTGTTGGCCGCTATTATGGCGCCCAAACTGCTAGATCTCTCAAGAACTTTAATATCTGCTCGAAATCCGACAAAATGCCAGTACTCTTTCCTGATAAAATATACCCAACTTTTCATTCTTTCAGTTACAGATAATTTATTCACTGGCTATGATAAAGGAAGTAGCTGCATCTATTAATTTCAAACTGGGTAGAATAAACAAGGAGATATCCCAAGCGATTATCCAAGCATGTCATGAAGTATATCAAGGGCAGCATGATGAAGAGTTTCCCCTTGTAATTTGGCAAACTGGTTCTGGTACCCAGACCAATATGAATGTCAATGAAGTATTGTCAAATAGAGCCACTGAATTGATTGAAAGATCACGAGATTCCAAAGCCATTGTCCACCCTAACGACCATGTCAATCTTGGACAAGTTAGTTTTTACGTACCTACTATATGTGTACTTTTAGAGTTCAAATGATATCTTTCCGACTTGTATGAACCTAAGCATTGCAATGGAGACCTCTTGGAAAGTTTTGCCATCCCTCATATATCTCATAAATGCTCTCGAATATAAAATGAATGAATTCATGGATGTTATCAAAATTGGACGGACACACATGCAGGTAAATTTTGTTTGCAATTTACATCTTCATCGTAGGATGCAGTTCCAATAAGCGTTGGACAGGAATTAAGTGGATATGTTGACCAACTCCAGCAGGGAGTAAATTCCATCAAACTTCAACTGCCAGCAGTTTGTTACCTAGCTGTTGGTGGAACAGCCGTAGGTACTGGACTGAATTGTTGTGAAGGTTTCGATGAGGAATTTTGCAAGACACTAACGGAGCTAACAAAAACTCGTTGTGTAGATGTGAGTTAAACCCTTGAAATCACGTTATTTTCTAATTAACTTACGTTGGTATGCTCATATCGTAAAATTTAATATGGAAAGTTACGATGAATACGTTGTAAAGTCTTGTTTCTAAATCCACCTGAATTAACTTTGCCACTTTTTTTTAACTTAGACTAATTTTTCGGACTCCTATTCTTTCACCAACTTTTGGTGGTTACTGTTGAAATAGCTATGTATGTTTCAGTAAATTATCATCGTGACCCCCTGTTGATTGATCTTTATTAGCTGCTTTTAGAGTGGTAATAATTTCATTTTAGTCATCTTTTACTACCACACAGATCTTTCTGTTTCTTAAGTGTTAGTTGCTTTCTGTCCTTGGCTAACACTACCCTGTGACTTTTGAAGTCTAAGGTCTCCAGCGAAGGTCTTGTTATTTTTAAACTCAGATTAAGTACTTTGAAGGGTTTCTTGTGGGTTTGTGACTTACATTTATATTGAGTCATTGCAGTAGCATACCACCCTTTGCGGAAATACCTTAATTATCATTACGCATTATACTTTGTTTATAGTAGTTAACCCTTAGATCAATAAGCATTAGGACAGCATTTGTTTACAGAACCTTCTTAGTACTTATAACCACTAAGGATATGTAAGTCATTTTATTTAAATGGTACTGGTGAGCCTACTAGCTTGTGGTCACATTGCAAAGTGATCGATAGAATTCGATCGGTACTCAGGACCAGACAAAATGGAATTGGTTGCTCTCCAGTAACCAGCCAACGTATTTAGAATATCTTTATATGGCCTTAAACGGATGAGACAGTAAGTGGATACCACTTGCGAATTTAAATTCAATTTTTGGTGGCATCATAACAATCTCTAGAAATCTTTGTCTTCGATGGGTACATACTAAATAACTTTACAACACACAACTTTTTTATTTTCGACAAAAACACCAAGGAATATGCTAGGCGAAGTAATAAACAATGACTATGAATCTGAGAATATGAAGCTTTTAGTCAAAAGTACAGATTACTCAGACACCTAGTCCTATGACATACACCCGAAAACCTCACAGTGTAAGCCGCCCGACATAAACAGAGGGCAAGTGACTTATGCATCATCACTGTTAGTTTCAGTTGCGAATCCTTTTTAGTATAATTATAAAACACTGGGTTTTACTATCTCTTGGTTCTCGTTCAGCAAGTCTTGAGGCATTAACAGCTACCAATACAACAACTCTCACCTTTGCTATGCTATTTAATATAATTACCACTTCTCTGCTTCACCCATCAGTCCTTAGGCTTGTAATCCTGTGAAAACATAAAAATTGTCAGAATGATAATCATGCAGAATCATCGTATATATCAAGTTAAGAAAGTCAGGTCTCACAAGTATAGTGTAGAACTGCCCACGCTAGAGCCTTGTACTCTTGACTTTTTGTAGCTCCACTATTATCCAGGTGACACCAAAAGTGTTCCAGATTGACGTGTCACTCTGGCTTTCTCTGTACGAATGGAAATATAATTGATACATTTACTAGCACTTGTATAACTGCCCAGATGCATGAACTCTTTAATTACTTAAAGGCTCGTGTCCAAGAGGGAGTGACAGGTACATGCTTCTACCAATTCTTCAAAAACATTTTGTCGGTGTAAAGAACACACTGTACTTCTGGACACTGCTAGCTGATAAACTCGAATTTAAATAGTCCCTTACTTTTTCACGTGGTAGGATGGTTTCATTCACATATTCAGCGCACAAAAGGCTTTTTTCTGATTGTTGATCCTCTCCTTCAATACGCTTCTTCAGAACTACCTCGAAAATTTCATCAATGGAAAAGTTGAAGAGTAGTGGAAACACTTACAGGCTGTACCAAATTCCTTTTCTGATTTGGAATTATTAAGGAAAGTGGTTGCATGCTCACATCTTACCTGGAATAACTATTTACAGAGCTCTCAAGAATTATTTATTTTACCACGGACTTTTATTTTGGGTTTACTACCCTAGGGCTTGGTCCCGTACAAATAATTAAAGGTAATCCTAATATTGAGAGATGCTAAGACTGCTGGTTTGCACACCTTATGACAGCTTTCAAACATTTGATATGTGGTTTATACGTGACAATAGTATCCGTATCCTGAACTACACTGAACCTCCCTATCGGAACTAAGTTTTTCATGTGTTTCTCAGTGTCTGTGAATCATGACAGCAAATAATATTTTTGAAATCTGGTGATGCGCCGATACACAAACGATTGTCACATTCTTTACCTAGGCTCTTACTAAAAACCGGTACTTTCCCAAACAACTGCTTGACTAGACCCTCCCTTCCATCCTTTAAAAGATGAGGGGAAATTTATTCTTCAACCCAGTGGTGGACTAAAAAAATTCACAGGTACTTCGGAGTACTTCATTTGAAGTTTTATCCATTTCTGAAGCTTGTTGATCGGCATGCAGTCTACTTAGCAGACTGTTTCACTGAAACCAGACTGATAACTGTCAGTCATTGTGTTAAGCTGGGACAGCTTCTGGTTTTTTCCGAATGCAGATGTTTCTATCACCCCACTCACACGTTTTCGTTTCCAAGTTCAAAAGCCTTTACGTCATAAATATTTAATTTCTTCCCGAAAGCATACGTATACTACTGTACTTTCTTGCCAAAATAGACTAACGAGCATCAAGAAGCTTCAAGGAACCCATAAAGATCCTATATCTACCAGACATACACTTATCAGAGCCACTGGTAGTTGTACTCACTGTTATAGTGGCCTGTAGTGTGTCCAGTCAATGCTCACTTGAACTTTCTTGAGGTGTCATAGACTTGATATTCATTATTAACCAGGTATAACAAATTGGCCTATACTGAATAAATTCAGGACATAATAAAGCGTATTCGGAGTCCATATAGATGCTCCAGAGGCAGTTGCGCGTCCAAGTACATCCGTGCCTTTTGTAGCTTATTGTAATATGCCTTAAACCTCTGCATCTGTTAATCTGATTATGACTGTTGGTTATTCACCTCATCCCATCCACTCTTGTTCTGACACATCCACCACATAAAACCAATGGATGAAACTTCCTTTTTATAGGCCATGAACTAATAACCATATGAGACAGACATCAGACAAAGTCAACGTAAAACCTTGCACATAGTAAATTGATTTAATTTGTATACACAGTAGTACACAATGAATAGGTGGATAAAAAAGTTATATCAAAGTGGATAAAGTTGTATGACAAAATGACCAGTTTGAAGATGACGGTCAGTGCAAATACTCAAGCTTTAGATGTCAAGTAGTAAATACATCTGCGCCATTGTGACCGATTTTCCATCAGGTCAACAGGATTCCTCGACAACTGATTGCTATCATCTCGAGGACCTCAATCAGACAATCTACATATCCCCACATGACTCAGATCAACAGTAAGAGTTTTCATCGAATCGTGCCAGGTTTTGTCTGGTCATTCATCCCTCTCTAAACCTAATCCTAATTAGCGTATCATTGTACGTTGAGGTAGGTGGTGGCTTGGCATGCACAGTACATGTCCAAGCCACCTCAGTCGACCAAGGTTTGCACTTTCAAGAGCCATGCCTCGCATGCGTACAACAGGATGAAACTGACTGCAGCGCATTATACTCGTCTCTTAATAGGTAGTTGTATATCTCACCAGTCGGCGCCACAGATGACGCAAGTTGGCAAGTGCTTAACGGCCTTTTGTTTCTGAGCTGTGATTTCGTCAGCAACCAGCTCGTTTGGTTTAATGCATAATATTACGAGGACGGTTCTATGAACCAGTATGATAAACATGAGAAATTTCTAAAATAACTTCATATATACAAATGAAGTTTCCTTAAAGTAGACATGCCTGGTATGCCTAGTCACCGTCTACACCGTTGAGCAATGCACCTTGAGTAGGTTCGCATTGAAAAGGCAGCTAGACATGACGTCGGTTCAAATGTCTCTGATGGTTGCATTTTTGCAAATGAGCCGCCTCTTTCCAATTGAGGGATTAGAGGTTGACAGTGATTTCTGCGATTAACGCAGCAGCTGTAATTGTATCCCAATTTTTACGTTCTAGTCTTTTCGAGATTGAAGTTGCCGAATCTTCAAGAAACTGTCCCCTCATAAAACTTGGCTATTGTCATTTGAGAGGGAGTGCCAGCACAACTCTAATGTCTATCAACGACTTCTTATTCAAAAAAAAATTCAAATAAGCAACCTTAAAAGCTTCTCATAGTGGCTTCTGTCCTTTCAGAATCGCTGTTCAAACCTTAGAGGACAAAAGAAAGAACTCCGTTAAGCCATCTGTGAAAGAAGTAGTGTTCTCACTCGAAGGTGATATGATTATGGTCAAGAAATCATGTCTGAAGCTTAATCCAGCAAACAACAACGTATCACTTTATGCTATTTTAAATGCGTAAATCTAATATGCTTTACACATGACCTTAATCCGCTAATTTCTATAGATAAAGAAACCACACTCTGTCAGGACGTGGAATTCATTTATTTACGTCGTACTATGGAAAACCTGCCGAAGAGGACAGTACCTAGGATCATTTAGTTGCACATAGCGCATTACATGATAGTTCTATGGGTGGATATCGCAACCGCCATTTAGAATATTTTTTTTCGAAAAATCTTTGAAATGACATATAGGACGCTAGTCAGCTGTTTCTTATATGGTCCGATCAAACACTAGTATCCAGACAATTTTCCAGACATATATGTCTTTCTTTCAACAAACTAATCACAACATAAAGTTCACCAGCACTATTGTCCGTTACCGAACAGAACTTTTAAATACTCAAAGCATATTGTCACATTAAAATACATTTTGTAACTAAGTGAAGCAGAAGTCTAAACCCGCATTATTATTATTATTTGTCCCTTGGGTTCCTAATGGAACAGGGCTTCAGTAGCACCTCTCCATTCCACTCTGTTCTCTGCAATCTTTTGAACCTGACTCCACGACTGCCCTTAAGCTTTTATTTCTTCCTCACATGATCTCCATGTCACCCTCGGTACCGACGCCGAACTAGTTGTTTTGCCTTTGGATTTCACTCGACGGTCTGGCCTGGCACGTGAAATCTCCAGTCGGCCTTCTCAGTGTATGCCCAATCCATCTCCACTTCCTGCTACTGCATATTTGTTGAGCGTTGTTGGTTAGTTCGTTACCAGGCCAGAGTTCCCTGTTGCTTATTCTTATTATTCTGGCCATCTGATCGATATTCAGTATCGAGCCAGCGTAGGTGGCAGTTGTTGATGAATGTCTGTAGTTTGTTGGAAATGCCTTTCGTAACGCGCCAAGTCTGTGAACCATACAGAAGCATTGACTTGACTGAGGTTGGTGTTGAAAATCCGGATCTCGTTCCGCATGCTGAGCGCAGAAGATCTCCACAAACTTGCATTATAATACCATCAAAATAACGAAACCTGTGCTGACTAAAGTCGATATCTCAGAATTCTCAAAAATGCATTTAAAAATATAAATATGCATAATCTCTACGTACAACCTTAAATCTTAGCGGGTACCTCTTTTCTTCAAGAAATTTTTAATTTGCATTATTTATATGTTGGATATTAAGCCAGGATTTCTAGGTTAGTCCAACAAATCCGAAATGTTAGCCATGCTATTATCTTCTTAGACTTCATTGACTGCATTCGCTGTATAATTTAGTTAACCAGCTTACATCAGGCCAGAAGTATCTTTCTAGTAAGACCAGCTTGTTTCATCATCACATATCCTAAGGATAGAATCCTAGACAATAATCACAGTTCAGGCTATGATATTTAGGAACTAGATCGGCCAAGTTATTTGGAATATGCATTGTCCAAGCAGAGTCACTTTCTACCTTGAATTTCTACGTGGACTAAGGTAATACTGGCTTGAAATAAAGCTAAGGATAACTGAACCAAAACATGATGCAAATGAATGGGCTCAATAGCTGTTTTTCTGAGACGTATGAAGGGTCGTAGGCTGCTTGACTCGGGTCTGTTGATCTTACCAGTCCTTCAGTGGGGAGATTAGGTAACCTAGCTTAAAGGATACCAAACATACTGTCACATTCGTGCTGAATATTTGCATAAATTTTTAACATTTTATTACTTTTATTATTGTCATTATTATTTGTTTTTAACAGCTATTCATTTCCGCTGAATTTCTCTTCCGTTTATTTTGTAATGCATGTTATTCTTCAGTTCCATGGCTCTTGTATTATTGATGGATGTGTTGTAGAGTATGTATCAAGTGTCGTCCATCTTGGTTTGCTCTTTTCCTCTGATCTTTTTTAGTCCCTTCATATTTTACTGATTTCCAGAACAATTCTTCGTGTGACCTTTCATATAAGGAAGCTGAGACTGTCTAGTATAACTCAGCTTCTACCCTTACGTTTTATTAATTCTTTTGTTTTGCTTATACTTACTTATTGTTCCCCCTTATTCTTTCCTGAACTCTGGAAAATTGACTACGTTTTATTACGTAGGATTTTGATAGCTGGTACAGTACACCACTAACCGTGCTGATAATTGGAGTTTTGGAGAGGCATCTGAACTCTTGTAGACAGGTTGCTAAAAATATTTTGTCTGATGACAAGCTTCTTCTGTATTCACACCTCTCTCCATGTCTGTCATGGAGGGAGACAAGAAGTAAATATGTTAAACTGTATGCACGCACAACCATATACAAAAACTCAGCCATACCTTATTAAACTTGTGTATTGTGTGGATAAAATCATGTAAAAAATAGTCCTATGAGCGGCTTTAAACGCCATCCTAGCAACAACTGAAATAACCAATTGAACTTCTCTATTTTATGAAAATTTCCCTTTCCAAGCGAAATAGAGAAACCTAATTGGTTATTTCGATCGTTGGTAGGGTGGCCTTTAAAGTCACTCACTTTAAGGCCACCCTAGCAACTGCCGAGACAACCAGTTAAACTCTTTTATTCTACGAAAAATTACCTGTCCTGTTGAAGTTCTGAAACCTGATTGGTTATCTCAGAAGTTGCTAGGGTGGTCCTTAAAGCCATTCAATTTTAAAGGCCACCTTGGCAACTGCTGCAATAACCAGTCAGACTACTTATTATATCAATATGCTTTTTCAGCCGGAATGAAGGAACCTAATTGGTTGCGAGGGTGACATTTAAGGTCGTCCGTTATATGACAGGCAAGTCTAGCTATCATACAAAGGTAACCAAGCCTTGCAGTCAACTTTCCTGACAGATTACTTTTATCAACGTACTCTATTCTGGTAAACAGAATCATTCACACACACACACGCATTTTTTTTCATCAACTTAGAAAAAAGGGAGGAGGAGCATTGAAACGTGATAAAATCAACTCTTTTTTTGAGATGAATGAGGAGTTTTAATTTAGAAGTAGTATTCATCATAGACTGACATCAGTTGGGGAACCATTGAAAACCTGGGAGCATTGCACAGCTGTTCCGTCCTAGTATGGGACTCCTCAACAATGCACACTCACGACCCGGCTAGGGATCGAACTCAGGACCTTCACGTCTCACGGTGAACACGTTAACCATTCAGCCACTGGGTCGGTCTCCAGTGGTTCACAATTTCCAACTTCTGTCAATTCATAACATAGTGCGACTATCACCCAAGGTCTTCAGTTAGCATCCACTTCACTTCCGACTGGTTGACCCCACACGTCACGGTTTCTCATTAGAGCTTCCCGATATCCATCTGGAAGCAAGTCACTAATGAGCACTATACAGTAATCCATTTTTGAGATGAATGAGAAGCCGTGACGTGTGGGGTCAACCAGTCGGAAGTGAAGTGGATGCTAGCTGAGGACCTTAGGTGACAGTCCAACTATTTTGTATTTCTGTGTAGTGTAGTGGTGGGGATCAGCTATGCTTATATACCATGGTACTTAAACACAGAGTTATTGCAGAATTTTGAAATAGCTTAGATCAAGGGACAAAAACTAGGTATGATAAAACAGAAGAATGATGTTACAAACAGATGAATACACTATAAATTCGAAAGAATTTAAAAATTTATGTCATAACGTCACAAATACGTATCTTATTGGAAGGAAAGTTTTGGCAAGTCAGATATTGATGTGTTTTTCAGTAAGAGTAGTTTATAAGTCAGAAACAAATGATTTTGCCTCAAAAAACTATTTTGTAGTTTTTAAGCTTGCTGTAGTATTTACATGCATCGATATCAATGATTATATATCATGTCGTTTGATACTCATCAACTATTTGGACTATTCAACGACTGGGTTGACAAGCATAATTAGCAGGCCTTTCAACCAGTTTTTTTAGGTTATATTTCTCTTATATTTTTCAGATAGTGAATCCTTTATCTTGCATAAGATATTTTGCAGGGATTTAGTTGGGTTGTGTGCGCTGCTGATACCGAATGGATGAAGTTTTTGGTTAACAGTTTCTCAGACTTCTTTGATGCATGGCAAGGTGATTCATTCTGCGGGTTGATGGAATTATCATGATCTGTATTCCTCTGATATCTTTCACACACTTTCATAAATGACATGCGTAGTTTTTCTTCAGATGATCCGTAGAAATACAAAAATATCTCTGCATGATATATTTCATAAGGGTATGATGAACATATATGTCTTCCTTCTTCTTGGAAGCTTCGGTAATAGTGCGGTGTCTTAGGTCTATTGACAACAACAAGTTTGTATAAATTATTTCATTGAAAAACATTTAAATGGAAAGATTCACGAATTAGCAAACTTGTTATTCAAATTACATCCTCTACACCTTTTTTTCAGATGTATAAAGAATCTCCACCAGTGGTAGACCTAATATTCAAACCAGCGAAAAATAAATTTGCTGCTCTAGCTGGTCATGATGCTTTATTACAGTTAAGTGGTTCTTTTAATACCATTGCTACAGCCTTAATGCGTCTGGCCAATGATTTCTGTTTACTTAGCTCTGGACCAAGCTGTGGTCTAAATGAATTTATTTTACCTGCGAATGAGCCTGGGTCAAGTATTATGCCAGGTGAGTGGAATGCATCTGTGTATATTTTATTCATTTTCCCATTTCTTTGTTTCATTAACCTGAGAGCCGTAGGTTTAATGAACATTAATTCATTTTTGTAGTCATAAACTGAACCTATACTGAGCTACTGAGTCGACCATTTCTAAGAGATTTCCAGGTAAATATAACCTACTCAACCACGATACAAGTAGCATGTTGTTCAAGTGAGTCTACTGCCCATCAACTCAACTCAACTCAATACTGATATAGGTGGAGCAGTTGCATCCATACATTGTATGTCTCCTAACTTAGAGGTTTGTGGCGATTTATTGATTTCAAGTTGGTATTCATCATGGACTAACATCAATTGGAGAACAGTTGAAAATCTGAGAGTATTGAACAGCTGTTTCGTCCAAGCATGGGACACCTCAGGAGTAGACACCTAGTGCTGGGTCAACGTCCTGTAATTGATACCAGTCCATGGTGTTAAACCACATTTCATTCGCTTTACATCCTCTTTTTTTTTATGACTTTCGACAATCTTGATTACATTTCTTTCAATGCAGCGGTGTAAAGTTTGAGCACATAAACCGTTAAGCAGTAATGTCAAGCCCTATAGTGATCATGATAAGAAGTGACTGTAACGGTGACTTTAACGACCATCCTAGCAACAACTGAAATAACCAATTAGACTTGCTTATTTTATAAAAATTTGCCTTTGAAGGCGAAATAAAGAAACCTAATTGGTTATTTCGATCGTTGCTACGGTGTCGTTTAGACTTGGCCTCATGACTGACTGAGTGGAAGTTTAAAATATGGAAAAGTGCAGATAAATAAGCCAAACCAATCAAATCAATTTTTTGTAGAACCTCACACACATGCACATCGGCTTAAGTCACCACACATCATGAGAGTACACAAAAAATAGGTGGAGAGAAGAAGAGTGATATCAAAAAGATAAAGTTGTGTTAGAGAATAATCATCCCAAAGATAAAGGTTAGTGTGAATATTCAACCTTCAGATATCAATGAGTAAATACATCTGTGCCATTGTAATGGATTTTCAGCCATGTCACCGACATTCCTCAACCACTGATTCCTTGTCGTCTTCTAGGCCGCAACTAGGTAGTCTACATCACCTCGCACAACTCACGTGAAAGTTATCCTCTAATTTGGGAATATGAATAATGAAATCTCCACAAAACAAGTAAAACGGCTATCAGCTGTTTAGGTCGCATCGATCTAACTGTTGATTACCAACTTCTTATGGCAATGAGTAGTATGTGTGGTACGAAACGAAGAAACCTTAGATTTAAAACATTTTCTTGAGCTTACTGATTTTAGAACCTTTACTTATAATAATAGCAATGTTAGTCGACAAAGGTGATGAAGATACCCAACCAACAACAGCAAGCACCAGTCACCGTCAACGGGAGAAACTTAAAGGAAGTTATCTATTTCACCGACCTACCTAGGCAGCATCGTTTCAACTGCAGGCGGCACAGATGATATCAAAGCCACGTCCAGAAAGGCAGGCCTTCATTAATCTGAATTAATTAGTGTGGAGATCCACTGTACTCAGCATAAGACGTGAACAACATCCGGATTTTGAACACTAATGTCAAGTAATTCAGTGCTTTTGTATGATGGTTGAGAGAATTGGCGCTTTACGAAAAGTATTTCCAACAAACTGTGGACATACATCACATGAACAGCTGCCACCTACGTTCAGTCGATACTGACACTGAAGTTGAGATGGTCAGAATAATGAGAATGATCAAGAAGGAACTGTGGCTGATAACGAACCAACCAAGAACCCACTGCCCAAAAAATGCAAAGGAAGAGAGTGAAAATGGATTGGGTTGGACATAAACTGAGAAGACCGTTTGGGGGCATCACGTGCTAGGCCATTCCCTCGAGTGAAACCCAAATGGGGAACGACGGGTTGGGTGTTCGAGGGTGACATAGAGGAAATGGTTTGATGAAGAAATGAAAGCTTGTGAGCAGTCGACAGCCAGGTTCAGAAGACTACAGAAAAACGAGTGAAATGGTGATGTGCTACTGAAGCCCTATGTTCCATTTGGAACCCAAAGGATAAATAATAATATTAATGTTAACATACGTATATAAATGAAAAGTTTGTACATTGTGGGACGAATCAATTTGTTAGAAGTGGATTTTTAATGACAACTTTACACACAATGATAAGTTTTTATTTTGGTAATATTTCGGGTAAAATTACTGCCTGTGATCACACTAGCAGTTGAAATTTTTTTAATAATATTTATTCAGAAGTAGGAAATTGTAGACTACTGAATTCCAAACCAGTGACTGAATGTTTACAAGTTCTGTGTGAAACCTAAATGTTCCTAGTTTCATCTTCGGCATGGTCGTGTGTGTGTACTGCTGCCTACTAGCACGAAACATCTGTCTAGGGCTCCCAGGATTTCAGTGATTCTCCAAATGATTTCAGTCTGTGATGAATTATTATTTATTATTATTCCTCCCTTGGGTTCCTAGCGGAACATACAGCTTCAGTAGCACGTCTCCATTCCATTCTCTTCAACCTGGCTCCACGACTTCCCACAAACTCTCATTTCTTCCTCACACCATCTCCTTCATGTCACCCTCGCCTCCGACGCCCAACTCGCCGTTTCCCATCTGGGTTCCACTCGAGTGCCTGGCCTGGCGCTTGATGTCCCCGAATGGTCTTCTCAGTACATGCCCAATCCATCTCCACTTCCCGATACTACATGTTTGTTGAGCGATAGGTTGCTGGTTAGTTCGTTGCCAGCCACAGTTCATTGTGGCTTATTCTCATCATTCTCGCCATCTGATCGATATTCAGTATCGAGCCAGCGTAGGTGGCAGTTGTTGATGAATGTCTGTAGTTTGTTGGAATGCCTTTCGTAACACGCCAAGTCTCTCAACCATACAGAAGCACTGACTTGACTGAGGTTGGTGTTGAAAATCCGGATGTTGTTCACGCTTTATGCTGAGTGCAGTGGAGTAGATCTCCACACTGGTTTCAGGTTAATGAACGCCTGTCTTGCTGTATTTTCGATCCTGGTTGCTTTGACGTCGTCGTCTGTGCCGCCACCTGTAGTTGAAACGATGCTGCCTAGATAGGTGGGTGAAATAGCAACATCCTTTAGATTTCTCCCCTTGATGGTGATAGGAGCTAGTTGGTGTTGGTGTCTTCTCTACATTCACTTGAAGTCCCGTCTTCTCTGCCTCGCCTCTTCTGTCAACTTGTTAGTTTTCGCCTGTCTATAAACTACATTATTCAAAAGACTTGCTGTCGAATCATTCGTATTGTTGTGATGAGCGAAGATTCAATGATCAGCTTCTTCTCTCACCTAACTATATTAGTCTTTAGAACTGTTAGTCTGTCTCACCTTATTGTGTGTTAGCTGATTCAAAGTGATGGATACACTCTCCATTGGATTAACTATCCTAGTGGGACAATTTTTTTTATACTTATAAGTAAGACTCCAATTCCGATTTGTTAAAAATATGATATTCCCCTTCACTAAAGTTTAAGTATCTATTACAAAGCTATTGATTTTCAAAACTTTGTTCTTTCAAATTTGGGGATAAAATTAAAACGAAAATTTATATATAGAAATTTTTTCGGGGTTTTTGATAAAAATAAAAAGACAATGTCGGGGGCAAGGGGGTTGAACCCAGTATTTTACAGTCTCACGGGGAGAACGTTATCATTGAGCTACTGGGTCGGTGTCAGATGGTTCACACTTTCCTACTTCTGTCAATCCGTTATGTAGCGCAACAATCATTCAGCACAATCTCTGGGTATTTGTTCTCACATCCGACTTGACAGAGGAAGGTAAATGTAGACCGTTGGATTCTGACCCAGTGACTGAATAGTAGTGTGCTCACCACCAAACATGAAGGTCCTAGGTTTGATTCCTGGCGCCGTCACGGGTGCACGCCACTGAGGAGTACCATGATAGAACGAAACAGTTGTTCGGTGCTCACAGGCTTTTAATGGTTCTCCAACAAATATCAGTCCGTGGCGAATATCACCATAAATCCATTATTCCCTATAAGGCTCCAAAGTGAGAACTAGATGGACTACATCATTATTATTTTTCCCTTGGGTTCCTAATGGAACATACAGCTTCGATAGCACGTCGCCATTTCACTCTAGCCACTGAAATCTTTTCAACACGGCTCCATGACTGCCCACAAGCTTTCATTTCTTCATCAAACCATCTTACCCCTTGTCACCCTCGGACACCCAACTCGTCCTTTCCCATCTGGATACCAATCGGGGGACTGGCCTGGTGCGTGATGTCCCCAGTCGGCCTTCTCAGTGTATGTCTGACCCAATCCATCTCCACTCTCTTCCTCTGCATATTTGTTGGGCGGTGGCTTCTTGGTTCGTTCGTTGTCAGCCACAGTTCCTTCTAGCTTGTTCGCACTATTCTGGCCATCTGATCGATATTCAGTATCGAGTGAGCGTAGGCAGTTGTTGATGAATGTCTGTAATTTGTTGGAAATGCTTTTCGTAACGCGTCAAGTTTCTGGACCATATGGAAGCACTGACTTGACATTGATGTTGAAATTTCGGATGTTGTTCACGCTTTGTGCTGAGTAGAGTGCAGTAGATCGCCACACTGATTTCAGATTGATGAAAGCCTGTCTTCCTTTTCCGATCCTGGTTTTGACATCCTCGTCTGTGCCACCGCCGCATGTAGTTGAAACGCTGCTGCATAGTTAGGTGAAAGAGACTACTTCCTTTAAATTTCTCCCGTTGATGGTGACTGGTGCTCGTTATTGGTTGTTGGTGGTGTATCTTCATCACCTCTCTCTTCTCTACGTTTACTTGAAGTCCCGTCTTCGCTGCCTAGCCTCTTCTGTCAACTTGTTGGCTTTTGCCTGTAGATCTTCGAGTTTGTGTGACATAAGACATTAGACATAAGTTATGATCGGCGAAATTCAAATTTTATAGGATCTTCTCATTGGTTCAGTCAGCGTATGCCCCTCTCCTCGCTCCTCATAGTTGTCTGCTGCATGATCCAGTCGACCACAATCGGGAAGATCATCGGCGACAGTAGACGGCAGCCTTGTCTTACTCCTGTCTTTACTTCAAAGGCGTTACTGAGCTTTCCATTGTCAATCACACTTGGCATGTGGCGTTTTCATATAGTTGTTGAATGAGGTTGATAAAGATTTGTGGAACTAGAACCGTAGTTTTGAAGCAACTACCAAATTACTTCTGGGTCGACGCTGTCAAAGGCCTTCTCAAAGTCGATGAAGCTGAGATAAGGTAAAGAGTTGACTGCCATTCTATACTATGTTCTATGATGATGCGTAGCGTGGGGTTGCAGTTTGATCCGCACATGATTTGTTCTTCCTGAAACCAGCCAGCCTGTTCCGGTCGTAGTTTTGAATCCAACGCATTCTTTAGTCTCTCCAGGATGATGCGACATAATATTTTGCTTGGGATGGACAGCAGCATGATTCCACGCCAGTTCTTGCAAAGACTTTGGTCTTCCTTCTTTGGGAGTTTGACGAGGTAACCTTTCTTCCAATCAGTAGGCAGGTACCTTTCCTTCCTCCCTTCCAAACCTTATGCAGTAGTGGTGCCAGCATGTCCCCTGTTGTCTCTGCAACTGTTTTCAGTGCTTCTGGCGGAAGTATAAGTATACATAAGTGAGAAAGGAAATAGTATTTAAAATTTCCAGGTGGGAACTCATCGATAATGTTGATCTGCTTGAACTATTTTTAGATAATGCAGCTCACTTATTTTTATTCATTCCACAGATTAGTATACTACCAATAATTATTGATAGCCTGTGAAACAATATGAAATGCATCTATTCGGTTAAACTTAATTAATTCTATGTATCATTTTAAGTTTTCAGAATTCCGATAGACAGTCATACAAAATAATATAAACAACTACGGTAAAAATTAGATTAAGTATTTGTTTTCGATTTGTTTTGTAATAAACAGTCTAATCTGAATTCTCTATTTGAAGAACAGCTTAGTATATTCGATCAAATTTTCTATTAAAGTATATTAACTAAGCTACAACAGGTGGAACATTTATTCATAAACATATATAACTTGTGTAACACCTCATAAACAATAGCGAGTAAGTATATATGATTGTTTTTATTTAGAAGTAGTATTCATCATAGACTGAAATCAGTTGGGGAACCATTGAAAACCTAGGAGCACTGGACAGCTGTTTCGTCTTGTATGGGACTCCTCAGCAGCACGCACCCACCACCCGGTTAGGGATCGAACTCAGGACCTTCACGTCTCACGGTGAACACGTTAACCATTCAACCACTGGGTCGGTCTCCAGTGGTTCACAATTTCCAACTTCTGTCAATTCATAACATAGTGCGACTATCACCCAAGGTCTTCAGTTAGCATCCACTTCACTTCCGACTGGTTGACCCCACACGTCACGGTTTCTCATTAGAGCTTCCCGATATCCATCTGGAAGCAAGTCACTAATGAGCACTATACAGTAATCCATTTTTGATATGAATGAGAAGCCGGTGACGTGTGGGGTCAACCAGTCGGAAGTGAAGTGGATGCTAACTGAAGACCTTGGGTGATAGTTACACTATGTCATGAATTGACAGAAGTTGGAAATTGTGAACCACTGGAGACCGACCCAGTAACTGAATGGTTAACGTGTTCGCCGTGAAACCTGAAAGTCCTGAGTTCGATCCCTAGCCGGGTCGTGAGTGTGCACTGTTGAGGAGTCCCATACTAGGACGATACAGCTGTCCAGCGCTCCCAGATTTTCAATGGTTCCATGATGAATACTACTTCTACATTAAAAATCCTCATTCATCTCCAAAAATTGTTTTTATATCATACCGTCGTTGATTGGACCGAATTGAACGGTCTCTATTGGCATATGGGATTATTTAAAAACAACGTAAAAATTTATTTCAAGTAGACAGATAGACAATATCCACAAAGGATATGATAATAGAAGTTGACACACCTCATATTAGCACATCAAGCAAGAATGCACCAAGACTGAAGATAGAGAAATAAGAAAGAAAACTATCGAAAGTGGTAGAAAGTCATTGAAAGAGAGCAAGAAGAAATCAGATAATACTGAATTCAGTATGACGATTAAGATGAAGGTAATATGTGGATAAGTCAAGTGTCACTTGGACCCACCTCATAAGTGTACTCTTCCATATACAGCTGAGATTTCATACACGAATGTTATGTTTTAGTCTGATCGGCATTAACATTTTTCTAGACTAAACCTACTTTAGCTCACATTATGAGGCAAGGTAGGCAGTAACTAGATATACGTAACTCAGGTCTCAGTCATCTCAATTGATGAAAGTTCACAACCTCGTCGGTTGACTTTTTAATACGTCTGATCTCAACATTACTGACGCCATGAGACCATGATATACACCTTATAGTATGAAAGTAACAGTAGTTAAACACTTGAAGCCTTCTCATGTCCTCTAATTTTTATTACTTATATAAGACAGATAAACCAACGCACAAAAGTTGATCTGTTCAGTTTTATACACTTCACTGGAGTATAGAAAAATTAGAAAGAAAAAGAACGATAATAAGGTAGACAAGTGTATGAGAGCTAAGCGATGAAAGTTAATGAAGAGATGATGACGAAGAGTGTATGTAGTGTGTGTTATCGTGATCAATTTTGAACCAGGATCACTAAGCATATACAACAATCGATTCTTATTTTCCTGAGGGCATCAAGTTTGTGGTCTATACCTCTTTGCACGGTTCAGACCTACAGTCAAAGATTTCACAAACATATGTCATGATTTGTTCACGCTAACGTTTCTTCCAACCTACTTCTCTTAATTTATCATAAATAAACACAAACAGAACACAGCATAGAATGGCAATCAACTCTCTACCTTAACTCAACTTCATCGATTTTGAAAAGGCTTTCGACAGCGTCGACCGAGAAGTAATTTGGCAGGCAATTGCTTCAGCACTGCGGAGTGAAACAAATCTTTATCAACCTCATTCAACAACTGTATGAAGACGCCACATGCAAAGCAATTCACAATGGGAAGCTCAGTGACACTTTGAAGTGAAGACAGGAGTAAGACAAGGCTACCTACTATCACCCATGATCTTCCTGATAGTGGTCGACTGGACTGGATCATGCGGAAAACCTGGAGGAGCGAGAAAAGGGCATACGCTAACTGGACCGATGAAAAAATCCTAGAAGATTTGGATTTCGCCGTCCATGATTTATGTCTAATGTCTTGTCCCACAAACTCGAAGATCTACAGGCAAAAACTAACAAGTTGACAGAAGAGGCGAGGCAGAGAAGACGGGACTTCAAGTGAATGTAGAGAAGACACCAACACCAACTAGCTCCTATCACCATCAAGGGGAGAAATCTAAAGGATGTTGCTATTTCACCCACCTATCTAGGCAGCATCGTTTCAACTACAGGTGGCGGCACAGACGACGACGTCAAAGCAACCAGGATCGAAAATACAGCAAGACAGGCGTTCATTAACCTGAAACCAGTGTGGAGATCTACTCCACTGCACTCAGCATAAAGCGTGAACAACATCCGGATTTTCAACACCAACCTCAGTCAAGTCAGTGCTTCTGTATGGTTGAGAGACTTGGCGTGTTACGAAAGGCATTTCCAACAAACTACAGACATTCATCAACAACTGCCACCTACGCTGGCTCGATACTGAATATCGATCAGATGGCGAGAATGATGAGAATAAGCCACAATGAACTGTGGCTGGCAACGAACTAACCAGCAACCTATCGCTCAACAAACATGTAGTATCGGGAAGTGGAGATGGATTGGGCATGTACTGAGAAGACCATTCGGGGACATCAAGCGCCAGGCCAGGCACTCGAGTGGAACCCAGATGGGAAACGGCGAGTTGGGCGTCGGAGGCGAGGGTGACATGAAGGAGATGGTGTGAGGAAGAAATGAGAGTTTGTGGGAGTCGTGGAGCCAGGTTGAAGAGAATGGAATGGAGACGTGCTACTGAAGCTGTATGTTCCGCTAGGAACCCAAGGGGCAAATAATAATAATTGTATATTAGACAGGGAACTCGAAATGGGAGTCTTTTCAACTCTTAATGATAGTCGTTTGCAGTGTGATCTTGAGTGCTTATTTTATCCTT
The DNA here is from genome assembly GCA_944470555.2 of Heterobilharzia americana. Taxonomy (NCBI): domain Eukaryota; kingdom Metazoa; phylum Platyhelminthes; class Trematoda; order Strigeidida; family Schistosomatidae; genus Heterobilharzia; species Heterobilharzia americana. The sequence goes on along the minus strand of OX104128.1, from coordinate 3,023,567 downwards.
TTGGGAATTTATTCATGCAGATGTTCCTATTTAATTTTTTATCTGACATCCATCACTTAAGCACTAAAATGTGACATATTGTTAAAAAATAAAATCCAGTAATCATACGGTAAAGTTGGAATAATTTATGATGCTATATTGATCTTGCTGACTAGCAGAGGAATACAGGGTGTGCGTTTCATCCTATTTAGGACTCTTCAGCTGGATGTACCTGCACCTCAGTGAGTGATGTTGTCCCCCACTGAGACTCGAACCCAGTGCTTCTGGCTTCAAATGCCAGAACGTTACCTACTAAGCCGTTGGGGCACGATATCCGCCTCAATTTTATCGATTGTGACTCATTCTTTGGTTTTCATCACCCTTTTATGTTTTGATTGTGCACTGTTTTAACACCTAAATACATCCACAAGAACAATTTGAACTAAGTCTTTGATTTCAACTTGGCTAAACATACAGAGCATTCTCTTGAAAACATCATTATGATCAGTGTTGTGGACTTCAACTTGTTTAATCATACTTAATGGTAATTCTGTTCTGATTGTTATTATGAGTCATTACGTATGTATCTCAAGCCTCTTGATGATCATAGAAAACTGCATGACCTTTTAAAGGGAGATATATTATGGTCTGGGTCAGTCCTAAGGAGTGTAGATGAATGTGTTGCAAAATTGTTTGGGTTGAATGCACGTGACTTGTACTATAACTGTCTGAATGAACTGTGTTGTTTTATGAAGCCTATTGTCTACATTTTGTTGAATGTTGAACGTTATAAATCAATGTTTGTCTTTGTATGTATATGATAAGGACAATAAAATAGGGATTGGAGAGGTGGTTTTTTATCTTATTGTATCCTATTGTAAAATAAGTTTACTCACTTGTACATAAAATTCTAAGCTATTATATCTGTGCCTGTTGGTTTAGATAGTAAAATATGACTAAAGTTGTAATGTGTACATGGCTAGAAAACTTCTGCATATGTATATATATATATATATATATATATATATATATATATATATATATATATATATATATATATATACTTCTATTTTCCCGTCATTATACGGGTTGACAAATGGCTTTTTATGAGGAAGCCTCGATACGGCCCGGATATTCATTAGATTGCAGTTTATTTGGTAGAATCCAGGACATGCGTTTCGTCCTACTTCGGGCTCTTCAGCTGGATGTGCCTAGACCCTAAATGTCAGTAAACAGGAACAGACACCCACTGCACATGTTGTGCTTCTCGCATCCCAGTGACCTAGTAGATAAAGCTTTCGCCGTTTGAAGTGATAAGCACTAGGCTTCAGTTTCAGCGGGAACAACGTCACTCATTAGGACCCAGGTACATCCGTCTGATGAGTCCCATATAGGACGAAACGTGCGTCTTAAATTCTACTACTAACCACCAAGTGAAATACAAATACTAGGACGAAACGGCTGTCCAGTGCTCCCAGGTTTCCATTGTTCCTCCAACTGATGTCATTCTTCGATGAATAACAACTTGAAATATTTCCAAATCTCCACAACTCCCTCAAAATACAATATATATTTCTTTGTTTGTTTTTTTGTTATAAAAGGTAAAGTTAATCCAACTCAATGTGAATCACTTCGAATGGTGTGTTTACAAATAATGGGGAATCATTTCACTATTTCAATGGCTGCATCTCAAGGTCAATTGGAGTTAAATGTTTATAAGCCCCTGATAATTGCAAATCTTTTACATTCATGTGAATTATTATCAGATTCAACACGTTGCTTTACTGATAATTGTGTTAAAGGATTAAAATTGAATTTAGATCAAATTCAAGAATATGTTAATAAATCATTAATGTTAGTTACAGTTTTAACACCACATATTGGATATGATTTATCAGCTGAACTAGTTAAATATGCAATAAAATTTAAAAAAGGATTACGTGAAAGTGTAATAGAATTAAATTTATTAAATGAAAAGAAATTTGATGAAATTGTTAAACCATATGAAATGGCATTTCCATACTCTAAAATATGATTATCTTCAATATATTCCTTTTTTTTAAATATCAATTTATATAATTTATAGATAGTTTACTCCTCTCCTGTCCGATTTTGCTCACTTTTATACTTACTTTAGAAGAAGGAGAAAAAAAAATATTAAAAGAAAAAATTATACACTTTAAAAGATTTTTGAGCATTTTGTAGGCTATATGCAGATACCATATTGTAGTGGGCCTTTAACAATCGAATTCAACTGAATATCAACATGAAAAATCACTTAATACCCACAAATCCTAAATTAAATTAATCGAATGCACATTGATGACTAGCTTCAAGAGGTGAAGTTCGAATGAGACATTGTGACTTGTCGGACAAATCTGGTGACCATGAGGATAAATACACAATGATGATATTCAGTGATGGTCATGTTATGTCGTGAACTGATAGAAAGTGGAAATATGAACTATTGGATTCTAACCAAGTGGCTGGTCACGGGATTTGAAGGCCTAGAGTTCGATCCTTGGTGTGGTCATGAGCGTGCACTGCTGACCAGTCACATACTAGAACAAAACAGCTTTCCAATGTTTCTCCAGCTGATGTCAGTCTATGATGAAGTTCAACTTGAAAAGTCACTAAATCCCTACAAACACCCAAATGAAACAAAAACAAAAAGTATTTTGAATGCATTTTACATAAAGTCGATTTTCAATGTCCAATAGCTAATACCTACTTTACTATAAAAATCTTCTTGGATTAATAAGCTGTAGCACTGATTTTCGACTGACTGAATGTCATCTTTGTCAGTCATAGGTCGAATATTATTCTCCACTGGTGTGTTATAACTTCAAAATTTGTTGCAGCTTCTTAGGTATTTTGTCGGCCAAGAAGGTTTGGTGACCCTCATACAGTACGTATTATTCCTAACCTAATATAAAAATTCACATAAAGCGTGAAATACGTACGGATTTTCAACACCAATGTCAAGTCACTGCTTTTATATGGTTGAGTGACTTGGCGCATCACGAAAGGCATTTTCAACAAACTACAGACATTCATCAACAACTGCCTACGCTCACTCGATACTGAATATCGATCAGATGGCCAGAATAGTGCGAACAAGCTAAAAAGAACTGTGGCTGACAACGAACGAACCAAGAAGCCACCGCTTAACAAATATGCAGAAGAAAATGGAGATAGATTGGGCATGCACTGAGAAGACGCGCCAGGTACTCGAGTGGAACCCAGATGGGAAAGGACGAGTTGGGCGTCTGAGGGCGACATGAGGTGAAATGGTGTGAGGAAGAAATGAGAGCTTCTGGGAAGTCGTGGAGGCAGGTCCAAAAGATTGCAGAGAACAGAATGGAATGGAGAGGTGCTACTGAAGACGTATGTTTCATTAGGAACCCAAGGGAAAAATAATAACAATAATATGTATGCGACAACACATAACTGCACCACAGGGTGGGACAGAGTACTAGTCCTACAAGCTGAGTGAATTGAAGAGAGAAGCTGATTACTGAATCTCTGTTCTCCGACTCAACTCCTAACATGCATACTAGGCGTGACTGAACACCCATGTCAGACAAATGGAAAATCTTACTACTAATTACACCAAAGAATCATCATTATCAACATAGGACCAGGCATTACTGCGTAACGGTCCGAGTTGCCACACCTTACGTCAGTTCATCAAGTAGAAAGGTAGTGAGGTGAAGGATAAAGATAAGTGAATTCAGTCAAAAAAATATGAAGTACGAGAAGAAAGGAATGAGGAGTGACAAAATGGTGAGATTCGGTATAGCGTTGTTAAGATGAGGATAATGTGTGTATACATCTGCGCCACTGACATCGGTTCTCAGCCATATCACCTGGAGTCAGTCTCCAACCTCTGTTGGTTTCTCTTGTCCCGTGGACCCCAACCACCTAGTCTGCATCGTCCTACATGGCTCAAAACCAACAGTCAGAGACTTCATACATTGATGCCATGGTTTAGTCTGGCCACCTCAGGCGTTTCTCCAGTCTGGACCTACTTCACCCAACATTGCATTGTATGACGAGGCTATCGGTGACCAGACATATGTAGTACGTGTCCCAACCATCTCAGTCGATGAAGGTTCATTACCTCATCAACTGACTTACCTCTTCTCCCTAAAACTCTATACCTGACTTCTGTACTACTCACGTAGTGACACCACGGAATACGTCCTGTACTAGGAAGGCAACGGTGGTCAAACACTTGAAGCCTTTTTATATCTTCCACTTTCAATGGCCATGTTTCACAGCCATACAGTAGAACAGAGCGGACTGCTGTGCAGTACACGCGACCCTTAATACACAAACGAATACCACGGCGTCGCCATAGGTGGCGCAAATTGGCAAAAGCCGATCGAGCCTTTTGTATCCGTGCCGAAATCTCATCGGCAACTAACCCACTGGGGTTGATCCTACTTCCCAGGTAAGTGAAGTGGTCAACACACTCAACCACTTAACCGCGGTACCGCTGAAGACCAGTCCTGGAACAAAAATTTGCATTTGGGTGGTGAAAATCGCATCCCAAACATTTTCAAATTCCCACTCAAAGTGTTCAGAAGACTCTGCATCTTGTCAGCGTCTTCACCTAACAGGACTATGTCATCTGCATATTCTAGATCTAAAGAAAATTTACCTGTGATCGGGTCAACGTCTGTGTAATAAGGTGAGGAGAGGGAAACCTCCATAAGAATATCTATGATAAAATTAAATAAGAATGGGGATAGTGGGCATCCTTGACGGACACCACTTGATGAGTATAGCTCCCTGGACAACTCGCCATAGGCTCTAACATGCCCACAAGTGTTCGAAGAATGAAAAACAGTAGTAATGTACAGAAAAACTAAGGCAGGAATTAGTGTGACTAGCTTAATATGATCATGAGCAATAAATTCAGCTGGAAACATCATCTAGTAAATAATCCTATATCATCGTGTGCTATATCAGACTATCCATCAAAGGATGCATATACTACCTTTTGTCCTCTTAAAAGGCTTTGAGATATAGCCGTTAAAAGTAGAAGGTATGAAGCAGTTACATGTTTTCGATCACATGTGTCTTCACAGCGATGTTAGCGTTTGGTTAAATTACTGTATGATCAATGTTGAGATCAGGGGAGAGTACTGGGAAAGGAAGGCAAATTGGTTGTGAATGTTCATCTACTGAGATGGCTTAGACATGAGTCATCGAGACGAAAGGAATGAGTAGTTGAAGACTGCTGATGACATGGATGAAAATCGGTGATAAAGGCACAGATATATTCACTCCTCGACATCTAAAGCTTGACTTTCCATTTACTGTTATCCTCAAATTGTTTATTGTGTCATATGGTGTTGTCTACTTTGATATGACTTTTTCTATTCACCTGTTCTTTATATACTACTAGGAATTGTTGCAACTTGAGCCAATGTACACATGTCTTGTCTTATATCAGACAGACCAATCTAATACAGTTTTATGCTTTACCACAATGTCGATATTCTATTACTTACATTGATAAAGCGTATCTATTCACTTACATAGAAACAATAGTAAACATCACTATTATTTATTGACATACTTGTAATTTCCTGTTGTTTTATTGGGTCGAATTGTTCGAAGTCTATTGGCATATGGTATGCGGATGCTTCAAAATTGCCCGAATGCTAGTTAAGGTAATTTCTTTGGTCTCGGCTAGCAGAAGAATCCAGGACGTGTGTCCCGTCCTACTTGCGACTACTCAGCCGGTTTTACGTACACCTCAGTGAGTGACGTTGTTACCAGTGAGACTGGAACCTCGTACCCATCGCTTCAAACGCCAAGGCGTTCGTTATCTACTATGCCACAGAGGAACGATGACCACTTCTTGTACAATGGGTAGTAGTTGTTACTATTTATTGACATACTTGTAATTCTCCGTTGTTTTATTGTAAACATCGTTTAATACTGTACACAACCAACCGGTGTTTCATCACTGTCAAATAATTATTCTCAATTTAGAGGTAGTATTCATCATAGACTGACATCAGTTGGGGAACCATTGAAAGTCTGGGAGCACTGGACAGCTTTTTCGTCCTTGTATGGGACTCCTCGACCAGTACGCACCCACGACCCGGCTGGGGACCCAACTCAGGACCTTCAGGTTTCACGTCGAACGCGATAACCATTCAGCAACTGGGTTGGTTTCCAGTTGTTCACAATTTCTCATTCTTATAAAACCTAAAATGCTCAAGAGTCATTGTATATTATTCGAAGATTTTTATGCTAGGAACGGAAGTGTCACCAATCATAAGTTTATACAGATTGTACTAAATAGCCTCCCATGGACACAGTACACTATGAAAACTCTACTTTCACAGTCCTATATATGTCAAAAAGTTATTAAGCTGAATTCTAATCGGAAAATAATTTCATCTACGATTAATCCACATTATGATATGACTATTCTCTTGTGTATTCTGAATTTCTGTTGTCATGGGAATCTAGAAAACACTTATTTTTTAAAAATTTAGATAAGTATTCTGAAAATTAATTACCATCTAGCAGAAAGGAAATATTTTGAATACATAACTTTCAATATATTTGTAAAATATCAACAAGTCAAGGTGATTTGTGGGACAACAACAACATAGAATACGAATATTCATAATGATACGGCAATTTAAAAAGGAGTTCAGATAGACAGATAACGTAGGTCAAAGGTTGAAAAACAAAAAAAGACCGTAAGGATGGATAGTGGCTAGCAGTGGGATCCATGATGTACATTCCGTCCTGTTTGGTACTTGTCAACTGGATGTACCTGCCTCCCATTGCGGAGTGTTGTTCCCACTGGGATTCGGACTCGGGGGCGATCGCTTTAGACGCGAGAGCGTTACCCACTACACCACCGAGCCACGATAGCCACTTTTTTGTGGGACGAGTATAGTTTTTAGTATATATGATTGTTTTTTTTACATCATACCGTCGTCCTGGTGGGAACAACATCACTCACCGGGTTGCAGGTACATCCAGCTGACGAGTCCCGAATAGGATGAAATGTGCATTGTGGATTCCACTGCTAGCCACTATCCATCATTACTCTCATAACAGCACAGGTAATATCGAGGCATCCGCACATGATCCCGTGGAGACCGATCAGTTCGGTCCAATCAACGACGGTATGATAGAAAAAACAATTATATATACTAAAGGACAGTAAGGTTGTGTGATACTGAATGTTGAAGGCTGTGAATAAATAAAAGTTGAATGTGAATATCGTAGTAGTGTGAAAGAGGTGACAAAATGAAGTAAAACAAAAAAGAGAAGTGCATTCTAAGATTCATAAGTAAGGTCATTCATTAAGTTCTCCCTGGCCAAGGCTGTACAAATTTCTTCTGAATAAAGAACTTTGGATTGTTTTTTCGATTTCCTATAGCCTCAGCTATATATAAAAGATGGATTAGAACTCCATTGGAAAGGTTCGGTGCTATGCGGTAAATCACTTTGAACACTTTTGTCTTATCTACTCTGTGATTAGTATTAACTAGATGCGACAAAATAGAGATTCTTACAGATTTAACCTCTCTTTTACCCAACCATGAAGGTAGGTGTTCCGCAATACGTTGGTTAAGTTGTCTAGTTGTACGTCCGATATAACTGTCTCCACGGGAGCAATTAAACTGGTAAATATACATGGAAGTGGACAAACTAGTTAACTTATCTTCAACTAGAAAACGATAGACAGAGGTTCACTGCATAAAAAAAATCCTTTTAATGGTTCTCAAAAGTCTGTGGTTTGTGGAATGCAGTAATATCCATTTTTACATTGCTCTCTCATTAGCCAATTCTACAGAATTATTTGTTCCAAACTGCTGCTATCTCCGAAAAATTTTGTCTATCTTTGACATAAATTATCACCTATTTATTAACAAATTTTAGTCGATTGACGTTCTGAGTATCGTAGGCCTAATCGAGTTGAACTATAAAGTCAGCTAAAACAATATCTAAGACGATTAAATTTTTTATTGCATGAAATGCATATATGATGATATAAATGATGAAACCTTATCTCTTCGTTTCAGATTTATTGTGTCAAAAATTTCTACCTTTTAAAACTTTACACATTCAGTCTAAACATCTGAACTACTCAATTTCCAGCTCGAAACCGATACATAAGGATAAAAGAGGATGATTCAAACTGTCGGTTCTCAATGTACAATAGTGCTTTACTACTTTACAAAATGATGCTTGTATTGTGTTGATCATATCGAACAGTATATCTTGTGTTGTAATAATAAGGAAACTGGAAAAATTTTCTAGAATAAAACGGGTATCAAGATATCAGTGACTTTTATGAAATTAGCGTAGTGAAATACCTCAGTGTTTATCAGTTCAGTCAACAAGTTACATCACACATGATGATACACTTTTTATCAATGTAAAGTAGCATTTTCCGAAAAATTGTCTACCTTAACATAAAGTTTAGTAAGCATTGTTTTAAATGCCTACAGAATAATAAATACCTTATGATAAACTACTGAGATGTTTTTATTTTTAGGATCCAGTTGTATTTAAACATATCCACGAGAAACTATTGGATCATCCTATTATAAATAGATTGTGAATGAGATTATTCAATTTTGTCAATATTTTGAATGAAGTAACTACTGATTATGAAGTGACTGTAAAGGTCATTCCTAACGACAACTGAAACAACCAATGAGAACCTTTTTATTTTACGAAAATCTACCTTTTCAGACGAAATAATGAAATATCATTGGCTACTATTTCAGTCGTTGCTAAGATGGTCTCTACAGTTCATTTCCCGAAATCACACCAATTGTTAGATCTTGATTATAATGTTGACCTTAAGTCTATTCTTTTGATTGGACTTATCTTCCCATACATGAACTGATATCAAAGACCTTTTCTTCAATTATTTTTAATCTAATGTTCCTAAGTCGCGTTTCCCTATCATTTAAGGTGTAATGGGTCATTATAAGAAGACTAGAGAATTTTCATAGAGCTGATTACTCTGAGGCTTAACATTGACTTTATTCTTATGCCTTACTTTATTCCATATCTTACAGTGTATCTTTAGTGGAAGTTTATCATCTCTTGACTGGATCATCTTGGTAATCCTACTTGGAAAATTTTGAGATATCACCCGAATTACTGCGAAACAATTAGAATGGTTTATCTTTATACTGTTTTCTATTTTTACACAAGTTTTATGAAGAAGTTACTTTAAAAAAGAATCTATAAGTCTGATTTTCACTTCGCGGCTAGTTTGGAGTCTTCGTCATACTGGAATTGCTGAAGGAAGGTGTTAAATGTACTCCATTGTCACACTACTGATCTTCTTCGTTTAAAAGTTATGGATTGAGTAATATACAAGATTAGTTTTAAGTGTGATTTTGGCGGAAATATTCCAAGAATCTTATCACTGTTTTACTAATACTGAATCATTTCTATCATTAGTAGTAAACCAAAATCGGATAAGTGGTTTACTACTTTTTAGAATCAAAATTCGCTTCCAAGGTTTGTGGGGATTTATTGATTTCATGTTAGTAGTCACTATGAAATGACATCAGTTGGGGGAACATTGGAAACCTGGAAGCACTGGACAAATGCTTCGTTATAGGATGGGACGACCCAGCAGCACGCATTCATAACCTTACACCACCAGCGATCGAACCCATGACCTACAGGTTCCACTGCAGGTACGTTACCAGTCAGCCACTAGGTCGGAATCCAGTCTTCCACATTCCATACTTCTCTAACTTCATAATATAGTGCGATCTACAACCAATGTTAGGAGGTAGCGCTGTATCGTGAACTAATAGAAGTAGGTAATATGGACGATTGAATTCCAACCCAGTTGCTAAGTGGTGGCCTGGAAACCTGAGAGTTCTGGGTTCAATCCCTGGTGAGTTCGTGGATGCGCACTGCTAGGTCGACCCCTACTAGGACGAGACATCTGTCCAGTACTCCCAGGTTTCTAATATCTCTCTAATAATGTCAGTCCGTCATGAATACCAGCCTAAAATCAAAAATCCCTCGGGATTTTGTCAATGAAGCAAACCTTCCTGTAGTCTCAAATGAATTCATTCTATGTAGGGACTTTTTTCATTATTATTAGTTTCGAAATCTGTGTCCGTTTGAATATGAATACCAGGAACTAAGGATTATTTCCGTTTTGAAATAAAACAATGACATCTTAACAAGCTTTCCAATCAGTTTGACACTACTTGTGAGTAGCGTGAATATATTCGCAAATAATTTGCGACATATTTTAGGTTCGGAGAGAAAAGGTCATCGAAGTTGTGCGTGGCAAACTAATTTTACAACCATATGTGTTCATTTACCTTATAATTTTGAGGAAATCGAGGCTTTTTCTCTTTTCCTCCATACAGGCTTGGTTATTTATCACAGTTCTGGCTGAAAAAGAACATTTAACACAAACTGTGGACAAAAATATATGACCTTAACCAAAATAGATATCCATTTCAGTTCTGAAGAATTTTGATGTCATAGGTGTGTTTCTGCCCATCATTCTTGAGGATTGTATTCTCTTGCCATCCAATGATTCCCGGTAATCCGAAAGATAAGCTTCCGCATCTGATCACTCCCATATGAGTTTATCAATTCATCTGACTATATAGAGCCAGGTAATGTAGGTCATTCAATACACGTTCTTTCAAAACGGGTTAGGGAATATTATCCCTCCTAGTTAAAAATGGGTGTGAGTAGACCCATCAGAAATGCAATAATTGAACACTTCATCACAACTAATTCTGTGTTCAAAGTCATCCAAATGGTGGAAAAAAATTAGTCAAGAGTGGTGTGTTTCCGACTTCTCTGTACTGCCATATACCTGTAGAAACCAGAATAATATGTACAAAAGAAACTTTTTCAACCTTTTTACTACCTAGAACCTAGTAAATTGCTAAATATTTGTCGATCTCTATCTCTATGTTCATATTCATAAGTTAGTTATGTTTTATCACATATTTTAATAGATCAACAACGTCCTCATTTTGTTTTCTCACTACCCTTGGTCATTCTTTGTCATGAAAATTATTTTCACATATTATAAAACGTTATATTTCATCTGGTTAATTATGTTGGTTTCTACACTGTTTTGTGGTTAATTTTCATCTTATATCACACTTGTGAATCTCTCATCTTCATTCCACTTGATCTTTGTTGATAAATCTAATTAAATAATCCTTGTATCTATCCATTATTATTATTATTATTAGTCCCTTGGTTTCCTAGTGGAACATAGGGCTTCAGTAGCACGTCTCCATTCCACTCTGTTCTCTGAGATCTTTTGAACCTGGTCCCACGACAGCCCAGAAGCTCTCATTTCCTCCTCGCACGATCTCCTCCATGTCACCCTCGGACGTCCAACTCGTCGCCTCCCATGGGGATTCCACTCGAGCAACTGGCCTGACGCGTGATGTCCCCAGTCGGCATTCTCAGTGTATGCCCAATCCATCTCCACTTCCTCCTGCATATTTGTTGCGTGATAGGTTCTTGCTTCGTTGGTTCGTTCCCAGAGCCCCTTGTTGCTTATTCTCATTATTCTGGCCATCTCATCGATCTTCAGTAGCGAGCGTAAGCAGTTGTTGATGAATGTCTGTAGTTTATTGGAAATCCCTTTCGTGACGCGCCAAGTCTCTGAACCATACAGAAGCACTGACTTGACTGAGGTTGGTGTTGAAAATCCGGATCTTGTTCCACATGCTGAGTGCAGAAGATCTCCACACTGGTTTCAGGCTAATGAACGCCTGTCTTGCTTTTCCGATTCTGACTCTGACATCCTCGTCTGTCCCGCCACTTGTAGTTGAAGTTGTTGTTGTTGTTGATGGTGGTGGTGCGGTATCTTCATCACTTCTGTCTTCTCTATATTCACTTGAAGTCCCATCTTCGCTGCCTCTTCTAACAACTTGTTAGTTTTTGCCTGCAGATCTTCAAGTTTATGTGACATCAGGCACAAGTCATCATTGGTGAAATCCAGATCTTCTAGGTTCTTTTCCGCAGTCCACTGTATCCCGCTCTTCTCGCTGTCCACTGTTTGCTGCATGATCCAGTCCAGTCGACCACAATCAGGAATATCATGGGGGATAGTAGGCAACCTTGTTTCACTCCTTACTGTCTTCACTTCAAAAGCATCACTGAGCTTCCCATTGTGAATTACTTGGCATGTGGCATCTTCATATAGTTGTTGAATGAGGCTGATAAAGGTTTGCGGTACTTCGTAGTAATGAAGCAGTTTCCAATATAATGGAACCAAAATGCATAAATTGAGATTTTATAGCTATGAAGAATGAAATTATCAGAAAAGGATATCTTCACTGGACCTCTCGTTTTCTTTAACATCTTGATGGGTATTTTCAGCAATTTATTATAATATCTTGGAATTCTGAAGTACTGGATCCAAGTGGTTAGCTAATAACAATATGAAAAGCAATGGAAAACTGATACTCATCATGAATATTGACTACTAACTCCCTTAAGTTTCAACTATACTTAAGAAATATTCGAATATGATTGCTAACCTCTGTCGTATATTTAGCTGTTAAGTAAAAAGAATCATTTTATGCCGCTTAAAAATGTAGGAGAAAGGTGATTGAATAAGTGACAAAAGACAAAGTGAGAGGAGTAGAAACTTCTACCTCAGTACCCGATATCCTAAATTGCTGATTTTCATTTACACTGCTTTCTGTCAACTTAGTATGTAAAACAAATGAACCTTCGATGTTTAGACAGTAGTTACGTTTTAGGGTAAAATAAAAAGATCTTGCGTTAAACGTAATGATGCTTGCGGATAAATCAGTTTTTGAAAGTTGAGACATTATTATTATTATTATTATTCCCTTGGGTTCCTAATGGAACATAGGGCTTCAGTAGCACGTCTTCATTCCACCCTCTTCTCTGAAAACTTTTCAACATGACTCCACGACTGCCCACAACCTCTAATTTCCTCCTCACACCATCTCCTCCATGTCACCCTCGTCTTGGACGCCCAACTAGTCGTTTCGCCCTTGGATTTCACTCGACGGTCTGGCCTGGCACGTGAAATCCCCAGTCGGCCTTCTCAGTATTTGCACAATCCATCTCCAGCCAGCCAGCCAGAGTTCCTTGTTGCTTATTCTTATTATTCTGGTCATCTTATCGATATTCAGTAAGGAGCCAGTGCAGGTGGCAGTTGTTGATGAATGTCTGTAGTTTGTTGGAAATGCCTTTCGTAACGCGCCAAGTCTCTCCTACATGCAGCCTGTTCTGCTTCACTTGCTAGTGTGTCATGGAAGTGTTAAGTTTCTTACTCTTACGAAAGATCACCTAGATTTTCAATTTACTTAGTGGTGGCTAGCACTGGAACACACGAGACATGTTTCGTCCCTAATTAGGAGACTTCAGCTGGATCTACCCTGAATCCAATGGATAATAGTACTCTCGCTGAGACTTTGAACCTGCACGCATCACCTTAAATGCAAACTATCTACAAATAATCATTTAGTTTTACCAATCAAAACAATACTCTGTCTACATTCACTTGCCAGGGTTGGTAAACTACTGAATGTCTAGAGCTGTTTAACTACTTTTTTCAGAGGGACCAGTCAGTATCACTATGGTAATCACAAAAAGACACACAGCGCAGGTATGAAAAATGAATCTTCAGTACATCGATTGTCAATGAATTCCAACGAGACATCTTCATAAAACTGTTACTATTCCAAGTAGACAGATTTTCAATTGGAAATTCGATTTATAATTCAGTATCGCCAGTTTTTTCCAATTTCTTTAAAAGTAGAAAACACTACCAGATTTCTTAGTGTTGACAGAAATAAAATTATACATTAAAGAAAACATTTTTCAAAAATGTATAATCCCAAAACAGTTTCTAGTTTTTTAGGTTGGAATTCAACACGGATTGACATCAGTTGGAGGAACATTGGAAACCTAGACGACTGTTTCATCCAAGTATGGGATTCCTCGACAGTGCGCACTCATAACCCTGTCGGTTAGGGATCTAACCAAGGACTCACAGGTTGCGTGGTCAGAACGTTACCAGTGAGCCACTGGGTCGGAATCCAAACGTCCACACTCCCTACTTCTCTCACTTCACGATATAGTGCGACCAGTCGAAGCCAGTCGCCTATGAGTGCTAGAATTATTCTATTTGGATATTTGTGGAGGCTTATATAGCGCTCATTGGTGACTAGTTTCTAGAGGTGATTCCCAAAGTCCTAATAAAAAGTCGTGACCAGTGCAGTCAACCAAGTCGAACATGAGAATGGTTACTCAACAAAGAAATTGGACTTAGATTACACTTTGTCGTGAAGTGAGAAAAGTAGGGAATGTGGACGATTAGATTCCTACCCAGTGGCTCAATGGTAACGTGTGTGCAGCGGAACCTGTAGGTAGTGGTTTCGATCCCTATTGGTGTGGGGTCATGAGTGCGTACTGTTGGGTCGTCTCATTCTAGAAAGAAATAGTTGTCCAGTTCTCTCAGGTCTCCAATGTTCCTTCAACTGATGTTAGTTCATGATGAATACCAACTTGAAATAAACATAAAATTAGTTGCTCTGCCATGACCAATCAATGTTGCCTTGATTTCGTTTTGGCCCACTCTCAAGCACCCGACTATGCAACACCAACTTCAGGTTATCGGGACACTTGTTAACCACCAATGGACATCATAATTATATGCCATTATTTACCCGAATTTTATATTTAAAGGTTGAAACTGATGACACTTCAGCTAGAATGTCTATTCGCTCAAATTTCGTATCTTCTCAATGGGAATTTTCGACTGTTTAAGTCGTTTGAATTTTGTCACGGCGTTAAAGGAACCCTATGATTTTCAGTGGTGTGAAACCAGATATGTGAATATAAACTTTTTAAAGTTGACAAATTTACCGTTAAATAATAATACATACGCTGATATCAGGTAAAAATAGGAGAAATCAAAGTTTCTGTTGCAGCGAAGATGGGACCGACTTCTGGTGAACGTAGAAAAGATAGAGGTGATGAAGATACTCAACAACAACAACAACAAACACCAATCACCATTAACGGGAAAAATCTAAAGGAAATAGTCGATTTCACCTACCTATCTAAGTAGCATCGTTTCAACTGCAGGCCTCACAGATAAGGATGTCAAAGCAGCCAAGGTCGGAGAGACAGCAATACACGCCTTCATTAACCTGAAATAATCAGTGTGGAGATCTACTGCACTCCAATCCACTCCACTCCACTCAGCATAAAGAGTGAACAACATCCGGATTCCCAACACTAATTCAGTCAGGTAAGTCAGTGCTTGTATATCATGAATGAGAGACTTGGTGCGTTATGGAAATCATTTCCAACAAACTACAGAGATACATCACATGAACAGCTGCCGCCTACGCTCACTTGGTGCCAACCAACCAAGTACTCATCGTCCAACAAATATTCAGAGGAAGAGAGTGGAGGTGGATTGGACTTGATCTGACTGGACTGGACATACACTGAGAGGACCATTTGGGGATATCACGCATCAGGCCAGACCATTCCCTCTAATGGAAGCCAAATGGGAAAGTACGAGTTGGGTGTCTGAGTTGAGGGTGACATGGGTGAGATAGTATGATCAAGAAATGAAAGCTTGTGGGCAATCGTGGAGCCATGTTGGGAGATTGCAGAGAAGATAGTGAAATGGCGATGTGCTACTGAAGCTAATGTCCAATAAGAACCCAAAGGAGAAACAATAATATAATAATCAGGTTTCTGCTGTCGAAGATGTTTAAAAATCCCTACTGTACATGCATAATTCCTCCTAGGATCCCAAAGATTGGTGTCAAGTGTCTTTAAGGAGAACACAACTTACTGATATTTCCAACATCAGTGGAACTTTTCTGACAGAGAAATTCTCCTTCATTTATGCACATATATATATGAGTAGTACAAATGAATTGTTCGAAATTAATCATTAGTACGATATCAGTTTGTTTAACTTTATCGATAGCTGTTATTCATCGTAGACTGACATCAGTTGGAGGAACAAAGGAAACCTGGAAGCACTGGACAGCTGTTTCGTCCTAGTATGGGACTCCTCAGCAGTGCGTACCCACGACCCCACACCAGCAGGGACCGAACCCGCCACCTTCAGGTTCCGCAGCCAGCGCGTTACCATTGAGCCACTGGGTCAGAATCCAATGCTCCATATTTCCAACTTCTGTTAGCTCACGATATATAGCGCAACCGCCACCCAATGTCATCGCTGAGTATTTGTCCTCATGGCCATCAGGCTTTGACTCCACCGGTCACGACTTGTCATTGGAACTTCGGGAATACTTCTCGAAGCTAGTCACCAATGAGCACCAGTTCAATTAAATTTTGAGGGAGTTGTGGAGATCTGGAAATATTTTAAGTTGTTATTCATCGTAGACTGACATCAGTTGGAGAAACAAAGGAGGAGTCCCATACTAGGACGAAACAGCTGTCCAGTGCTTCCAGGTTTCCTTTGTTCTCCAACTGATGTCAGTACGATGAATAACAACTTAAATATTTCCAGATCTCCACAACTCCCTCAAAATTTAATTGAACTGGTGCTCATTGGTGACTAGCTTCGAGAAGTATTCCCGAAGTTCCAATGACAAGTCGTGACCGGTGGAGTCAAAGCCTGATGGCCATGAGGACAAATACTCAGCGATGACATTGGGTGGCGGTTGCGCTATATATTGTGAGCTAACAGAAGTTGGAAATATGGAGCATTGGATTCTGACCCAGTGGCTCAATGGTAACGCGCTGGCTGCGGAACCTGAAGGTGGCGGGTTCGGTCCCTGCTGGTGTGGGGTCGTGGGTACGCACTGCTGAGGAGTCCCATACTAGGACGAAACAGCTGTCCAGTGCTCCCAGGTTTCCTTTGTTCCTCCAACTGATGTCAGTCTACGGTGAATAACAACTTGAAATAATTCCAAATCTCCACAACTCCCTCAAAATTTATCGATAGCATTCAATGTACAATGCAATCTAAGCATTTAATCACTTTTCAATTCAGAAATACGATAGTGTATTACACGTCTGAATAGAATTTAATATACCTAAATTTATTATGAATACGGGTTATATACATAGTTGCTTGTATATAGAACATAATTTCTCCATTCTATTCCCTCTTAAAGTCTTTCCATTATTTTCTGACTTTAAAAATACTGGGTGTAACCGGGATGTTTTTGTCTTGAATAGAAAAAACTCTTCCTATCAGTATTTGTTGATTGGTTCATTTTATATAGAACTTATCGATTAGTTTCTGACCTTTTTTCAAAAACTGTTACTATAAAATAAGATCATTTTCCTTAGGACAATTTTTCCTTTCCACTGACTGAATTTGCTGTAAGGTGATGCAAGTTTCATACTTCAAAAAAAATCACATTTTGGTGTTAATTGCTTCATGGTCACTAGCAATGGGATACAGAACGCACATTTTGTCAGCTGGATCTACATGCATCCTAATGACGGAGGTGGTGTCCCCTGCTGAGACTCAAACCCATCATGCATCGCTTCAAACATCATGTCGTAATCCACTAGGCTACTGAGTCAGGCAGGCAATCTCTAGTGCAATGGGTATCATGAAAATTTATTGTTCTCTGAGCTTGGGTGAAACTCGAGAGTTGATGGAAGTCACTACCTATTTAAGCTCCTAAATATGATATTTAGTATGGACACTTGGTTACAGTATCTTCAAAGCCCCTAGTGGTTTTATAGTTCTAGAGAACTACACTAAGCTGGTTCTTCATGAGTGTCATGATTACCTTCATTTACGAATTTAACGGAGGTACTTTGAGAAATTGTATGTAAAAAAAATTATATTTTTATTACATACGACTAACCTCGCCTAGTTTACTAGCCGGTCCTAAGCCCGGAAAAAGAGAAAAAGTTGGGCGTGGGGACATCACGAGCCAGACCAGGCCATCGAGTGGAACTCAAATGGGAAACGACGAATTGGGCGTCCGTGTGTGACATGGAGGAGATAGTGTGAGGAAGAAATGAAAGCTTAGGGGCAGTCATGGAGCCAGGTTAAGCAGACTTCAGACAAGAGAGTGAAATGGCGACGTGTTACTGAAGCCCTGTGTTTCACTAGGAACCCAAGAAACAAATAATAATAATACATATGACTGTAGTTGCGTACCTTTCTTCGTTTGTGACTATCAGCTTCTATTCCGATTTCAGAAAACTTCATTTACCTTGAAGTACTTCCTCCTGACCATGAGGGATCTGGGTACAGAGGTAAACATGATGTCTAAGTGCGAATATGTTGTCAGATAGATTGAAAGTATACAGAAGTAGCAGTAATTTCAGTAAGCTGTTTGCTGATCTTTAAACCATCACATTGTTGGATTCTACTTCAGTAAAGTAAAGTAAAGAACAAGATCCGGATTTTCAACACCAACCTCAGTCAAGTCAGTGCTTCTGTATGGCTGAGAGACTTGATGCGCTAAGAAAGGCATTTCCAACAAACTACAGACATTCATCAACAACTGCCACCTACGCTGGTTCGATACTGAATATCGATCAGATGGCCAGAATAATAAGAATAAGCAACAAGGAACTCTGGCTGGCCTACCAGGTAACGAACAACGAAGCAAGAACCTATCACTCAACAAATGTGCAGAAGGAAGTGGAGATGGATTGTGCATATACTGAGAGGCCGACTGGGGATTTCACGTGCCAGGCTAGACCGTCGAGTGAAATCCAAAGACGAAACAACGAGTTGGGCGTCTGAGGTGAGGGTGACATGGAGGAGATGGTGTGAGGAGGAAATGAGAGGTTGTGGGCAGTCGTGGAGTCATGTTGAAAAGTTTTCAGAGAAGAGGGTGGAATGAAGACGTGCTACTGAAGCCCTATATTTTATTAGGAACCCATGTGACAGATGATAATAATAATAAAGTGCTTGGCATGATACCTGACCCTATTGCAATCGACGAATCACAGGATCATGAATGTTCACTGTTGAAGAGTCTTGAACTGACAGAAATAGACAAACCAATATACAACCTGGCACAAAACTGCATCAGCTCAAGTCGCCATACTTCAAAGTAGCATGAAAAGAACAGATGGATACAAAGAGAGTGATATCAATGTAGATTAAAATTGTATTTCAGGAAAAAAGAACTAAATGAAGGTTAGTGGAAGTGTTCAAACATTCAAAGATTTCAAAGAGTGCTTACATTCAAGCAACTATAATAGAGTTTCAGCAGCTTCACGAACAGCCTCTAACCACTGATTCCTCTCCTCTTCAGGACTTCGTTACAGACCGTCTACATGTCCATACATTGCTCAAACCAGCAATCATCGACTGCATGGACTGATGTTGTGTTTTGACGTAGCCATCCTGAGCCTTCTTTCAACTTAATCGAACTTCAGCTAACATTATACATTGAGATGGGCAGTTGCTCGACATATGTAACACTTGTGCTACCCATCCCCAGTTGATAAAGGTTCACAACTTCACTGACTGACTTGCCTACCCTGCCTAATATCCTCCACCTAACCTCAACACTGTTCACCACACTCGATGAATGCTACAAATCACTGGTATCAAAAACCCCCAATCTGTTCATGTCTCCTACTTTTAACAGCTATGTTTCACAGCTGTATAATAACACGAGCAAACTTCAATGTAGTACAATCATCGTTTCATACTAGTTGAATATCTAGCCAGCCGAAGCCAGAGATGAGGCATACTGGCAAAATGTCACACCGGCCTTCAGTATCCGAGACGACATTTTGTCAGCAACCAGTCCACTTGGACTGCTGTAACTCCCCAAGTAAGCGAAGTAATCGGTGCATTCTACCATTTTGCTCCCATCTTTAAACTTAGAGTGAATGCAGAACAATTTTAAAGTATCATCTTACATCTGAAAGGTGAGGAATCCTTACCAGATATACACACAGATTTCTTCTCAAGGCGTTCTGAAGACCTTGCATTTTGTCAGTCTTCACCAAACAGGACAAAGTCGTCTTTGCACTCCAGATCAACCCTCCTGAGAGTAATTTAATCACTATGAAGTCTGAGATACCTTGAAGAATGTCCATTAATACATCCATAACAAAATTAAACAGGAACAGTGACAGCGGGCATCCCTGAAGAATAACGCCAGTAGTCGTTAATTCTAATGACATCTCTTCATAGGCCTTAACACGGCTGCACGAGTTCCAGTAAAGAGCTTAAAATTGAGGTTAAGCATACTTCCTTGACACTCCTTTCACAGCCAGATACTGCTACTACATCTCACGGTCGACAGAAGTGAATGCCATCTTTAGCTTAAGGAATATGGCAAGTATCGGCCACCGGTAAGTTTGCTTGTGTTCCAGAATCTGTCCAAGTATGAAGCCTGCTTAATTTCCTCAAGTTTTCTGTTCTTCATCCCCAGTTGGGCGTCGGATAACTATGGGCCCTGGGATCGTAGAGGGGATACCAGTCAAACTGATTCTCCTATGGTTGTTATAAAAGATCTATCAACTTTCACATAAACTAGAATAATCCGCGATACAGACCAATCTGATAGGAATATCACTGATCAAAATTCACTAGGTACCTTCTTCTTTACTCTACAGAGTATTTTTCTTAAATTGATCCTTAAAAGCTTCTAATGAGAAGCCATCAGGTCCTACTGCTTTCCTTCTCTTCAAGTTTGAAACACGCTTCCAAACTTTAAGGTGAGTTGGATGACCGACATCTTTCTCCCACTCGGGTTTAAGATGGATGCTAAGCAACTGAAGCACGGTTATGAGCCTGTTCAGCTTTACTTTAGAGTGCTCTACCCAACGTTGTAGCCTCCTGTTCTGGGAGGTTGCCGGAGTTCCATCCTTTAAGATGACGGCTTCATCCACTGTTGTCTTACTGGTATCTTAAAAAGGTTAGATAGTTTCTGAGTATTACTGATGCTAGTGTCTTACCCACCTCTCTTACTTTCGCTACTAACGACAGCCGTTATAACTGCGAAGACTTAGTGAGTTTACACTCGAGTTTCATTCACTCCTCATTGTGACCAGAGCCAGCTGGAATAAGTCTTCTCGTATCAACGAGTATGGATCGGTTAGAGAAGTCCAATGTCTATTGTTAACCTTTGGATATCAGCTATCATCTGTCTTTACCACTGTTTCTACAGCCAAGTTTCATCAGGAAGAGAATTACCGCGATGTTCAGATAAATGCCTCTCTGCCTAATCCCTAACTATACACTTGACATCACCATCTGCTAGTCAAATACAAACAGGCTTCATTACTTTCGTGGTGAATAGGGTTTTTAATTTTGAGGCAGTATTCACCACCAACTGGCACCAGTTGGAGAACTACTGAAAACCTGGGGACCTAGACACCCGCTTTGTCCTAGCATCAGACCCCTCAGCAGTACGCACCCACAGCCCGACCAGGGATCGAACTCAGGACCTTCAAGTTTTCCTGCAAACGCGTTAACCATTCAGCCACTGGCCAGAGTTCAGTGGTTCACAGTTTCCTACTTTTGTCAGTTCACGATATCGTGTGACTATCAGCCAAGGCATTCACTTCCCTTTCTGACTGGTTGACCTTATAGGTCACAGAAGTTCAACAGACGGTCACCGTTGTCTCTTCGTCGGCACAAAGTTCCGTAGACATCCCAAATATGCCCTTCTGATTGATTCAGACTTCCTACTTGAGCGTTGAATTTGCCTGCTAATTTGAATATAACTGGACGCTTTACCCTACGCAGTGAAATTGAGAACTCTTTGTAGAATTCACCTTTCTTATCATCTAAACTTTTACCAGTGGGAGCTCAAGAGGAGACTGTGAATAGGCATTTACGAGTGTCACAATCTTTTCCACTTCCTACTTTTCTATGCAGTCAGATAGCAAGCAGATGGCTGTCGACTGAAATCAATCGAGAAGTAAGCTTTCTGCTCTATACCTCAATGCTGTGTCCACATCAGCTAGTTCCCAACAGCTAACCATTAGGTCTCTTGACATTCATAAGTAAATTTTGCAGAATCACTTCATCAGCCGAGTGAAGTCAAGTGAATAGCCACACTCGGGTCCTGTATACGATTTTCAGAAACAGGGGATGTATCACATAGGTTTTACAAGTGATATTTGTTTTTCGATTTCGAATAAGGTTTGAACATTCAGCGCTCCAGTGTGAAATTAATATAGGAACTACGGTGACTAGCAATGTTGTTTTATTGGCTTCAGTCGTTGACAACGGTCACAGAGTGAGGGGTTGAGGAATTTGTGACAGACTTACTAATGGCATCAAGAAATGAAGGCAATGAAGGATATAGGGAGAAAAGTAGGTTGTAGATGGTTGACTTTTGCATGCTACTAGAAGTGAGACGGAAGTTGGTGCTTTCCGGTTGCCCATACAATGTAAGCTGTTTCTGCAAGGTACCTTAAAGAGAGAAAGTAAGGTAATATTGTCACATAAAAGGGAGGTTCAAGGAATATCCGCTCTAGGTCGGTCACACATGGCCTTTTCGAAAGTTTTAAATTTAACTTTACCTAAAATTCAGCTAGAAAATTATGCGACCTGCAGAAGAGAGTGCGCTATTTTGGAGAGGACATTTTCTAACCTTTCTTCCAGAAGGAAAAGCAGCGTCTTCATAGTACTGCTGGTTATCCGCAAAATCCACTGTGAATCTGTCACACCCAATCTAACCAGAAGTACGACTGAGCTTTGAGACCCTCATTATGGCATAGCTGTTTACACCTTAACGGTGACCGATTTTTGTGTTACCATTATCCAGCAGAAATGTTTGGTCTGGTAGTCCCTCAAGGAACAAGTACTTCTACAAACAAAGCTGGTCAGGTTACTGAACTTTGAAGTAGAGCAAAATGGATCCTCAGTTCTCCCTGGTTTTCTATATTTCTGCAACTGATGCCCTTGTGTAAAGAAAACCACGTTGGTATTTATATTTACTTGATTATTCTGATGCTAGGTTCATACAGTAGTAGAAATAAATCTATTGAGATTAGAGTTTCACAAGAATAGTCAAAAACAAGTAAAATTTGGCACTCATAGTTCATAACTGGGACAGGAAAACCATCTTCGAAATAGTGGAGAATATTTGTAGCTCAGGTGGATGGTTTGGTTGTATTGTGTTCTCTCAGCTGGCTTGTTTAATCGTGGAGCTTTCATCATCCTTCTAGACGACATCATCATCAGCACTAACTTCAATATGAAGTGAACTGTCAATATCTCTCCATGAGTGATCAGTGTGTGTTGGCTTCCTGTACACTTGGGTTTTCCAGCTTTCAGGTATTTGTTATATTGACTAGAACATCCAGGAATGGTATTTGGTCGTTTGACTTCTTCTCCATTGTGAATCTGATGTCACTGAAAACGTTGTTGATCAAATTGATCAGTGACGAAACTTTATCAGAAGATGCCTATCCCACACATCATCAACTACAAAGTCATCGACAGAAATCAATAAACTCATCATCCTACCAACATAAAGAAGATGTATCAGAAATCGCAACAAGATTGCTGAAACCACTTGGAATTGGTGTGGCTCACGAAGCAACAAATTCCCTCCAAATACTATTATGCAGACCAAAGGATGCGACAACCAAAGAAGACAAACCGAATATAATTTACAAAATCAACTGGAATCACTGTAGTCAACACTCTATCAGACAAAGTGGTCGTCCTCTTCGCCTTCGTCTACATGAACACCAATTGGCTATTAAACGCTACGACATTTCGTCATTCATTTCAATGCACGTGGATAACAACTATGGACATGAATTCAATTTCGACAATGTAGAAATCTTAAATGCAGAGAGGAGACACAAAGAATATCATCAGCGAATTCATAGAAGCTTCGCATTCCAACAAGTCAGTCAGCAATCAATAGATGTATAGACATAGACCCTATCTATCAACCAATAAGAAAGTGATAAACTACAGAAAGGTCAGAGATCAAGCAGAGGGACACAACAATCGAAGGGAACTACCAATCACAGACCATATCGTCAGGGCAAGCTACTAAATCACTCACTGATGGAGAGATATTGACAGCTCACTTCATATTGAAATTAGTGCTGATGATTTCGTCTAGAAGGACGATGAAAGCTCCATGACTAAACAAGCCATCTGAGAGAACACAATACAACCAAGACCATCCACCTGAGCTACAAATATTCTCCATTATTTCGAATATCTCTGTTTCCAGAATTTTTTAGAATACCTTTATTGAGTAGTATCTATAGGATAAATATAGTGTTGATTGAAACTGTATTTATTCTCAAGTAACTGGGCAAAACTGCTGATTCGCTAACCAGAAAAACATGCCTGAAATTCGTTGCGACGAATTCTAATAGTATAAATATGATGCTTTCATTAGAAGCAGTTTTCATTATGAACTGAAAAAATTTAGAAGACAACTACGAACCAAAAGGTACCTAACAACTTGTTTATCCTACTTTTTAAGACTCTTTGTAAAGACAACCTGGTACCTATATCGATCTCAAACAAGGATTTTTAGTTAACTGACTGGAATGCTACTACTTGCCTCCTGGATTCTAAGGTAATTATTCCATTGTTAACTTTTCAACCTCAGTCGATTCATGATATAATACTCTTGTCATCCGTCACAATCACTAGGCACTTGTTCTCACTCGCTGATGCTATTATAGTCTTATGAAAGTAAAATGACCACAGAAGCTGCTCCATTTGTACACAGATACTTTCTGTCTGATTTTCCATAGGTCAGAATAAAACCAAGAAAGAGTTGTAGAAGATTGCACTCTTTCTCATATTCCTACAGACATATAATATTCTCGACCAATCAGATTTCAGTATTTCAGCTTTGAAGGTAGTGTTTGATAAAGTAACTTAATTGGTTATCTTAACAGTTCTCAGGATGGCCTTTAAAGTTACTTTCTTCCCCCAACTTTTAGCTTATCACAGTAGGATAAAAAGTTTGAATAGTCTTACAATAAAAACATTTGAAATATGTACATTGTAGATTAAACGCGCTACCAGATGATATGATAGCTTAAAAGTCACCCACACAAAATCACCAATTCCTCAAGCGAGAGTAATCTGAACATCGGACGGTCATTTTTATTAATTTAAGCAAAGCATATCAGTAATGCTCCTGAGTAATTTTGGTGATTTCTCAGTCACGACGGTACTTACTAGCAAATCTTGTTAGTTGATATGATACATGTGTAAAGTCTGACAAACTGTATGTTTGGTGGATTGGTTTCCAATGCAATTCTGTTCACAATACTGTTGAACAATTGACAATACTATTTGGCGTGTGACTCTAAAGGTCACTCTAGCAACCGGTAAAGTACCAATAAGGTTTCTTGGTTTCAGGAATGAACTACGCTTCCAACCGAAATAGAGAAACCTAATTGGTTATTCCAGTCGTTGCTAGGGTAACCCTTACAGTCACTCCAACGTACTTCATGCACTTTATAAATAACCCGTAAGGTATTCATTGATTCTATGCTAAGCATATACTCTTACCGACGCAGAAAAGTTGTCGTTCAATGAGTTTGCAATATCAGGACATTCATCAAAGAGGCATATCTCCAACTTCGACGGAAGTGATGTCCCTTCTGGGTTCGAATCCGCACCGCTCAGTGCTGCAACCAGAGATGAGACATCACTTCCGTCGAGATTGCAGATACACCTACTGAAAAGCGCCAATAAACACGAAACTTAGGTTAAGCAAGGCTTCCTGTCATTCGCCTCTATCAAATTTATATCTATCAAAGTGCATCATGATGGTGAGTGTCCTAGTTTGGTTGCGACATTGTAAAATTGATCGACAGAGTTCAATCAGTACTCAGAACTAGACAATATGAAACTGGATATTCTTCAGTGATCGATCAATGTACCTTACATGCATATATTATTAATCATTATTACTCATACACATTATAATTACTGATTTTAACAATGACTACAATGTAATAATAACTTGATTATATACAGCATAACTGTTTTATCGAATCAAATATTGTCAGTTGTAGTTACGAACAATTTGAAATTTCCGCTAACCATCATTAATTAGGTCAATTGTTAAATAATAAATTCATTTATGTAAACAATTTCCGTTTCTAAATGTCAGGACAAATTAGCCAATACAATTGAAAAAGTTTTTAAAAAGTGAACTTGTATTACCAACCAACCGGAAGTGATGTATCGAATCCAAGTGACATTTAAACAATCAACGTTTTATATCATATATATATATATATATATATATATATATATATATATATATATATATATATACTTGTATTGATTTTAAGGCTATTACAAGGGTTTGGACACTCTATTATTCAATAACCAATAGATTACAAAATAAATAAAAAGTTGATGAAATTACATTTTAATAGTCTCTGATGGATACCATCAAAAGATCTTAACTATTGTACTGACTAATGTAATGCTATTTCCCTGCTATTTTCATAACATTTAGACACTTGATATCATGATAGTGTTTACTATCCTCCCTCTGTATCATTCAATACTGCTAAAACCTTTTATATTTTAGATTCATTCACAGTACCATCTACATAAATAAGTCAACGAAGTCCCTGACTAAATATCAAACCTCAGAGAACATCAAACCACTATCATTCACATCCTGAGAGAAAAATCTTCTCCATCACCTATGATAAGAGTTAATGTCGTCTACAGCCAAAAGAAAAACTTAGCTTGCAAATTAAAATTGTACAAATTAGAATGTTTTCGTCTTCAGATAGATGCAAACTGTATTTACAACGAGGTGAGATCAGTTACGTCACTAAACTTTCAGCTCATTTTGACTTCAAAATTGAAAATGACTCCTTGGATTGATGACTCGTTAAATGTGACAATTTGATATTATGCTAGTGGTAATCAAATCATCTACATTCGAATTTCGATGCATTACAACTGTATTTACACCAGTAACTAATTAAAACATACTGATTATTAGAAGTTATGAGGTTCAATTTAATTGAATCAGTTAAAGCAAACCATATGTGCACTTATTGCTTACGAAATAAATTCAGTCAAAGTTAAACATACCAAAGCTTACCAATAAGTCAAGATGAAAATGATGTAAATAAATGACTGGAGAAACAAGATTTAACCGATCATTGAAATGAAGGTTAATATCCCTTATGGACTTATGTCAAAGTTATACGCACCTCTAAAGTGAGGAATAAGTTATTTACATCATCTTAGATGGAAGTAAATTTTGATATTTAGTAATGGAATTTGTAAAAGACCTTCGATAGCTTCGACCGAGAAGTTATTTGAAAACTGTTTCAACACTACGGTCTTAGTGACATGAACTTTCATCAGCGTCATTCAACAACTATATGACGACGCTACATGCCAAGTGATTCACAATGGAAAGCTCAGTGGCACCTTTGAAGTGAAGACAGGAGTAAGACAAGGCTGCCGCCTACTATCACTGATTATCGTCCTGATTGTGGTCGACTCGACTGGATCATGTAGCAAACCGTGTGGAGCAAGAAAACGGGCATTCGCTGGACCGGTGAAAAGCTCCTAGAAGATTTGGATTTCACCGATGATGATTTATGTCTAATGTCTTGTCACACAAACTCGAAGACCTACAGGCGAAAACCAAAAAGTTGGCAGAAGAGGTGATGCAGCAAAGGAGGATGGGATTTCCTTCAGGTGGACGTAGAGAAGACAGAGGTGATGAAGATACTCAACAACAACAAACACCAATCACCATTAACAGGAAAAATCTAAAGGAAATAGTCTATTTCACCTACCTGTCTAAGCAGCATCGTTTCAACTGCAGGCCTCACAGATAAGGATGTCAAAGCAGCCAAGGTCGGAGAGACAGCAACATACGCCTTCATTAATCTGAAATAATCAGTGTGGAGATCTACTGCACTCCAATCCACTCCACTCCACTCAGCATAAAGAGTGAACAACATCCGGATTCCCAACACTAATTCAGTCAGGTAAGTCAGTGCTTGTATGTCATGAATGAGAGACTAGGTGCGTTATGGAAATCATTTCCAACAAACTACAGACATACATCACATGAACAGCTGCCGCCTACGCTCACTCGGTACCAACCAAACAAGAACTCATCGTCCAACAAATATTCAGAGTAAGAGAGTGGAGGTGGATTGGACTTGACTTGACTGAACTGGACTGGACTGTACGGGACATACACTGAGAAGATCATTTGGGGACATCATGAATCACGCCAGACCATTCCCTTGAATGGAAGACAAATGGGAAAGGAGGAGTTGGGTGTCTGAGTTGAGGGTGACATGGGTGAGATGGTTTGATGAAGAAATGAAAGTTTGTGGGCAGTTGTGTAGCCAGGTTGAGCGGAATGCAGAGACTAGAGCGAAATGGCAACGTGCTATCGCAGACCTATGTCCCACTAGGAACCCAAAGGACAAATAAATAAAAATAAGGATGGGAATGAAATGAAAATCTGGGTTAAAGTGGTATCCAATCCAATGGCTTCTGGAGAGCCAGATGGGTGCTGACCAGGTTTTAAATCGTGAATTTTTGATGCATAAATATTCTTTCATCGTATGAATACTGGCTTTCCAGTCAGCTCTTCCCATCCCAATCCAAATCGAGCTGAATTAGACAAGAGAACGCCATACTGCTTATGGGTGTAACTATCTGAAGTGGTTTTCATTCTACCTTCAATTGTCATCTAGTATGAATAGTATCCGTCCGCACAACCGCGCTTATCTCAGGTAGTCACACTGAGAAGTACATTTCCCAAAATATCATTCCATGCTATTTATCTGTTCCATTTTTTTTCCACTGTACATGACGTAGATCATGCTGAACGTGGTGATATGCATAGGAAGAAGAAGGGGGAAATAACAACAGTTGATTGTTAGGCGATGAATAGCGTAATACGATTATTCTTCAGTGGTTATCAAGCTTTGTTCAAAAAGAGACATAGATAAGCTGTATTTTGCGATCAATCACCAATCAAAGAAGGAGATTCTAAACAGATATACTTTTATAGACTTTTGGATCACAATCTAACGTGATAGAGTTGAATAAGTTGAGTATTAGGTAAATGGATTATAAATGAGAAATATTTTCCGTTATCTGATCACGAAATCGTATGAACACTATAGGATTATAGATATTTATCTAATTACACCTGTGACAAGCAAGCAGTGGGTAAATTGAATCAGCAAACTTTCACCATTTGAACCAAAGACTGTCACTGGAATCAGTAGATAGTTGGTTACTTGAGATACACAATGTACTCCCTTTTCGGTCCCTATGAATTCGACTCTAATATACAGCATATATAGACGGCAATAATCGGTCAACTCTTTCATTGGGCAAGCAATCCAGTTTATGTTAATGATTCTTAATTTAAACTATTAACAAGGTAGTTTGTGTCTTGGTAAATAATTTGTTCTACACATTTGTATCATTAGTGTATGGAATGGTTTTTTGGCTGAAATTATCGTTGCCATGGGATACACTATCTGGTACATATACATGCATATAGATAAACAAACGAACATATCCTATAGTCATGATTCAATATTAAACCTCTATCTTGACAATCAGACAACATAGTTTTTCATAATAGGAAAAAATTTCTGGAAATTTGATGAATATGATCCATATTTGTTTACAGTGTAACTAAAAATTTCATTTCAGAAATGATTGTGTTCATTGTTGCGGGTGATTTAAATTTTGATTTACTAACTTGATAGTTTTGTTATTTGAGAGAGTAAGAAAGATTTGTAGCTCCAGATGTGGATGATATTTGTTTAGTGTTCTTTGAACTTTGAGGTTTCTTCTTCGTGATTTCATCATCAAGCTAGGCAACTTCATTAGCATCAGTCCTGATATTTATTCAATGTTCTTACACTCTTTATTATTATTATTATTACTATTATTATTATTATTCCCTTGGATTCCTAGTGGAATACACAGCTTCAGTAGCACGTCACTATTTCACTCTAGTCTCTGCACTCCGCTCAACCTGGCTACACAACTGCCCACAAACTTTCATTTCTTCATCAAACCATCTCACCCATGTCACCCTCAACTCAGACACCCAACTCCTCCTTTCCCATTTGTCTTCCATTCAAGGGAATGGTCTGGCGTGATTCATGATGTCCCCAAATGATCTTCTCAGTGTATGTCCCGTACAGTCCAGTCCAGTTCAGTCAAGTCAAGTCCAATCCATCTCCACTCTCTTCCTCTGAATATTTGTTGGACGATGGGTTCTTGGTCGGTTAGTTCCCAGAGATACTTTTTGCTTATTTTTTCTGGCCATCTGATCTTCAGTATCTAGCGTAGGCAGCTGTTGTTGGTTTTCGCCTGTAGATCTTCGATTTTATGCGACATTCGACACAAATCATCAAGGAAATCCAAATCTTCATCTGGGGTCTTTACATCGATCCAACCAGCGCATGCCCATCTTCTCACTCCCCACGGTTTGTTGCATGATCCAGTTGACCATAATCGGGAAGATCATCAGTGATAATAGGTGGCAGCCTTGTCTTACTCCTGTCTTCACTTCAAAGGTGTCATTGAGCTTTCCATTGTGAACCACTTGTCATATGGCATGTTACATTAACAATTCAATATCATCAAATGATTCAATCATCTAAAAGAACTGAACAGTTGTTACGTCCAATTCTTACAATACTCAAAAGCGGTAAATACCAATAGCCTGGCATAGAATTGAATTAAATAGTTATGAAACTTTGTAAACAGTTTTACACTAAACAATAAGTCTATTTTTTAATGTCAGACAAGAAGAAAAAACATGATGGGATGAACTGAATCCACTTTCAATCCATCATATATGTAAATGATTTAAAAATTGTGTACAATAGGCTGTCAGTGTCCAATATGAGTAATTTGATACAGTTCAGTGGTAAATAAGGACAGCCTGCATAAATCTTTGGGCTACCAAAAAACTTTCCACCCATCGTATTCCATCAATTTTTTTCCCTTACAGTTTATTCTAATCCTCTATAAAGTTTTCTGAACACATCATGTACTCTAGCATGTTTTTAAACTGTTTTCGAACTTTCATTTCTCAAGTTAAGAACAAAGGAATGAAAAATTTTCCACCCATTTGGAATGAATTTGTAAGTGCTCAAATATATATATAATTCCTAGGATACCTGTATGGGATTGTGAATTTCTGTGATGACTGACTGACTGACTG
This sequence comes from Heterobilharzia americana, assembly GCA_944470555.2. NCBI lineage: Eukaryota > Metazoa > Platyhelminthes > Trematoda > Strigeidida > Schistosomatidae > Heterobilharzia > Heterobilharzia americana. Next base: position 2,992,398 of record OX104128.1, on the reverse strand, counting down.
AACTGCCACCATCAAAATTATACTCCATTTTGTGTTAATTTCCAAATCGAGAACAGGTACTAATGTAACACTAGCTGCGCGTTTCACACTTATGCCTTCAATACTGTTACGACGGATACCATGCAGATGTAATAATTATTTATTTTAAAGATATTGTATGGAAAGCGAATTCGTTGAAATATTCTATGCTGAAAATTCTGTAACGCATTTGAAATCTTAACCATTCACCTTCCAGTTCCGATTTCTAGACTGGTTCACCTCTTCGTTGTCAAGCTCTATCATTCATCAGTTATCTTTTGTTATAAAATGTAAGTACATCGTGTGTACTTGTTGAGTTGTTGGCTCACTTTTTTCTGTTCCTCTTTTCCCTTCTAGATTCTTTTGGTCACCATCAAATTCACGCTGCTCTACACGCCCCCCTGCAACAACATACCTACCAGCCTAACCTACCTACAGGCTTGACGAAAGCGTATCAACAGATGTTCGTTACAACTTCATACTGTATCATATATGTTGTTTGGAATATAGAGATGATTATTTTGAGGGAGTTGTAGAGATTTGGAATTATTTCAAGTTGTTATTCATCGTAGACTGACATCAGTTGGAGGAACAAAGGAAATCTGGGAGCACTGCACAGCCGTTTCATCCTAGTATGGGACTCCTCAGCAGTGCGCACCCACGACCCCACCAGCAGGGATCGAACCCGCGACCTTCAAGTTCCTCGGCCAGCGCGTTACCATTGAGGCACTGGGTCAGAATTCAATGCTTTATATTTCCAACTTCTGTTGGCTCTGTGAGCACTGCTGAGGAGTCCCATACTAGGACGAAACAGCTGTCCAGTGCTCCCAGGTTTCCTTTGTTCCTCCAACTGATGTCGGTCTACGATGAGTAACAACTAGAGATGATTTTATTATTTTATTATTATTATTAGTCCCTTGGGTTCCTAGTGGAACATAGGGCTTCAGTAGCACGCCTCCAGTGACCTCTGTTCTCTGAGATCTTTTGAACCTGGTTCCACGACAGCCCAGAAGCTCTCATTTCCTCCTCGCATGACCTCCTCCATGTCACCCTCGGCCCGACGTCCAACTCGTCGCTTCCCATGGGGATTCCACTCGACAGCCTGGCCTGACGCATGATGTCCTCAGTCGGCCTTCTCAGTGCATGGCCAATCCATCTCCACTTCTTCCTGCATATTTGTTGCGTGATAGGTTCTTGGTTGGTTCGTTCCCAGAGTTCCTTGTTGCTTATTTTTTCTGGCCATCTGATCTTCAGCAGCGAGCGTAAGCAGTTGTTGATGAATGTGTGTAGTTTATTGGAAATACCTTTCGTGACGCGCCAAGTCTCTGAGCCATACAAGAGCACTGACTTGACTGAGGTTGGTGTTGAAAATCCGTATCTTGTTCCACATGCTGAGTGCAGAAGATCTCCACATTGGTTTCAGGCTAATGAACGCCTGTCTTGCTTTTCCGATTCTGACTTTGACGTCCTCGTCCGTCCCGCCTGTAGTTGAAACAGTGCTTCCTAGATAAGTGAAGGAGGTTACTTCCTTCAAGTTTCTCCCGTTGATGGTGACTGGAGTTTGTTGTTGTTGTTGATGGTGGTGGTGCGGTATCTTCATCACCTCTGTCTTCTCTATATTCACTTGAAGTCCCGTCTTCGCTGCCTCTTCTATCAACTTGTTAGTTTTTGTCTGCAGATCTTCAAGTTTATGTGACATTAGGCACAAGTCATCACTGGCGAAATCCAAGTCTTCTAGGTTCTTTTCCGCGGTCCAGTGTATCCCTCTCTTCTCGCTCCCCACTGTTTGCTGCATGATCCAGTCCAGTCGACCACAATCAGGAATATCATGGGGGATAGTAGGCAACCTTGTTTCACTCCTGTCTTCACTTCACTTCAAAAGCATCACTGAGCTTCCCATTGTGGATTACTTGGCATGTGGCATCTTCATATAGTTGTTGAATGAGGCGGATAAAGGTTTGCGGTACTCCGTAGTATTGAAGCAGTTTCCAAATTACTTCTCGGTCGACGCTGTCAAAGGCCTTCTCAAAGTCGATGAAGTTGAGGTAGAGAGCTGATTGCCATTCTACGCTCTGTTCTATGATGATACGAAGCGTTGCAATTTGGTCAGCACATGATTTGTACTTCCTGAAGCCTGCCTGTTCCGGTCGCAGTTTTGAATCCAGTGCGTCTTTAAGCCTCTCCAGGATGATGCGGCTTAATATTTTACTTGGGGTGGACAGGAGAGTGATTCCGCGCCAGTTCTTGCAAGCACTGAGGTCTCCCTTCTTCGGCAGTTTGACAAGGTAACCCTTCTTCCAATCGTCAGGTACCTTCTCCTCCTTCCACACCTTCTGCAATAGTGGTGTGAGCATGTCTGCTGTTGTCTCTGCATCTGTTCTCAGTGCTTCTGGCGGTATTCCATCTGGTCCTGCTGCTTTCCCGCATTTCAGTAGCTTTATGGCGTTCAGGACTTCCATTTTCGTTGGAGGATTAATGTTCACTTGTAGTTCAGCGGCTGCAGGTGGTATTTCTGGACGAAGTGCAGGTGGTGGTCGATTCAAGAGCTTCTTGAAGTGGTCGGCCCATCGTTTCCTCTGTTTCTCTTCTTTTGTAATTAAATTTCCTTCTTCATCTTTTATTGGTTTCATCTGTGTTGGTCTCTTCCCTGATAGCAACCTGGTTATTTGATACAATGTCGTCAGGTCTCTCTTACCTGCAGCCTGTTCTGCTTCACTTGCCAGTGTGTCGTAGAAGTGTCTTTTGTCTTTGCGTGCACTCTTCTTCACTTCTTTGTCCAGTGTTTTATACATTGTGCTCAGTTCCTCTTGTCGTTGAGCATCCTTGCACTGGTTTATCTTCTGCTTCACCATCCTCCTCTCCTCTATCAGCTTCCAGGTATCCGTCGAGATCCATTCCTTGTCTTCTTTCTTCTTCCTTCCTAATACTGTTGTGCAGGTTTCTTTCCACATAGCTTTCAAAGACTTCCAGTGTTCTTCCACACAGGTTTCTTCAGGGATGTCCCTCGATGTCTCCCATTTTGTCTTGATGGCTGCTTTGAAGATCTCCTTTGTAGTTTCATCCTTCAGTTTCCTAGTGTTGTACTTGAATTGAGGTCTATCACCAGCTTCCTTGAAGGCTTTTAACTTGATTCGGAAGGTTCCTTGCACTAGATAGTGAGTGGTTTGAACCTACATCTGCTCCTCTTCTTGACCTTGTGTTAAGTAGACTGCGTCTCCATTTTCTTGAGATTGAGATAAAGTCGATTTGATTTTTAGTGTCCTGGTGTCTGGTGAAATCCATGTCGCTTTGTGGATATCTTTGTGCCTGAACACACTGCCTCCAATCACCAAATCGTTGAATGCACAGAATTCTGCAAACAATTCTCCATTCTCATTCATTTCACCTAGCGCCTCTCGACCCATGGTTAGTTCTCTTCCTGTGTTGTCCCCTCCCAGTTTGGCATTCATGTCGCCCATTAGAATTTTGATATCGCCAACTGGTGTCTTGTCCAGTGTTGATTGAAGTTGTCTGTAGAAATCCTCCTTTTTCACTTGCTCTGCATTATTTGTAGGTGCATAACATTGTATGATTGTGACGCTTCTTCCTTTTGAGTTGAATCTTGCTGTCATGATCCTGGAGGAGGTTGGTTCCCACTGCATGAGAGAGCCTTCGATGCTCTTCGGGACATCATGATAGCCACTCGAAACTCAGTATGCTCGTGGTTGTCGTCTGGGTGACCGGAGTAGATTATTGATTCTCCAGTTGACAGTTTGGAGAGTCCACTCCCATTCCATCTGCTTTCGCAAATCCCAAGCACTTCGATGTTATACCTTCTCATCTCCTTTGCAATCTGGGCTGCCTTACTGGGTTCAAACATCGTATGGACATTCCATGTCCCCACGTTTACTTTCGCTTTCATCGAGAGAAGACACATCGGCCAATTGGCTTCCCGGCAGGCTTTCACCAACTGGCGTCATTTCGCCTCTCCGATTCCAGCGGGGAATAAGTTTGTTTTCATTTTTTATATTTTGTTTGTGCTTTGAAGTTTCTTTAGCGGTTAGATTTGTTTTACGGGGTAGGGTTGCTAGCCCTATGCCCAACCTTCCCTCTTTACCCGGGCTTAGGACCGGCTAGTAACTAGTAAACTAGTTAACCAGGCGAGGTTACTAGAGATGATTATTGTTAAAAATTAACACGAAGTGCATTTTTCACACCTATACATCACTGTATTTGAGAACAAAATTAATTCTTGCATTTCGCTAAGGCGTTAGCCATTAAACGATTAAAAGCAGACTTATACTGGTTGCATTGTGTTCTCTGAGCTGGCTTGTTTAATCGTGAACCTTTCATCGTCCTTCTAGACGACATTATCAGCACTAATTATGGACATGAATTCAATTTCGACAATATAGAAATTTTGGACAGAGGAAACAAAAAGAATATCATCAGCGAATTCATAGAAGCTTCGCATTCCAACAAGTCAGTCAGCAATCAATAAATCCATAGACATTGACTCAATCTATCAACCAATAAGAAAGATGGTAAACAACAGAAAGGTCAGAGATCAAGCAGAGAGACATCCAACAGCAAAATCTATACAGTCAGTCGATGACACAACAATCAAAGGAAACAACCAATCACAGACCACTTCGTCAGAGCACGCTACTAAATCACTCACTGATGGAGAGATATTGACAGTTCATTTCATATTGAAGTTAGTGCTGATGATGATGTCGTCTAGAAGAAGTACGATGAAAGCTCCAAGATTAAACAAGCAGCTGAGAGAACACAATACAACCAATACCATCCACCTAAGCTACAAATATTCTCCACTATTTCAAAACTATACGAGCGTAGCAGACTTATATGTTCAAAAAGAAACAGTTGTCAGTCTGTGTCTACCATGGTAAAGACTTTTATTTCGTTGACAATCATCATGTTTTTTACAGATCATCGTCGATTCATACACGCTGGTTTGTGTTTCATTTTATGTTATTTTACATTCATACCCTTGACCTAACTGTCTGAATCCTACTCACATTAGCTCCTAGTTAACACAAATCTTATGACCTTATTTCACATATTTTGTGTAACGTTTCTTAATACATTGAATACACTTGTCGTTTCCCTCCCCTTCTTATCCAACTTCCACTCTGGAATATTCGTCTAATCCTTCTATATATTGGTTAACTTAGTTCTGGATATTTATTCAATCAATTCGTATGTTTTCAATTACTTCATATCGATGTTATCTTTAATTCAAGCTGACAATTTTCTATCAAACTGATTCCACTATACAAACATTCTGTATAAATTGATGTTAAGATTGTTTTAGGTTGTATGCAGCTGATGAGAAATTACGAAATAAAATAGATCCTCTTTGCTATTCTGTTAAGGCTGTTGTTCTTACTCTATCTAACTGACAAAGTTCACAACCCAGTTAACCACTATAGGGAACAAGTAAAAACCCTATTTAACATGATACATCAGCCTATAAAATTCATCAGTAAACACAAAGAAAATAATATGACCTAATAATAGTACAAGAATATGATTATAGTTTAGTTTACCAGGGAATCTGATAAAACCGATGAAAGAGGAGAACAACACAGATGATACCCAAAGTGGATGAATAAATGATAATAAAACAGTCATTAGTATTTTTATATTTATCTTGGTGACAAAAGAATTCAGGATATGCTGTTCATTCTGGATCTACCTCCACCTCAGTGGGTGAGGTTGTTATCACTAAGACTTGAAAATAGTAACCATCCCTTCAAACAACAGGTCATTATTCACTAGGCCACTGCGGTACGATAGCCAGCACTTACAAAACGGATATCATCTGCTGTTTGTTTAATACTTGTAATTTCCCACTGTTATATAAGTCTTTGGCGTTTCAAGTGATGAGTAGTGGGTTTGAGTATCAGTGGGAATGATATAACTCATTGGAGTGCAGATAAATCCAGTTAATGAGTTCCAAATGGGACAAAAGGCGCCTCCTGGATCCCAATGTAAGTTACCAAGATAACTATAACATCATGAATATTCAACAGGAGCCAGGGGTGACATGGGTAAGATGGTTTGAGAAAGAAATGAAAGCTTGTGGGCAGTCATGGGGCGAGGTTGAAAAGATTGCAGAGAAGAGAGTGGAATGGAGACGTGCTACTGAATCCCTATGTTCCACTAGGAACCCAAGGGAATAATAATAATAGTAATAGAACAGTCTTCATTTCTTTTAATACTCAAATACAAGGAATCGATTCTATCTAATGTTTCATGTTCACATGTGAATTACACGTTCGAATAAACTGAATTCAAAGATCTGAGTAGGTTCACTGCTTGGACTTTACTCTCACATGTGATGAAAACATTATCGACATATCTTAAATACAATTTTTATCTGTTTGATGACCAAGGAATATGTCTGAGAATATGGAACCAAGAGGACTGCTCATAGCCACTTCTTTCGCTGAATCATTGTCTGATTTAATGGTAAATTTTCCATCTTAAATTATGCGAATCTTCTAGTTGTTTAAACAAACAATCAGATGAATAAATATGGAAATTTCGTTCATTTTCGATTGTCAAAACTAAGCAACATGAATTTTTAGATTGAATTGGTCTGAGAACCGAAGTTTTTGGTTGGCACATGTTTCAGTATCATACTAGACATTGTCATCAGTGTACTTATACATCAATGTGAAACATTTCTCAATCGAATCATCAGTTCAAAGATTAAATCAACCTGAACTTTCATATCGTCAGCTATAAACATTCTATACCATTTCAAATTGATGAATATTCACTTTTTGATAGATAAAGAAGTTTCATTAGTCAATGGGTGGTTTAATTCACCTCTGAATGGTATTTAACAAAACAAATGCGAATTCTGAAACTCTCGAGTCGGTTTCAACTGGATTTCGAGGAAAAATATGTTTCATTGAGTATAATTTAATATTATTCACATTAAATAGTAGAAAAGATATGTATATCACCTAGCCTGATAATGAAACATCAAAGAATAAATCTGAAAGCTTGGAAAACGCCAATTAATTATCATTTTTCACTCGTTAATGCATACAGTCACAATCCAATCTAAATTGGCGGCCTGTTTGAACCTTGGGCTACCAAATTGATTCATAGAACATTTCTCATCAAATTCTTTCTTTTCAATTTGTTTTAATCGTTTAAATATGTTTTTCAACGTATCATGTACTCTTATACATTTTAAAACTGTTTTCCAACTCTCCATTTCTCGATTCCATAACAAAGGAAATGGAGTTTTCGGTTAGAAAAAGTATATCATATTTCTATCCATCAGACGAAAGATAGTGAAGGAAAGCTGGTTACCAAAGAAGAGAAATAAAGGAAACAATTGGCTGACCACTTCAAAAAAACTCTTGAATCGATCACCACCACCAGCATCTGCAACTCGTCCAGAAATAACACCAGCAATGGCAGAACTACGAGTGAACACAGGCCCTCCGAACAAAGCAGAAGTCCTGAGTGCCATCAGGCTACTGAAATTCGGGAAAGCAGCAGGAACAGATGGAATCCCGCCAAAAGCACTGAGAGCTGACGCATGGACAACAGCGGACATGCTCACACTACTACTGCACAAGGTTTGGAAGGAAGGAAAGGTACCTGCCAGTTGATTGAAAGAAGGGGTACCTCGTCAAACTCTCAAACAAGGGCGACCTAAGTCTTTGCAAGAACCGGTACCCAATTATGCTCCGGTCCACCCGAAGCAAAATATTAGGCCATATCATCCTGGAGAGACTAAAGGATGCGCTGGATTCGAAAATACGACCGGAACAGGCTGACTGGATTCAAAAAGAACAAATCATGTGCGGATCAAATTGCAACGCCACGCTACGCATCATCATACAACAGAGCGTAGAATGGCGGTCAACTCCCTACTTCAAATTCGTCGATTCTGAAAAGGCCTTCGACAGCGCCAACTGGGGATTAATTTGGCAACTGCTCCAGCACTACGGTTCAAGCACCACAAACCTTTATCAATCTCATTCAACAGCAGCTATATGAAGACGCCACATGCCAAGTGATTCACAATGGGAAGCTCAGTGACGCCTTTGAAGTGAAGACAGGAGTGAAACAAGGCTACCTACTATACCCATGATATTCCTGATTGTGATGGACTGGATCATTCAACAAACCAGGAGGAGGGAGAAGATCGACATACGCTGGCTAGATCGATAAAAAGAGCTCAGAAGAACATTTGGATTTCTAGGATCATGATTTATGTGTAATGTCTTATTGCACAAACGCACCATTAATGGGAGAAACTCAATGGAAGTATTCCCTTTCACCTACCTAGGCAGGGGAGCGTTGTTGCAACTACAGGTGGCGGCGGCACAGACGAGGATGTCAAGGCAGCCAGGATCGGAAAGATAGCAAAACAGGCGTTCATTAACCTGAAACCAGTGTGGAGATCGGCACTCAGCACAAAGCATAAACAAGATCCGGATTCTCAACACCAATGTCAAGTCAGTGCTTCTATGTGATGGTTGAGAGACTTGGCACGTCCTGAAAAGCATTTCCAACAAACTATAGACATTCATCAACAACTGCCTACGCTGGCTCGTTACTGAAGATGAGATCGAGTGAGGAAGAAATGTGGTCAGTCGTGCAGCCAGATTCAAATGATTGCAGAGAAGAGAGTGGGATGGAGACGTGCTACTGAATCCCTATGTTCCACTAGGAACTCAAGGAGAAAGTACTTATAATAGATGTCTAGCTTGAATTGGTGATATTTGTACTGTCTGAATGAACCACTAAAATCATGCTTGAATTTCTGTTGATTCTTCATTATAGACCAGATACGCATCCAGAACCAGCTGGGTATTTCTTATTATTGCCTAGAGTACTGTTATTATTAACATTATTCCAATACAATAACCGTTATAGTCTGAAAGTATTGTTCTGGGAGTGAATTTGCTGAAAAATTACATGCTGAGAATTCCATACTGTCATACTTATTGTTTGGAATAAAGGGATTATTATTATTATTGTTATTATTATTATTAGTAGTAGTATTATTCTGGGACTCAGACTGACACACACTTTACTCATAGGTTGCTTTGTGTACGATTTGAAATTCTCCATTTCTCACACTTATGAATTATTGCTGATTTGTTCTATTTGACTTCAACAAAAATTGACATTACAGGATCCTTATAATTTCTCATGAATACACCTATTCGGCATTGTCTGATAAGAAATTTTCCTTGGAATATTACACATTTTTATTTGATGAAAGATGTGAATATAAAATGAAATTTACCATGAAATATAGCGAAAATCGCCTATAAAATCTTCAGAAAACAATCCATAGACTATTCATGAATAGGAGGAAAATCTGATCAGTGAGCGACCTCGAAGGTATTCAGCATCTAGTTAGTTTTATTATTGAAGTTACATTTTGGAAACTATCCCTTGACAAGGATATGTACTGTTGAAGAGACCTAACGTAAGATGTAATAACTGTCCAATGCTACGAACTGACGTCAGTCCATGAAATTAATCTATATATGGAGAATATTTGTAGCTTAGGTGGATGGTATTGGTTGTATTGTGTTCTCTCAGCTGACTTGTTTAATCTTGGAGCTTTCATCGTTCTTCTTCTAGACGACATCATCATCAGCACTAACTTCAATATGAAGTGAACTGTCAATATCTCTCCATCAGTGAGTGATTTAGTAGCGTGGTCTGACGAAGTGGTCTGTGATTGGTTGTTTCCTTTGATTGTTGTGTCATCGACTGACTGTATAGATTTTGCTGTTAAATATCTCTCTGCTTGATCTCTGACTCTTCTGTTGTTTATCATCTTTCTTATTGGTTGATAGATTGAGTCAATGTCTATGGATTTATTGATTGCTGACTGACTTGTTGGAATGCGAAGCTTCTAGGAATTCGCTGATGATATTCTTTGTGTTTCCTCTGTCCAAAATTTCTATATTGTCTCAGTGTATATTGTGTAATCATTCATGAACTTTCATTGACTTCTTTCTCTAACAACTTACAATATAGTGTGACGGAAGATTTTTGGCATGAGTTAGCTATGATAAATATATACTACAGTTAGATTATGACATGTAGCTTTACCCTTAGTCTTTAAAAGTAAATTATTGAATACAATAGACTGTTTCATCGAGTCAATTAATTTAATGGCTATACTGTTTAGTTTATCAGTAGAATTCAGTCATCATCAGATGACCGATTATTCTACTATTGATTATATACTAATAAAGGATAGAAACTATTTTTACATTACTATCAAAAGTACATTTCTTACTTTCATCATTTCATGCCTATAATGTAGTTTAGAGATTTATTTATTAACTTCAGGTTAGTATTCATCATAGACTGATATAGACTGTCAAAGAACCATTGTAAACCTGAGAGCATTGGTTAGTTGTTACGTCCTAATATGGGACCCATTAACAGTTTAGACACAGGATTTAATTAGGGATCGAATCCGGATTCTTCAGTTTCTGCTACCATAACATTGTTATCAAGTCATTTTGTCTCAATCCAATGGTCCATTTTTTGATTTATGTCAGTTTTCTATACAGAATGATATAATACAGTAGTTGAATACTTACCTGTTCTCAAGTTCAACTAATTTCATTCCACTTGTCATAATTTCGCATTAGAAACGTAAACGTTATCCTGAACCAGACCACTAATGAATACTTGAGGTTTATGAGGATTTTAGATCTTCTGCACTCAGCATGCGGAACAAGATAGGATTTTCAACACCAACGTCAGTCAAGTCAGTGCTTCTGTGTGATGTTTGAGAGACTTGGCGCGTCACGAAAGGCATTTCCAATAAACTACACACATTCATCAACAACTGCTTACGCTCGCTACTGAAGATCGATGAGATGGCCAGAATAATGAGAATAAGCAACAAGGAGTTCTGGGAACGAACCAACCAAGAACCTATCACGCAACAAATATGCAGGAGGAAGTGGAGATGGATTGGGCATACACTGAGAAGGCCGACGGAGGACGTCACGCGTCAGGCCAGTTGCTCGAGTGGAATCCCCATGGGAGGCGACGAGTTGGACGTCCGAGGGTGACATGGAGGAGATAGTGTGAGGAGGAAATGAGAGCTTGTGGGCTGTCGTGGAACCAGGTTCAAAAGATCTCAGAGAGCAGAGGTCACTGGAGGCGTGCTACTGAAGCCCTATGTTCCACTAAGAACCCAAGGGACTAATAATAATAATAAAATAATAATGAGGATTTTATTGATTTCAAATCGGTATTCATAGTTTTGGCAACCCCTGATGAGTTATCAAAAACCTATACTTCATACTTTCAGGATTCATCAACTAGAAGTATTATGAACTTACACAAAAGTTGTAGTTTTTTCCTCCTTATTACTAAACTAGACATATTTGGTGTTGTTAAGCTACTCAAAATAAAAGGAATAACAATGGTCTACTCATAATTGCTTTCAAACATTGAACATCAGTTATCGTTTTTCCCTTCAATGTGTAGAACACAACCATCAATTCATCAAATGCTGTTTGTTATCACCAATATTTGACAAGCTAAAACTGTAGAGTTATTGAACCAATTCACTAGACCAAGATGTTTTGTTTTTGATTAAATCTCATTGAAGAATAATCACTCTTTCAAAACACGAATATAAAAAGCAAAAGTTTACAAAGATACAGTTCGATCCAGTACAGCAATAGGAGATTATAAGTATTAAACAATACTTGATAGTGGTTACACAAAAGGTGACCTAGTGGATAATGGTTTGGTGGTTGAAGTGATTTATACTGGGCTCTAGTGCCAGTTTGAATAACATCATTCACTGGGGTGCAATTACATCCAGCTGATGAAATCCACATCGGTCGAAACGCGCGTTTTGGATTCCACTGCTAACCATTAAGCAGATTACAACACAATGATTAATGGGGTAGTATCGAAGCCAACAGGCATCTAGCAATTTGATCCAGTATAGCAACGGAAGATTACATGTATCAAACTGTACTACTGAGTACGTTTCATGCCTATCAAAATTTTATGTCTCATCATTTGGTCACATGTAATGTTTAAGACATAAATCAGTGAACGAAATTTTTTTAAAGTGTTGTATTCATTTTTCAATATGACGAAAATACCCATTTATTTATGAATAAGAACAAGACATGTATCAGCGAAGAAACATTTCCTTCAAGTTGTCATTCATCGTAGACTGACATCAGTTGGAGGAACAAAGGAAACCTGGGAACACCGGACAAATGTTTCGTCCTAGTGTGGGACTCCTCAGCAGTGCGCACCCTCGACCATGCTAGGGCCTTCAAGTTCCGTGGCCAGCACGTTACTATTGAGCCAGTGGGTCAAAATCCAATGGTAACGTGCTGGCCATAGAACCTGATGGCCTCAGGTTCGATCCCTGGCTTGGTTGAGGGTCCGCACTGCTGAAGGGTCCCATACTAGGACGAAACAGATATCCAGTGCTCCCAGGTTTCCTTTGTTCCTCCAACTGATGTCAGTCTACGATGAATAACAACTTGAAATATTTCCAAATCCCCACAACTCCCTTAAAATTCAAAAATATTTCTTTTCAACGACTTCATTATCAAGCTGTACAGTCGTATTTATACTAGGTAAAATGACAGATAATTGCACCTAAACACTTGCCTAGTCAATATCCTAAATATACAATAGGTTCAGATGGTGGTATTTGTTCAAGTGGGAGAGATAGAAAATGGGTCACTGAATAAGGAGGAATGAATTGATAACAAGTGGTGAGATAAGAGACAAGTGCTATCAAGCAATTGTAAAACGGTGATAATGCAGCTGAAGCCCACAAAATAGGTGAATGAATAAGGAATGAATTGATATTAAATGGTGAAATATGGGTCAAATGTTGTCAATAAAGTGAAAAATTGGTGATAATGATGATAATAAAAGAGAAATGTACGAAAGTGAATTGAACTGAAATTGACAAAATAACCAAAATGAATTGTTACGGCCAAGGTAGAGAAAATGGTTTGACAAGGCGTTTTTGAATACAGCGTTTCGGTTTTTGTTCATGTACGGGTGGTAATGCTTCAGCTATGCATAAGTGGTGGAAACGTAAACCCCTTTGAAGTAGTTCAATTTAACTTTGTAAATTATTTTAAATGATGAATGGCCTAATTCAACAAGGTGTTCACATGTGGGTGAAGTTGTTTTCCTTTGTTCCCCTTTGGTAAGCCAAACCGGGTAGTGTTCAGGAACAGGTTTTCGGAGGGCCGACTTACAACGTCCGATATAGTCAACATAGTCAATGTGAGTAATTGTAGCTTCGTTATATGCATTAAAAATACACTTTAATCAACGTAAAGTATTCCTAGAATTGAGTAGCCGTTTCGCCTAGTCACTGCTGAGTTCATCAGTACCACATTCAAACTTTTAAAGTTATTTGTACATGCAAATCACTCAACTGCTTCTTCATCATTATAAACTACCATGGACTTTTAATACTACTGATAACAATTAGTAATATATGACGGGCAGCATTTTGCGATCATCATTCTGTTTATTATCAGTATTATCCAATGAATTAAATTTTGTAATCCCAAACGAAAAAAACTGTAGAAGAGACTTCTAAGTAGTAAATATAAACCAAATTAACGAATCATGTACCTAGATCTCTTGATAAATTTAGACAAATTAAGAAGTTATGTATGGCGCATTATTAGACACGCCCATCTCGGAGAACGTGAACATCTACCGACTTGTTGTTAGGTTACTTGAAAGTCCTTGCTTCCATACAGGGTCGAATTGCTCAATCTCTGTTGCCAGATGCGCTGCTATGCTGATGCCTCTATACTGCGAAATATTCATGATGGCTGGCTGGCTGGCTAGCTAGCTAGGTAACGAACCAACGAAGCAAGAACCTATCACTCAACAAATATGTAGAAGGAAGTGGAGATATATTGAGCATACACTGAGAAGACCATTTGGAGACATTACGCGTCAGGCCAGTCCTTCGAGTGGAACCCAGATGGGAAACGACGAGTTTGGCGTCTGAGGTGAGGATGACATGGAGGAGATCGTGTGAGGAAGAAATGAGAGCTTGTGGGCAGTCATGAAGCCAGGTTCAGAAGACTGAAGAGAACAGAGTGCAATGGAGACGTGCTACTGAAGCCCTATGTTCTACTAGGAATCCAAGGGGGAAATAATAATATAATAATAGGGGAAGCTGTAGCTATAAGATCAACTAAGTATGAACTCTGTCTGCAAAAAGAACACGTTCAAGTCTTACTCATTCCTTCACTTTCCATTGACTAAACAGTATTCTTTCAACCTTCTTGTTCATTTCTGAATCATTTCTTTTTTGTTTTCATTCATGCTCTCTTCTTTTTGTAAGACAAAAGTATCATTATTTTTAATATTATTTCTAACCAGACTTTCCTACTGCCTTCTTATAATAAACCTTTAAAACTACTGTATAAAAATTTCTTTTTCACATTATTACTACTCTTATCGTCTTAACCGTTTCAGATTTTAGCCATCTTATGATGACATATCCACTCCATTTCTGTCATCATTCTTTGTACTAATCAATCAGTTGGCACAATGTGCCACTTTGAACTACATTTTTAATTTTCCTCCTCGGTGGCGTGTATACTCTCTATGTCTGATAGCCAATCAGATGGAAAAGTTTATACTCAACTTATCACTTCAATTAACATACATATTTAAGTCTTATAACCTTGTTACCACCCTACAGTGACCACTTGATATAACCTGAGTTACATATAAATATGGACGCTTGAATAACAACCTTCAAATTCCACCCTTATTGATCGCTCAGTTCCTCCGTAAATAGAAAAACAGGTAAGAATGCAGAAGGTATATTGCAAAGTTAAAAACATCTATGAAATACAACAACTAAGATATATTTACAATAACCTTAGCTTTTTCCATACTGTAACAGCTAGTTACATTACCATCCACAGAATTAAACAATCTACTTGTAATGACGGATAGTGGCTAGCAGTGGAGTCCATGATACACATTCCGTCCTGTTTGGCACTTGTCAACTGGATGTACCTGCCTCCCATTGCCGAGTGATATTGTCCCCACCGGGTTTCGGACTCGGGAGCGACTACTTTAAACGCCACAGCGTTTTCCACTACACCACTGAGCCACTCTCCATCATTTTCTATATAGTTAAGGACACAGTCAATATCGAGGTATCCGCACAGGAGCCCATATGCTCACAGAGACTGATCAATTCGGTCCAATCTACTTGTAATTATAATTCCGTACTCATTCTAGAATTCATTCGACTGCTAGCCACCAAACAGACATCAATATAATCAGTGATCAAGTAGTATTGAGGCCTCTGCATAGGGGCCCTTCTGTCAACACAGACTGAGCGATTCGACGCAGTATAGTAACAACAGATCGCAAGTATGAAACCATCACTGATACTCGTTCCAGTAGTCCAGCACTGGTGTCTGAAGCAATGTCTACTGTCTTCGAGTCTCAGTGTGAACAGCATCACTCATTGGGATGCAGGCACAACCAACTGATGAGTTCCAAATAGGACGAAAGAGGCATTCTGGATTCCACTGCTGACCATCTAGTAGACATCAGTTTAGGCTAAAGATATGTTAACAGAATTGATTTTATAACTGTAGAACCTGACAAGAAGTTGTTGTAAAGAAATTCTTCGCTTGACTTTTTAAGTAAGAAGTATTTGATTTCAGAATAAAATGAAGTCATTTCATCTCAGAAATATTTACTACCTGCATACAGTCTAAAGTTAGAACAAAGTTATATCGAATAAAATACTTTAAATTGTATGATAGCATATAAGTTTATGTAGAATTAAAGAATCCTAGGTGTTGACAAAGTCAGAAATTCCCATCATGTAAATTAGAACAAGACATATAAGTGAACAATATTGTTTTCAATTATACCCTCTTTAGGCTTTAATCTAATACTCTAAATAAGACTCTCTGGGTATTACGTAGAACGTTTACGAAAATAAGTGGTGACATGTTCACCATCTTTTACACATCCTTAGTTTGGTCTATGAAACTCTATACAGGTGGTTAATCCTTGTCTGAAAAGTGATGCAGACCTTCTAGAAAGAGTTCACAGGGCAGCCACTCGTATGATACCTAAGATGGCTGATCTCACCTATGAAGATCGACTTAAGGGGGCTGAACCCCTTCTCTACATCCTATCTCAGACAGAGGGGAGACCTAATTATGTTATACAGGATTAAAAGAAATGACTTCGGACCTGGTATATCTTCTCTTTTCCTTCCCACTATGTCGGAACACCTCAGAGGACATAGTAAGAGACTACAAAAGCAATGAGCAAACATAGTCTCCGTAGAGTACTGGTTCTTGCGTTAAGTAAACAACGCCTGGAACCGACTCCAAAAGAAGTGGTTTCCGCATCATCAATTGACTCGTTCAAAAGGGAATTGGACAAGCACATAACTCTACTGGAAAAGGATTAATATAGGTTCCCAGCCTCCTATCTTCAAACAACAAATATGAATCATATAAAATTAAACCAATCATGTAGATTTCTTGGTTAATGTAATGACTGTTTTAAAATAACATTCATGATAATAATACTACTAGACAACTTAACAAACGTGTTGCTGAGCATCTACCTTCATGGTTGGGAAAGGGACAGATAAAATCCATCAGAAGCTCGATTTTATCTCACCACGTTGATAGTGATCATTTGATAGATTAGAACATTGCTTTCACGATTATACACTGCATACCATCTCATCTTTCGAAAGGTATTTAAACTCTTCGTTTACACATAGCAGAAGCTGTGGAATTCGAGCTAATAATCCTAGTCTTTGTATCTGGAAGAAGTTTGTACATATCTTATCTCTCCTTCGTCCAGGAATACTTAGTTAACAGCTTTATTATTAAGTTTTTTTCTCCTACCTCTTTCTTATTCTCTACTCCTTTCATGTGCTTGCTGTATTCGTTTACACTTTGTTTATCCACTTACCTTATCCTTCAGCATTATGTAACTTTTATTTTCACAAGTTTTTGACTCAAGACCATCCCTGTGAGCTATAAATATTCTCCACTATTTCGAATATCAACAGTCCTTATTAGTGGTAATTAAGTAATAGAATAAAAAAATCACATCGACAGAATACTTAGTCTTCCCGTTGAGATTGATATCCTAAAATTACATTTTCTATTGATTTATTAATTTATCACACAATGAAGGAACAGTATTGTTTACTGGATTACGTCTCGAACATAATTTATGTTGTCCATAGTCATCATATCAAGATAACTATACAACTTTGAGATATCCTTGATATAGTCCTAATTTCCTCGTCTCCTTATGAGATGGGCAGTAAGGTTTTCCATATATCTGGAACAGGTGCTCAGTCATTCCTGTTGCTGCGTGTAGTAGGTATTGGTTCGATAAACAGTGATTCAGTAATCAATCTCTCCCCCACTCTGCTATATTAATTTTAAGGACCTATTACCCTGTCCCATCCAATTGTTTGGTTGTGTAATCTCATGCATGACTATGGCTGAGCTTTTTTCTAAATTCCTTACATTACTACGCTCCACCAATTTTGACCTGGATAGGTTTTTGTGTTTAGATAGTCTAATTGACCGTGGACGACTACTATGACCAACATATTTGACCTCACAATCGTTTCAAGGGATTTGATAAAGTAAGTTATTCTGTTCAGTTGGATCAATAGATCTTATAACCTACAAAGATTATTTCAGAGTGATTTTTTAGGTTTAAATGCCACTGTAATCCCAGCCAGCCTCATTGAGAATCCTACGTAGTGTTCGGCAGGTGCCTTGTTTGTATGGTAATATTGTGGAGGTTTTGAATTCTCTATTCACAGTGTAGCCACTACTATTAATGCCTGTGTTATTAATATTTTTCTTACGATTCCTAACGAACTTGTCAAGTAGTTTGGGAGGGTAATTGTTGATGAGTAAGGTTTATTTAATGTATCCGTTTTTTGTCTTTGATCTTCTGTTTTACTAATAAGTTTTTTGCCCTTCTTACTTAGACACTTTACTGAATCAACTTTAACTGATATAGAGTGAGACGATTTGAAGTCTAAATAACGATTTGAATGTGAAGGTTTTCCGTAGACATTAGTGTCTGAACTTCCATCTTGTTTCCATATTATTATACAGTCCAACATCACTAATTCCCCTACATTATTTTCTAATTCATAGGTGAATTTGGTTGTGTTTACTACTGAATTTACATGTGTGAAAAAATTATGTATGTGCTCCGATTTCAACATTGAAAAACTTGTCATCTATATACCGAAGGCAGAGGATACATTTTTTTCGTTACAACGGGACTTGTAGTAGATTAACTTAAGTTCAAACGTGCGTATCATTTGAGGTTGTCTTATGTGAGTCAACTAACTATCTGTCAGTAACGATTATACTCCTCCCAGTCATCTAAACAAGGAGTTATTTATAGTTTCTATGGTAATATCACCTTTGAAGTTAGTATTTTTAATTGTAGGAAGTCAACTGATGTACCATATTGGTATCACATATCTTCCCAACAAACCTAAAGGACTGTCCATTTAGACTACTACTTTTGATATCCTTTTTTTTACAAATCCTTACACTAACAATCTCACTTTCACCTCATGATTTATCTGTGAAAGATAATTTTAGGTACAAAAATAGCATGGAGATTTTGTCATACCTTTGCGAAAAATTCCTTCTTCATAATTATTAATCCTAGTAGAATGCAGAAATTATAGCATAGATTGTTATGAAAGGTCTAAAAATAACCAGATAAATCGAAAGCTTGGTTTAAGTGCGAGAAAAAACTAGATATATACATTGATTTGATTATTCATATCAACTAAATAATATCTTCTCTAGGCTCATAGGATGTTGTCTGCAATGCAAAGAAGAGGAACATTTGCGTGACAGTTTAGAGTTATTCTTACTCTTGTGATATCATAACATTCGTCTTGTGATTTTGGCTTAAAATAAAGGTAAGGGGAGATTTAACTCAATGAAATTCTTTTTATGCCTACTATCTCAGTTTTATTTGTCAAAAATTGTTGATCATTTGCAAGATATGTAGATATAAATAAAAGTTATCTTATGGATCTTCAAACCATCCAAGGTTACACGTAAAACAAACTTAATAATTAATATATTGAATATTCCCATTTAGACATTTAGAAAAAGACTGATTGAAAGAAGGAATATATTCCTTTTCAACTAGGTCTTCATCTTGGGCTCTACACTAATATGCATAGTATTACAATTTAATCAGATTACCAATCATATGTTGGTGCTGAAACCTAATGGAATCGTTACACTTAGACTTTCTGTTCTACAAAAACTGCATAAAAACGGTCTGCCTCTACGACCAGTTTTTGACATGACTAACAACAGCAAAAAGGTTAGTACAACTTTTAAAACATCTCCACAAAGAAGTTGTGAAGTACGGTCTCAAAGATGCCTTTAAATTTTTTGGAAAGATTAAGGATCTGGAAGTAGATAATAAGTTAATAATTTCGTATGACGTTTCATCTCTTTTTACTAACGTTCCTCTAATGGAGACAGCAGACTTTATTTGCAATGAACTCACGAAGTACGGCATGGAAATAGGTATTCCAGTCTCCAGACTGAAAAACTACTTCTAATATGTACGATGAATGCAAAATTTCTTTTCAACAATGAACTCTACCGGCAATCTGATGGTGTTGCTATGGGGTCACCCCTTGGCCCACTATTAGCAGATTTTTTTCTGGCAAAACTTGAGAATGGTCCCTGAACGATTCTATTGGCCGTTTAGAGTTATATTGCCATTACATGGATGATACGTTTATAGTTCTCAAAGTGAGACTGATAAGAATGCTGTTCTGAATAAGTTCAATAGTGTTCACCAGGCAATCAACTTCACAGTGGAAGAGGAGAAAAATGATAGTATCTTATTTCTTGATATTCTGTTGGTAAGAAGGTCAGATGGAACCCCGGAGCGAAGTGTTTATAGAAAGCCAACATCAACAGGTCAATATATGCACTTCTTTAGTGCTGAACCCCTCCAAAACAGAAGGAACCTAGTGAAATGCTTAGCATACTGTGCCTCAGCTATTTGCTCAGAGGATGCTACAAAGGAAAAGTGCGCCACCACCCGTGATCTGCTTAGTAGGAATGGCTACCCAGACAAGTTTGTAACTAAGCACATGAATATTACGAGGGTTAAGAAAACAATGCCAACAGTTCCTAAGAAGCAAATCTTCTTCAAGCTGCAATTTAAGAGTGATATTGTCAGTGAGATCATCACACAATGCATGAAAAGTGTCTTGCATAAAGCATTCCCAGCCGCTAAATTATGTCTCATCTTCTACAACCGCCCGATTCTAGGTGCAAAGACAAACTGCCTGATTCTGTCACTTCTATGTGCACTTATCAGTTCCACTGCTCCTGTGGAGCTAGTTGCATTGGGCGTACAATGAGGCAGTTCTATCATCGAATTTCTGGGCACCACCCATCATGGTTGAACAAGGGACAAATTAAAACTATAAAGAGCTGCATACTTGCACACTTAGTTGACACAAGAGATCAAGTGGTTACGAGAAAACCTTCAAAATCATCTATCAGATTCCAACTAATTTACCTCATGGATAATGCACTCGGTTACTTCACATAGCAGAGGCGATTGCAATCCACCTTCACAAGTTTGTTCGACCACTTTCATTACCGTGGCCATCAACATGATGCAACTTCTAGGTTTACTTTGTACACCTATTCCCCTTCTTGTTTCCATCAATATTTATATTTCCAATTTTAGTAGCTCTCTTGATTATTAACATCATTATTTCCGAAACATCATCACATGATTAGTAATTTGATTAAATTATAAACCTATATATTAGTGTAGAGCCCAAGATGAAGACCTAATTGAAAAGGAATATATTTCTTCGCTCTCAGTCTCTTTCTTAATAATTAATGTTTTCATTCTCGTAAAAAACTTGTATTGTCTCCCTGTAAATTAAATTTACGTGACAACTGCATAAAAAACAATTAGGGATAACTCATTCCTGTACAATACGCTTTGATTTTTGAAAGAAAGTCAAGTCTTTCAGTTTTAATATTTGTAAATATCACCTTTTAGTGATTGCTACATGTGACAGTTTTTTTGTACACTTTTCACTTAGATCATTCTCAAATTTCAGTACAAGTATGCCACATTTTCATACTTCTCACGATCGTACATTTCAGATCAATAGTGAATACTACAAGTTTAAGGACCACAAATAATGACATCTCTATTGATAACTATGTCTCTTTTCCCGCTAATCTGTTTGTTAAGTATTGCAAAACATAGAACATTTCCTGAAACTTTGGATTTCGAACACTCACAATACAATAACTGACAAAGTATTATGACTGTAGTCTTTGTCAGAAGCAGACTTATTCGGATAAATAACAAACTGACAGTTCAACTGGTGGGTGTTTTGTAGACCAACAGTCAAATAACGGAGCAGAGATGAGTGAACTAAAGGTTGTATATAAACAGCTTATGCGAACTAACTTGGATAAACCACTGTCGCATCACAAGTTAAGTGCCTTTGGTAAGCTGAGTACAAATGCTTTTTTTTGTAGATATTATTTCTGTTTATTTTCCAAAGATAATTTCAGATTCAGAATTGTTGTTTTGGGGATAGAAGGCTATGAGCCAATATTAAACCTTTTTTAGAAGACCTCTTTACTTGTTCAATCCTGTTTTGAACAAATTAGTTAGTGGTTTGGACACCACTTCTTCTGAGAGTCGGTCCCAGTCGCAAGAACCAGTACTCTGCTGAAACTACATTTGTTCTCTGCTTTTGTAGTCTCCTACTATGTCCTCTGAGGTGTTCCGATATAGTGGGAAGAAAAGAGAAGATACACCAGGTCCGAAGTCATTTCTTGTAATCCTGTATAACATGATTAGGTCTCCCCTCTGTCTGAGATAGGATGTAGAGAAGGGGTTAAACCCCTTAAGTCGATCTTCATAGGTGGGACTAGCCATCTCAGGTATCATAGGAGTGGCTGCCCTCTGAACTCCTTTCTGGTCCGACTCCCCATTTAGACGGAGGGCTATACTGCTACATTTCTGAGGAGAATAAACCTGGTTTCAAGATGGCAGCCTGAAGATTGGTTAACCAAGCAGTAGTCTATGAACAGTGCTAAATAGGTAAAATAAGTATCCTGCTATCGGTAACATTCAGCTGCCAAAACATGAAGTAAAAGTGCCTTGAAAATCTATGCAAATAGACCTTTTTCACTTTGTTTCAGGTCTTGTCATATCTCCCAGGCATTTCTTTGTGATATTGTAAGTTAAACTCTAATCATAAATTTTAACTTCTTAACAAAACGTGAGCAACTTTTGAGTAACGACATTAGTGTTATCTCTAATATACAGGTTAAAAAGCCGAGAGTGTGATGTATAACTGTAAAGCATCCTGTAACCATACCTAGCCACTAACTCACTCAGGTACAACCACGTACTGAGGACAGTGCCTCCAAAGAAGGGGAGTAGTGTAACGCATTCGAAATCTTAACCATTCACCTTCCAGTTTCGACTTCTAGATTGGCTCACCTCTTCATTGTCAAGCTCTAGTATTCATCAGTTATCTCTTATTATTCAATGTAAGTACAACACGTGTACTTGCTGAGTCGTTGGCTCACCTTTTTCTCTTCCACATTCTCGTGGCCACCACTAAACTCACACTGCCCTATGCACCCCCTGGAACAGAGTACCTACCTACACGCTGGACGGAAACTTATCAACAGCTGGTCCCTACATGACCATCTGAATCAAAGTGTTTACCACACAGCTTATAATAGTCCTGTAAATTGTTGTACGATAGGCATATTCCTGAGTAATCAATAAGCAGTAACCTATAAACAAAAAAAGCTGGTCTGCCGACGGCCTCAAATGTAATTTCCATCAGTCATCTGTCATGCTTATTTTATTTACACCCAGTTGCAGGGCAGATATCAAAAGAATATATAGATTTACAAGGTTTATTCACTGATATTCTGGGAATACTAGAGTTTTAAGTTGCATTTTCGACTCATTAATTCGTATGATTATGATCTGGTATTGAAAATTATGAAGTACTGTAGAATAAAAAGCAATAAACTACTGTACTTGATGAGACAAATGAGTTGATTCTAGCATACATAAAAGAATAATTCCATAAAACGGGGGTGTTAAGATACTAGATATAGAGATATACGCGGATATTTTGAATGCACAGATGACACAAAAAGAAATAAAAAGTTTCATTACGTTAAGTAAATCTAAGATCTATGTGCACCATCATTACCAGTGTACAAAAGGTCAAACTGTGCGACGGGCTCTTTTGTTTCCAGTAAGATACACTACGAGATGCACTAACAGTATTCCTCCTGTAAGTGTACCATATGTAATGCAAAGAGATATCACCGCATGTACCCAGGTATTATAAGCAGCTAAATTTAAAATTATAAAGACGAAACTAGAATACCTGTGTCATATCGAATATACTTGGAGGGATTTTCAAGTCCTTGTTCCAAAGTAACTGCATATGCAGTGCTCAAGAAAATATGGCAGAGTAATGCTAAGGTGAATAGCACCATAATTAAAAACCCAACAGTCTTTTAAGTGGTAATCGGTAAGCTCTTGATAAGTGAGCGCTGTTAAATGGCCTAGTAGAGTACATGCAAAAGGCCGATTTAAACGTGACAGTTCTGATTTTTATGAAGAATCAGTATATGAAGAAAACGTGCATTCACTTCATCCTTTTTAAAAAAGCCCTTTCCCCTCAAGAAGTACTGTTGTGAAGTGATTTGATTTTTGTTGGGTTCACATCGAAAGCTATCCTGCTCAATCGCTATTGGTCAATTGGAAAATTTCCAATTAAAGATAGAATTTACTGCACTTTATCTCAGCCCAATCGTTGAGTTTTCGAGTTTTAATTCGCTCTACAGGTTTTTTGCCTCTATAAGTTTTGATTCATATTCGAGCCTTGTGGTGCACTCTTTCTGTTTTGGGCTTTTTATATCTGGTTTTACCTTTCCATTCTTCGTATTATGGTTGGTAAACACTTCCCATATAGTCAACCGGATTACGGGTTTTCATCTGCAGACGGAATACAACATGAAAGCTATGGGAGTTGGCTCCACTGTGTGTTTACTGGATTGTCTCCTATAGCTTATATAGAGTGGAATTCACCTGCATCTACCCTGACTGTGCAATTACTGTTGCAAACGACTGACTGCTTTTATTAAAGAAGTCGTCGATTGGGTGACTTCATGGAAACTTCTGCACAACGGTACTGATAATACCGTGCGTTTGGAGTCTGACGATGACACAACCGTTATCATGGAAAATGTTACTACAAAGAATGGAGACCAGTCAGGGATTGGAAATAAGTGAAGACGGCATCTGCCAAGAAACAGGTTTAGGGAGGGAGGGCCTGTTTCTAAGGCCTCGCGCAAGCTTAGGCAAAACAGGAAGTCGTCTAAGCCTGCCACCTCAGTCAGCCCACCAAGCAATTCTGAATCTTTTCCTACGGCACATGATTAAAATCGAGACAGTGCTCTGGGTGACATACAGACATACTGGTCCAAGCGAGCTGATGCTTCTAAGAAGAGGAGATCAAGAAAACTAGGCAGTTTGCGGCAAAGGTGTCTTAGGACAGCCGTCAAAAGCTGTAGGTTTTGACCCTGAAACTAACGATACAGCTTGAAGTTTGGCATTTTGTCTTTTGTGGGGCTGTGTGAGAAGGTGTTATAATGAGGTAAGTAGAAAACGGGAAAAGTTACTTTAGGATTTGTCCTGGTGCGAACTTGACAGACGCAAAGACCAATCACTAATTATTCGAACTTGTTATATACCCACGAATACGAGACCAAGGTAGAACACGATAGCGTAGTCGGATGGAATAGTATATTTGGATGGTTATGCCAAAATACCGATGCGTTCCAACTAACTGGCTAGAGAGTCGAATACGAGCAATGCAACGTAACACGACAGCGTGCCAAATGGCCAGGATGCTTGACCGGGTGCCTTCAGCTTAGCGAGTCCAGTTAAACTATCAAGGTCAGCATCGATGTCGAAAGTCGTCAAACCCTAGGCTATGATTTTGGGGAAGTGTATGACGCTACAGATCACTCCCCCCCTAGTGGGTTCGTGAGGACCCTAAGACGATACCAGCCGGAAGTAAAAACCCAGTGGTTTCTCCACTGGTAAAACTCTTCCGATGGGCTGACTGCGTGAGGTGGCCCCTGGTTGTCTGAACCTTATTCTAGGGTGTCGTGGCGATTAAATAAATAAAATACAATAAATGGAATTGTACGTCGGTCGCGGTCATCTGTTCCTTTCGACGTTCCGTCCAGTGCTCGTTGCACCTGGAATATAAATAAAAGTCTTTAATACCACGAAAACGTTGCTAAAAATGGGAATTATTTATATATCAACATATCGAAAAATAAAAATTTACGCTTATCTTTACCTTTTTTTTAAAATTTCATTACATGGTAAATAAAAATTGATATAAAAAGGCAAAGTATACGAGGGTTTGTATTGATGTATCGGGTAGGAGTCCGGAGTTGTTTTGGCGTTGAGCCTTCGGTAATCACCGGTTGGACGCCAGTCACTGCTATCCTTTTGGGAACCATGTGCAATGGCGATGCCCAAGGATTGTTCGACGGTCTGATAATGCCCAGGTCGAGCATGTGGTCGAATTCATTTTTCGCCGTTTGGAGCTTATCGGGGGCTAGACGGCGCGCTTTGGATGCCACAGGTGGACCTGTGGTTGTGACGTGATGCATAACATTGCTGGTTATGCACGGAAGAGTGTGCTTCGGTTGCTGTAACTCTGGATATTTCTCCAGAACTGCCTGGTAGGACGCGTCGTCTGATTGTTTAGTCCTAACGATGGCTAAACTCGGACCTACATAGGTGGTGCCGCCAATGATAACTTTGTGCTGTTATCTATCAGTCGTCGACGGCGAGCATCTACGAGTAGATCGTAATGGTTTAGCAAATCTATGCCAATGATGGGCATAGAGACGTCTGCCAGGAGGAAAATCCAGTGGATAGGTTTGCGTAAACCTAAGTTGAGGTAGGCATACCGTCTCCCGAATGTCGCGATTGCCTTGCCGTTGGCTGCTTGAAGATTGAAGGATGGGTCAAGATGACGCTCCTTTGTCGTTGCTGGAAGAATGCTAACTTCTGCGCCGGTGTCGACGAGGTAGCGGACTTTCGTTTTAATCCGTGACGTAGAGCAAACGGCTTTTTCGCCGGCTACGGTTGCCGTGAGCACGTGCCGGCGTGACCGTTTCCCGAGTTGGTCCTTCTTAAAACGGCATGGTTTACGACATTTTCTGGCTTCATCCCCGTAAGTGTTATGAAACCAGCACCATTCAGGGTTTTCCACCCTGTTGGGTTTCGTTTTAGGGCTACCACACGACTTGCTGCGATGCGCCAAGGTGCGTTTCCGTGAAGTGCTACGTGATCTAGGACTTCGAGATCGTAGCAACCTCTCACAGAGTTGCACAACTTGGTCACCTCTGAATCCTGGCGCTCTGTTTTGTCGCAGATAGAATATACGTTGGAGACGGTCTGCTGGATATCTCCAGTATTTTATCTGCTGAGGCTGCCAGGTCGTCGAGTGGGACTGACTGAGTGTCACCAACACGGTTTGCACCGGTTGTGGTAGTTTCGAGAGAAATAGTTCTCGGAAGAAACCATCGTCAAATGTTCGTGCACCGATTACTTCTCGCATGCGTGCGAGGACTTCAGTAGCTGAGTGGCTGCCTAGCTCGATGTTACGAAGCAATTCGTCTAGACGTTGGCGATCTGTGAGATCGCTTTTCTTCAAGAGTGCGGCCTTTAGAAGTGCATAAGGGTCACTTACTTCAGGATTAAACATGTTTGCTGTAACATACCTGTTTAATTCTCGCGGTAGTGACCGTATGACAGCAAGAAATCGAGATGAGGATCTGAGACACCCTGTCTCGAAAATCTGCCTCGGCATACAGAAACCATGTTTCTGCATTGTCTGGCCAATATGGCACGAGTTGGATCGTGTTCGTAGTCGCTTAATACGAATAAGCTTGGGAGTGTGGTCGGACATGAGAAAGTGTAGTAAATGGATATATAAATGTTATCGAAATGAAAACAATAAACAAATATAAAATGGAACAGGCTCACCAATTCAATACTTGTTATTGATTGGGATGATCACGTCGGGCTCACCAATTTAGGATTTGTCCTGGTGCGAACTTGACAGACGCAAAGACCAATCACTAATTATTCGAACTTGTTATATACCCACGAATACGAGACCAAGGAAGAACACGATAGCGTAGTCGGATGGAATAGTATATTTGGATGGTTATGCCAAAATACCGATGCGTTCCAACTAACTGGCTAGAGAGTCGAATACGAGCAATGCAACGTAACACGACAGCGTGCCAAATGGCGAGGATGCTTGACCGGGTGCCTTCAGCTTAGCGAGTCCAGTTAAACTATCAAGGTCAGCATCAATGTCGAAAGTCGTCAAACCCTAGGCTATTGATTTTGGGAAGTGTGTGACGCTACATTACTAATGCACGGTGCTTCGCGAAAGTCGTGCTGCGATCTCCTGAAAAACGTGGAATTTTTTCAGGAATGCATATAAGTTTAACGACGCTAATATTCGAATACCTCTCGGTCGGCTACTTGGGGAAAGGATAGAAAGACAGGAAGCCGCGGCAGAACTAAAGACTTGGCAGGAAAGAGGAGAAAAGAGCCTCAACGTTTTGAGTTTTCGGGAGATGAGTTCCTGGCAGCCAGCGTTGTCGAGACGGTTGTTCGCAAGTCTGATGAATGCTAAGGTAGCACAAAGGTATGTCAACCTAGGCCTTGTGGCCTCGGTGGTATATTCCCCTGGATGGAAGATTTTGAAGACGTCCTGAGGCCTGACGTGGCAGCAGTAACGGAAACATATTTGCAGGAAGGTTTAGATCCTACACTGCCTACACCGGAATCTGCCGGTGATCTTGGCTGAGAGAGCTGAGAAGCGGCGCATGGAGTCATTGGTCTTTAGAGCAACGACAAACCACTGTATATTCGGAAAGATTTTTGAGTATGTTCGATGGTGTCACGGTCTCATGCTAGTGGCACATTTGTGGTAGCATGCTGTGGCACTGAGTCGAGACGAGACACCCTTGCTGTCAGAGCCACGGCCTCATTTCCCAGCGGATAATTTAGTGCCAAACTATGTGCGTAGATGTGTTATTCGCAGTAGGTGCTTAAATGTGGGGGGCCTGAAAGTTCACCTTTTGACTGGAAAGAGTTTACAGCCACATTGAGCGTGGCTGTCTCGATATCTAGCTGCTACTGGCTCGATTTAAATGTAGCCTGGTACGAAATGTGGTTGTGCCCGCCCATTTCCATCCAGAACATGGGCCTTTTCTATTGGATCTAGTCCTCGCTCGCCAGTACAAGGTGAGGGACCTCCATCGCCCCCCCCCCTACCGACAGGTAGTGATCACGTAGTTCTTGCCCGGGTTACGAATCAGTCACCCCCATTATAAATAAATAAATAGATGTTTTATTCTTAAAACAAAAGAAGCCAGTTTACAAACTTCATCACATTGATAAATGTCGAAACATCTGCAAGATTTTACGAGTCCTGAATGGTACACACGGAGTGTCACTATACACCGCTAAAAACAGCTGAAGATCCCGCTAGTTATGAAACGGACGAGAAGATACCACTTTTCAGCGCACGCGAGGCGTTAAAGTTTAAATAATAACAAGTATTATCCTCATATAATGGAGTTAACATGGGGGATACCAGCTTACAAGCATCGTCAAACTGATAATTCTTGAAGGTTTACAAAACGGTATTTAGTAATAAATAATCGACACGTCAAGTCATCGGTGTGCATAATCTTGATAGAAGTTGCCGGAATTTATGAGACAGACATGGATTTTCATCTCCCATCACACAGACAGGTTCCACCATCAATAGCAAAGGCGCGCAATGTTCAACGTTTTGCGTTGTAACCAACCGACATTGTGAGTCCATTCACACAGCTTGTTATTTGGTAATAAAACGGTCCACTCCCTAAAAGACTCTTCAGTTTTTAGCTTTGCCAATAATGATGGTGGAACAGCACACTAAACTGAATTAGATGAGTTGACCGGCCAGTGTAATAATGATAATAACAACAATAATTACTGAATATACAGGAGCCTGGAAACCAATTCTAGCAAAGGTCAAGTGATGCATACCGGTCAAGAGTAGCACTGTTTTTACTCCTTAGATAGCCCAATACTACCCTGAGCTAGGGAACAAAGAGATCTAGGGTGTTGTTATCGGTCATAGCTTCAAAATAAAAGTACACCGCAACGCCAAGGCATTCCACATGTAATAGTCACTCCATAGGGCTCTCAGGTCCTCTGATAAATAAATATTTAGCATGGTCCATCCTACTTACGTAAGACGTCACCTGGAATACTGAACGCGGTCAAGTAGCCCCTGCTTCAAGCAAGAGGCGAAAACTCGAGGAGTACACAGTTAGTAACAGGACCCTTGCGCTTCCGCTACGAAAAGCGGTTAGAAGGAATAAATTTTCATTTATCATACTGTAGGAAAAGGGGAGGTCTCATATTAACGTATTGCATCATGAGTAACGACCTATATGTTGATCTCTATGGTCTTCTTGCCCCTCATAGGACTGGCTACCTAAGAGATCACCATAAAAAATCTCCACACGCCACGGTCAAATTAGCTATGGGTTGAACCCAGGTCCTCTCGCAGGTCGGCCAACCACTGGGATGCATCACAGGAACTTGTGGTAGCTGGTCCTACGATGAACACTTTCAGGGGGAACTGGATCTTCACACAGATCTCTACCTCCGAGGTTAACCTAGGCTACTAGGCCAACCATCTTTCAACCTGAGACCGGCCGAAATTCCCCATCACTTGGATAACACATCTTCTGGTGGCCGTTACCAAGAGTTAATTTCCCAATTCGGTAGATAACATTCTGTGGTGATGACAGCCACCCTCGGTTTCCGCGCTTTCTTTATGCATCTCCCCAAGTTTCTGACCTAATGGGAAGGAAAAGAAAAGAAAGACTGTGTCGGTCATGTTTAAAATTCTGTTTGTCATGATCAAATATCCTGCCTATGATTCACTAGAGAGAAAAGGTCCGTGTGAGCCTTGGCCATGACTTGACTGCATAGTTCCACTCATTTTGGGTGATGAGCGAAAAGTTGACATCAGATAGGTTATATATGTATGAGTTTCAGCGTATTTGAAATGAAAAATCTGACAGAGTCGACATATTCAGCTGGGCGTCCGAGTTATTTTTCTGTATGGATAGTAACCGCTAAATTGGCGGCTGCTAATAATCACATCAATACAGCCAATTGCTTGGCGAGAGCAAAAGAAGGCAAAAAATAATCATTAAAAGTCAATTCGTCCTAACCATCCGGAAAGATTTGTAAAATAACCGTGAAAAATAGAGTGAAAAACGGTCTAAAGTAACCTAGAAAAAAGTGGATTAGCGTTGTGGTGATTGTATATAGCGAAGGGAAACGGCAAACAGTCGCAAGAATTCTCGTCAACCTCCGAGTAAAGTTCATTCCGTACGATAACCAATATCTTATGCACTGATGGAGATCAAAAGACGTTATATCGAAGACATTATGTCGGTCATGAATAACAACATCAAGGAAAATAGAGGAGAACTTGACAGCACTAAGTCCATGATGGATGGAATCAAGAAAGTAGTTGAGGACTTCCAACCATTAGTATATCTTTTTGGGAAACACAGCAACCTAGTCCCAAACCATATTGAAGAAGCTGATACGCTAATAGATTACTTGGCAACTGAAGTACTGAAGAGGCTGGCATCTTCCCAACAGGCAATGGTATATAATGTTCCCGATACCGTATCTTTAGATGTCGTCAAGAAAAGGTTATTAAACTCATATGGCGTGACGCCTATGCACTGTGACTGTAAACGCCTCCGCAAGAAAGTAGCACAGCTAAGTTGCCCCATTCTTTTCAAGTTCATCACCTCATATGATGCTAAGAGGTTCAATAACTATCAGGACCATATAAGGCTAAACAGTAATTTTAAAACTATCACAATTGTACAGGACAAAACTCCTTGTCAGCGCAAAAAACTAAGGAGAAAAGGTCCTACCACTCTGACGTATACAAACTGAGAAGGTACTGGATGCTTTGAGAAACATTGGAATACTGCTGCTATGACTGGTAATCCTACTGCGCCAACCACTCTGGTGGTAAAGCAATCCCAAGTGGACTTGGACCTAAGTAACCTGGATTGTTTAATTCCTTATGAAACCCTAACTAACAGCACCAGCTTCCCTAAGGTAACTATAGATAAAAACCCTTTAGCTGGTAGTAACATCACTCAACACAGACCTGCAAATAAAACCATGTAATTTAGGCCTACAAAGCTCCCGAAGAAAGCCATTTTGAACGCATCTTGTCTAACGATGGCGAAGAAAACTTCGTAGCCAACATAGTTGCCATAAGCAAAACCGCTGTTGCATACATAGGAAGTGAGGCATCTCGAGAAGAAAACCCACCAAAAGGGCATGTTACACACCTAACCTCAACCGTTAGAAAGAGACGCTTCAATAACTTGAAGGCTTCTGACGTTAGACAGCACCCTAGGTCACGTTTACCCAGCCATCAGGGCTCCAACAGGACGCCACGTGGCACACCAAATAAATTCATGTCATACAGGTCACATATACCCTACCCAAACGCACATCGGCACCCGGATGACCCTAGCCAGAGCTTTGGGAATATATATATAGATACTCCTCTAATACCATCCCTACTTTTGAGTCCTATCAAAATTTTTTTGGGACCCCGAACAATACGTACTACCAGCGGTTCATAGGATCGTTTCACCCTCCAGAAACATGAGTCTGGAGCTACCATCCTCGGTTTGCACCGATCATGAACTGCACTGTACGTCACCAGTAAGAATGAACAGCTCGTCAACTACGTATACGCACCCGCAAAAAGTAAGTGATCATAAATCATTGCAGAATAAAACTCCACTGGTCATATCGCCATTTACCACCACTGAGTCTCGTGTCCGTAATGCAGGTAGCACATCGTCTAATGAATTAAGTATAGGAAATTTCTCTAACCAGCTGAACGTACAAGATATTGTAAAACACTTCATGAGTCATAGTAACCTTTCCACACTTCTGCTCATCAATGCACCGTCGTTGCCAAAGAAAATTTCTGACTTGAGAACGATGGTCTTGCTAACTAAGCCTACAGTGATATTATTTACTGAATCATGGTGCCCCACCTCAGTCCTTGATGTAGACTTGTGCATAGATGCTTACACCCTTCATGGCACTAGCCGAGATCATAAGCGTGAGGGAGTCTTTTTGATTTATATATGTAGCCTTGTCACAGCTAATAAGATCGAAGATGGTACGTTGAATGCTCTGCCTGACTCAATATGGGTTATTATAAGCGGTACTAACTATAAAATCCTCGTAGGCTGTGTTTATAGAACACCATGTTCATCAAGGGAAGCTGATGAGCTCATTGCTCAGTCATTTCCCATGCTGCATCTATCAGTGGTGACTTCAAACTGATCGCAGGAGACTTTAACCTGCCTGAAGTTAACTGAGAAACCAGTTGTGGCGCGCAGCGTTATGATGAAATACTTACGGTCTTAGATTTCAATGGATGAAAACAACATGTCCATTCACCCACACGTGGGAGCAATACGCTGGATCTAGCCTTTTGCCGTGACATCGTCCCAGTCACCATGTACGTTGGTGGTGAATTCGCCAACAGTGATCATAGAATGGTTTTCTGTTGCCTACCAATCTCCCCTCTTCGTGGGGAAACAAGGAACCTATGAGAAATATCTTGTATCGTAACTACGGAAGTATAAACTGGGAGGTATTCATCGGGCTCCTCAGGTGCAGCCCATGGGATGAGTACTTCATGACAGCCTCACTAACAGAGTCACTTTCGTTTTTCCATAGAAATATAATGCTATGTCTAGATGTCGTTGCTCCTATGAGAGCAGCTAAGGTGAGGGAGAATGAGGGCCAATATATCCCTCGGATATTTCGGAACAAATTACGAAAATTATCTAAGCCATATCATTCCTCTAAAGACTTTCTGGTGCTGCACTCAATCTACGGTACTTATCAAGCAATTAAGACTTTACGTGCACAAGACTCAATAAGTGAAGAGCTGAATGCCCTCAAAAGTGGTTCTAGGATACATAGTCTGACCTCCCTTTTGAATAAACGTTGCAGACATCGAGAGACATAGCTTGTCTATTACACAACGGAATGGTCTGTAACGATCCCTCGAAATTTGTGAACTACTCAGCGAATCCTACGCAAAATTCAGTCCTAGCACGCTTGACCCCACCACTTTTTCACTGCTCACTACAGGTTCATGCGCCAATGTGAATTTTACTGTCAAAAGTATCACAGAGGCTGTCATGAACTTGCGACTATCAACAGGTATGGGAATCGACAACCTAAACTCAAATGTTATCAGGAATAGCGGCGACGATGTCTCTGTTCCTGCTTAAGATATTCACCCTATCAATGGAAAGTGGTGTATACCCCACTGAATGGAAAACTAGCTACATAACGCCTCGCTATAAGTCCGGAGACAAATCGAACGCCAATAATTACAGACCCATCAACATAACACCAGTCCTCTCTAGAATTATGGAAAAGTAATTAAAGCAGCGTCTCTGATTACCTATTAACGGAAAATCTAACCACAAAGTCTCAGCATGATTTCATAAAGAATAGGTCCTGCGTTACTTGCCAATTTGATTTCTTCAACTTCATCACTAGTAACCTTGAGGCACGTAAAATCGTCATTGTTCTATACTTTGATATACCAAAGGCATTTGATAAGGTGTCTCATAACGTACTCTTTGATAAGCTACAGTCAGTTGGTATTTGCGACCCCTACTTAGCTGGATAAAATCATTTCTTAGTGGTCGTGCTCAAATCGTGAAAGTAAACTCCGTGCAGTCTGAACCAAGACATATAACTAGCGGAGTTATACAGGGTAGTGTCCTTGGGCATTTGCTGTTCATAATTCATATCAACAGTGTGTGCAACTGCTTCAGTGAAGGCAAAACATTCCTATAAGCCGAAGACTTGAAGGTTGTGTACACTTGTCACTCGTGAACTACGTAACACTCTGGATACTGCCCGACAGGAACTAAGTAAACTTGCATCATGGTGTGCTGAGTCGCACCTTGAATTCGATAATGACAAATGCGGTTGGCTTACTATAGGCAACGACAACCATGACCTGACCCCCCAGGTATGTAGAAAACAGATGCCTGGACTAGCTTCTGTGCTAGATGTTGGCATCAGGTATCCCAGAGACTTGGCATTCTCTGAACAAGCGGCATATATCAGGTCTTGGGATGTATCATTTGTAACTTCCATAGCACTGAATCACGGGTTCTACTCTATAAAGCGTGCATTCGCCCACTTTTAGAATATTGCCCGTTTATTCTCAGTGGCCTCCGTAGAAGTGATAAGCTGAAAGCTGAAGGGGCACAACGTTACTTAACCTTCAAATATTAGGAACTGACTGTAATCTAGACTACACATCCGGATGTAACATGTTGGGGCTAGAACCACTCTGGGAGAGGAGACTCAAACTGAACCTTATATTTTATTATGAGTTAATCCATCAGCGCTTGCACCCTTATGGTCCACAAATCAAGCTAATTGTATCGTCTACGTACGATATGCGCAACCACAAAGCGTTGGTTGAAACTGAGTGCTGTACGACGAGGTTGCGAGATAATTTCTTCCTCAATAAATTCTCACGCATTTGGGACAGGCTTCCAGAAGAAACTCCTACGGCAAGCTCGTTGACACTTCTCCGCTCTTCACTTAATAGGCTACTAGTAACGACAAGTCTATCGCTCAATTAGTCACTATCTATGCATCCTGGGCTGATGATAATATACTTGGACCTCTAAATGTATGAAACAGAGCTATTACAGCCCTTGTGTTCCTCCTACACTTGTGGGTTGACGATTGCTTACAACAGTGTGAGCGCTGGTTCCCCTCCCCACCATAATGAGCTTATGTACACTGGTTCCCTCTCAAAGCTACTACGAAAAGTTTAAGAATCTTATAATGGAAAAACTATGTGGTTAATCACACATACATACATGAAAATGTACATAAAGTTCGGATAGGTCCAAAAGTATAGGAACTTCTCCCTTTTACAAGCTGGTCTGAGTGATAATTCCCTCCCCCACATCTGCTCGTGCTTCTTCTTTCCTTTTTATTTTACAGCAACAGCTCGATGACGATGTTCGATGCTGCGCTTCATTCTGGACATATCTACTGAGTGGAAATAATACCTGCTGTTTAACTGCATGAATTATTGGACTGCTCTCGATCTTTCGCGGTTTCTAAAACATCTTCACAATCAAATCACCAGCTGGTCAGGATTCTTCTTACGACGAACGTCTAAGGTTTCCCAACAGTCATAGTGGCACAAATATTCTGAATAAATAATCAAACGATAGACCAATATACCTTTTGGCTCGGAATATGACTTACCTGCAGTAATTCTACACTACATATCATATAGCGCTCTGTATCAAGTGATCTTTTTAAGTGAACGTTACCACGCATCAGATGCACTTCTTGAATGATGCTGCTTACGCTAATATGAACGATGTCCGAAGTCCATATGTAACTGCTGCCATTTGGACTGTTAACCGTCTCAACGTCTACTTCCATCTACTACCAGAAGCACTCCCAGTGGAATTAATGTACACTACTTTTAAACCATATGGTGAACTGGAAATGCATGGATTTGGACACTCACCTTGGTTACATAACTGTGGATACTTACTGATACTCCAGATCTTATAAATAGGCCTTTGTGGTAAGCAGAGCCAAAAACTGAAGAGCTCTCTAGTGATTGGATGTTTGTATTACTAAATAACAAACTATGCGAATGGACTAACAACGTCGTCTAGTTATAACACGAATTTCGAACATTGCGCGCTTTTGTCCTTGACAGTGGAACCTATCTGTGCAATGACGGATGAAAATTTAAACCCGTCCCTTGACTCGCAGCAAGTTTTGATAAGTTTATGCATATCAGTCACCTGCTATGTGGGTTATATAATTCCCAGCATTACCCGGTAAACTTTCAAAATCATCATTTTGACGGTGCTTGTGGACTGCTATCTGTCATGTTGAATCCATTATATGGGAAAAGGAATTTTTGCTATTTTCACTTTGACGCGCTGCATATGCTGAAAGTGGTATTTTCTTTGTCACGTAACCGCGATCTGATGTTTTTGATGGAGTTAAACGACCTCCCCTCTGTACTATTCAGGACCCGTACAATCTTGTAGATTTTTTGACATATAGCAATGTGATGATGCCTGTAAACTGGCTTCTCTCCTGTTAATTACTAATGTGACAATAAAAAACTGACGGAACTACGTCCATGAAATACAGAGCTCAGACCTTGAGGCAGTACACGAGAGGAGGGCGTCCGGGCAAGTGAATGTGAGGGCAAGGAGACATAGGGCAGTGGTCATTTTACTTAACTTGACGCTTTCTAGTACCTGCTCAACTTATACCTTGCCTAGTGTGTGAGTAACGGTAATGAAACAAATTCAAATGACCGGTATCCTGAAGCACACTAGAAGGGTCGATATGTTTAGGGGGAGTAAACTGATGGTGGCTTTGAGGAAGTGTATTCGGCTTGCTTGACTGACACGCCAGACTAGGGACTCTGAGAGCATGCGTGATAACCAGCGCAAAGGAAGAACAAAGTGGCATCAAAGCCTACTTGGATGCATGCTCTTTAAAACAACACTTGGAAGGCCTTAAGCACCAGAAGGCAACCTAGAGGGTTATTTGATTGATATTCAGTTAAATAGATGTTATCCAATTGTTCTGGTCATGGTTGCATCTTGGTGCCATGGAGGTGCTCTACAGAACAATTTAAAATGCCCTAGGCAAACCTTAAGGACCTGGCAAACAGTATAAGATCGGAGAATAGGCCATAGATTACACTTCGTTCTGCAGGAATGGAGTTCGCGTTTGCTTTCGATGAAAACAAAGTTCTGCGTAAGTATTTTGTTTACTGGCTACCTAGGCCCTACAGCTGAGTGCTAGTTCCAACAATTTAAGCATACAGGATGGATTGCATTTGGTTGCAAGTTGGCAAATAATGAACAGTAAAGTGACATAAAACTAAGACCGGAACAGGCAGGCTTCAGGAAGTACAAATCATGTGCAGACCAAATTGCAACGCCACTCTATGCATCATCATAGAACAGAGCATAGAATGGCAATCAGCTCTCTACCTCAACTTCATCGACTTCGAGAAGGCCTTTGACAGCGTCGACCGAGAAGTAATTGGGAAACTGCTTCACTACTACGGAGTACCGCAACCTTTATCCGCCTCATTCAACAACTATATGAAGACGCCACATGCCAGCCAAGTAATTCACAATGGGAAGCTCAGTGATGCCACTGAAGTGAAGACAGGAGTGAAACAAGGTTGCCTACTATCCCCCATGATATTCCTGATTGTGGAGGACTGGATAATGCAGCAAACAGTGGGCAGCGAGAAGAGCGGGATACAGTGGACGACGGAAAAGAACCTAGAAGACTTGGATTTCGCCGATGACTTGTGTCTGATGTCACACAAACTTGAAGATCTACAGGCGAAAACTAACGAGTTGGCAGAAGAGATGAGGCGGCGAAGACGGGACTTCAAGTGAATATAGAGAAGACAGAGGTGATGAAGATACCGCACCACCACCAACAACAACAAACTCCAATCACCATCAACGGGAGAAACTTAGAGGAAGTAACCTCATTCACCTATCTAGGAAGCACTGTTTCAACTACAGGCGGGACGGACGAGGACGTCAGAATCGGAAAAGCAAGACAGGTGTTCATAAGCCTGAAACCAGTGTGGAGATCTTCTGCACTCAGCATGTGGAACAAGATACAGATTTTCAACACCAACGTCAGTCAAGTCAGTGCTTCTATATGGCTCAGAGACTTGGCCTGTCACGAAAGGGATTTCCAATAAACTACAGACATTCATCAACAACTGCTTATGCTCGCCAAGGAAGATCAGATGGCCGGAATAATGAGAATAAGCAACAAGGAGCCCTGGGAACGAACCAACCAAGAACCTATCACGCAACAAATATGCAGGAGGAAGTGGAGATGGATTGGCCATGCACTGAGAAGGCCGACGGAGGACATCACGCGTCAGGCCCTCGAGTGGAATCCTCATGAGAAGCGACGAGTTGGGCGTCGGTGCCGAGGGTGACATGGAGGAGGTCGTGCGAGGAAGAAATGAGAGCTTCTGGGCTGTCGTGGAACCAGGTTCAAAAGATCTCAGAGAACAGAGGTCACTGGAGACGTGCTACTGAAGCCCTATGTTCCGCTAGGGACCCAAGGGACTCATAATAAATAATATAATAAAAGTGACATAAGGAAAGCCAGACGAGCATTAGCAGTAATTTTTTGTTTTAATTAATTTCCATCCTCAGTTCCTGCAATTTTTTATCATCGTCATCTACTGTAAACTATGTGCTGTGGACGGCATCGACTTTTTCTTTGTCGTAGTTATCACTATTTATTCTGTGGCGTTCAAGACACAAAGGTGAGAGAGAACTGAGTCCCATCAACATCGGTTCATTCTGTTTCTTTACATACTTAAAAAAATGACATACACATCATACATACTTCGTAGTCCTTCTTTCAATCAACCCGCAGGTACCTTTCCTTCCCTCCTTCCAAACCTCCTGCAGTAATCGTGTGGGCATGACCGCTGTTGTCTCTGCGTATGTTTTCAGTACTTCTGGTGGAATTCCATCTGGTCCTGCTGCTTTCCAGGCTTTCAGTGATATTTCGGCGTTCAGATTTTCGGCTTTTGACGGAGGGCCTCTGTTCACTGATAATTCTGTGACTGAGCTACTACTGGTATTTCTGGATGAGTTGCAGGTAATGGTAGTAGTCGATTCAAGAGTTTTCTGAAGTGGTCAGTTCATCGTTTCCACAGTTGAGAGTTTGGAGAGTCCACTTGCATTCCACCTGCCTTCGCAAATTCCCAACACTTCTATGCTATACCTTCTCATCCCTTTTGCGACCCGGACAGCCCCGCTAGGTTGAAACGTGGTGCGGACATTCCACGTCCCCGTGCTTACTTCCGCTCTGATCGAGAGAGAGAAGACACATTGGCCGACCGGCTTGCTGAGGGCTTTCACCAAATGGGGTTATTTCGTCTCTCTGACTCCAAAGAGGGATAGGTTTATCCCCATTTTTCATATTTTCTTTGTGCTTTGAGGGTTTTTTAGCGATTGGACTGGTATAACGGGGCAGTGTTACTAGTCCTATGCCCAACATTCCTCGTTTATCCAGGTTTACGACAGGCTATTGACTAGTGAACTAGTCAACCATACGCGGCTGCCTAATAGAAGTTCTCCTACATTCTGGATACCACTGCCAACTACATAGGGCTCCATGCATGAATCCCAGCGTAGGTTTTTAAGGAAAACAACTGTAGATCCCTACACTCTTGTTTGCCTTGACAGTTATCTACACCTACATAGGGCTGCACGTGGAGGCGTTCAACGCGGTAACAACTCTCTATTCTAGAGACAAACGCAGGCATTCTAGAGAGTGTGCAGACAACAGTGACGGGGTCAGTTGTCTGACTGACAGGCAGGAAGTACATAAGACATCTAACACAACTTGCCCTGTTCATTTAAAGCTTCTGAGGTGAAAGGAGTAACTTAATGAGTCCTAAAGGTTATAATAATAATATTTGTTCCTCAATATACAGGCACACACCCTTTTCACAGGTACGAATAAGTTTATCCATAAATTACGTGTATCTTCATGGTGATCTCAATCCCCACCCGTCGTCACCAGAAGATATAAGTGCTGCATGTTCATATAATGGAACATCCCAGCAGAACAAGTATGCAAAAATTTACAAGTTGGACAAGCGGAAGTATTGTCTTTGCATCAACAAAGAAACCAGGTTTGTATCTATACAATGCAGGTATTAGCTGGAGAAAAATAAAGCTTGAAGCCAACACTCCCACTGTAACAGTTTGTACTTTTTGCTTGAGATAATGATGAAAACGTTATGAAGGAATGTATGCATAAATTGTTTACATATTGTACCTCATTGATGGTTCCAGGACTGTATAAGTCATGCATGTTAACCCCATTCCACGACAAAAGTTCATAATATTGGTGAATATTATGACTGAAAGCCAAATGTCTTCACTTCTCCAACTACAGCATCCAGAAGCAATAGACTTGCTTGAATTCACCCAAATGGACTTCCAGAACATCTTGTCAGTCTTTTTCACGGGTCGTGACAGGCTTGCAGTTGGTAAGTGTTGAACTTTGCTGATCACCTTTATAATGAGTTAATCCTAGATTTTGATAATTATGAAGTCGTAATCCAGTGAACATTTTCACTTCTGCTTGTTGTAGTTAAGTACTCTGAACGTGGTAAAATCGGTTACTTTCCATAAAAGGCAGTTTCAGCCATGGTCCGTCACTTAAGTAATTAATTCGCGACGGAAAAAGAGCCGAAGTCTGGAAGTGAATTACTTTTCTGCAGCCGAAAGAAGCAGACAAAGCGGCAAGCGGAGAAAGCAAGAAATCCAACAGGCAAAGTGTTTTCTATGCTCATGTTTCCCCTACTTTGAGTGAGCCATTGTAGCAGAGTATTGTGGGCCCGAGGTCGACAGTCTCGTGGAGACCCTGCACACATACCCCAGCAAAGGGTTATTAGGAGAATTAATTCCCACCTATGTCCTCACAAACGTCACCTGGTTAACTAGTTCAGTAGTTACTAGTCGGTCCTGAGCCCAGGTTAACAGGAAAGGTTGGACTCAGGGCTAGCAACCCTACCCCGTAAAACTAATTCAACCGCTAAAGAAACTTCAAGCACAAACAAAATCTAAAAAATAAAAACAATGTTATTCTTCGCTAAAATCGGAGGGGTAAAATGACGCTAGTTGGTGAAAGCCTTCAGTTTTATGGTCAGTACAAAGAACTCACCCAGATGTATCATGGTTGACCTACTCCTGCATATTTTTGTGCTCCTGTTTCGAATTTCGCCTGCAGCTCGCTTTTGTTATTCACTTTTCAGATTTAC
Source organism: Heterobilharzia americana (assembly GCA_944470555.2). NCBI lineage: Eukaryota > Metazoa > Platyhelminthes > Trematoda > Strigeidida > Schistosomatidae > Heterobilharzia > Heterobilharzia americana. The sequence goes on along the minus strand of OX104128.1, from coordinate 2,951,126 downwards.
CTAACCAGTCCTGCATTCAAATGGAATCCTACAAATAGCATTCGTCAGTGGGAAATATTGCCATCAAAACGTTATGACGAACGCGCACACCTCAAGGTTATGACTGTGATGCGGCCTCACCTTCAAGAATATCGGATGATTCAAACGATGACCGGATAATCTTCAAATTCGAACTGAGCCTGCTTCAACACACCTCCTATATGCCATAAATCACAGCATCTAATGTATAGCATAACATTGTACATAATAGTCATTTCTCATTGCCAAAATGATCACACCTGTAAACTGGTTTGTATTCATGTAACCTTTGTTGTATGAAATATATATTATTATTATAGGAAGCCGATTGGCCCACATCTCTTCTCTCCCTCGATGAAAGCGAAAGCGAGGATGGGGAAGTGGAATGTCTGCACCGTGTATGGACCTAGCAAGGCTGCCCAGATTGCAAAACGAGATGAGAAGGTATAGTACTGAAGTGTTAGGAATTTGCGAAAGCAGATGGAATGGAAGTGGACTCTCCAAACTGTCAACTGGAGAGGAGTCAATAATCTACTCCGATGTTGTCATCCAGACAGCAACCACGAGCACACCGAGGGAGTGGCTATCATGATGTCCCCAGCAGCATCGAAGGCACTCATAAGGTTGAAACCCATCCCCTCCAGGGTCATAACAGTAAGGTTCAACTCAAAAGGAAGGAAGGTCGCAATCGTACAATGCTACGCACCTGCAAATAATGCAGATCAAGAGAAGAAGGAATTCTACAGACAGCTGCAATCAGCACCGAACAAGGCCACATTTGACGACATCAAAATTCTAATGAACGACAGGAATGTCAGCCTGGGAGCGTACAACACAGGAAGAGAACTAACCATAGGCCAAGAAGCGCTCGGTGAGGTGATGAACGAGAATGGAGAATTGTCTGCAGAGTTCTGTGCATTCAACGATTTGGTGATCGGAGGCAGTGTTGAAACAAAAAGAAATCCACAAGGCGACATGGATTTGATTTCACCGGGTGAGCACACTAAAAATCAGATCGAATTTATCTCGATCTCAAGAAAGTGGGGACGCAGCCTTCTTGACACAAAGTCAAGAGGAGCAGATGTAGGTCCGGACCACCATCTAATGCAAGGAACCTTCCAAATCAAGTTAAAAGCCTTCAAGGAAGCTGGTGATAGACCACAGTTCAAGTTCAACACCCATGATAGAAACTGAAGGACAAAACTACAAAGGAAATCTTCACGTCAGCCATCAAGCCAAAATGGTGGATATCAAGCAACACCCCTGTAGAAACCCGTGTGGATGAACAGTGAAACGTTTTGAAAGTTATGTGGAAAGAAACCTGCACAGCCGTATTAGGAAGGAAGAAGGAGAGGCAAGACAAGGAATGAATCTAGATGGATACATGGAATTTGATGGAGGGGGGAGGATAGTGAAGCAGAAGACAAACCAGTGCAAGGACGCAAAGCGAAAAGAGGAACTGAATGCAACCTACAAAACACTGGACAAAGAAGTGAAGAAGAGTGCACGGAAAGACGAAAGACACTCATACGAAACGCTGGCAAGTGAAGCAGAACAGGCTGCGGGTAGGAGAGACAGAGACCTGACAAAATTGTATCAAATAACCAGGTTGCTATCTGGGAAGAGATCAACGCAGACAAAACCAATAAAAGATGATGACGGAAAGTTAATTGCTAAAGAAGAGAAACAAAGGAACGATGGGCTGACCACTTCAAGAAGCTCTTGAATCGACCACCACCTGCACTTCGTCCAGAAATACCACCTACAGTCGCTGAATTACAAGTGAGCATAAATCGTCCAACAAAAGTTGAAGTCCTGAACTCCATGAAGCTACTGAAAAGAGGGAAAGTAGGAGGACCAGATGAAATCCCGCGAGAAGCTCTGGAAGCAGACGCAAAGACAACAGCGGACATGCTCACACCGCTGTTGCAGAAGGTCTAGAATGAAGGGAAGGCACCTGGCGATCCGGAGAAGGGTTATCTAGCCAACCTCCAGAAGCAGGGAGACCCCAGTGTTTGCACGAACTGGTGCGGAATCGCACTTCTGTTCACCCCAAAGAAAAATATTATGGCACATCATCTTGGAGGGACTGAAGGGTGCGCTGGATTCAAAACTACTACCGAAACAAGCTGGCTGGCTTCAGGAAGTACAAATCATGTGCTGAACAAATCGCAAAGCTACACTACACACCATCATGGAACAAAGTATAGAATGGCAGTCAACCTTCTACCTCAACTTCATCCACTTTCAAGAGACCCTCTACAGAGTTGGCTGAAAGGTAATTTGAAGCTGCTTCAATACTTTGGAATGCTGCAAACCTTTATCAGCCTCATTCAACAACCATATGAAGACTCCACATGCCGAGTAATTCACGATGGGAAGCTCAGTGATGGAAGTGAAGACAGGAGTAAAACAAGGCTGTCTACTACCAGCCATGATATTCCTGATTGTAGTGGACTGGATCATGTTACCAACAGTGAGGAGCAAAAAGAGGGGGGATACGCCGAATCGCGGAAGAGAACCTAGAAGATTTGTTTTTCTCCAATGATGACTTGTGTCTAATGTCACACAAACTTGAATATCTATAGGCCAAAACCGACAAGTTGACAAAAGAGGCAACAAAGACAGGACTTCAAGTGAACGTAGAAAAGGAGGTGATGAAGATACCCGACCAACAACAGCAACAGGCTCCAATCACCATCGCCGGCAGAAACTTAAAGGAGGTAGTTTCTTTCGCCTACCCGCCTAGGCAGCATCGTTTCAGCTGCAGGTGGTGGCAACATACATGAAGACGCCAAAGTCAGGATCAGAAAGGCAAGGGAGGCCTTCATTAGCCTGAAACCAGTGTGGAGACTTTATACTCTCAGCATTTGGAACAAGGTCCGGATTTTAAACACCAACATCAAGTCAGTGCTTCTGTATGGTTCAGACACTCGGAGCGTTACGAAAGGCATTTCCAACAAGCTACAGACACTCACCAACAACTGCCTACGCTGGTTTTTTGCTGAAGATGAGATGGCCAGAAAGAATCAGCAACAAGGGACTCGGGCCGGCAACGAACCAACCAAGAACCTCACACTCAACAAATATGCAGTGGAAGGAAGAGGAGACTGATTCGGCATTCACTGAGAAGGCCGAATGGGGACATCACTCGAGTGGAACCCAGATGGGAAGCGACGAGTTGGGCGTCCGAGGGTGACATGCAGGAGATTGTATGAGGAAGAACTGAGAGCTTGTGGTCAGTCGTGGCGACAGGTTCATAAGATTGCGGAGAAGAGGGTGAAATGGGAATGTTCTACTGGGACCATATGTTCCGTTAGGAACCCAAGGGATGAATAATAAAATAATAATGTGTCATCACAAAGTATGGGCGTGGTGAAGCCTTACTCCTTGGGCAGGTGACCACAGCTCCTTCAGCTAAGTCTTTCAGGCCAAAATTGGGCAACCACACACGACTGGGCAAAAACATTCACCAGCAACAACGAAGCATAACCTTATCCGCCTCTATTCCACAGTGGTCTAGTATTTCAGTAGCTGGGCATAACTCCTTATTATTAGTAGGGAAGTTACTATTCTCCCGATGTGCCCTTCATCCTCTTTTTCTCTACCCACATGGTCTTCAGTACCGCCTGGAAAGTATCATTTACTGTTTGGTAACAGGTACCCTTGCCTATGGGAGTGGCAAAAATATCACAGATCCTAGCAGCACCTCAGTTTCTCTCCATAAACCGGCCTGCGTTCCTAAAGTAAACCCTTCGCCAGATGGAGACTGTAGTGGCCGGAATCCAATAATCTTGGCCTGAATGCGAGAAATAAACAGACGGTGCCAACCGACGTGAATCTGACTAGTTCCTGCGATCTACTGTATAGCTTCCGAACTTCCGCGAGTGACGCACAGTCAAAGATCGGATCAAAATATCAAAACACGGTTTGTAGTAACTGAGTAGCAGATTGGTAACAAAATCTGTGGTACTGTCAAAGCAACGATAAGTTATATCAATATTACAAAACACCTCGACAGTGCCATTGGGTAACTACACTGTCCAAACGCTCTCAGGTACAAATACGTACTATACTGTAGAGACTGGTTACACAAATATAATTGTTAAGTACCTGACAGCCAATAAGAATATTCCCAACAAAGGGAAAATCTCTGTCCACCAGAATCAAATCAACAAATAAACGTCTCCAGTAGACAGTCAAAAGACAAACAGTCAAATCACAGCATAACCGTAAGTTGAACCAAAACAAAATGTCAGGCACGGTAAAACAACATCACCTTGACAACAGTCCAGCGTCACATAATAGGAAAGTGAGGCATTCGTGATAGGTCTCAATCATACAAAGGCAAATGCTGAGTACAGAGTTAAAGAAGACAGTTAAATAACCAAATAAAATTGCACCGGCTAGGGTCAAAGGTACGCCACCCATAACGAGGGTAAAAATATCCAAATAAATGCAATACAATCAAATGGGGTTATCAGAAGGGGTTTTCAGATCAATTTTCCGTCACAGAGACTGCCTACAAAGTTCTCAGCAGGTGAGTCGTAAAGATTTCCAAGACAACCGCAGTCTTATGGCTAAACAAAAGGAACCAAATCTCAGAACCCAGAAGACAACCCAAAACAACACGCTTCCTCTTCCTGCTCCACTGGAACTGGTCGGCCGGTAGCAACTTTTACTGTTGCACACTATTGGCCCTACTAAAACACTTCAAGTTGCTAGAAGTAGCTACCAGTATCTTGACAGCTACGTGAGAGGACTTAGACATGGGATGACGGAACTAGGATCCCTCTACTCCTGCTTTGCTGTGAAAGCAGGAATCCTGGCAGAAACTTGGTTATCGTCGGACATTAGTGATACCAAAGCTACTGTGGACGGTATGCGTCTGTTCAGGAGGACCGGGGAAAGCAAGAGAAGGGGGGAATGACAATGCTTATGAGTGGCAGCCTGAAAAGTTTGCTGGCCGTTGAATTTCTACCGTCAGGGCTCTCAACTCCATCGGGTGCCACTTTGCGGCTCGATACACCAAGCGCCCGGTTTGGGGATCTATAAAGCCCCAACTAACAGTGCGGGACAGAACTGATAACTGATCCAGGCATTGTCCACATTGATGTGTGCAGGATATGATCAGGTCAACACGGCGGGGTATTTTATTGTCCCAACTCCCTAGCCTGGACACGGCAAGGCAATTTCAGGCTGGAGATTCGGCCTACACCGGCTCAGTATCATCAGGAAGGCTTAACTCTGTGAGAATATTGGCGATTTTCGCTTGCAGCCGGGCGGCAAACCAACCAGACCTGACTGTTTTCTCGCTAGAGACCATCTACCAGCAGAAAACGTTCATGCTCAAACCCCCTAACGGCATCATTGATCCCGGCGTGACCGTGCTTGGTCTGATATTCAGTGAACAACTATCATGGGAGATATCTTGCCCCTGTGTTTGCCACAACAAGGCAAACCGCGTAGCGATGAACCAACGGCTGTTGGCAGTACAAGGGCCTTACAAGTGGAGCACCCCGTCGACCGGCGGGGAATATCATTAAGAGGGCGGCCCTGAAAACGTCTCGGTAGCCACATGCGTGTCAAACTGCATGGCTGAAGCGGTGAACTGAACACCTTTTGAAATACAAGAGAGAAGCACGGCGTACCTGGAAAATCTCCAGAAAAGAGTCACATCATAGGGCATATGTTGCAACATCAAAGTGGGGGGAGGAAGGAGGTCGTCCCCAGAAAACTCAGCCTAGAGGCTTGTCGCGGGTCCCGAAGACTTATACCGATCCTTGACGGATACAAAATCTAAAACTAGGGTAGGTTACGTTGTGGATGGGCTGAACGGTGAAAAACCCACTGGAACGGAGATTGCCGAGACATTTAGCACCACCTTCGACACACCAAAACACGTCCCTGTTCATGCGTTTTTTCGGATTTCTCGAGGACCCCTAAAACGGCCGCACCCTCCGTGCTCACTCGCAAAATATCAAGGCCTAAAATTAACTGTAAGGTGCTCTTCTGGCTGCGGGAGTATTTAGACGACTGGGAATTCCGCGCAAAAGTCAACGGGGTGGGCTCGACCTGAGAGGTATCACCATCCGGTATATACCAGGGAGAGATTCTAGGTCCGATGCTATTTCTCCGCTTTGTGGAGGACCTCCCTTCGACTCTCAGCTCCCCAGCACCATTTCATGTTGATGTTAAATTATGAAGCGCTATGACATCTGACACGGAATCAAGTGCAGCAACAAGTGATCTCAGACGGCTTGGAAAGTGGGTAACTAACCACGTACAGGCGTTTAACGTCAGCAAATAGAGGAACAACCTTCACTGGTTAACTAGTTCACTAGTTAATAGCCTGTCGTAAACCTGGATAAACGAGGAATGTTGGGCATAGGACTAGTAACACTGCCCCGTTATACCAGTCCAATCGCTAAAAAATCCTCAAAGCACAAAGAAAATATGAAAAATGGGGATAAACCTATCCCTCTTTGGAGTCAGAGAGACGAAATAACCCCATTTGGTGAAAGCCCTCAGCAAGCCGGTCGGCCAATGTGTCTTCTCTCTCTCGATCAGAGCGGAAGTAAGCACGGGGACGTGGAATGTCCGCACCACGTTTCAACCTAGCGGGGCTGTCCGGGTCGCAAAAGGGATGAGAAGGTATAGCATAGAAGTGTTGGGAATTTGCGAAGGCAGGTGGAATGCAAGTGGACTCTCCAAACTCTCAACTGGAGTCAATAATCCACTCCTATACTATCACCCAGACGACAACTACGGGCACACTGAGAGAGTGGCTATCATGATCTCTCCAATAGGACCGGAGGCTCCCTCTCTCTCATGCAGTGGGACCTAATTTCGTCAACGATTAGGATCAGGAGGGATTCCACAGACAAATGCAGTCATTACTGGACAAGACCCACCACAGATGGCGACGTCAAAGTTCATTTTAATGGGTGACATGAATGCCAAACTGAGAGCAGACAACACGGAAAAAGAACCCATCTATCAAGGGTTGAGAGGCACTCGGTGAGATGAACGAGAATGGAGAAATGTTTGCAGATTTCTGTGCATTCGACGATTTGGTGATTGGAGACAATGTATACAAACACAAGGGTATTCACAAAGCGACATGGATTTGATTTAAGCATATGGACACGCTAAAAATCAGATCGACTTCGTCTCAATCTGAAGAAACTGGAGAAGCAGTTGACTGGACAAGGGATCAGGTAGAGGGGGGAGCAGATTTGCAAGGAACCCACCTTCAAAATCAAGTCGAAAGCCTCCACATAAGTTGGTAATAGACAACTATAGTTGAAGTTCAACACAGAACAGAAGCTGAACCGAAAGACGAAATCGCAAACGACATCTCCACGTCAGCCATCGGAACAAAATGGGAGACTTTGAGCAACGTCCCTGAAGGAGCCTGTCTGGAAGAACACTGGAGCTCTCTGAAAGAGACGTGGAAGGAAACCTGTATAACCGTGTTTGGAAGGAAGAAGAAACAAGACGAGGAACTAGTCTCCGCAGATGCATGGAAGCCGATGGAGTGGGGAGAGGAAGACGGTGAAGCTGAAAATGAACCAGTGCAGTGAAGGGCATTGATGAACAAAGAAAAGAGGAGCTGAGTACAACCCATAAAACACTGAACAAGGAAGTAAAGAAAAGTGAGCTAAAAGACAAAGGACACTTCCACGAGACACTTGCAAGTGAATCAGAACAGGTAAGACATTATATCAACTAACCGGGTTACCATCTGGCAAGAGATCAGATGAAACCAATGAAGGAGAGCGGGGAAATCTAGTTAGCGAAGAGGAGAAACAAAGGAAACGATAACTGACCACTTCAGAAAACTCTTGAATCGACTACTACCATTACCTGCAACTCATCCAGAAATACCAGTAGTAGCTCAGTCACAGAATTATCAGTGAACAGAAGCCCCCCGTCAAAAGCCGAAAATCTGAACGCCGAAATATCACTGAAAGCCTGGAAAGCAGCAGGACCAGATGGAATTCCACCAGAAGTACTGAAAACATACGCACAGACAACAGCGGTCATGCCCACACGATTACTGCAGGAGGTTTGGAAGGAGGGAAGGAAGGGTACTCGCGGGTTGACTGGAGGAAGGGCTACCTTGTCAAACTCCCAGACAAGGGAGACCGAAGTCTTAGAAAGGACAAGAACCGGCGCGGCATCACGCTTCTGTGCATCTCAAGCGTATATATGGCGGCGTCGCCCCGGGGAGACTGGATGATACCCTGGATTCAAATTACCGCCAGAACAGGCTGGCTTGATTCAGGAAGAACAAATCATGTGTGGGTTAAACTGCAACCCTACGCTACGCGTCATCATACAACAGAGCACACAATGGCAGTCAACTCTCTTTATCTCAACTTCATCCACTTTGGAGAGACCTTCTTCAGCGTCGACTGAGAAGCTATTTGACACGCAGCTGCTTCAACACTACGGTTTTATCGACACAAACCTTTGTCAGCTTCATTCAGTAGCAGCTATATGACGACGCCACATGCTAAGTGATCCACAACGGAAAGCTCAGTTACGTTTTGAAGTGATAAGAGTAAGACAAGGCCGCCGCCCACTGTCACCAACGATCTTCCTGTTTGTGGTGGACTGGATTACGCAACAAACCGTGAGTAGCGAGAAGATAGGCTTACGCTGGCTGGACCGATGGAGAGACCTCAGGAGAAGATTTGGATTTCTCTGGCGATTTGTGTCCGATGTCGCACAAACTCAAAGCTCTACGGGCAAAAACCAGCAAGTTGACAGAAGAGGCAACAAAGACGGGACTTCAAGTGAACGTAGAGAAGATGGAGATGATGAAGATACCCAACCAACACCACTACCAACAACAACAACAAACACCAATCACCATCAACGGGAAGAACCTAAAGGAATTAGTCTCTTTCGCCTACCTGCCTAGGCAGCATCGTTTCAGCTACGGGTGGTGGCGACACACGTGAAGACGTCAAAGCCAGGACCAGAAAGGCTAAGGGAAGCCTTCATTAGTCTGAAATAATCAGCATGGAGATCTAATGTACTCAGCACAAAGCGTGAACAAGATCCGAAGGTTCAACACTAATGCCAGTCAAGTAAGTCAGTGCTTCTGTAAGGTTGGGAGGCTCGGTGCGTCATGAAAAGCATTTCAAACAAACTAACGAAATTCATCAACACCTGCAGCTTACGCTTGCCTGATACTGACAATGAAGATCAGATGGCCAGAAAGAATGAGCGAGAAGGAACTGTGGCTGGCAACGAGCCCTAACCCATCGCCCAACGAATATACGGAAGAAAGTGGAGATGGACTGGATAGAGGATACACTGAGAATACCATTTGGGGACATCACGCTCCAGGCCATTGAGTGGAACTCAAAGAACAAATGACGAACCAGGCTCCCGAGGGTGACACGGAGCAGATGGTGTGAGGAAGAAATGAAAGCTTCTGGGCAGTCATGAGACGAGGTCAAAGAGACCGTGGGGAACAAAATGCAATGCAGCAGGGCTACTGAAGCTGCATGTTTCAACAGAAACCCAGGAGATAAGTAATAATCGTAACGAAAATTCCGGGCTATGTTTCCCCACACACTGAAGAGTTTTTTACACTATTTTTCACAACCTTTCCATGCCACCAAGCGTTTTGACCTAGGACTGATACCTGCCGACAAGCTAGACTGCATCCCAATTACCGAAGAGATCCCTCCATAGGGAACAGCATTGCAACCGTGCACAGCTATGTGCTGTCAGTCCCGGTCTCCTCTGAAAGCTGCGCAAGACCCATTTACGACTTCACCTAGAGGTCCAGAATATAAGTACATACTAATCATATCTGAAGAGATGTGAAATTTCCTTAGAGAGTCCAGAGGCCAGTATCCAAGGGTGTGGTAAGGATGCGATCAAGATCCTATGAGAATAATCTGAAGGGCCTAGGGTTTAACTCTCAGCTTTTTTGGGTTACGTGGCGACTTGATAACGTCCTACAAGTCATATGGACAATGGAATCCTGCTGAACGGCAGCTGTGATAGTTTTCGTGGTAACTCAGAGGGACTCACCAATCACAGGAGAAAACTTACGTGTGTTCACATCCTTTCTCACTACGTCTTTTGTGTTGCCACCATCATCGCCAAATTGACTTGACCTCATACTTTCCTCTTAGACGTCTACGGTTAGTTACCTCACCCCCAAAATCATAACACTGTCGTTTCTTTTGCAATACTGCATCCTAAAACCTCACATGCTGCCTTTCTAGCCTCCGACTCCGTGATCTCACCCTATTTGTTGAGGTTCGCCACATCACTTTCTCCATTGAATCTACCTAGATTTTTCCTTCTCTCTCCTTACATTCCTCATCCTTTCACGTTGATTGCTTTTTTCTTCGAATGTCTTCTCCATTGATTTCGCCGAACATCTGTTTTCTCAACTAGCCGGAACAACTTTGTGGTGGCACAACACAGTCGTTGGACAAATCATACAATTCCTACAAATTTAATCAATACTCAACCGACTGCCGTGCTGACCAGAGTTGCTTCAGGCAAGTGGGTAGGCTTTCTTAATTGGAATCCACCGCAAACCTGGGATCACCCACAAGATCTAGAAGCGAACGCGATGAAATCGACTACATAAGCTCGTCAAATAGATATTGGGTATTTGTTTTCAGTTATAAGGATAGTAGGCCAGTTGGCCTGTGTTAATCCTTGCAGAGGATATCTCTGTGAAGATCCAGTTTCGCTTGAACGCGTTGACAGAAGATGCTGATACTACTTGCTGAGGTAAGGAGTTCCAGTCGTTGACAACACAATGGGAGAAATGCAGATTCACACTAAGTTGATTCGATGGCGGTTTTTGAATTTTCTTGTGATGCCCTCGGAGATAGTCAGTTCTAGCAAGGGAGAAAAAGTAGGACATATCAGTACCGAAGTTGTTATTAAGAATACAAAATGCCAATATGAGATCACTTGTCTTCTGCGGTAAGACAGTGGGAATAACCTAGCTGATCCAGTCGTTCTTCATAGGACAGATTCGAAAGGCCTGCTACGAGCTTAGTACTTACCCTATGAACACGCTCGAGTGCGTCAGCATCCTTTTTTAGACATGGGCTGGCCGCCTGAATGCAGTATTCCAAGTGAGGTCTAACGTAGGTAGAGTGGATTATTCTAAACATGCCCTCATCAAAAAATTTGAAAGCTCTGCGGGGGACCATAATATGCGGAAGCCCTTTGCTGCAGCTGCATTGCGGCTTGCCAGGTTTTCGAATCATGACTAATGATGACACCCAAGTCTTTTATTTCAAGGACTGGAGGTAGTGGTATACCATCGAAGGAATACTGGAAACATCTGCTACGACCAATGTGTATTATTGCACTTTTGTGAGAACTGATTTCCAAGCACCAACGTTTGGACCTACTACTAGTTCATCTAAATCCGCCTGAAGCGCATACCCATCTGCGTCACTGTGTATGGCTCTCCAAACCTTTACATCATCGGCAAATAACAGCGCCGAAGAGTTGAGCATATTTGGCAATTCGTTGATATATAACAAGAAAAGTAGTGGACCCAGGATCGTCCTTGAGGAACTCCACTCACCACAGGTTTACACCCGGTTAGTGCCCCATTTACCCTTACTCTTTGCCTTCTATCGTATAAAAAGCCCTTAATCCAAGCCTGCAGTGAAGTACCAAACCCGAAGCAAAAGAGCTTTCCTAGTAATTTCACGTGACACTGTCGAATGCCTTCACTGAAGTCTATAAACACGGTATCTATTGGCAGCCTGCAATCACGGGCCGCAACCCATTCCTCTCTTGTGGTAAGGAGGTTAGTTAGACAGGAATGCCCAGTACGAAAACCATGTTGCCGTGGTGCCAGAAGATTGCTTGATTCCACATGTTTAAGTACCCTGTCATGAATTATTTTTTCTAAAATCTTAACAACTACGCTAGTTAGACTCACAGGACGATAGTTAGACACCAAATGGCGACTACCAGTCTTAAAGACTGTGCTGATTATGGCATCTTTCCAGATTACATTCCGCCAGACTATCGGACTTCTCATCCGTCCCCAGAGAGGGAATTCAGCCTTTTCTTTTCGTCCTCCTTCTGACGAATGCGAACAGTCTTTTGGAACAATTTGGGCAATCCCTCACAAGCCGCTTCTCGTGGGACATTCGAGACCGTGTAATCAAAGTCTTGCAGAGATTACGGAATTTACAATAACCAGTCTTAAACGTTTCCAGTCTAGTTTCTGGAAACAAGTCCCATAAACGTTTCCTCCGCCTCAACAGTCTTTTAATGTCTTTAGTAAGCCACGGAGGGTGATGTGAGGATCGTCGTGGAGTCGAACATGGAATGAATGGCGTCGTTGCCTCTTCAAATAGAGTTCTAAACCTATTCCATGCATTCTCAATTTATGAGTCCTTGACGACAGTCCAATCGTTACTGACTGCGCAATCCCTTATACTTGAAATGTCCGCACGCCATACTTTAGGTCTAGGGGAGGCAGTGTCAAAATCAAACTCATTAGTCCGAAAACCAAAAGTTAGCACTATATGGTAGCTAATAGCTAATGGAGGGAAGCATCGTAGATCCAGAATGTCTTCACATTGATGGGTTTAAACTAAATCTAATAACGATGTTTTGTGTTCAGAATCGTAATGTGTTGCACATGCTACGTTTTGAACTAAAGCAGATTTAAGAACGTCAAAAGTAAGTCATTTTCGAAGGAACCACCTGGTGGTGTGACTTTTGGCTCCGTCCAGTTTATGTGTGGAGCATTCAGATCCTCGACTATTAGGCATGTGTCAAATCTACTCCAGTTACGTATGTGGGTTAGTACGAAGTCATTTGCAAGGCGGGATGGACTACAGTAAATGACCCCGATAGTACAGAAACCATGCTTTGACTTCAGCTCGCAACTGGCCACTTCACAGGTCCCACATTCATGTGCTTCAGAAGTGACTAACCGTACGTGGACGTCATCCATAACGTTTAGTAGTATGCCGCCACCTTTGCGGCCCACAACCCCATCCGTCCTTACACAGTACTACCCCTCGAAGTTGCAAACCTACTAGCTCTTGAGTTCCAAAACAACTGTCATTTGGGAGACAAAACCCCGCCTCTTTCGGACACCCGTATTACAGAGGAATTAAGTCATATAGAGTTTAAACCCTCTGTAATTATGGAAATATCAAAGAAACTGAACCTGAATGAGTCTCCAGGATTCGATGGGATGCGCCCAAGAGCACTCAAGGAGTGTGCTGAAGTTCTATGTACCCCACTAGCAAACCTCTTCAAATGCTCGTTTCTGGAAACGGGCAGCTGTCGTCCTAATTTGTAAAGGTAGAAACAAACTACTCGCCTCCAATTACAGACCAATCTCCCTAATCTTTTAAGTTGCGAAGGTCGTGGAGAGAGTCATAAATGACTCACTTCGTGATCACTTCAGAAATCAATCCAAACGACTGTCAGCATGGCTTTCTACCACGAATGTCATGTAACACCAACTTGTTGATAGCTTGGAGTAGCTGGATACTCTCTGTCCAGAAGAAAAAGCCTGTACACATTGGTTTACTTGACCTTTCTAAGGCCTTTGACAGGGTAAATCATGATATTTTGTAAGAAACTCCAGCTCATGGGTGTACATGGAAAATTATTAATCTGGCTTAGAGATTATCTGTACACCAGGGTGTAGTCAGAGTTAACCCCCCTCTATCTGTTTGGTTCTCGATGCTGAGTGGTGTGCTTCGAGTTCCCATACTGGGCCCACTACTGTTTCTTGCTTTTATCAATGACCTACCAGGGGTCCTTAATTCGCATGCACTATTATACGCCTATGATCTGAAGATCTGGGGGGAAATACAGGAACCAACGGATATTTCGGTTTTCCAGGAGGACCTTACGAAAATCCTTAATTGGACTACAGAGAACCTGCTTCCTCTCAACTCGAAGAAGTGTCGAATTATGATAGTTGACAAACCTAAAGGCGGTCCCAGTTCTTACTCTCTAGGTGAAATAAATATTTGTCACTCTAACATGGAACAAGATCTGGGAGTTACACTAAATGATACACTGGGAGCCTCTGTTCACTGTCACCTTGCAGCCAGTAGGGCTTATGGAATCTTGGGGTTTCTCTCGCGAACCTTAGGGTGTCTAACTCCTGATCTTTTCACCACAGTATATGCTGTGTACATTCGTACTCATTTGGAAAAAAATTCGCTTGCGATGTCCCAATACTTGAAAAAGGACATTGCCATCCTAGAACGGGTACAGGGAAGAGCTACAAAGAAAGTGATTAGGTTACGGCACAAACCGTACCCAGACCGCTTAGTTGCTCTTCAGCTGCACCCAGTACAACACCGGAGGATCACAGGAGATATGATCATGATGTACCACATTGCCCATAATCCCCTTCACCCCAACAGACCCTTTCTAGGCTTCAGTCGGAAACGTGATTTGAAGGGTCACCCGTTAAGAATAGAGCACGAGAGAGCATGTACAAGGATCTGTACTAACTCATTTGCAGTTAGAGTCTGTAAACTGTGGAATTCCCTCTCTTCAGTAGTTGTTACAGCTCCATCTCCCGATACCTTTAAAAAGAGGCTAGACGCACACCTCGAGTCCCACGGTACCGATGGGCTATACTCGAGAAGCTTTCTCCAGATTAGATGCAGTAATACTAACTTGAGACCAGATTAATTAATCAGTCCTATCCTTTCAGGTTTTTCAGAACCGGGAAGATAATTGTGACCATTCCAGACTCAGAACGTATTCCAATAAGACAGACGTAGAACCCAAGGAATCGCAGTTCGCTAATTCTACGACATGAAGTTTGAAGTTTGAGTGGCGTAAAATCTAGATCCTCGATCAACTAGGTTTCAGTAAGGGCTACTACGTCAGGACCTAGCTCGCAGATTAGATTCTCGAGGTCTGTCATTTTACTTCTAATACTGCGAACGTTAGTGTAGATAACTCATTGTGTTGGAGGAGTTTCATGACCCACCCATGACCTCACAGCCCGAAAACCCACTATTTCAAGATCATTTTCACCATTAGCCTGTCGAGCCTTGGGTTCGGCAACAGCTTCTCTTCTTTTTATGCGGTCTCGAGGGGCCATTCAGGTAGGATGCGGATATCCAAATTTCGTAGTTTGGATGCGTTACTCAAGAGGACATCCTCTTCTTCCTTGTTGCCTAAAACAACCTTTAAAATCCTCTTTTCGTCCATTTTCTTACCTAACCTAACTACTTTGGAGATGTATACCCCTTTAGACTTTCTAGGTGGAATACGTCTGATGGCCGACTAGACTAAATGTAGGTCATGACCGTGACGTATTGAGGCATCTTTGTCTGATGACTCCTCAACATTCCAGAAGATTAGACTGGGTGATGGAGTGGAATCCTTGAGTCGTGTGTTGACTGCCTTTGAAGCCTTCTCAATAGGTTTCATAAGCTTAGTATCTTCCGTGATAACCTTTGGCAGTCTCTTCGGATGCTTTCTTGGAGAAATCCATGCAGATTTGTCGACCACTTTTACAGAGTCAACGCTGTTACCAGAGATGCAGGCTTTCGGTGAATCCTCAGGCATTATGGTTGGTGTACCATTTGCCCTTGGCTTTCTCTTGCGTTGAGTACACTTCGGGACTGGTGTAATTTCACCAACTGGATCACCAGAATCCATTAGTCCATTGAGAGGTCCTGTGTCAGGTATATTAACGATTACACTTTCAGCGTCATCATGTGATACCGCATTAGAATGACAGCTATCATTTCCACATAGCTGTTTCTCGGCAAGTGAATTTTCAACATCTTCCTGGATGAGGGTCGGCAATGGCTTGCAGCAGAAATCACACAACCAGGGAGAAGCTGGTTTACTGCAACACTCGTCCACGGTTGGTGTCAATCCTGTACAAAATTTGTGGAACCAACATCCACATGCATCACACTGCATACCTTCATCCACTGGAAATTTACAGCTGGGACAACCGCAAGCATGCTTATCGCTGACCATGCCATTTACTCTTGTCGTGTACTAACTAAAGTACTCGGTCAAGATTCCGACAAGGGGACTTAAGTTGTGACAACACAAAGACCAACCTTAAGCCTCAAAAAATGATTAAACTTCAAACACTGACTTAAGTACTTCATGTCAAGGGTTATATGAAAGCTCTTGATGTGGATTACACAACAAAAGCAAAATGTCAAAAGCTTGGAAAAAATCACTTCCTGTTTTCAAAGCGCGCGCGATCGTCTTAATTTTGCCGCTACGTTCTCATGAGGATGTTCTCACAAAAACCATATGGTAAGTGCTTTCGTTACTCACCATCCCAGCCACTATCTTTTGTATATTTTCTGTAACATGAACAGTCAAAACTTGGATTAGTCATGTATTTTATCTGTCAGCTCAGAAACGTAAAAATTAAATATTATTCGGCTGGATAAGTGAGACCAAAAAGAGTTAAATAAAATGAGCTTTCGGCAAAAGTCATGTATAGATGTTGCACTAGTTTGCGTGTGAGTTCCCAAATCAAATCAGCATTGTATTCATTTAAGCAGTGCGGTTAGATGTGAAAGAGGGTGTTGTATTTGTGAACAATGAAGGGTTTTTACGATGTCCGACCAATGTAACCATGAATTTTAATTCCTCTCACTCCTGGTATCTCTTTCACGATAACGAATGGGGAGCGTAAAAGTCGGTGGCTTCGTAAAATAACTGAAAAAGAAAATGGGTTTTCTTCGCCTAATATCTACTTGAAGTTGGTCACAACCTTTCTGGGAGTTTAAAAAGATTTGAGTTTTTCCACATGTAATTCTATTACTGAACATCCCATTTCATACTGTTATGAGTACAACTGCAGTTTTGGTCTGTTCAACCCAGATGAGTATTTATCACCTTGTATCTCTCCTACTAAGATTTTCGTCATCTCTTGTACACAAGTATTTTCTTGGTTATCTCTCAATTACTACTCTATTTCACCGTTAAAATTGTCAGATATTTCCACCGTATTGCGTTTCAACTTTGTGTTTGTGTATTTTATTGTTTATTGATTAATACTCAACTTTTAAGTATATTCACTTTTATTTTTTTTAATAGTCCGTTCGTAATATGGTTGGAAATAATGCACATTATTTGAAATTCAGGGCGCAGTTGTTTTTTAGGTAATAGGATATATATATATATATATATATATATATATTATATATGCCTCATGATGAGATAGAAAATCTGTTCCCAGGAGTGAGCCACCACCAAACAGTATCCGTAGTTTTGTTCACATTCATAAAGACGATTAAACAAGTGTAAACAATTTATTTTATTTTGGTTTATATATCAGCGTCTATGGAACGTGAATGGTTGTGATGGACAATACGAACGATCTAGTTGTTGTTTTCCTATGCAAATATTTCCATGTCTTGCAAGCCACTACTCAATTTATTGTGAAAAGATGGACATCCGAGTGTATAAAAAGTGCTTTACAGTTTGCTACTCAAGTGGAAGATGTAAGAACTGTGAAAACTTCACAGTGTTTTTCAGGTGGTGTGCAAGCTAACGGAAGATGAAAACCTGGCGATTCAAAGTTTTCTTCAGAATATCTGCACTATTTTCCCTCATTATTCATCGTCAATAGCTGATACACATCTTGAAAATGCAATTGACTGTGTTATTGAGGTTAGTTGAATGCTTTTACGTAAATATTTATAAAGTTATAGTTGAATGGTATGATTTCATTACTGGGTGTTTGGTTCAAACTCTTCTTCAAGTATTATTATTAGGCTACATAAGATAGATATAACTGATAGCACACTGCACAAAGTTTTTGCAATAGTTGGTTCTCTTGTCTTACCTTCTATATGGCGTCGATGCCGTTACTATATAAGTTATTTTTATGCGAAAGTAGGCTTAAAATATAATCTCACTCTCATCTACAGGAAACGAAATTCGGTATTGGTTGTCATTCTAGTGTAGTTGTTGAGTTGAAACCCTGTTAGACTGTTTGGAATTAAATACTTACCCATAAAAATCTGCGATGTTTGTTTTTGTTCTTGCTACAGAGAATCTTGATAACAAAGGATTCTGCCTAGTTTTGTTATGGCTTAAGTGATGATTTGCAGTGTTTTCGAAGTGCTGTTCAAATACAAATCCATATATGCGCTTATCAATGATCCCGTATACATTCATTGTCTTACCACTAATACCACACAATTATCTAATGATTTTGTCGAATGCATCATTTATAATCAAACACAAATCTAAATTTAACAGCTGTCTTTTCTCACTGTTTTCACGAGACTACTTGAAGCTTTATACTTTTATTTAACGTGAGAAGTCCAGGTACACAAGGATTTCAAAGCAGGTGTACACCCAGCCTATAAAACCAGATACACAGTAAGTCGATTGTTCGCATTGACTAACCAGATAACCAGACACATAAACGTCGTAGACATATTACAAGAATATTGATATTAATTTTAAGACATACTACCTGTGGCAGACAGAAACAAAATCGACATAGAACCTCGCACAAAACTATCGCTTCAAGCTGTCACACTTCACAGTAGTATATAAAAAACAAGTAAATAGGATGCACTAATATCCAGGTAGACAAAGCTGTATAGTGGGGAGAGGGAATTCAAAGCATCCAAGCTTCAGAAGATATCAAAGAGTGAATGCATCTGCGCCACTGTGACTAATTTTCAACAAGAGTCCTCAACCAGTGATTCGTATCGTTTCGGGGACCCCAACCAGGTAGTCTACATCAACCCAACAGTTAGGGACGTCATCGACTGTTGCTACGTCTTAGCCTGGCTATCCTTAGCCTTCCAGCCTAATCCAACTTCCTCTAGCATTGCAAATCGAGGTGGGCGGTGGCTCATCATGCGCAATACATATCCAAGCCTTTTCAGTCGACTAAGATTCATAACCTCATTAGTCGACTTCCTATCTTGCTTAGTACGCTTCGCCTGACCTCTACATTACTGACGCGATAATTCCACCATACGCGCGCTAGCGATGCTACGAAAACACCTATAATCAAAAACTTGTAACTGCTTCATATTTAGTTTTAACGGCCATGCCTCACGGCCGTATAACAGGAGAGAAATGACAGTGCAGCATCCTTGTCCTATGATAGGAAATTGTATATCTTCCCAGTCAGTGTCAGGAATAAAACAAATGCCGAACAAGCATTTCCCCAAGCAGGTATTTATTCGTACCAAAGGAGTGAGGTTTACAACTCCCTCTGCACAACAAAGTGAGATTCATTTCCTAGCTTTTTATTGAAGTATTTAAATTTCCTACTCTTTCTAAATTATTACTTTAGAATTTATGCAACAATCCATACCTGTCTCAAGCAAATCGTGATTATTTATTTAAATACTGTTTGGATACCAATCGTAAAGTATTTCACGTATATTTAGTCATACGAAGTATTGTTTATCTAGCCGCCTCAATTCACGAAATACTCACCAGAACTACACTTTATACCAGAACAATTACTATTGATTATTGAATGCCGTTTATTCGGTTCACATATTTCTTCATTAAGCAAAGTAAATGAATCGGAAAAATTTCTGGATTCATGTTTTATGCTGGATGACAAGTATACAATTCACCTAATTGTTCGTGTTCTCGAACAATCTGAACAGTGTGAAGAGAGGGATACTTTGCGTTCTGCTTTAATTGCTTGGCTGTACATTGCCATTCAAAAAGATCATAGGGCGTAAGTTTTACATGTTATTTTGATATTTTATGCAGTATAAGTTTGAAGTGGCGATTTATGAACCTATGAATTTTTAATATGACGCAGAAAGGTTTCGTTCAACGCGATACATATCAAATTTAGTTGTTATCTTCATTATCATACCGTTATACTGTCTTTTGTATATTCCTGAAATTTGATTGGTTGTCCAAGGTCGCCTACTTTGTAGTTCTGTGTCGTTGCTATGCCTTTGTTTCACTTTATAGGACCGGAGGTTGTAAAATGTAGGGTTCTCGACCACTTTTGAAGTTACACTGAGGATGCTTAATATCTCACGTTAAGGTCTGCTATCAGCAACCACAGATCAATGATAGGGAGTAAAGTGATGGCATGCGTCGACTACTTCACTTACTTGGGGAGTTGCATCAGCCGCAAAGGTTGGTTGCTGATGAAATCTCAACATGCGTCACCTCTAGCTCTGACTGACGAGATATCAGACTATCTATCAGAGGATAAGTATACTGCTCTGTAGTTCGTTCTGTCTTGTACGACTGTGAGACATGGTCGTTAAAAGTAGAAGACATGAAGCGACTACAGGGTTTCGATCACAAATATCTCTGTAGAGTTTCGTATGGTGTAATCACTTTATGAGCAATGTTGAAGTCGAGCGAAGGGTACTAGGCAAGATAAGCAAGTTGATTGGTGAGATCGTGAACCTTGGTCGACTGAGAAGGCTTAGACACATGTACTGCACTGCGCATGCCGAGCCACCACCCCTACTTTGACATCCCACTTTAGGGGGAGTTGGATTAGGTTGTAAGAGGATCCAAGATGACCAGACCAAGACCTGGCACAAGTCGTTAAAGTCTCTCACTGTTGTTGTGAGGCGTGTGGGGAGATTTGGACTGCCTGTTTGCAGTCCCCGAAACGAAAGGAGTCAGTGATTGAGGACACTTGGTTACAATGACGCAGATATATTCAATCCTTGACATCTTCCCAAACCTGAATGTACGCAAAAACTTTTATCTTTAGACTGTTTATTCTCTCACACCATTTATCTGTCCACTTGTTCTTTGCGTACTGCTGTGGATTGTGTCAAATTGAGCCTGTGCACCCTGCTTGACAGGTTCTACTTTGATTTTGTCAGTCATTCAGGATTCACCACATGGATTGTCACTGAAAGATGCTAATATTTTTGTTTGTGTCTTGTTAGTGTTTTAAGCTTCTTCTCTAGCTAGTTGACAGGACTTAGTAACTTCAATGGTTCGACATTTCTTGGCATGGACTTGTAAAATAAGCAGACCCATTCTGTTATATCCACCGAAAAATGGAAAACGTGAATTTCAGACAAGGAGCAACGTTGGAGACCATTCTAACATCGACTTAACTAACCAATTAGGTCTCTCTGTTTCGAGCAGAGAGGTAGTTTTCCAGTGAAATACTGAGCTCTTATTGGTTGCTAGCGTAGTTATTAGGATAGTCTTTATTGTCACTCCAGATAGAGATATCAGCTGGACTGTTTTTTTTTATTTCAAGCGGTATTTTACACATTACTGATTTGTTAGTATTATTGTATGACTTGGCTAAAAAGCTTTTGATTGACTCGCCCTCCAACCTACAACTTCTGTATGACACTTATAGTTTAGTGAGACCAATTATTACGTATTATCTCATTTTCTGTTCATGAAATCTGTTGATTCATTTTTATAAATCATGAGACGTCGTTGATAAGAAATTCAGTTGTCTGTTCAAATGACGAGTGACTTTAAGTTGACCTAAAGAGGTGCTGAGATAATCAATTGCTTCATTTTTGTAAAAGACTACCGTCCTGGGTGAAATTTCGAAACCTGATTGGTTATTTCAATAGCTGGTAGGGTGGCTCTTGAGGTCACTGCAGATGATTCAAACTGATTCAAATATAAAGTGACTGTAGGGGCGACTATAAGACTTACTTTAATGGCCATCCTAGCAACTGTTGACGTAACCAATCCGGTTTCGGTATTTCGTCTATGAGGTTAGATTTCATAAAATATAGAGCCAAAATTGGTTGTCTTGGCAGTTGCTATGGTGGCCCTTAAAGCCAACCGACTCCAGGGTTCACCCTAACAACTGCTGAAGTGACTCATCAGACCTCGCTATTCCTTTCAGAAAGAGAGATTTTCATAAAAGTGAAGTAGTTGGTTGTCTGATGATGACCTTTAAAGTCATCCAAAGTATACGGACAATAAAAACAAACGTTTGCGTTCTGCTGCACGAGGTTGTGAAGACTGAATTGAGTGACTCATTGTGTATATGAATTAAGGATAGGAAGCAAGCCCATATGAGATTTATCGCGTACTAGGTCAGTTTTAGAGGTGGGATAACTTTAAAGGCCACCCTAGCAACAATCGAAATGACCAATTAGGCCTCTTCACTCCGTCTGGCAAAGCAGATTTTCATAAAATAGAAAAATTTAATTGGTTGTTTAAGCTGTTGCTGGGGTGGCCTTTAAAGTTAGTCGTAGAGGTGAGACACTAAATCACATGGTTCGGACAATTACAACTTTGCGACGAATTTTCAACCTCGTGTATGAAGTGGATTCACTGACGAGTTAAAGACCACTCTAGTAACTGATGCAGTAACCAATCTGGTTTCGGTATTTCGGCTGGGACGGTAGTTATTTTCAAAATAAAGAAACATGATTGGTTATCTGATCAGTTCCTGGGGTGGTTTTTTAAGTTACCCTGCCTTTACCTCAGTAACTATCACATACTGTGTTTTCATGTACTTTTATCATTGTACTCTGTTTTTGGACGGCTGGATCGCATCGTTCAGCCCATTCCATCTTGGCAACTGCATAGTATTGTTTATTTTCTCCAGTTAGTTGTATGACTTTGGTATGGGTTTTTTTAATAATTAGCACCTTATTTTGTGCATTTTTCAGGTACATTTCTTTGGCTTCATATAATCATCAATGTCTACGTGATTTGTCTATACAGATTCCAGAGTTTGGCAAAGTTATTTTGAAGTTATTTGACGAAATTGAACATACTGAAGTGAGTAGACTGTTAACTTTCGTTTAATTGGTTTGATAAATGTGAACAATCCAAGAACAAAAACATTTGTAGGATAAAATGAGCTTATTTTGTTTCACCACCTTTCATCAGCTGCAAATAGCCTACAATTAAAATAAAGTATCGGTAGTAATAATGATGTAACATACTTTGAATGTATGAAAATAATTAGAGATTCAATATTCACGTTTAACAATAAGGTAGTGCATGCGTTGAGAAAACACAGGATTAATAATTACGAATCTTAATCGAAACCAATGGTAACTTATATCGGATGGGATAAAGCCAATAGGTCATGTAATTATATGAAAAAACTGGAAAACTATTAGGCTGAGTGATTAAATTAAGTGTAAGACTTGGGCATTGTGGTAGAATGTAATTCCATACTATATTTGTTTATTTGATATACAATACACAGTGAATGATCTAGTATTATTTACTTGATGATAAAGTTTCGAGCATAAATTATCACTGCTCATAATCATACCTCAATGTAATCATCCTCCTTTCGATATCTGATTTTTACCGTTCTGCCACCTGGTATAGGTGTTGCGTCATTTCTATCATATATGTTTCGTTAGGTTTTTGATTGGATGAACAAAGATTCAGTAATCAATCTCTCTCGACTTAAGTGCAGTGATTTTATCCCACCCACTCTATTGTGTGGTTATGTGATAATGCATGCAATGCAATAGCCAAGTTCCCTTCTAGATTATTGATTTTATTTAAGTCCGTCATTCTATATTCAGCTAAATTCCTATGTTCTGATATTCCAACTGACCCCAATCATCTAGTTTGACCTATGTACTTGACCTAACAGTCATCACACGGAATTCGGTAGATTAGATTATTTTGCATAATTGGTTTTATCGGATCCTTAAGCCAGCCGATAAAGTTTATCTCTGATTGAGTTGGTAGGTTTAAATCCCACTCTAATTCTAGCTTTGTTGAGAATTCTACGTAAAGTTTCTGATGTTCTTTCCATATCTGGTAACACAATGGAGGCTTCGAAGTCTTTTCTACTCGTGTTGTCGCTATTATTCGTATTCGTATTACTGTTATCATTTCGCTCCCTGTGTTTGTATGGATTTCTGAATAGACGGTAGGGGATAATTATGAATTATCAACGCTTCTTTTATATGCTTCAGTTCTTTGTTTAAGTCCTTACACGGACTAGTAACTTTTTTAGCTCTATCATTTAGATATTTGACCAAATCTGCTTTAACGGATATTGGATGAGATGATGTGAAGTCTAGATACCTGTTAGAATGTATCGGTTTCCTGTAGATGGTAGGATCCAAACCACCGTCTGTCCTTCGTTCTATCTTTCAATCCAACATAGCTAATTCTCCTTGTTCATTTTCTACCTCGTTAAATGTTGCCACGCCGGCATTATGTGACGTGACTGACGTTATTAGTCATTATTCCGTTCAAAATAGTGTATGAAATAATTAATTTTAAGTTGGATTGTAATTAATCTCTCCATTTATTGTAATATTTTTGACCTGGAATGCTGCATGAAGCTTATATGGAAACATGCTGGATACCAGCAATAGAAAACATATGCTAAAAAGGTTCATGCGATCAGTTTCACAACCCGCTGTTTATCGTATCATTTGGTAGTGTTCGATTACTACGAAGTTGCTCGTAAATGTGCATGAGAGTCTAGTATTTATTACCAAACTAAGTTTAATAGTTATATGGTATTATAAGTATTTGTAAATAGTATCAGTTAATATAGCTTCACAATCTTATTATCATGATATCACTTTCTACAAAATGTTAATCCTCACAATGTGTATCTTCCTTTATTACTGATGACGTAATTACTTTTTGTTCACCCTCAACAGTGATGTATCAGTTGGTTTTCAGCGGTGCCGCGGCTAACAATAGAGAATGAAGTGGTTGTATGTCGACCACTTCACTTACCTGGGAAGTAGGATCACCCCTGCTCTGGTGGCTCAGTGGCCGATGGAATCCCCTCACGGATACAAAAGGCTCGGTTGGCTAGCTTTCACCAACGTACGCCACCTACAGCGCCGCTGTGAGATCCGATTATCTACTAAGGCTCGCATATACTGCACCTGCACAGCAGTCCGCTCTGTTCTACTTTATGGCTGTAAAATATGGCCATTGAAAGTGGAAGACATGAGAAGGCTTGAGGTGTGTGACCACCGTTGCCTTTGTAGTATAGGCTGTATTCCGTGGTGTCACCACGTGAGTAACGCACAAGTTAGGAGTAGAGTTTTGGGGAGAAGAGGTAAATCAGTTGACGAGGTTGTGAACCTTTATCGACTGAGATGGTTGGGACACGTGTTACGTATGCCTAGTGGCCGGTTGACTCATCACACAATGTTGGCTGGAGTAGGTGCAGACTGCAAAATGGCCCGAGTTGGCCAGACTAAAACATGACACGAATGTATGAAGTGTTTGACTGTTGGTTTGAGCGATGTGCGGTGATGCAGACTAGGTGGTTGGGGTCGGTGGGACAAGAGGAACCAGTGGTTGGAGACTGTAAGTGATGGCATGGCTGAGAACCGATGTCAGTGGCGCAGATGTATACATACATTATCCTCATCTTAACGACACTATACCTAATCTTACCATTTTCTCATTCTTCGTTTCTCTCTTTTTGTACTTTATATTTCTTTTGACTGGATTTTCTTATCTTCATCTTGTGCCTCACTGCCTTTTTACTTGATGTACTGATCTGAGGTGTGGCAACTCTGAATCGGTACGCAGTAATGCCTGGTCCTATATGGATTTAGATGGGATTGTACAACCGAATAAAAGTCATCACTTTTACTGTCTACTGATTCCATTAATGTGATAAAAAGATATGTCGGTCAATTTACAAATGTAAATCAGAGTATATTGTGTGAACCACATGCATTCGTTTCCAGCACCATCAATAAAACTATCGAGTTAAATACAGCAGTTATTGCATCCAACTACTTCATCGTATAGTCAACATAAGTTTAGATTCAAACGAGTTGCGAAATGTCTTGGTTTCCCTGAAGTTATTTCTAAGTCCTCGTGTAATAACCTCAGGGGAATCAGTATGACGAACGCAGTGTCTAAGATTCTAGATTTTATAGGTATCAAATGTCTAAGTGGAACTTGGGGACAGCAAACCGGAGAAAAAAACAGGATTCAGACGGTCATGGATGTATTCACCAGATGTTCACCCTTCGACGGGTTCTAAAACACAGGTACACTTTTCACGGCTCACGTTAGTTACTTCTTGACTTGAAATTGATGTTTGACTCCGTCGATCGAGGGGGTCTTACGGCAGTACCTCACTATTTAGGGCTCAAACCCCCTTGAGTATGTTAGACCGTATGTTGGGCTATCAGATGAATCATGCACGTTGAGTGATGTCCAGCAGCGATGTTCCCTCTCTATTCTTACTTGATTTTGTCATAGGCGTTAATTTGAAGGTCTTCCTCTCGTGATCTGAATTTACAGTGATTGGCCTAGTCACAAGAGACTTTAGCAGACATGCAATGCAATGCACAGATGACAGTCGTGTTAGATGAAGACGCTCGCAAGATACAAAGTCTTCTGGATACCTTGATTGGCGATTTGAGAATGTTTGGGATGCGTTCCTGGTCACTCAAATGCAAATTGTTACCGCAGTACTAGTCTTACCTGGTGCTTTGTATAACAACGAGTGAAATGGTTGAGGTGGTTAACCACTTCACTTATCTGAAAATCCGGATCACACCTGATGGGCTAGTGACCTATGAAAACTGTTTGGATACTAAGGCTCGATTGTCGTTGACCAACTTAAGCCATTTATGGTGCCAATGTGATAGACTTCCTAGGGCTTATTGTCGAGCATATCATTCTGAAGTTCACTGTGTTCTACTACATGACTGTGAAAAATGGCTTAAAAAGGTGGATGGATATCAGTATCCTTCAGGCGTACGACCACATTTACCTGCAAAGAGTATGCTATGTGGCCTGGTGCAACCACGTCGTTAGCATAGGAGTGAGACGTAGAGATTATAGGTAGGAGAGTTAAGTGATTGATGATGTTGTGGACCTTTGTGGATTGAGATGGCTGGGAGGTGTGTTGCACATCCTGTATAGTCATCGTCTATCTGGTTGGAGAATGTTAGCTGAAGTAGGTTGAGTATGGAAAGTGGTTAGAGGTGGCCAGACTAAAAAACAGTATCATCGCAAGAAGACTGGTTGTTGTTGTGAGCCGTGTAGGGAAATGTGGAATTCTTGGTAGTGGTCTGCTCTACAACAAGAACCGGTAATTCAAGACTAGGTGATATGGCTGAGAATAGATCTCAATGATGCAGATGTACCTATACATCATCATGTTAATTATGTAGCTGAATATCAGTGTTATCTCATTCCTATTTGCTTACGTTTATGGGCTTTCTTCCACCTCGAGTGGTAAAAGGTTTCGCATGTTTTGGTCACTTCTTCGAGCATTCGAATGCTATGTTGTGATCATGCACCTATTTACTGAAGGCTTCATTTAGAGTTTTGTACTGACCCTCTTAAACATTGTGGAAATCACATGACCATATTGGTTAACAATTAACTTTTGTCTGTTATTAGCGCATTTAAATATGGTTGTACAGCTTTGATAAGTGAAGTCTTCGAAAGCAAAACTTTCAGCTATCACCTCCTTGTGTAAGTTGTGGACAATATCGTCTGCACATGCTAAGTCAACTAGATTACCTCCAGGTAGTAGGTGAACACTTGTGAATCCAAACGTACCTAAGGTTATGTCCATTAGCACGTTTATAACGAAGTTAAATAAGAACAGTGATAGCAATCATCCCTGGAGGACACCGCTAGCTTTCATCAGTTCTGATGATAACTCTCCATAAGCTCTGACACTTGTGCGTGATTTTGAGTAGAGAGCTTTGATTAGCGTTATATACTTTTCGGTGTTCCTTTCCTGGTTGGACGCTGCCATAACACTTCACTGTCGACAAAGTCAAATGCCGCCTTCAGAAAAAGAAATATGGCAAGTGTCGGCCAATGACTGGTAGGTATGCCTTAGTTTTACAACCTGAAATTTGACTGGTTTTCTCAAGTTTGTTGTTATTCAGCTCTAGTTAGGTGTCAGAGAACTATGGACCCTAGGATCTTGCACACAGTATTGGTCAAACTAATTCCCCCTATGATTATCTCAAGAAGATTTCTTTCCCTTCTTACAGATTGCGATAGTCACAGAAGTACACCACTTTGACGGTATTACATAGTACCTCCGTCACTTTAATTAGCGATTTTCTACCTCCATCCTCGAAAACTTCAGGTGGCAAACTGTCAGATCTTGCTGCTTTGCATCGTTTCAGCTTCGGTACAGCTTTCTCAACTTCGAGGACAGTTGGAGGACAAACGTCTACGTGAGATTCAGGTTCAGAGTTGATGTTGGGCAACCGAAGAGTTGCTGAGGGCATTCAGCTAGATGAATACCAACTTGTGTGAAGTGGAGAAGCGTGCCTCCTGGTGTTAAAGCATAGTGCTATACCCGAAGAAGAAACCACCCATTTATCCTAAGTTTCTTCTGTAGTTCATTGTACGCTATCATGTGATTAAAGGAGTTTCTTCAAAGTGTCATCATTTCTCTATCATCCTTTCTAGGCTCTTCTTTCATTTCGAGACATTCACTCAAAGAACCAGATTTTTCTTTTAACCGCTATTGTCGATGGTATGTATGGATGTGTAGTGTGATCTATTGGTATGAATATCTGATCGTTGAGATCTTTTCTGTCTTCATATGCCAGGTCAAACAATGACAAGATCGGTAGGCAAATCAACATATAAATTGTTACAGAAGGACATCAGTTGGAGTTGTGACACTTTACAGTGACATACCGAGAAGTGAATAGAAAAAGAATCTCAATGAAGTAGATAAAAATGTTGAGTAAAAAGAGAACAAATTGATAAGGGTTAGTGATAATACTCAAGAGTTCTAAAATGATAAAAAACTGAATGCCTCTCTAATACTGTTACTGATTTTCAACCGTATCATCAAGAGTCTATCTCTCCGTTCAACCGCTGATTGAGCATCTCAGCCAAACAGTTTCCATCTCCTTCCACAGCTCAGACCAACAGTCGAAAATTTTCTAAACTGATACCACTTTTTAGTTCGACTATACAGCTCTCTTTTAATACAATTCTACTTCTGTTCGCATAGTGCATGGAATTAGGTTGTGGCTTGACACTCATGACCACTTTCGGTGAAGGCTTGCCATTTCAGCAATTCCACTACACACAAGCAATGGTAGGAAGAATCCTATAGCCAAAAATACGTAACGTCTTAGTATTGTCTGCTTTCAACGACCATATCTCAGTCGTACAATAGAATTCAGCATACATCTCAAGAAAGAAAAATAGAACTGTTCCATTGGAATCCTTCTGTTTTCCTGTCTCATATTCGATCTCATATATCTTCAATCTAAATCTAAGATAGAGAATCAACTGTAATTGCCTCATTCATTCATTCAGTCATTTGCACCGAAAGTAAATCTCAATTAAGATACATGTTCATTGGGTTTTATGATTATTTATTTTCAGTTCATTTAAATGAAGCGTATTCAAATGTTCAGAGCTACTATCATCTAATGCCTTTCAGCGAGTATTTATCCTTACGTCTGATTTCCTTCGCCCTAACCGCGGTCACACCTTCTTATTAGAACTTTGAAAAATCTCATTACCCATAATAAACACATGATAGTATAATTCAGTTTAGAGGTTTTTCAGGCTTTATTGATTTCAAGGTGTTATATATATTGTATTACTTTGTAGATCTATGAAGAAAGGTGGCAACATGAGGAAAACATTGAAGACAGAAACCAAACTATTTCACTGAAGAACTTATTAATTAATCTTTCTCAACAAATAATCTATGTTGATCACTTGAATCCTTTGCTGTTATCACAAGTCACTCGATTGAGTAAGAAGACAAATTCTACAGCCAAATTTTGGAAGTCTATTTTAAATGTCATTGCTATAACTTGAAACAGTATAGAACATGGACAGTTTACGTTGTTATGATTGTGTACATATTACTCAGGTTGCATTTACGCCTTTTTGTTCTTGATTATCATTATTATTATTTGTCGCTTGGGTTCCTAGTGGGACGTAGGGCTTCAGTAGCACGTCTCCATTACACTCTCTTCTCTGCAAACTTTTGAACCTGGCTCCACAACAACCCAGAAGCTCTCATTTCTTCTTCACACGGTCTCATCCATGTCACCCCCGGACGCCCAACTCGCCGTTTCTCATCTGGGTTCCACTCGAGAGCGTGGCCTGGCGCGTGATGTCCCCAGTCAGTCTTCCCAGTGTATGCCCAGTCAATCTCCATTTCCTTCTGCATACTTGTTGAGCGATCGGTTCTAGGTTGGTTCGTTGCCAGCCACAGTTCCTTCGTGCTTATTCTTATTATTCTGGCCATCTGATCTTCAGTAACGAGCCAGCGTAGGCAGTTGTTAGTGACTATCTGTAGTTTGTTGGAAGTCTCTTTCGTAACGCGCCAAGTCTCTGAACCACAACATAGAAGCACTGACTTGACTGAGGTTGGTGTTGAAAATCCGGATATTGTTCACGCTTTATGCTGAGTGCAGTGGAGTAGATCTCCACACTGGTTTCAGGTAAATGAACGCCTGTCTTGCTGTATTTTTGATCCTGGCTGCTTTGACGTCCTCGTCTGTGCCGCCACCTGTAGTTGAAACGATGTTGCCCTGCCTAGATAGGGGAAGGAGGCTACTTCCTTTAAGTTTCTCCCGTTGGTGGTGATTGGAGCTTGTTGTTGTTTGTGGTAGTGTTGGTTGGGTATCTTCATCACCTCTGTCTTCTCTACGTTCACTTGAAGTCCCGTCTTCGCTGCCTCGCCTCTTCTGTCAACTTGTTAGTTTTTGCCTGTAGATCTTCAAGTTTGTGTGACATTGTTCTTGATGGTTAGATTAAACTCTCGTGTTCCTTATTCCTTGTTAAATCTTTTTGTTATGTGAATGTATTTATGATACATTATCTCAGAAAGAAATTTCACAACAGCGGGAATAAATTCAGAATTAGTTGATATGTAATGAATAAGTTTAAATGCTTTCCTAGTATCCACTTGGTGTCCAATGTCAACTAAGTCTGCAAGTGTGGAGCTTTTTATTGTTCTAATCTATCCCTTTTATTCAAAGGTGATGGATGGTGCCGTACTGCTCCAATACAAGAGGAACCTGGTAAAATATCTAGTATACTGGCCACAGCTATTTGCTCTGATGATGTTATCGAGAGAGGAAGAGTTTGCCATTATCTGTGACCTGCTTAGTAGGAATAGCTATCCAACAAACTTTGTAACTAAGCCTATGAATAAACAGAAAGGTTAAGACAAGAATGGTAACAGTTCCTAAGAAGTAAATCTTCTTGAAATTGGAATTCAAGAGTGGCATTGTTAGTGAGGTAATCACACAACGCATATAAAGAGCATTCGCAGCCGCTAAATTATATCCCATCTTCTACAACCTCACAATTCTAGGTGCAAGAAATAAAGAAGAATGCCTGATTCTGCCACTTCAATGTGTATTTATCACCACCTGCTTTTCTGGAGCTAGCTAAATTGGGCATATAGTGAGGCAGGTCTATCGTTGAATTTCTGAGCACTACTCATCATGGTTGAATACAAGACAGATTAGAACAATAAAAAGCCGTACACTTGTACACTTAGTTAACACTGAACATCAAGTGAATATTAGAAAAGTATTTGAAATTCAAAACTGAACTATCCTCAGTATAAGTACTCTATGCACACAAACACTTGGTTTCTCACTTTTGTAAACCTAAGAGGGATTTTATTGATTGCTTATTATTATTTGTCCCTTGGGTTCCTAGTGGAACATACGTCGCAATTTCACTACCTTTCTCTGCAGTCTTTTGAACTTGGCTGCACGACTGCACACAAGCTTTCATTTCTTCCTCCACGTCAACCCCGGACACTCAACTAGTCCATTCCCATTTCGGTTCCACCCGACGGCCTGGCCTGACGCGTCATCTCCCCACATGGTTTTCTCACTGTATCCACAATCCAATCCATCTCCACTTTCTCCCACTGCATATTTGTTGGGCGATGGGTTCTTAGTTGGTTGGTTGGTTGGTCGTCAGCCAGAGATCCTTGTTGCTTATTCTTATTATCCTGGCCATCTGATCTTCAGGATCGAGTCAGCGTAGGCAGCTGTTGATGAATGTCAGTAGTTTGTTGGGAATGCTTTCCGTGACGCGCCAAGTCTCTCAACCATCACATAGAAGCACTGACTTGACTGAGGTTGGTGTTGAAAATCCAGATGTTGTTCACGCTTTATGCTGTGTGCAGTGCAGTGTGGATGTCTACACTGATTATTTCAGATTAATGAAGGCCTGTGTTGCTATCTTTCCAATCCTGGCTTTGACATCCTCATCTGTGCCGCCACCACCTGTAGTTGAAACGATACTGCCTGGGTAGGCAGAT
Source organism: Heterobilharzia americana (assembly GCA_944470555.2). NCBI lineage: Eukaryota > Metazoa > Platyhelminthes > Trematoda > Strigeidida > Schistosomatidae > Heterobilharzia > Heterobilharzia americana. The sequence continues at coordinate 2,918,893 of OX104128.1, read as the reverse complement.
GAAAGAAACTACTTCCTTTAGGTTTCGCCCGTTGATGGTGAATAGTGTTTGTTGTTGTTTGTGGTAGTGTTGGTTGGGTATCTTCATCACCTCTACCTCTGTCTTCTCTACCTTCACCGGAAGCAAGTCCCGTCTTCGCTGTCTTGCCTCTCCTCTCAACTTGTTAGTCTTCACCTGTAGATCTTCGAGTTTGTTCAACAAGACATTAGACGTAAATTATCATCAGCGAAATCCAAATCTTCTCTGGGCTCTTTCCATCAGTCCAGCCAGCCTATGCCCATCTTCTCACTCCTCACAGTTTGCTGCATAATCCAGTCCAGTCGATCACAACCAGGAATATCATTGGTGATAGTGGGTGGCAACCTTGTCTTACTCCTATCTTCACTTCAAAGGCGTCTTCGAGCTTTCCATTGTGAATCACTTGGCATGTAGCATCATATAGCATATAACTGCTGTTGAATGACATTAATAACGGCTTGTAGCACTGAGTCGTAGTGTTGAAGCAGCTGCCTGCCTGTCAACTACTTCTCGGTCGATGGTGTCGAAGGCATTTTCGAAATTGATGAAGTTGAGGTAAAGAGAGTTGACTGCCATTTTATGCTTTGTTGTAAGATGATGCTTAGCGTGGGGTTGTAATTTGACCCACACATGATTTGTTCTTCCCGAAGCCAGTCAGCCAGCCATTCCTGTGGTCATTTTGTATCCAGGGCATCATTCAGTCTCTCCAGGATGATTCGACCATATATATACTTGAGATGGACAGACTTTGGTCTCCCTTGTTCGGGAGTTTGACATGGTAGCCCTTTTCCCAATCAACCTGCAGGTACCTTTCCTTCCCTCCTTGTAAACTTCTGCAATAGTGGTGTGAGCGTGTCCCTGTTGTCTCTGCATCTGTTTTTAGTGCTTCTGGTGAAATTCCATCTGTTCCTGCTGCTTTCCCGAATTTCAGTGACTTTACAGCCATTCAGGACTTCTGCTTTTGTCGGAGGGCTTGTGTCCACTGATATTTCTGTGACTGGGCTGCTGGTGGTATTTCTGGACGAGTTGCAGGTTATGGTGGTGGTCGATTCAAGAGTTTTTGAAGTGGTCAGCCCATCGTTTCCTTTGCTGACTCGGTTTCCTTCGCTATCTTTCATTCGTTTCATCTGAGTTGATCTCTTGCAGATGGTAGCCTGGTTATTTGATATATGTCAGGTCTCTCCTACCTGCAGCCTGTTCTGTTTTACTTGCAAGTGTGTCGTAGAAGTGTGTTTTGTCTCTGCGTGCCCTCCTCTCCACTTTTTTGTCCAGTGTAGAGTTTTACAGGTTGTGTTCGGCTCCTCTTTTCGTTGTTCATCCTTGCACTGGTTTATCCTCTGCTTCACCGTCTTCCTCTCCTCTATAAGTTTCCATTTATCTGTCGGGATCCATTCTTTGTCTTGCCGCTTCTTCTTAACATGGTTATGCAGGTTTCCTTCCACGTCGCTTCCACAGCACAGAGTTCCAGTGTTCTTCCTCTCAGGTTTCCTCGGGGATGTTGCCTAATGTCCACCATTTTTCCTGATAGCTGACGCGAAGATGTCTTCTGTAGTTTCGTCCCTCAGTTTCTGTTCTGTGTGTTCAACTTGATTTTGAAGGTAGGTTCCCTGCACTAGATAGTGAGTGCTCGAAACCTGAATCTGCTCACCTTCTTGATCTGATCTTGTATTCAGTAGGCTGCGTCTAAACTTTCTTCAGGTTGAGATGAAGTTGAACTGATTTTTAGTGTGTCTGGTGAAATCCATATCGCTTTGTGAATATCCTTGTGTTTGTACACACTGCCTCCAATCACCAAATCTTTGAATGCTCAGAAGTCTACAAACAGTTCACCGTTCTCGTTCATTTCACCGAGTGCTTCTCGACCCATGATGAGTTCTCTTCCTGTGTTTTCCGCTCCTAGCTTGGCATTCATGTCGCCCAATAGAATGCATTTTGATGTCACCAACTGAGGTGGGCTCTTGTCCAGTACTGATTGCAGTTGTCTATGGATTTCCTCCTCTTGATCTGCATTATTTGTAGGTGCATAGAGTAGCATTGTATGATTGTGACTTTCTTTCCTTTTGAGTTGAATCTTGCTGTTATGATCCTAGAGGAGATTGGTTCCCACTGCATGAGAGAGAGCCTTCGATGCTTCTTGGGGACGTCATGATAGCCACTTAAGAACTCTGTGCGCTTGTGTTTGTCGTCTGGGTGGCAATATCGGAGTAGATTATTGACTATCCAGTTGACAGTTAATAGAGTTCACTTCCATTCTATCTGCTTTCGTGGATTCCTAGCACTTCAATTCGATACCTTCTCATCTCTTTTGCAATCTGAACAGCCTTGCTAGGTTGAAACGTGGTGTGGACATTCCATGTCCCTATGCTTACTTTCGCTTACATCGAGAGAGGGAAGACACATCGGCCAATCGTCTTCCCGAAGGCTTTCACCAACCGGCATCATTTTGTTTCCCCGATTCCAGTGAGGAATAAGTCTTATTTTTCTGTGCTTTGGAGGTTTTTTAGCGATTGGATTAGTATTACGGGGTAGTGTTACTAGTCCTGTGCCCAACCTTCCCTCCTTATCCGGGTTAGGACCGACTAGTAACTAGTGAACTAGTTAACCTGGCGAGGTTATCTACTCCTTACGCCAGCATATTCTTCCTGTAATAAGTGAACTCAATAAGAGTTATAAAGGTGAAGAGAAGACCAAAATAAAAGGTTGTTAGCTTGCTGTGCTACAATTTTCTCTCTGAACTTGTTAACGTTCATAAAGGTAGCGAATTACATGAAGTTCAGAAGTAGTGCATGAAATCCCCACACCACGACTTTATATGCATAACCTCACACTTGTCGACGTTGCACCAAGAGCAATGTGATGAGAGAATAACGTGTCTCGTGTGTTCCTCACACCGACGTGGTCCCTGTGTGTGTGTGTGTGTGTGTGTGTGTGTGTGTGTATGAGTGACAAAATCTCTCACTCAAATGCAGCACTATCATTGTGTGTCACCGATGACACCTCAAGACCATTACTTCGATCACCAGCAGACTGCAACAGATAGATGCACTAATAACTAACAGTCAACTATGAAGTGATTGTAGGCTTGAAATGAAGCCTATGCAGTCATTTGTATACGCACATTTGTTTTGGCGAGTTCCTTTTTATACTGAGTAATGATTGAAGGTGAGATGAAGTTCTGGACCGCGGCCGGATTCGGATCAGCGACTACCGGGTTACTGGCCCAGTGCTCTACCAACTGATCTACGAGGTCCGACTGCTGACCAGAATTTTATTTCACTTCAATCAGCAAGAGTTTTGCCCAATTACCATATGAATCCGTGATGCATTACTACCGCTATTTGTGTGTCTGTCCCAGCTTCAGTGTGACCGCCTGAATTTCTTTTTCACGATGCAGCTTTCATCTCCCCATTGACCTAATCCGAACTCTAGAGTTTAGTTCCTTCTGTGTGATGACGTTTCTGAGTGACCTGTTTTGTTTGTTTATCCACCATTCAGTTCAAACAAACCTTCACCATTCAGAAAAAACAGTTACCTAAAAGACACTCTTAGAAGGAACTGAACTACACATCTGTTACAGGTCTGTCAGCATACAGCATAGTGAGTGTGGTTGATCGTCAAGCAGTGTCTGAATGAGGCAGGGCATTATGATACAATGGACATGTTTTGCTATCAAATGGACACTAAAGTATGTCTATTCTTGAATGGTCAAACTGAGGTATTACAGGGATCACGTTGGTTGCAGGTTTAAGAGAGTTCAAAATTGTTTGCTGTCCCTAAAAGACATCACACTATTTGCGTTAATATGCATCATGAGGCACTTATCTACCTTCCTTATCATAGATTGTTAGTGTCTTTGCACGACTGCATGTGCATAATTTACACGACTACTGAGCACTGAAACTCACCTGTCCTGCAATCTGGATGAAGTAAAATAATGTATAACGCCACCGCCTACTAGTATTTTCACTGAGTGAACACAAACTATGGTGAGTGAATAAATTCCATTGCACAATGGTACAAGTATTCACTCGTTAATATCTTTCTCAGTACGCGTGTTTTATATATGGTCAGATGCCACTGACATTAAAGAAAGAGGTTAGTTGACATTTAAGTAAGTTATGAGTTCCTTACTGATATCACGACAGTTGTGTAAATGATTTCTTCTCAAGAGAGCCAGTTGAAGGATAACTTTGGTACTGTTTCACCGGATGCAGAATCTGCACTTCCCAATATCTCTCTTTCATCTATGGAACCTTCTCTCCCAGGAATCAAAGGTTGTGATTTTGTAGGTCATTGTGTTTTAATCAACGACGTGAACGTTGGGAATACTGATTTCATATGTCATGCCCCATCACTTACATGAAAATCAGCTTATCCGCCGAGGAATATACGGAAGATTCGAGTAGTGGAACACTGAGTTGGTTGATCCTGTATGACGGACGATGCGAAATTCATCATACACTTGATGATTGAAATTTCATGTGTCTCTGAGTGTGTTAACATATGAATTCCTCCATTTCAGTTGGCTGATGATGACCACGTGGATTGGTGAATTTCAGGTGATAATTGATGGATGATTGTTTGTGGTATTCTGGTGGACATTGTTCACTATGAAAATTGTGTGTGAGTGAGATTGAAGCTTGGCACACCATTTGTAATCAGATTTGCACAGCTGTGTCTTCACACTCTATGTGTATAGGTATGAATTGCTGTCTGCTATCGTATCTGAGTGACCATAAAAGACATTATTTCTGAATTCAGCTTAAGTGCATCCAGTTAAATACTTTTTCAGCAATATATCTTAACACTGTGAACCTGACTAGCGAGATTTCCTAATAACTTCTTTATTTCTGTTCATATTTTTGGAACTAATTGTCATTGTTTCAGTACAGTTTTTATCGAGGATTGACATCAGCTGAAAAACTATTGAGAACAAAGAGCTCAAAACAGCTACATTGGGTGAATTTAAAGTCGTCACCAGTGTATATCAATGACCCAATATTCAATCATACAAATCACTATCAGTTTTTATAATAATTAGTTTAGAATTCAATTGCTGAGCTTCAACCTAATGGATGACGGTTTTGAACACTCATCAATTCTCGATCGTCATTAAAAAATAATTCAAAGTGTTTTGCCTTACATCCAAATTGATCGACCTACACACCATAACCTATTTTGTGATACTTACTGTGCATATTATTTTATTTATCTCTTTGTTGTTCTTTGATGAGTTCATGACTGAAATTCTAAGTCGCTTCGTTCGACCCATAAAATCTTCCATCAAGCTGATTACTATTATTCCAATAAAACTATAACTAACACATATGAAGTGTTAATGTTCTTTATTTAATTTTGTCTATTTCACACAACTTCAAGGTTCTACACATTTATCTTCTTCCAACACAAATGTATGTCAAGTTGTTATTCATTGTAGATGGAGGAACAAAGGAAACCTGGGAGCACTGGACAGCTGTTTCGTCCTAGTATGAGACTCCTCAGCAGTGTGTACCCACGACCCCTGGTGCTCATTGGTGACTAGATTCGAGAGGTAGTCCCGAAGTTCCACTGAGAAGTCTTGACCGGTGGAGGCAAAGCCCGGTGGTCTTGAGGACAGTTACTCAACGATGACATTGGGTGGTGGTTGCGCTATATCGTGAACTAACAGAAGTTGGGAATATGGATCATTGGATTCTGACCCATTGGCTCAGTTGTAACGTGCTGGCCACGGAACCAGAAGGTCGCGGGGTCGTGGGTTCGCACTGCTGAGGAGCCCCATGCAAGTGGGACGAAACAGCTGTCCAGTGCTCCCAGGTTTCCTTTGTTCCTCCAACTGATGTCAGTCTACGATGAATAACAACTTGAAATATTTTCAAATCCCCACAACTCCCTCAAAATACAAATGTATGTTAGAAGGTCGCGGGGTCGTGGGTTCGCACTGCTGAGGAGCCCCATGCAAGTGGGACGAAACAGCTGTCCAGTGCTCCCAGGTTTCCTTTGTTCCTCCAACTGATGTCAGTCTACGATGAATAACAACTTGAAATATTTTCAAATCCCCACAACTCCCTCAAAATACAAATGTATGTTAGAAGGTCGCGGGGTCGTGGGTTCGCACTGCTGAGGAGCCCCATGCAAGTGGGACGAAATAGCTGTCCAGTGCTCCCAGGTTTCCTTTGTTCCTCCAACTGATGTCAGTCTACGATGAATAACAACTTGAAATATTTTCAAATCCCCACAACTCCCTCAAAATACAAATGTATGTTAGAAGGTCGCGGGGTCGTGGGTTCGCACTGCTGAGGAGCCCCATGCAAGTGGGACGAAATAGCTGTCCAGTGCTCCCAGGTTTCCTTTGTTCCTCCAACTGATGTCAGTCTACGATGAATAACAACTTGAAATATTTTCAAATCCCCACAACTCCCTCAAAATACAAATGTATGTCACCAATTCGACTCAGTATCCATTTTATCCCATTCTTATTTGAGGGGTACATCACGGGATGGCATCAGTCATTTTATCCTTTGAATCACGTTCTTCTGGCTTACTTTGATTTATTATTCACTGAAGCTGATTTATGGGACACAAGTTGACTTATTTTCTTGGCATTCGCATATATCTCCGTTACTATCGGGCGATTTTAAAGGTCACCCTAGCAACAAGTGAAATAACCAATTATACTTCTATATTTCATGAAAATATGCCTTTCTAACGGAAATGAAGAAACTTAGTTATTTCGATCATTGCTAGGGTGGCCTTTAAAATTGCCCTTATCATCTGTACATTCACATTCATCTGATGAATCTATGAGGGGAAGGGCTTTACTGTCTGCTGGATTCTTAGATTAGGTAAATCAAGCTATCATCACGACTGAACCGATAGCAATATCCTAGCATCTGTAAAAATAACCTTTAAACTAGAACTCTCTCATTCATTCTGCTCGCTTCATTAGCTACATGAAACTAAATCATACTACTAACAGATAGAGCGTTAGGGAAGAGTTGTCATGCAAGCAAGTTATAAATTCTGATCTGTGGTCTGAACTTCTACTTACAATATGAGTTTTTAACCACTTTGCATGTAAGGAGGCTCATTCAACTGACTCTTCACTCAACTATTTACCTGATTCGGCATTCAATTTCAGGTAGGTATGTTGGTGAAACAGATGAACAGTCTGTACATTTTCATTCCATTCATTTGCATGCTGAATAAGCTACTATTTGTGTAGTTTCCTCCCTGACTTTTTGTATCGAATCTGTTGTGAGTCAATGGTAGTTAAACGGTAGAATAAATATGCTATTAAAAAAGGATTGTGTGAAGGGAAGATACTGATCTGCTAATTTAGATAATGAGTCTACGAAGTAGTGGATTTTCGGTTGGACTTTCAGTAGCAGTACACATAGGAATACAAGTATTTTTGACTCAGTCATAATACCGTCTTCGTGTTAAGGGCTGCTCTGACCTAATCGGACAAATCATTTTGGATTGCACACTTCAATATTCATCATACTTTAATCATCCCAATATATCACAATATCGACAAGCATGAACATTGAAAAAGTCGTGGATACCTCATATAAGCCATTCGATGTTAGATTTCTCAGTGAAACAGATGGAGTTTCCCTGTTAACTTTTTCTAAACTCTGCTGACAAGCATTGAACCTTGTCTCAGTGCTTAAATATTACACATGGATTATTTGTCAGGTAAGTTATATTCAGGCGATTGGAATTGTCGATTTTCGTCTTCCACTTGTTTTTACTCATCAGTATAAATTTAGTTTTGTAAGTCTATGGTTCCTCTACTATTTACATACATTTCAGACGGATACTGGTAAGCTATTCATGAAGTGATTGATTCCTTGCAAAAATGATTGATTGTAATGAATCTTTCAGTGTAAAGTATCCTGAAGAATATTCTGAATCCCAGTAAAAATCGAAATCTGTCAACTGTGATGATTAGCTTGATGTCAGACAATGCATATTATGCCATACATTACAAGCGATTGGTGAGGTGTCTCAGATTTGTGGAACAAATTATCGTTTGAGATGACTGCAAGAAGTATTCTTACATACGGTAAACATATCTTACACAGTGTAAGAGTAAGACTATGATTATTAACTTCGATTTCAGTTCACCGTTTGAGCGCAATTGGACTCACCTATTATATGACCTATGCACTCCTTCAGCGACGGAACTGAACAGAAGGTGAAATATGCGCAACAACTTGGTCTAGTACTCTTTCTCTGCGTTGACAGTTAATGCATTCTTACAGTTGAATAAGTCAATTACATATACACAACAAGGTTATGTGCGTCACAAAATGAAGAAAATAGTTCACGTTTAGTTATTTGACGATTACTTTCCAACAACTGGCGAACTTGAGGTGGGTCTGCATTAGACGAATCTGTAGTCCCGATGTGTTAGAAAAGGGAATTTCTGTCCTAAAGAACATCCTGATTGACAACAGATTCCCAACAAACTTCATAGGCAAAGACGTCAACTCTAAACCTCACAAAGAGAACCATACCACCGTGCCAAAAAAGACACTCTATATGAATCTAAACTTCAAAGGTGGTTCTTCCGCTGACACTCTAAAAAGGAGAATATCAAATGCCATAAGGAGAATATTCTTTGCATCAACGCTGAGACTAGTATTCTCCTGTCGCCCAACGATTTTTAACAACTCAAAGAAAAACTTTCGCATCTGACCACTTCTGTGTGCATATATCAATTCACCTGGTCTTGTGGATCCAGGTATATAGGTCGTTCGATGCGACTGTTTTTCAAAGCATTCCGGAGAACTATCCTACATGCTTTAAAAGAGGTAACAATGGAGCGATAAGCAATGCAATAATTAAACACATCATGAAAACGAACCACCCCATCAAAAGAACCTCCTTGTTCCATCACCTACAAAGTTAAGATAAAAAAACTTTCCAGAGGTTATATCTCTTCGTGATCTCTGCATCGCCGAAGCTCTTGAAATCCACATGGGGAAACCTGAACTGTGAAGAAAAGAAAAGGATTATTCAAATGTTATATCTTCGTACGACAACGGTTATATATATTCTGAATAAATAGAATACGCACGCTTAGCTGACACCCAACTTAGTATACAATAGCCACTGACTGCAACCCCGGGGCTAACAGAAGCTGGAAAATGGGAGTTTATTACTCCGAGAGTATAATAATCAATCAATCCAAAACACGTGAGTATGCATACATATAAAATATGACCTTGTCCTCAATTGGAGACGTTCGCATAGTAGGAGTAAAAGTTAACCAATCAGTGAATTACATTACAATGGGGGCAGAAATAAACACTAGCCATACTGTGAAATGGTGTGGGAATGCCAAGTTAAAAATCTTCAGATCGATAACAATGTTTTATACAAACTGGTGCCTTACAACACCAACCCCTCCTTTCATGATCTTAGCTTTCAGTCTTGACAGCTCATATATTTGTATTGCCGCTCATGTTTGTCAAATCTTTTTCTTCACTATCATATGCTTAGGCTAGAAAAAGGTACAAATTTTCGATTGTACAACTTTGAAAATGAACTTGCCGAAAAAAGGACTCTTCGTTGAAATATGACGGGTGTGATGGGTATATTTCATACAATAAAGCATCAAACAATAATAAACAATAGGTTAGAATTAAGATTTTGAAAATGGTATGGAGTTGACTGTTTTCAAAAATCAGATTAACACCCATCAGCCTTAGGTGAATTTTGCCTACTATCCTATCTATTAACTTACTGAGCGGCCATTCTCTGTAAGAGCATTATGGATATTGAATGTTTCCAATTGGAACTGCTTTCTTCAATTTAAGGAGAATCTATACTGGATGATGATTAAAGGTGAGAGATGAAAATTTAGACCGCAGCCGGATTCGAACCGACGACCACTGGGTTAAGGAGAATCAGTGCAGGTTCTGTAGTGAACCATAATTCTGAAAGATTAAGTGGTCATCTTCACCTTGCTCATACAAGTTGATCAGACTCATATACTCACTAGATTTAACCATATATCTTACTAAACGTCTGTGGAATGTTTATAGTCTTGAAATATCATGTGAAATGATCAACTTCAGATTTGTTGTTTGAGAATAGGAGGCTGGGAGCATATATCAGTCCTTTTCCAGTAGAGTTATGTGCTTGCCTGATTCCTTTTGAACGATTTATTTGATGATGTGTCCACTACTTCTTCTGGGAGTCTCCTACTATGTCCTCTGAGCTGTTCCGACATAGTGGGAAGAAAAGAGAAGATAGACCAGGTCTGAAGTCATTTCTTAGAACCCTGCACGGCATGATTAGGTCTCCTCTCTGTCTGCAATATGATAAAGAGAAGAGGTTCAGCTCCTTAAGTCGATCTTCATAGGTAAGACCAGCCATCGCAGGGATCATACGAGTAGCTGTCCTCTGAACTCTTTCTGGAAGGTCTGCGTCACCTTGTAATGTAGACCCAACTAAGGATGTATATAAGATGGTGGACATGTCACCACTTATTCTCGTAAACGTTCTACGTAATGCTCAGAGAGTCCTAAAACTTCGAGCTGCTACCATTCGACAGTGAGTCGTGGTTTTCAAGTCATAACTCACTGTGACACCTAGGTTACTGTGGGTCAGTACTGACAGTAGAGGAGTCCCACCAATATTGTAGGTGTTGCTGTGTGTGTCCCCCAACTGCATGCTCACACATTTACCTGCATTGATAGGCATCAGCCATTTCTCTGACCAGGCAAACAAGCTGTTCAGGTCTGTCTGAAGCGCACGTATATCCTCATCGTTCCTAGTTTCTCGCCAGATTTTTACATCATCAGCGTAGAGAACCATAGGGAATTTCGTGATATTTGGCAGCTCATTTACGTTTCGTAAAAACAGCAGGGTGCTCAGGACTATGCCTTGTGCCACTCGACTCTCTACCGACTTCCAAGCGCAGAGCTGAGAATTGATCCTTACTCTTTGCCTCTTACCAACAAGAAAGTCTCTTATCCATGCAAGCAGACCACCAGTGACTCCAAAACTTCCAGTTTCCCGAGCAACCTGGAATGAGGCATTTTGTCGAATGCCTTACCAACATCTATGAAAATAACATTTTCAGATATCCTATCATCTCTAGACTTAACTCAACTTTCTCTGGCTGTAAGAAGGTTCGTCAAGCAAGAGAAATTTCTACGAAAACCGTGCTGTGAACGAGAAAACAGAGTGTTGCTCTGTAGCTGGACCATGATGGCTTTCTTGATTACTGTTTCTAGGATTTTCACTACCTACTAGTCAAAGTTGTCAGTCTTTAATTAGGTGGATGCTGCCTAGAACCTGCCTTGTGGATAGGTGTTACTATGGTATCCTCCCGGTAATAAAGGGGGGGGGGAATCATTGAGGAACAGTCTGAATATAGTGGTCAATGGGCCGGCTACATAGACTGCAAGCTCTCTGAGCAGCCTTGGGTGCAGCTCATCCGGTCCCGTCGACTTCTCTGCATAGAGAATACTTAATGTCCAAAATACATCATTATGATCGACATTCAAAGAGTTTATTCTGTTGGATATCAGTACTTCTACTTTTGGATAAGTATCTACAGAAGATTCCTCTGTGAAGACCTCAGCAAAATACCAGTCACGGCTTCTGCTTTTTCCCTATTGTCCTAAACCAAACGGTCATTTTCGGTCCCATTGACTAGAGCGGGTAAACCACGACACGCCTCATTTCTATAGTTCATATAGGAAAATAACCTCTTTGGGTGTTGCAATGCAGCCTGGGCAAGAAGTGTTTCAAAGCATATTCGAGATCGGCGGATAGCAGCGATACATTTATTTCAGGTTTCTTTGTAATGTTTCACCACTCGGGTGCACCAGGTTGCGTGGCAAGACTCCAACACTTTTTTCTTACTTCGTAGCAAGATTCGGATTTCGTGGTTTATCCACCTAGGACAGTGTTTCATCCCTTCCGGACAGTTCACTGAATGAACGGTTGGGCCACTCATGCATATAACTGTCTGAACCAGCGCCATGCGCCTTCAAATGAGGCTTCTGGAATGACTGTATAGTCCTCTGAAGAGGCCGCCAGGTCAACAGCTTCCATATTCGCTTTCCATTGTTGGGTCTGGCTGAGCCATCTGCCCGGTACATGACGTCTGCTGTGAATCTGGAGATGATCATAGCGTCACCCCTTTTACCAAGGGGCCCTAGGCACCAGATGAAGCATACATCATCTGTAGGTGAGAATTCTAAGTCTAGAACTGATGGAGCATCATGATGATCATATCTCGTTGCTCTCCTAATGTGCCGTTTGGGGCTAAGAAAATTGATGTTTCCACTAACCTGTGATCAAACGAATTACATGGTGTTTTTGTTGTCAGTCTATCTCAGTCAACTGATGATGCGTTGAAGTCTCCTACAACTAGGCAGCGGCATTTATATGTCTACAAAGTCAGCTTACTCAGGAGGAAGTTTGCTGCCTCACATTCAGGGCTTCGATATATTACGATTACGTTGACATCTTGCCCCTCGCATTTTAGTCGGCGACACAGCATTTCACATGTACCACTTTCATGTCCAACTGTTTCTACAGCTTTACAGTTAAGGTATTCTTAATGCAAAGGATGACACCACCATCTCTGCGTGCTAAACTGTCACTTCTAAAAGCGACGAATCCTCGCAAGCATGTTTCACAGTCACTGATCCAAGAAGTGAACCAAGTTTCTGAGATGTCAGGACATTCATTGCCTATCACATTACCAAGCTCAGTTCACTTGTTTAAGAGACTACGAAACCACTTAAATGAGTTTCCGTCCTATCCATAGAGGCTTCAGCATCATTTGTTGCCGAAACCTCACTACACGAAAACCTACTACTTTCAGATCTTGATCTCCAGCTGCTAATCTACATTTTAGTCCTGCTTCTGCTTCTCAATTTTTGATTCGAAGGGCAGCAGCCACATCCTTCCACACGAACACTTACAGCCTTGACGTCTATGAGCACTTTTCAGCATCTGATCCCTCTCATCTGCTGACTTCAACATGACTTTAAGTAGCCAAAACTTGTTTTCAGTAATGACTGTTTCCTGTTTGCCTACTCCATATATCTTGAGTAGGGTGACTCCTGGCATGTTTTCTGGTGAAAGCTGGTTTATCGAACTGTGTACCTTGCCACGGTCATGTTCAAAACGCTTACGTGGTTCTGGATCTCTACCTTCTTCTACTCTGTGAGAGATTGCGGACCTGTCAAGGATCTCTACTTTGTCTTTGCTATGTGGAGTGATGATAGCTGGCTCCGTTACCGTTATTAGCTTCGTGGCATACCGTTTAGGCCTTTTTACTTGCCATTTTTCAGAGTCGGGTATGCGAGGTTTACTGAAGCTTATTCCAGTGACCTGACGCTGAGAGCCTCAGAACCGACTTGCATCTCATTCTGTTTGATTCTTGTCAATGACTGGTGGCGAACCGGACATGACCTGTGGCCTGCATGGTTCCGTCTTTGGAACTGAGAGCGCTTCACTCCTGTTTCTTTCATCTGAGGTAGACCTAGTCTTACGGTCAGCAGTTTTCAGACTGGGTCTGCCAGCTCTGGGATGTGAGAACCAGAAGATACTCGCTTCACCCTGCTTGGTGTAGTTTTACCAAATCGCTGTCAGCAAACCTGTTAGGCAGTCAACGCGCGCGACTTACAGGCTGTCATGAGGCGTTCTTAAAATTTTGCACAGTAATCTGTGTGTCAATGGATTCGGTGTCGTTACCACTGTCACAGTTATCGACTTTGACTTTGACTGACAGTTTCTTAGTTATCGTGTTTAGAAGTGTTTTTCTTCTTCTACTAGAGTGCGAATATCCGAGCAGCACAACGTACAAAGCCAGACACTTCCTGCGTTGCCGTACTTCTTATATGCTGATGGTGGAACCAACTCTTACATTCGCTACACTGCATACCAGAGGCCACAATGATGTGGTACTCTGTCTTACCACAAGCATTTTTACGACACTTTTGGCTCACCATGAAGCAGAAACCACAGAATTCACCTAGTAAAAGTTCCTGTCTCACTTTACTTGAATAACATTCCGACTAGAGCAAAAATACAACAGCCTTTGATGTATAAACACAAAAAATGAATCAACAACTCAGTATGGTGATGAATGAAAATCAAACCGTCTTTCTCAACTTGATACATGGGGGTAGTGAGACCATTTACAAGATGCTTATTGGTCCACTTTCTGTATTTTCAACCGTAGACTTAGTTGATTTCTCACCCATCACCCCACCATCCAACCTTAGTGCATTGACATTCTTGTGACCTCTGCATGAGTCATATCACTCAAGTCTTGTTCTCACTATTTATGACTCATTTCCATGAGTTTACTGTTTGTTCATAGTTAACATAGACACGTGACTAAATCTTCATCATGTAAACCAGTTTACTAGAGGTAATGGAAGGAAATCATATTTCAACTGTACTTTCACTGAGTAGTTTCTACGTTTCTGTCTTAACAATAATTTTGTGAGTGGACGCAAATACAAACTGAGTTACCTGTACAATGTAGCTAAAAGTTATCCCTTGGCTTGTTATGGGTTTTCTGTCTTCTGAAGGCATATTATACCTGTTTCTATACTTTGAAATGCCGTTAATCATTTTATTGTGTTTTATACAGTCTACTTAAGTGAAAACTGTTGGTTGTGCTGTGTGCAGTGTCAAGTGTTTATCTACGTGGCAGTGTTCTGTTTTAAAGTAGGGTGATTAATGCAAAACAGGTGAAAAACTGTTTTCGAAGGACTTCTTCCCACTTCCTTTTCCCCTGATTTCGCTGGACATCTTTCCTATCTCCTTTTTATAACCAGTCGGAACAACTGTCTGTGATACGACACTTGATGAACCCACAGTCTTTAGAAAAATCATATAATCCCTAAAAATTTATTTAACACCTGACCGCCCATCGGGTTAATCACAGCTACAGCAGGTGAGTATGTAGACCTACTGCAAAAGAATCCATAAAAGACCTGGAATTGTTCCTCAAGACCTAGAAGTGAGCACGAAGAAATCAATTAGTTCAAACAAAGTCGTAAGAACATATTGGATTCTTCTTCAAATTTACGTATAAGCTTATATTTATCAAGAGAGTTTATTGCTGATGTACATAACAGATGGATCAAGTCAAGAAACTTTTGTATTGGAAATTCAGTTCACATGATTATCATACAGAAAATGTACATTTCAATGAAGTCATGAAAAATATACGGGCATATTGAAATGGTGGAGAATATTTGTAGCTCAGGTGAATGGTCTTGATTGCATTGTGTTCTCTGAGCTGGTTTGTTTAATCGTGGAGCTTTCATCGTTTTCTAGACGACATAATCAACACTAACTTCAGTATGAATTGAGCTGTCAATATCTCTCCATCAGTGAGTAGCTTGCCATGACGAAGTGGTCTGTGATTGGCTGTTTCCTTTGATTGTTGTCATTGTCTGTATAGGTTTTCCTGTTAGCCGTTCCTCTGCTTGGCCCCTGACCTTTCTGTCGCTTATCATTTTTCTCATTGGTTGGTAGATTGGGTCTATGTCTATGCATCTATTGATTGCTGACTGACCTGAATGTCAAACTTCTAGGAATTCTCTGATATTTTTTTATGTTTTCACTCTCCATCCAAGATTTCTACAATGTCGAAATTGAATTCATGTCCATAATTATCCACATGCATTGAAATGAGTGACGAAATGTCATGTGTAACGTTTATAGCCAATTGGTGTTGATGTAGACGAAGGCGAAGAGGGCGACCACTTTGTTCAATGTAGTGTTGACTACAGTTATTGCAGTTGATTTTGTAAATTATATTCGGTTTGTCTTTATTGGTTGTCGCATCCTTTGGTCTGCATAATAGTTTTTGTAGGGAATTCGTTGGTTTATGAGCCACACCAACTCCAAGTGGTTTCAGTAATCTTGTCATGATTTGTGATATATTCTTTAGGTATGGTGGTAGGATGATGCGTTTGTTGATTTCTGTCGATGACTTTGCAGATGATAATGTACGGGATAGGTATCTTGTGATAACGTTTCGTGGATAGCCGTTCGTCTTTAGGATGGACATCGTAATTTTCTTCATTTCTCCGTGAAGTTGTTGTACTACAGTGCAGCGTGTTGTCGCTCTTTTGAATAGAGTCTGCACGCAACTGATCTTATGCGTTGTTGCTATTGTAGTTGAGGATTTGGTCAGTTTATGTTGACTTTTTGTAAACTTGGGTTTCCAGCTTTCTGGCATTTATCTTGCTGACTAAAACATCCAGGAATGGTAGTTAGTTATTTGACACCTTTTCCATTGTAAATTTGATATCATTGAAAACATTGTTGATCAAACTGTGAGTGTTTTCTATATCATCTTTTTTAATGATGACAAAAGTATCGTCTACATAGCGAATCCAAAGTTTTGGTTTAATCACAGGTAGGATGATGGCTTTTAGTCTCTGCTGTTGACATCGTTTAGAAAGACGATGAAAGCTGCCCGATTAGATAACCCAGCTCAGAGAACACAATTCAATGAAGATACGGGTAATATATAACAGTCTCTGCTGTTAAGTTGTAGTGACATTGATGAAGCCGAAGGATTTCATTAACTTAATTGAACTCAAGTGACATGAAATAAGGCAACTTCTGCTTTCGGTTATACTAATTTTATGGCTAGAGAATGTTCACACAAGTCGGTGCTCAGTTAGGGTGTATTTCAATTATCACATTCCCATAAGTAGTACATTATGGAACTTACGAGTTGTAATCCAACTCATATAGTATATAATAGTGTCTGTTTAAAGTCCTTAACCTTTAACTGGGGAAATAGTAAACTACAATGAAGCAAAGTGCATCCACCGATTTAGAATAGCTGATTTCCTTTGAGTTAAATCCAAAGATCATGCAATGCGCAGGCCACAAAAAATATTCACCTTACTTAATGATGACTTGATGACACTAAGTTGGTGGTATTATGCACTAATTTGTAAACTGTGCAACCGAAAGCTATATATGACCTGACTTCATCTGAGCTGATGTTTCCCTCTACTACTGCAAGTTCCATCTTACGCCATCGTTCAACATAAAGTATGTGATATGTACTGAGGTAGACATCTACAGGAATAAGGTTGTCACCTAGACGCTAGTTTGTATTATAACGACTGCAGGTAAGTACTTATGCTCGCGATACTCACGCTCAATATCATTCACCGATTTCCAATTACAGCATCAACCCCTTTACTATCCTAAATGAAATTAAAGTACGAACGAGATATAAGTGAAGTTATATTTTAGAGAAATATCACTGTTTTCTTCAAAACTATTTGCTGGCTTATTACTATTTGTCCTTTGGGTTCCTAGTGGAACATACGGCTTCAATAGCACGTCGCAATTTCACATCCTTCTCTGCAGTCTTTTTAACCTGGCTCCACGACTGCCTGCAAGCGTTCATCTCTTCCTCACACCATCTACTCCATGTCACACTCGTCGCGGACGCCCAACTCGTCCATTCCCTTTGGGTTCCACCCGACGGCCTGGCCTGACGCGTCATGTCCCCACATGTTTTTCTCACTGTATCCACAATCCAATCCATCTCCACTTTCTCCCACTGCATATCTGTTGGGCGATGGGTTCATGGTTGGTTGGTTGTCAGCCAGAGTTTCTTGTTGCTTATTCTTATTATCCTGACCATCTGATCTTCAGGATCGAGTCAGCGTAGGCAGGTGTTGATGAATGTCAGTAGTTTGTTGAGAATGCTTTCCATGACGCGCCAAGTCTCTCAACCATCACATAGAAGCACTGACTTGACTGAGGTTGGTGTTGAAAATCCGGATGTTGTTCACGCTTTATGCCGAGTGCAGTGCAATGCGGTGGATGTCTACACTGATTATTTCAGATTAATGAAGGCCTGTGTTGCTATCTTTCTAATCCTGGCTTTGACATCCTCATCTGTGCCGCCACCACCTGTAGTTGAAACGATACTGCCTGGGTAGGCAGATGAAAGAAACTACTTCCTTTAGGTTTCTCCGTTGATGGTGAATGATGTTTGTTGTTGTTTGTGGTAGTGTTGGTTGGGTATCTTCATCACCTCTACCTCTGTCTTCTCTACCTTCACCGGAAGCAAGTCCCGTCTTCGCTGTCTTGCCTCTTCTCTCAACTTGTTAGTCTTCACCTGTAGATCTTCGAGTTTGCTCAACAAGACATTAGACGTAAATTATCATCAGCGAAATCCAAATCTTCTTCTATGCTCTTTCCATCGGTCCAGCCAGCTATGCCCATCTTCTCACTCCTCACAGTTTGCTGTATAATCCAGTCCAGTCGATCACAACCAGGAATATCATTGGTGATAGTGGGTGGCAACCTTGTCTTACTCCCATCTTCACTTCAAAGGTGTCTCCGAGCTTTCCATTGTGAATCACTTGGCATGTAGCATCATATAGCATATAACTGCTGTTGAATGACATTGATAATGGCTTGTAGCACTTAAGTCGTAGTGTTGAAGCAGCTGCCTGCCTGTCAACTGACTTCTCGGTTGATGCTGTCGAAGACATTTTCGAAATTGATGAAGTTGAGGTAAAGATAGTTGACTGCCATTTTATGCTTTGTTGTAAGATGATGCGTAGCGTGGGGTTGTAATTTGATCCACACATGATTTTTTCTTCCCGAAGCCAGTCAGCCAGCCCGTTCCTGTGGTCATTTTGTATCCAGGGCATCATTCAGTCTCCCCAGGATGATGCGGCATAATATTTCGCTTGGTTTGGGTGGACAGAAGCGTGATTCCGCGCCAGTTCTGACAGAGACTTTGGTCTCCTTTGTTCGGGAGTTTGACAAGGTAGCCCTTCTTCCAATCAACCTGCAGGTACCTTTCCTTCCCTCCTTGTAAACCTTCTGCAATAGTGGTGTGAGCGTGTCCTCTGTTGTCTCTGCATCTGTTTTTAGTGCTTCTGGTGGAATTCGGTCAGGTCCTGTTGCTTTCCCGGATTTAAGCAGTTTTATGGCATTCAGGACTTCACTTCTGCTTGTCGGAGGGCTTGTGTTCACTGATAGTTCTGTGAGTGGGCTGCTGGTGGTATTTCTGGACGAGTTGCAGGTTATGGTGGTGGTCGATTTAAGAGTTTTTTGAAGTGGTCAGCCTATCGTTTCCTTGTTTCTTCTCTTTGGTGACTAGTTTTCCTTCACTATATTTTATTGGTTTCGTTTGCATTGATCTTTTATCCCATATAGTAACCTGGTTATTTGATATAGTGTTATCAGGTTTCTCCTACCTGTGGCCTGTACTCGATCCAACTAGATCGATGAAATAGATGTGGGTGATGTGCTATAATTTTCCGAAATCCATTTCAGTGGAGATCGACCATTATCACTTCCAAATATCCCTGCATAAATGGGACCAATGAATACTGAAATTCAAGCACTGATATGTTTGCCTACACTTTGACTGATAAAATCAATGTAGAATTTAACACACAGGTGCATAGGATCAAGTTGCCACAGTTCATAGTAGAATAAAAAGAACAGATGGATAGAAACGGGGTGATATCAAAGTAGTTTAAGAGAATAAAAATCTGAAGATAAAGGTCAGTGTGAGTGTTCAAGCTTTAGAAGATGTCAAGGAGTTTAGACACATGCACCATTGTCACTCAGAGTCCTCAACCACTGATTCCTTTCCAGTCGAGGACAACAACCAGGTAGTCTACATTTACCCCAAACGACTCACACCAACATTAAGAGACTTCATCGATTGGTGCCAGGTGTTCGTCTGGTCACCCTGAAACCTCATCCATCTTAATCCAATATCCCCTAGCATGGCACATCGAGGTAGGCAGTGGCTCGGCATATGGAGTACATGTCCAAGTCATCTCAGTCGACTAAGATCTACAGCCTCGTCAGTCGAATTGCCTGTCTTGCCTGGTACCTTTCTACTGACCTCAACAATACACACATGGTCAGCATTGCAACGAGGACACCTGTGATCAAAACCCTGTGGTCGCTTCATATCTTCTACTTTCAACTGCCATGTCTCAGCCCTACAACAGGCCAGAACGAACTGAAGAGCAGTGCAGGATACTCGCCCTTTGATAGTCGCTCTGTTCTACTGTAGGCTGTGAACATGGCCATTGAAAGTGGAAGACATGAGAAAGTTACAGGTATTTGACCACCGTTGACTTCGTATAGGACGTATTCCGTGGTGTCACCATGTGAGTAATGCAGAAGTTAGGTGTAGAGTTTAGGGAGAAGAGTAAGTCAGTCAACGAGGTTGTGAACCTTCATCGACTGAGATGGTTGGGACACGTACTACGTATGCCTAGTCACCGATTGCCTCATCACACAATGTTGGCCGAAGTAGGTCCAAGCTGAAAAAAGGCTTAGTGTAGCCAGACAAAACATGGCACCAATGTATGAAGTCTCTGACTGTTGGTTTAAGCCATGTAGGACGATGCAGACTAGGTGGTTGGGGCCCACGGGACAAGAGGAACCAGTGGTTGGAGACCCTAGGTGATATGGCTCAGAACGAAGTCAGTGGCGCAGATGTATACACACATTACCTCATCTTAACAACGCTATACCGAATCTCACTATTTGTCACTCCTCTTTCCTTTCTTCTCATACTTTATATTTCTTTGACTGCATCACTTATCTTCATCCTTCACCTCACTACCTTTTTACTTGATTGCTGATATGAGTGGCAACTCGGACCGTTACGCAGTAATGCCTGGTCCTATGTTGAAATGATGATGATGATGCCCTTTGATAGATAGTCGGATATCTCGCAAGTCGGTGCCACGAGTTAGCAAATGAGACTTCTATATCCCAGCTGATATTTTATCAGCGACTAGCATATACGGCGGACTGACGCTACTCCCCAAGTAATTGGTGTAGTCGACACATCACACCACGTCACTCCCTATCCTCAAACTGAGAGTGGTTGCAGCAGACCAGTCCTCGAACATCATCTTGCATTTGACAGGTGGCAGTGAAACGAATCTCAAACATACTCAGGTTTCTGCTCAACACGTTCACAAGACTACATTTTGTCAGCATATTCAATGTCGTCTGTATACTTCAAGTCAATCAGATAACCTGCAAAGAATAGGTCAATCCCTGTGAAATTAGACGTACCTAAGGCTATGTCCATTAATATTGTCCTGTTTACTGCAGGAATATCCACAAAGTTGCTGAGTGTATTTCGACCTAGGCATTTCCATATTTATAATTTTCATTACGTCAAGTTCTTTAAGTGTAAAGAAATCACGTGGATTGACTCAAAAGGTGCGCACTGCTGAAGAGTCCCATACTAGGACGAAACAGCTGTCAGTGCTCCCAGGTTTCCTTTGTCCCTCAACTGATGTCAGTCTACGATGAATAACAACTGAAATAATTCCAAATCTCCCAACTCCTCAAATCAAAAGGTAACAATTTCTCAAGAATACGCTGGCGCGGTACGGTGAGTTGACCGAGAGGTAAGTGAAGGATCACCAGAATTCAACCCAGTGGCTCAGTGGTAACGGGCTTGTCACAAGACTTGAGAAGTCTTAAGCTCGACCTCTCGCAAGTTTATTGTTAGTCTACTTTTAAGCACATCTAAACAAGGATAAAGCAGTTATCCAGCGCTCTAAGATGTTCAGTAGCCCTCCAGATGATGTTATCATCCGGTGATGAAATCTGCTTTGAAATCAATCAACTCATCAATTGAACGGCTAAATGATCAATACGTTAAATGAAGATGATGTTGAATAATTAATTACTAATGAGGAAACATAAGACAACTCTACGTGAGAATGTTTATTACGAACAATTGGAATGGTAGTGGTTACATATGGTACTCTTTGCACTAACACAGCCTTTTGTAAATATCTTCGTTTCCTCTCCGTTCCTGTCTTGATTTGCTCTTGACCGGCTCTTCATACACTCTTATCAGCAACATCCCCTGTAATACGCCTGTGTTGTCCCTGCGTTGCTCTTGGCAGGAACCTTAACCATTGCCGGTAATTCCCTATGATTCCTGCCACCCTCTCGATATATGCTACTTATATCCGTTGTTATCAGCAACGCCCACTACACTAGGACTTAACGAATCAAAGTAAAGTTCTTACGGCTCGCAAAGAATTACTACTGTCTTATATAAGAAATTGTTTTATTAACATTGAAACTTGTTTCGAAACATGCTTAGACTTATATATTCGTCTTCTTGACTATCAGTGGATCTAGGACGTGCGTTTTGTCCTAATTTAGACTCCAAGTGAGTGATGTTGGCTCTCATGTTCAAGTGGATAACACTTTGGCGTCTAAAGCGATGGATACTGGTTCGAGTGTCCATGTGAACAACACTCACTGGGATGTAGGCATATCCAGCTGACGAGTCCCAAATAGGACGAAGCGCGCATCCGGATTTCAATGCTAGCCACCAAGATGAATATAACATCATGAATATTTGGCAATATCGAAGCATCTGCATGGGAACCCATCTGCCAATAGAAGTGGAGTAATTCGACCCTGTACAGGAACGGGAAATTACAAGTATCTTGGTGACTAGCAGAGGAATCCACGACGCGCGTTTTATCCTTTTCCAGACTCGTCAACTGGATGTACCTGTCCTCACCGAGGCTGGAACCCAGTACCCTCCGTTTTAGACGTCAGAGTATCATTAACTAAGCCATTGGGGCACGATGACCACCTCTTATGCCAAATAACACTATATTCCGGACACAAGAAAAAAACTAAGCACGTGATCAATTCAGAGCAAAGTAAGCAGAAAACTGTACTTGGTGTAATTTGGTTGGTTGTGACTAGCAGAAGAATCCAGGACGCAGGTTCCGTCCTATTCGGGACGCGTCAGCTGGATGTACCTGCACCCCAGTGAGCGATGTTGTTCCCACTGAGACTTGAACTTCGTACCCATCGGTTCCAGCGCCAAATAGGACGAAACACACGTCCTGGATTCTTCTGCTAGCCACAACCAACCAAATTATCATAATTAACATTCAGGCAATATCGATCCAATAAAACAACAGAGAATAACAAGTATGTCAATAAATCGTACTTGGTACAGTTAAAAAATTCATTGAAATCAAGCGATTAGTTACATAATGTTAAACTTTATACATAAGATACTTTCTAAGGGAACTTACTACTCAATAATAGTTCATTGTATGTTGCAGTTAGTTGTAGTATACCGGTAAGAAATATTAACTGTTTGCAATATGGTTCACCATATCGAACTATTTAAATGGTAATATTCTGTGTTTTATAGCTTTGAAAGAGCGTAGATATTATTCTTTTCAGCTTATTAGCTTCCACCTCGCGATATGGTGTGATCTGGGAGCGCCACGTGAATTCCAACGCTGTTATATCAGGCTTTCTGCTGTTGTTTATACCTCTGTTTGCTTTTACAATTGTTTCAAGTAATCATTCAGAAAGATTACATATTGGTTGATACTCATCAAGAAGACTGTACACAGTTAAATCATTAGTGAGTTGTTTTAGTAATACTACTACTAGTAATGTGACTTTCATAATCCAACACGCCTTGGGCAAGTATATCCTAATGGAAATGATGAATTATGCAAACAATTAGTCGCTTTGATGATGATGATGACGGAGGTTATCTGAACAATATGTGTGATGTATTTGCACAATACACATTTTGAACAATCTGATCATACACTGACTTGTCACAGGGCATTTTATATGAAGGATGAAAATAGAGTGAAGTAAGGTAGATAAATAAAGATAATACAAGATTTGGGAGATATAGGGATAATGATAATAATACATTTCCACATTTCCCTTGGCAAAAGAATGAGATAAAGATTACCAAGGAAGGTTTAAGGTACGAGCAAATTGTTTTTGAATACACAAGGGGGTGAACTTTCGTATAGCTAAGGCTTCGATCAACCTAAGTATACGGTCTTCACAGCTCCAACTGAATGGTTTAAAGGCTATTTTAGGGTCAATCCTGTGGGACAAAACCACTGTACTTAAGTCTAATATAGCTAGGTGGAGAGAGATTAATTACTGAATCTTTGTTCATCGAATCCACACCAACACGTAATAGGAATGACGCAACACCTATACCAGAGATATGGAAAACTTTACTACCAATCAAAAAACAAAGAGATATCAGGTGATAGGACTATAAAATCAGATATCGAAAGAAGTGTGATTACATTGATATGATTATGAGCAATAATTTATGCTCGAAACGTAATCAAGTAAATAATACTGTATCACTGTGCGCTTTATATTAAATAAACAAATCTAATATGGAATTACATTCTACCAGTGCCCAAGTTTTTCACTTAAATCCTGTGACCTATTTCTATAATGTGTTTACTTGTAGATGACGTCTGTCTGCCCCCCGAATTATTTAAATGTAATTATTTTTCTATCCATTTAGGGATATGCCCCACCATTCTCGACTTCATAGTTCGGTTACTCCTCCTCTCTATGCATGTCACCACATACACAAATAAACTGGTATACACTGTGGGATGTGACGTAATCATCTATTCTAGTGATGACGTTTATTTCATTTCATTTCCCCTATAATACTGAGCTTGGCTGAAAAGGATGTCTTTCTAATAGCTGAATTAAGCCTTCATCCTAAGGCCATCCTATTTGATTCCCTTTTATACCGTGGCGTGATGTAAACGTTCATCTTCGAGATAGACTACTGATTAGTTCGTGCCGTTGAGATGGTTTTATAACGATTGGTGAACTTCAGAGGATACGTATTTCCCATGAGTGTCCTTTTCACGAATTTGATTTCTTCTTCCAATGTATCTCTTGTACAGATATGTTGGGTCCTTTTGAGTTAGCATTTTACAATACCACGTTTTTAATATATTGGAAAGAAACTATGAAAGTTTAGGTACTGTCTGATCCACGTAGGTTTTCTATACACTGGTGTTTATAGCGACCCAACTTTCCGCCTAGTTAATAACATGTCAAAAAATGGTAGCGGATTATCATTTTCTGCTTCAGATGACAAACTAATGTGGCTTTGTATGGCGTCTAGTCTATCTAGAAGACTTCGCATTCTCATATTTATTATATATATCATCAACATATCTCCCGTACAGAGGGACTTTGTTGATTCAATCCTCAGCCGAAAGTCCTACATGTGATATCAACTAACCATGGTTTTAAAAGACTATCCACGACGACACCATCAACTTGTCGAAAATGTTCACCATCGAAAGTGAAGTGGACCTTATCGATGCATAGTATTAATAGCCCTTCAAAATTATTTTGGAGAGATAGGGAATGAAGAAACATTCAAGGATATATAATCACAAAGAATATCAACAGTCCTGGCTAAAGGTATGTTGGTAAATAGACAGTTTACATCAAAAGAACATTATCTTTATGCTTTGGGGAGCGACATGTCGGTGCTATTGGACGTTATGGGATATTCGCTTTGTGTATCTTCGGTAAACCATATAAGTTTGGGTGTTCATACCCTGCGGGTTTTAACGAATGAAATCCCTCTTTGTTAATGACATTATTCATGTCAACCTGCAGCTACTTTTCTTTCTGATGTTCTCTGTCGGACGGTCTCTTATGAATTTGCTTTTGTCATTGATAATAGGTAGCACTTTGTCTTTATAATCCTGCATATTCAGATCCCGCATGGCAGATCTCTTATCAGGTTTAAGAATGACTATACCATTTCCATTCCGTAGTTTTTTTCTCAATGCACTGAAGTACTGAGAAGTCAAAATGTTTCTCCGTTTGGAACCAAAGCTACAGGCATCATATACGACCATCGTCAACTTCAGAATCTTTCTATGTAGGACAGAAAGGTTAAATTCAAGAGATAAAGCTTGTTTATCGATGATAAACAGCCATCATCCATCCATCCAGATCAACCTAGGACCAGGCATTACTGCATAACGGTCCAAGATCCCGCACCTCATTTCAGTACATCAAGTGAAAAGGCAGTGAGGCACAAGATGAAGATAAGAAAATCCAGTCAAAAGAAATATAAAGTACAAAAAGAGAGAAACGAAGAATGAGAAAATAGTAAGATTAGGTATAGTGTCGTTAAGATGAGGATAATGTATGTATACATCTGCGCCACTGACATCGGTTCTCAGCCATGCCATTACTTACAGTCTCCAACCACTGGTTCCTCTTGTCCCACCGACCCAACCACCTAGCCTGCATCACCGCACATCGCTCAAACCAACAGTCAAACACTTCATACATTCGTGTCATGTTTTAGTCTGGCCAACTCGGGCCATTCTGCAGCTGCACCTACTCCAGCCAACATTGTGTTACGAGACAATCGGCCACTAGGCATACGTAACACGTGTCCCAACCATCTCAGTCGATGAAAGTTCACAACCTCAACTGATTTACCTCTTCTCCTAACTTGTGCGTTACTCATGTGGTGACACCACGGAATACGGCCTATACTACAAAGGCAACGGTGGTCACACACCTCAAGCCTTCTCATGTCTTCCACTTTCAATGGCCATATTTTACAGCCATAAAGTAGAACAGAGCGGACTGATGTGCAGGTGCAGTATACGCGAGCTTAGTAGATAATTGGATCTCACAGCGGCGCCGTAGGTGGTGTACGTTGGCGAAAGCTAGCCAACCGAGCCTTTTGTATCCATGAGGGGATTGCATCGGCCACTGAGCCACCAGAGCAGGGGTGATCCTACTTCCCAGGTAAGTGAAGTGGTCAACAAACTCAACCACTAAACTCTCTGTCGTTAGCCGTGGCACCCTTGAAGACCAATCCTAGAGCAACAATATGCATTTGCGCGGTGAGAAATGGAAACATTCTCAAATTGCCACTTAAAGTGTTCAGAAAACTCTGCATCTTGTCAGTGTCTTCACCTAACAGGACTATGTCATCTGTATAATCTAGGTCTAACGAAAATTCTCCACAGATTAGGTCAACGTCTGTGTAATCAGGTGACGAGAGGGAAACCTCCATAAGAATATCTATGATAAATTGAATAAGAATAGAGACAGTGGACACCCTTGACGGACACCACTCGATGAGCATTGCTTCCTGGACATCTCACCATAGGCTCTAGCATGCCCACAAGTGTTCTAGTAGAGAGCCTTTAATAAAGTGATGTAGTTACTGGACACACCTTTCAGTGAGAGACATCGCCATAAGACTTCTCGATCAACGCAGTCGAATGCCGCCGTCCTCAGGTCAAGAAATACAGCTGAACAAATGAAAGATTAGTTACATATCTATCTGAAGTTATCAGTTAATATGTGTGTCATCCAACCCCCCCCCTTTCCCCTCCCAAACCCTTTTTTCATCATTGACAAGTAAATATGTGAACAGATTGTTCAAAATGTATTATACTATTCGAATTATGTAAAATCTAATATAATAGGCTATTGGTAAAACAAAACGAGAGAAGGATTGAACAGGATATGTTTATATTGGAAAATGCCTAGAGACAATATAATGCTAGCACACACATATATATCTATACATAATAATGACTATAGTAGTGACAACAATATCCTATACACAGTTGAAGGACAAATGAATTGAGTAATTAATGGATGTAATACGTTTTCCAATCAGTTGATAATTACCAACCTAATTGTTTACAATAACTAACCGACTAACTGATCATTGAAATTAGTTTGAAAAACAATTTATCTCATTCAATTAATGAAATATTCAAGAAGATAGATGAGAATAGAGAACACTACACCAAAGAAAGAAAAAAAAGGGAGTATTTTAATTAACTAATCAAACAGAGCACAGCCAAAAAGAAAAAACATTTCATGAATAACAACTAGTTTAGTAAATCAACAGAGATAAACGAAAAGGATAATAACATTAATTGTAAAAACCAATTCTAACAAGTAATTATAATAATTTTTTAAAAAAACAAAAACTTATTATATACCTAATAATTTTATATTCACCTAGAATATATAATTAATATGTACAACAATGATGATGATGATGATGATGATGATATAAATCCTAAGGATTAGGGAAAAAACCAATTAGTACTGGTAATAAAGTAACACAATAAATTAGAAGGTATATAGCAAGTAGACAAACAGGAACACTTGGTATTACAGAATAACTACTCCTAAGAAAGAAAAAAAAACAACAACAAAGAGACCTGAGAAGGAGTAGAATAATACTATCCTTATAAAGAAATAAATAATATTGGTTAATTAAACTTTATTATTTACTTCCACAAGTCAATAATTTTTCAGATGACGATGATGATGATGATTCGTTTCAATTTATTTTGACGATAACATCCACGTTTCTGATTTCGATTCATTACTCTATTATTATTATTATTATTATTATTATTATTATTATTATTATTATTATTATTATTATTATTAATTGAAGTGAAAGTTGTGAAGTTGAATGAAATAATTGACTAATAGTTGGTAATCTTAAGGAATTGTAATGGTTGATGATAGATAGCCAAAAGTTTGTAATTCATTGAATGTTGTTGAAGGTGAAGTAGAAGGAGACGATGAAGAAGAATTATTTGACTGATTCAATTGTTCAGATGAATCTTCAGGTTTAGGTGTGATACTAACCTCTAAAATAAAAATAAAAATGATAAGTAAGGACAAAAAAACAACCTCACATAGTTAACTAGTTCACTAGTTACTACTAGCTGGTCCTAAGCCTGGGTAAAGAGAGAAGGTTGGGCATAGGGGCTAGCAACCCTAACCCGTAAAACCAATTCAACCGCTAAAGAAACTTCAAAGCATAAACAAAATATAAAAAATAAAAACAAACTTATTTCTCACTGGAATCGGAGAGGCGAGAGTACGCCGGTTGGTGAAAGCCTGCAATCAGGAAGCCAACTGGCCGATGTGTCTTCTCTCGATGAAAATGAAATTAAGAATAGGGGGCATAGAATGTCCGCACCATGTTTGAACCTATTTGGCAAGGCTGCCCAGATTGCAAATATGCAGAAAGAAGTGGAGATGGATTGAGCATAAATTGAGAAAGCAGACTGGGGACATCGCGCGCCAGTCCAGGCACTAGAGTGGAACCCAGATGGGAAACGAAAAGTTGGGCGTCCGAGGCAACGGTGACATGCAGGAGATCGTGTGAGGAACAAATGACAGCTTCTGGGCTGTCGTGGAACCAGGTTCAAAAGTTTGTAGTGCACTGGAAACGTGCTACTGAAACCCTATGTTCCATTAGGAATCCGAGGGACAGATATAAAATAATAAGGACAAAAACTGACCCAGGTATCGATGACTAACATCCAGTCTTAAATCTTTTGCAAAATTATTTCCCACCACAATGCTTCGTAGGTATCTAACTAGCATATGGTTTGAATATTTGTTTATTCTCTTTTTTCCTATCCACCTGTTCTTTATGTATTTCTATGAAGCGTGGAAACTGGAGGAGATGCACCTGTGTGCAAGGTTTTATGTTGATTTTGCCAGTCAGTCAATCATTTATATAAAATAGATTTCCTCATCTGGAAACAGATAGACAGTATTTAAAATAATGTTGATCAAAGAAATCAATCTTTATCAACCTCATTCAACAACTGTATGAAGACGCTACACGTCAAGTAATTCACAATGGGAAGCTCATTTATGACATTCAAGTGAAGACAGCAGTAAAACAAGACTACCACACACTATCACCAATGATATTCCTGATTCTGGTCGACTGGACAAGACCATGAAACAAACTGTGAGGAGCGAGAAGATGGGCACACGCTGGTTGCACCGATGAAAACAGCCAAGAAGAAAATTTGGATTTCGCCCATCACCATTTATGTCTAATGTCTTGTTCAACAAACTCGAAGCTCTACGGGCAAAAATCAACAAGTTGAGAGAAGAGGCAGGGCAGAGAAGACGGGACTTCCTTCCGGTGAACGTACAGAAGACAGAGGTAGAGGTGACGAAGATGAAGATACCCAACCAACACTACCACAAACAACAACAAACACCAATCACCATCAATGGGAGAAACTTAAAGGAAGTAGTCTCCTTCACCGATCTAGCCAGCACTCTCTCAACTACAGGTGGCGGCACAGACAAGGACGTCAAAACTAGGATCGGAAAAGCAGGACACGCATTCATCAACCTGAAACTAGTGTGGAGATCTTCTGCACTCCACTCAGCATAAAGCGTCAACAATATCCGGATTTTCAGCACCAACCTCAGTCAAGTCAGTGCTTCTATGTTGTGGTTGAGAGACTTGGCGCGTTACGAAAGGTATTTCCAACAAACTACAGATACTCATCAACAACTGCCTACGTTGGTTCCTTGCTGGAGAACAGATGGCCAGAATAATGAGAATAAGCAACAAGGAACTGCGGTTCGCTGGGAACGAACCAACCAAGAACCAAGACCATTCAGGGACATCACGCGCCAGGCACTCGAGTAGAACCCAGATGGGAAGCGGCGAGTTGGGCGTCGGTGCCGATGGTGACATGGAGTGGATGGTGTGAGGAAGAAATGAACGCTTGCAGGCAATCGTGGAGCCAGGTTAAAAAGACTGCAGAGAAGAGAGTGGAATGGAGACGTGCTACTGAAGCCCTATGTTCCACTAGGAACCCAAAGGACAAGTAATAATCATATAACAATAATAAAAATAACAAAGAAATCTATCTCAGGGATACAGAAGTTTAAATTAGCTTACTAATTTACACGTCTTGAAAGAAGTACCGATGTTATATATAAGAGCTGATTAATAAGTTTCAAGTATACTGAACAACGTTTCGCTGTCCTACTGCATAACTGTCACATATTTCTGTAGCAATTGGAGGATATAAGAACGGCTTTATGTGTTCGACCAACATTGCCTGAGTTTCATAGGACCAACACATGATAAACATAGACTAGGCATGAAGTTTCAAGAAAAAGAGGTAAGTCAGTCCACTGAAACGGCCAGAATAAGTGGGGGGTAAATCTCATCTTGTCAAAGTAGGTTTAAATTAGGTAAAAGAGAAGGGCGGTCACACTGAAACATGATACCAGTCCACGAAGTGTCTAACTGTTGATCTCAATGGTGTAACAAAATGCAGACTTCTCAGCTATGTGACAAGTGAAACTGATAGTTAGAGATTCTAGGTGATATGGTTTAGGATCGACCTCAGTGGTGAAGATGCATCTATAGCTTATCCTCATCTTAAGCGTTATATCCCATTTGTTGATTTCTTCTACCCTACGCACTTCTTCTTTCTTTCATCTTATTACCTTGTCCTTTGATTCGCTAATATCTGTGACAGTTTTTTACAGTTATGAAGTTCCTTGTTGTTATTGACTGACTTTTATCGATAATGAGATTCACTTAAATATCTTCAAGATGAAGATGATAGATCTTCTACTGAAATTTATCAGTACTGTAATTAGTACAACAAACTATCGGTTTTCATCCAAGAGGATACAGAATAAGTACCAGCAGGATCATCACAAGCTTCCGAAGGGAAGTAAATGTTAACAAAAGCTAATTTATTTTGAGGTTAGTGGGAATTTTATGTTTAAGGTAGTATTCATATTGGATTGGCATCCGTTGGAGAACCATTGGAACTTAAGAGTACTGAAGCCCCGTTTTGTTCTACTATGGGACTGCTCAACAGTGCCCTCCCATAACCCGGCTACGAATCGAACTCAGGACGTTTAGGTCTCACGGCGAACGCGTTAACCATTCAGCTACCTCGGGGTAGGAGTTCAATGGTCTACAGTTTTCTAATCCTGTCAATTCGCGATACAACGCGACTATCAGATGGCATCGGCTTCCCTTCCAACTGGTTGACCCCATAGGTTATGGCTTCTCATTAAAACTTTGAGATATCCTTCTCGAAGCATAACACTAATGAGTACTATTAACTGCCATTAACCCATTAACCTCAAAATACATTACTTTATAGTGCTTATGACTTCTATGCTTCGAGAAGGATATCCCGAAGTTTTAATGAAAAACCGTGACCTATGGGGTCAACCAGTTGGAAAGGAAGCGGATGCCATCTGAAGACCTTGGGTAATGGTCGCACTATATTGAGAATTGACAGAAGTAGGCAACCGTGTACCCAGTGGTTGAATGGTTAACGCCTTCGCTGAGATCTAAAGGTCGTGAGTTCGACCCCTGACCAGGTTGTGGGTGCGTAGTGTCGAGGGGTCAGAACTAGGACAGACGAAATGGGTGTCCAGTGCCCTTAGGTTTCCAATGCTTCTCCAACTGATGTTAATTAGTGATGAATGCTACTTTAAAAGGTAAGTTGTTTTCCCTTTATAAGGCTGAGATTTGTACATTATAGATTGTTTACCGAAAGTTTCACACCACAAAGGGAAAGAGAATGCAGACTTTAATACAAATAGAAAAATATCAATGAAATGTTGTGGTAAATAATAAGAATTAAATAAATAAAAAACTACCTGTTTGCATTGTGGAAAATTTATGGTATTCCTGAGATTTTTCTATCAGCTCACTAAGTTCAATCCGTAGAATACGTTCGCCTTGGATAAAAGGAAACATGATATTTATTGAAAAATCTACTATAATGACTATTTACAATATAAATATTTCTAAGGAAAAAGTTAAACATTTTTTTAAAATGGTAATGATGGATAGTGGCTAGCAGTGGAATCCAAGATGCGTATTTCGTCCTGTTTTGGACTCGTCAGCTGGATATGGACAGGAGCCGACCAATTCGGTCCAATCAATGATGGTATGATACAATCAGTTGTACTAAAACTTTACCTGTAGCACAAGAAGTGGCTATCACGTATCGGTGGTCTAGTAGATAACGCTCTGGAGTTTGAGGCGGTCAATCCCGAGTTCGAACCCCGGTGGAAACAACAATCACTGGGGGGCAGGCACATCCAGCTGACAAGTCCCAGATAGGACGAAATGCGCATCCTGGATTCCACTGCTAGCCACTAGCCATCATTACTATAATTAAAACACAGGTAATATCGAGACATCCGCACAGAAGTGTCCATATGCCGATAGAGACCGATCATTTCGGTCCAACCAACGACGGTATAATACAAGCAATAATACTAAATACTTTGTGTCAGTTGCTGAAGCGCTTTACTTCATTCCCATTTCAGTAGATAACGTATTACAACGGATGTAAGAGGAAGACTTGGACACCAGGATAAAGTACAGTTTGCTTATTTTAAACATTACTTGGTGAAACAATATCGCAATACGCACTACCAATGAGTGACTTTAAAGACCACCCTAACAAGTACCAAAATAATCAATCAGGTGGCAGTATTTTGTCGGTGAAGATAATTCTTCGTAGAACAGAAAAACGTGACTAGTTAATTTCATCGGTTGCTAGGGTGGCGCCTTTTAAAGTCAATAATCTCAGTTACCCCATGAACTCTGTAAGCCAAGCCCGTTGGCAAGATTTCGTCAGGTGGTGATCCAGTAGTAGAAAATCGAGTGCTTGGATCTATGAATCATAACTTTTATTGAAAAAGTATGATTATCTGTTTATTATGGGAGCTGTAAACTTTTTAAGATATAAAAAGCAAATCTTGAATCGATTGCATCATGAAAGCATAAAGATTGAAATGCACTTAGTAATATGTGATAATTGCTGCAAAATGTACCAAACACTTACGTTCTAAATTTCTGAGGAAAACTTCCGCTTCTGATGTAGAAAGGTATCGGAAGAATGGTTTTAACCATTGAGGATGCCTTCAAGAGAAAAGAAAATAGGATAGTTCAAAAACATATATAAAAGAATAACACTTAGTTTTTAGGCTTATTTCTCAAGGTATAGGCTATATTCTAAAAAGTTTGTTAACGTCTAATCTACCGGATATAACACGGAATAAAATTCGATAGATGCGGCGTATAAGGTGACAAATCATATAGTGTCCTCCTTTGATTTGGTCAATGATATGGAACTTTATACAAAATTCAATCTTCATGATAAACGCTTTTAACTAGTCCTACAAATAATCCTTCGACATATGTAGGGGACTTTGAAAAATGCATATTATTCTCTATGCAAAATGTTTCATACATCGACTTTAAATATGAACATTCTATGAAAAATAATTTCATTTCCATAATGGCGATTTTTCAACAACTATATGAAGACGCCACATGTCAAGTAATTCACAATGGAAAGCTCATTTATGACATTCAAGTGAAGACAGCAGTAAAACAAGACTACCACACACTATCACCAATGATATTCCTGATTCTGGTCGACTGGACAAGACCATGAAACAAACTGTGAGGAGCGAGAAGATGGGCATACGCTGACTGCACCGGTGAAAACAGCCAAGAAGAAAATTTGGATTTCGCCCATCACCATTTATGTCTAATGTCTTGTTCAACAAACTCGAAGCTCTACGGGCAAAAATCAACAAGTTGAGAGGAGAGGCAGGGCAGAGAAGACGGGACTTCCTTCCGGTGAACGTACAGAAGACAGAGGTAGAGGTGACGAAGATGAAGATACCCAACCAACACTACCACAAACAACAACAAGAAGCACCAATCACCATCAATGGGAGAAACTTAAAAGAAGTAGCCTCCTTTACCGATCTAGCCAGCACTCTCTCAACTATAGGTGGCAGCACAGACGACGACGTCAAAGCAGCCAGGATCAAAAATACAGCAAGACAGGCGTTCATCAACCTGAAACTAGTGTGGAGATCTTCTGCACTCCACTCAGCATAAAACGTCAACAATATCCGGATTTTCAGCACCAACCTCAGTCAAGTCAGTGCTTCTATGTTGTGGTTGAGAGATTTGGCGCGTTATGGAAGGTATTTCCAACAAACTACAGATACTCATCAACAACTGCCTACGTTGGTTCCTTGCTGGAGAACAGATGGCCAGAATAATGAGAATAAGCAACAAGGAACTCCGGTTCGCTGGGAACGAGTCAACCAAGAACCTATCGCCCAAAAAATATGCAGAAGAAAGTGGAGATTGATTGGGCATAACACTGAGGAGGCCGACTGGGGATATCACGCTTCAGGCTAGGCCAGGTACTCTAGTGGAACCCCTATGGGAAGCGACGAGTTGGGCGTCGGTGCCGAGAGTGACATGGAGGAGATCGTGCGAGGAGGAAACGAGAGCTTGTGGGCAGTCGTGGCGACAGGTTCAAAAGATTGCAGAGAAGAGAGTGGAATGGAGACGTGCTACCGAAGCCCTATGTTCCAGTAGGAACTCAAGCGATAAATAATAATAATAGTAATAATAATGTCAATTTTTTATCGTGGGCAATGTTTTATAGAATTAACATGAACATGCTATTGTTGTGAAGGTTGATGTTCATTAGCTTACAACTTAATTGGAGAGCTGTTCAAATTGCTCCTCAAAGTTACAGTTATCATTTCAATCCCCCTTGCAAAACAGATAATCAATCTATCTCTTTCAACGATAACTATGGCAACCAGTCGAGTTCTAAGGATTACCTAGATATCTAGTAGATAATAAACAAACTAGTTAACACAGTGAATACAAAGGAAGTATGTGAGAAATTCTAGAAGTGCCGGTATGAAATTAAAGTGTAGTTATTTTAAGAAACTGTTCATGTACTAAATAACAACACAGATATTTGATAAAAGGTGACTTACGTTAAGAAGGTTTTTCCATATGTCTTAGTACTATGACGAGTGTATGCTGCAGATGATTTTAGTCGACGATTAAGAGGCGGACGTCCACGACGACGATGTACAGGTATTGACGATGGAGTTTCTACAGCTTCAGTTAGCCATGTAAGGCTTTTAAGAGAATTATTTATCTCAGGATTGGATAAAATATCACTTTGTGATATCCTCTTCTCAGGAGATATATTGGATAGTGTTTGGTTACAACAGTCGACATTATGATCTTCTGATTTTGGTATGCTAGGAATATCAACAACAAAAAATTGTATTACACTAAGAAAAAACAGAAATTTCCTAAATAATGTCAACATTTCACTCGGTGCCCAATATTTGATAGGCTATTCGGTGAAGTCTTGATAAAACTTCATACAAATAAAAATTTAGTTATGTTTTTTCAAAATAATTTATGTGTGGTTACTGAATTTTCTTATCGTTGCTGATGTAGAGTACAAAGTCATGGTTAATGATCACATTTCCACGTTATATCTGGAAATATTTTATGTTGGACATATGATCTGGCTGGTGAGCAGTCGGAGTGGTTTTTAACTAACGAAGTTGTTCAGTTGTAGTAGTAGACTATGTGTCAGAGATCACACCTTATGATCTTGGCTGAGTAGTTTTCAACGGAAACTCTGTTGACACCACAGTTGAGTAGTTGAAAAACGACTCAGAACCAGTGCAGTGCAGGGATGAACAACGAAAGAGGAACTGAGTACGACGTATAAAACATTGGACAAAGAAGTGAGGAAGAGTGTGCGCAAACACAAAAGACACTTCCATGACACATTGGCAAGAGAAGCAGAACACGCTGCAGGTAAGAGAGACAGAGACCTGACAACATTATATCAAATAATGAGGTTATTACCTGGGAGGGAAGAGATCAACTCAGAGGAAACCAATGAAAGACAGTGAAGTAAACCTAGTCACCAAAGAGGAGAAACAAAGGAAACCATGGATTGACCACTTCAAAAAACTCTTGAATCGACCACCACCATAACCTGCAACTCGTCCAGAAATACCACCAGCAGCCCAACCACAGAACTACCAGTGAACACAAGCCCTCCGACAAGCAGAAGCGAAGTCCTGAATGCCATAAAACTGCTTAAATCCGGGAAAGCAACAGGACCTGACCGAATTCCACCAGAAGCACTAAAAACAGATGCAGAGACAACAGAGGACACGCTCACACCACTATTGCAGAAGGTTTACAAGGAGGGAAGGAAAGGTACCTGCAGGTTGATTGGAAGAAGGGCTACCTTGTCAAACTCCCGAACAAGGGAGACCAAAGTCTCTGTCAGAACTGGCGCGGAATCATGCTTCTGTTCATCTCAAGCATATATATGGCCGCATCATC
The DNA here is from genome assembly GCA_944470555.2 of Heterobilharzia americana. Taxonomy (NCBI): domain Eukaryota; kingdom Metazoa; phylum Platyhelminthes; class Trematoda; order Strigeidida; family Schistosomatidae; genus Heterobilharzia; species Heterobilharzia americana. The sequence continues at coordinate 2,881,959 of OX104128.1, read as the reverse complement.
CTGGGGAGACTGAATGATGCCCTGGATACAAAATTACCACAGGAACGGGCTGGCTGACTGGCTTCGGGAAGAACAAATCATGTGCGGATCAAATTACAACCCCACGCTACGCATCATCTTACAACAAAGCATAAAATGGCAGTCAACTCTCTTTACCTCAACTTCATCGATTTCGAAAATGCCTTCGACAGCATCGACCGAGAAGTCAGTTGACAGGCAGGCAGCTGCTTCAACACTACGACTTCAATGTCATTCAACAGCAGTTATGTGCTATATGATGCTGCATGCCAAGTGATTCACAATGGAAAGCTCGGAGACGCCTTTGAAGTGAAGATGGGAGTAAGACAAGGTTGCCACCCACTATCACCAATGATATTCCTGGTTGTGGTCGACTGGACTGGATTATGCAGCAAACGTGAGGAGTGAGAAGATGGGCATAGGCTGGCTGGACCGATGGAGAGAGCCCAGAGGAAAATTTGGATTTCGCCCATCACCATTTATCTAATGTCTTGTTGAACAAACTCGAAGATCTGCAGGTGAAGACTAACAAGTTGAGAGAAGAGGCAAGGCAGCGAAGACGGACTTGCTTCCGGTGAAGGTAGAGAAGACAGAGGTAGAGGTGATGAAGATACCCAACCAACAACAAGCTCCAATCACCATCAACGGGAGAAACCTAAAGGAAGTAGTTTCTTTCATCTGCCTACCCAGGCAGTATCGTTTCAACTACAGGTGGCGGCGGCACAGATGAGGATGTCAAAGCCAGGATCAGAAAGATAGCAACACAGGCCTTCATTAATCTGAAATAATTAGTGTGCAGATCTACTACACTCAGCATAAAGAACAAGATCTGGATTTTCAACACTAATATCAAGTCAGTGCTTCCATATGATGGTTGAGATACTTGGTGCCTAATGAAAAGCATTTCCAATAAACTAGAGACTGACATCAACAGCTGCCGCCTATGCTTACTCGATCCTGAAGATCAGATGGCTAGAATAATACGAATAAGCGATATAGAACTCTGGCTGGCAATGAGCCAATCAAGAACCCAACGCCCAACAAATACGCAGAAGGAAGTGGAGATGGACTGGGCATACACTGAGAAAACCATTCGGAGACATCAGGCGCCAGGCCATTCCCTCGAGTGGAATCCAAAAGAGAATGAACGAGTTGGGCGTCCGTGACGAGTTTGACATGGAGTAGATGGTGTGAGGAAGAAATGAACGCTTGCAGGCAGTCGTGGAGCCAGGTTAAAAAGACCGCAGAGGACAGAGTGGAATGGTGATATGCTACTGAAGCCACTAGGAACCCAAGGGACAAATAGTAATAATAATAACATACCACTTTCTCGACTTCTGTTATTGTTGGGGATCTATCTCGATGTTCCATTCAGGATCCAGCTGGATAGCGGGAAACGCAATGGTGACTGGAAGCCAGTTAAACTGTTCCTCGAAGTGTTCTGCTCATCGTTCCAGCCGTCTCCCCTGCGAATGAATCGCAGATCCGTCCTTCTCCGCTATAGCCTCACTAACAGCAGTTGACCTCTTCCCCCCAGTGTACTTAATAAGTCTAAGTAACTGTCTACTGTTAACAATCGCCACTGCCTTTCCCATGTCTTTAGCCTTCGCAGCCCACCACTGTTCGCGGTCGTTTCGTAGGCGTTTTCTCAATCTACTTTTAAGTTGCGCTCACTCTTCATTGTACTTAGAGCCTGCAGGGATGCGTTCACGTGTATTCATTAGTTCAGAAGAAGCTGCTGATATCCATTGGCTCTTTTTAGTCAATATTTCGGAGTCGGCTACGGTCAGACGGACGGACATAGCATAACTACATGACGATCCAAGGTTCCACACCTCATAATATCAGAACATCAAGAGAGAATGTACAAAGAAGAAAGATGAAGAAATAAAGAGGAAAGCTAGAAAGTCCCCAATAGACACCAAGGAAAAGTGAGAGAATAATAAAATTTAGTATGACAATTAAAATGAAAATAATACATGGATACATCTGCGCCACTGACATAAATTCTAAGCCGTGTCACCCAGAGTACCCAAAAACTTACTTTTATTGTCTCATGGATCAACCGGAAAATCTACATTTCCCGACACTGCATAGACCAACAGTCAAAGACTTCATGGAATGACGCCATGTTTTAGTCTGGCCACTTTTAACGCTTCTCCAGAACAAACATACTTCAGCTAACATCGCGCGACGAGGCAAACGGCGACCAGGCACCCGTAACACACGTTCCAGATACCTGAGTCAATGAAGGTTCAAAACTATATCAAGTGACTTTCCTATACCACCCAAAACTTTACACTTGGCTTTTATGATCGACAGCTGCTACCCTAACATTTTGGCCAGACATGCATATCACAGTGACCCGACCAGCTACACTGGCTAAAACGTGTGTTTCCTCGAGGTCTTAGCATACCAGTAAGGTCACTTGGATAGTGGTAATGCGAAAAGCAATCGGAAAGTGTCGACCGCCCTCACAACTCACCTATACGGTAGAACAGAGAACTGCAGCACAGTAAACTCGACTCTTAGTAGGCCATCGGATATCACGGTGGTGTCACAGATGGTGTAAGTTGGCGAAAGCCAACTGGATCTTTTGTATCCGTGCGGAGACTTCTTCAGTCAGTAAGTCGCCAAGGCTCATTCCACTTCCCAGTTCAACCGCTTAAACAATGCACGACTGAAGGTCAGCCCTGGAACACCAATTCGCATTTGGGTGGAGATAAACGCATCCCAAACAATTTCAAATTGCAATTCAAAGTATCCAGGATGCTGCATTTTTTCTGCGTTTTTACCTAACAGGACTGTCATCTGAGTACTCTAGGTCTACTAAGAAGTCGTTTGTGACCAGGTCAGTCTGTATAAGATCAGATGACGAGAGAGAGACCTGCGTGAGCACGTCTATGACAAAATCAAATAAGAGTGCAGAGAGTGAACAACCATGACGGGCACCACTCAAAGTGCACAACCCTAACCCTGATAGACTACTATAGGGTCTAACACGTTTATGAGTGTTAGAGGAGAGAGTCTTCATCAGAGTGATGTACTCATTCAGCACCGCTTTCAGTGAGAGACTGTCATAAAACCTCTCGATCAACAGAGTCAAATACAGCCTCCAAGTCAAGAAACTTCCGAAGCATATTTTTCTTGCATTAGTTTATTGAACTTCAAAAAGGTCTGAAACTTGTCTGGTTTTCTAGGGTTTCCTATCCCCGAGCTCAGCTTAGATATCAGGTAATTTTGGAACCTAGAGTCTTAGACACTATGTTCATCACGCTGATTCCTCCATGGTTACTTCAAAGGGACTTCTCATTTTTTTGAGAACTGAGACAATCAGTGATTGTAACCAGTAAGGAGGGATCATATCTGACTCTCCAACAGTAGCTAATACTTCAATTAATCTGACCAATAATTTGCGACCACCATTCTTAGATATCTGCGGTGCCCGTTTATCTGGTCCAGGTGTCCTTCCTCGTTTCATATTACTCATAGCTTTAGTCTATGATTAAGTCATTCCAGTCTTAGATTCTTCAGTCAATCAAGCCTCCCTAAAGATTTATGTGACGGATGCAACCACAAAGAGCTTCGAAAATTTGAAATTGAATACCAGGATAGGGGATGAAAACAGTTTTGAATCCTTTTTCATGTTAACCTTAACTTGATTAATTATTTCAGGTAGACTGATAAACGTTTCGTACACTATTTATGCGGAAGCCTCAATGTGTTTTCTTTACTAACACATATCTCAGTAGGTAGAGTACAATTTGAAACCATGATCCACCAGTTGAGAGTTAAGTATCTAATTCCATGAGTCACAGCTTTATACCACACATTAGCTACAACGACTTGGTAGTCCACCTTCAATGGCACAGAAATAACCAGGGTATGTGGACTTTTCTGTAGTATTCAGCAGATTATTCCCAATGAGGTGAGTTTTCTACAGTAGTTTGCACTTCGAAAGTTTTCATACACTACCATATTGGTAGAGAGTGATAACCAACATAATTTTCAGTGACCCATCTTTGAGTACATCAAACCTAACTAAGGTACAGATGCACAGGTGTAACAAAGCATTCAAGTAGGCAATAAACTTCCCAGCGTTTTAGATATGGTTGATAGTTCCCATAACAAATCATTGTCTATTTATGTACTACGCTGTAAACTACACCCGTTTCAGGGTGAATAATACCTCCCGGTTGCCGAAGTCAAAGTGTAGTTATCCTGAACCCGTGATCCGATCATTATTATTCCTGTGCTTAGACAAAAAAAAGCCACATCCTCTCATACGTAGTGGGAATTAGGTGGACATGAACATGGCTTAGGTCGAGATGAATTTGGATTTTTCAGTTTAAAACATGTGCAGCTGTTGCTCATCGGAATAGGCACTTGGTTTTCAATCGATGGGTCGCGTGTTAGAACCCAGTTCCACCTTCCAAGACTACACAATAGGTGCGGTTCATTGCCTGTTGAACAGATGTGCACAAAGCTGCTGAGTGGGTCTGTTTCTCGGTTTACTGTATACTGAATATAACAACCAGTCACTTAACGGAAGCCTCCACCAAATGTAAAGATCAAAAGTTATAGGTTCAGTAGCAGACAGTTTTGAACCATCATTTAGTAAGCATTAATCAATTAAAGGACATATAACACTGTGATCGAAGTTATTGGCATAGTACGGCCCTTTCGCCTTATGAAAAACTACACAAAACGTACTATGAGGCTTCATAGTTTGATTCGCAAACAGACTATACTGGTGTAGTGAACTCAGCAAGAACAGAAATGCTTACACTTGAAGATGAGATACAAATGAATATGCAAAACTCTTTTAAACGAAGAAAAACTTACTCAAGGACTATCTGGTGGTTTGGTCGTTCAATCCTCTGATTGTAAGATGTTGGGTGAGAATTTTTAGGTGGACGTCCACGACGGCGTTTCGCAGGCACGTGTGAAGGAGCCTCAACTTCACAAGCAGGTTGAGTAAAGCCTTTAACTGTATTAGAAATATGACCAGCTTCTTGGATTTCTGGATTAGTCAGTCTATTTGATAAGAGAGTTTGCTCGTCCCAAACGGGATAGTTAATTTTTAATCTCGATGTGCTAGAATCCCAAACAGAATCGGAGTGAGAACGGGGACGCGTAGTGACCTTGTGAACGGTTATCGTCGAGTCAAACGTTGCTTTATTAACGTCCATGATAAATCGATCACTTAAACTCCCACATGAGGTTGTAGAATTAGCAGACGATTCTGCAGAACTGATGCCTGAATCGACGATTTCAGATGTAGTGGAAGAACCCATTAGCCACGAGCCATTGTGAATAAATGATGTTTTAAGAACACATGCCGAATCAAGAGTTTTGTTCATTCCAGAAATATCCGAATCAGCTGTGAAGATCTCTTTTTTATCCTCTTGTAAATTTGAATGGGATATGTGGGAGTTTTTCAGATGAGGTGCTTGTAATGACTCCCATGAATAATTCAGGTGTTTTGGTGTTAAAACTGGAGACTGAACAAAAACTTTATTGTCCAGTTGTTCAGTTATTACAGGTTTGTGGTCAACGTTAGTATTATTGATATGGTCAACGCCAGTTTCTAATTTGTAAGAATATTCAGTCTCTGATCTACTGAATCTGGTTTTAAAACAAAATTTCCGGTTACACCTTTTAATTCGAGAAACACCACGGCTCCGATGATTGCGATAACTACCTCTGCTGACTGATCCATTTTTGAAAATAAAGTTACGCGACTTCTGCTTTGACTGATTATACATCAAGTCATGCATAACGCGAGTTATTAAGTTATGCGAACGTGCAACACGATGACGAAAGTAACGTTCCTCTATGTACCGATTATAAATACCCATTAATGCTAACTGCATAGCTAGCATGGAATAGAAAAGAAAATACACAAGAAGGTTAAGCATAAGAGGATTAAATATACATATTAAATATTCTAAATGAGAAATTTTCTTGAGAAATAAGTTAATATAAATTATCCTGTTGCAATGAGCAATAAAATCCTAGAATAAACACTTCTATACATTAGAAGTTGAAGTTAAATCAGCTGAAAACCAATAGAAGCTTGTGTAGTAATAATGGCAGTTTGATTGAGTGGAAAAACTAATGAATATGTAGGAATTTTAGTCACCTTTTTTAGAAATAATGAAAAATAATAGCCTGCCAAATGGTAGTGAATACTAGATTGAAATAATAACCCAGTAACATCATACACTAGAAGCTAAGAATTAGCAAGATACTTGCAGCTTTAGATCCTTGATTATTATACAGTCAGCTAAGACAGTGATAAAAATTCTGAATAACTGACTAGTGGTTACGTTGAAGTTCAGACCTCTTACCGGTACTTGCATTTAATTTGAGCTTAGTGCTCTTGATGAGATGTTGGTCGCCTACTCGGTTCGATCAATGGTTGATCCTGATTATGCTATATTTCCATTGAAACTAAGGGAAAAGGAGTGGCACAATAAAACCCAGGTGAAGGGAATTAATATTCAATCAGTCAGTACTAAAATGGTTCAAGTTTTCACACCTCACAAATGCATGTCAAGGTGCATGGTGACGAGACGGAAAACAAAGAAATACAAATAATATAATCATAATCCGTCTCAGTTGATGACTGTCGACAACCTCACAGACTGACTTATCTCTTTTCCTAAGATTTCACGCATAACCTGCGTTCATCGTATGTTGGTTCTATGACACTCAGGGAATATTGGTTGAATACTTGTAACGGTTATGTATAACAGTCATGCAGTAGGACAGAGAAAAGGGAGATTGGCTTATCAGTCTAGGCACTAGATTCAACCAGGAGCTCGCGAATTGGGACTCTATCCTAGTTACTAAGGTTTGGATAGATAGACAGTATAATTACCACTTGCAAAATGGGTCTGGTTCAGTGTCTAACGCACAAACCTGCATTTAATTGGGTTACATAAACATACGACGAACAGCTGAGCAATACAACAGACACTGAGCAGGCAATCAGATGTAATGATGGTACAACAATTGGCGTAAGCTGGTAAAACCTAATTGAGGCTTTTGTGGCTACGCTGAGGTTTCTTTGAGCACTGACCTTGTAGAGTTTTTCGAAATGAATGTTGAATGAAAACAAACTTTTTCCAAGGATACAGATGGAAGATACCTATGACTAATGATGCACAGCATTTTAAACGAGTTTCTTACTATCTAGGTTACCCTCGTAAGTGATTCAAAAAGACATTTACAGGTCGCTCGATAATTTGAAGTGTTTTTGTCAAATATTCATGAACTTTCATCTTTTGTTCGTTTGCAGCATATGGAACTGTCCACGTATTGGAGGAATAAAAAATTCACTAAATGTATGAAATAACTACTTTAGCCTGAACATTGACTATTACTTGGTTGAAAAACATGAAACTGTAACCAAAATATTTCGCATAAATATGATGTACAGTTCATTGATTTTAGCTAATTAAAGATAGGATTTTAAGTTCATGCATTTTTAATGGTTGGGTTCCCGAGTTCCCATATTTTTTTAGTGATAACTAGCTCTCATGCTAAGTAATCAGATGACTGAAACTGAGTTTATATACCACCTTAGCAACTGGTGAGACAGCTAATTATATTCCTTTGTTTCATAGAAAAGCATTCCTTCGGGTAAAATATCCAAGCCTGACTGGTCATTTCAGTAGTGTTGTTGGGTGGCCTTTAAAGTCACTCTGCAAATAGACCCACAGGAAAAGCTAAATACCTTTAGGCTTGTGTGTGAATTATTTCCTAGGATAATAAGATTTGGATAAAGCCCATTCGTACAGCTTTTAGAAAACCACTATTGGCGTTAACAGCTGAATGAACACTCTCATAAGAACTAGACACTAGTTTCATTTTCAAAAACTGAGTGTTAGCTAACGTCTTATCCTTTCAGCATAGCAGGAAAAATCATATAAATATTTAGGATTCAGGTTAGTAATGGAATTTAGAAGATCTGTACACACATCCCTAAATCATGGAACCCAGCCAATAAATATCAGCATGAGACATGGCATTACTGTGTAACGGTATAGGTTTCTGTATCACATAACATATGAAGATACAAGGCAGCAAGATGAAAGACGGAGAAAGCTAGAGAATGGGTGATAGAACAAACAACCAAATGCCGTAAATGACTTGGACAAAGATAATGATGTATGGATGCATCTGTACCACTGGGGTTGACTGTGAGCCATACCACCTAGGGCTTCAAGGCCCCAGTTTCAGTTGTCATGCAGATCCTGACTTAGAAGTTTACATTACCCTACAACTAATCTCTAAGATCCCTATATTTGACTTGACATGAATTCGTTCCAGCACATAGTGAAGTGTTTTGAAACAGTTGCAGCAAGTAGTATATATATATATATATATATATATATATATACATATATATATACCGGTCAACCACTGCTACCTTGGCGGGGTCAGGCTAAAATAACAAAACGACCCGAGCTTACAGTGCCTGGAACGCCTATTCCCTCGAGGTCTTTTCATGCCAGGTTTTCTGGATAGTGGTAGAACCAAAAGGATTTACAGTCGTAGTGTATCTGAGGACAGCGCCGTACAGTTGCTGGCTGGAAGGAGTGCAACAGCTTTAAAACGTTTCGTTTTGATAATTAGCAAGGTCACGCTGATGCGGACTTCTGGACGACGAGAGGCTAGAAAACGTCGGCCAGAAATGCGTAGCATGTTTTAGCTACTGTAGCAGGTATCGTCCTGAAATCGCATGTACAAACTTATCTACCTTGTTTAAGGCTGTCTACATAATACCGATATTCCTTAAAACCAGTCAAATTTGATAGGTTTTTTTATTAAACCCACAGCGGTCTTGTATCACAACTATCGAGTGGAATTGTGACTTATTGACCTGGAGATTTAACTTCTGAGCAATGTTCAAGTTCAGTATCACACTTCGTCTACTTCTGCCTGGTCACCCGGGGCATTATCATAAGCTATTACACTGTGTAACCACTACAAATAAACAAACCAACGTAGGACCTAACAAAAGTGCATCAGTCCAACTTGGCTAACTTCACAATGGCATACAAGGAAGTGTCTAAAAAATTATATTGAAGCAGAAAAGTGTGTTAGACGAAGGATAAAAAGACTCAGGTTAATGAAAATATTCAACACTTAGAAGAGGATACATCTATCTCATTATGGCCAAGCATTGGGTATCTCGTTAGCATTTTTCATCCATTGGTTCATGTCTTCTCTAGGACTGCAGCAACACTATATTTACCTGCGTGGTTCAGACCAACGATCAGAAACTATGATCTGATACCACATTTTGGCATGGTTAGATTTAGTTTTCTACAACCTAATCCTACATCATTTACTGTTGCACATTAAGGTAGGCGTTAATTTGATATGTGCGATAAATGTCCAGACGATTTAAGTAGGTGAATTTTCACAACTTCATCGACACTTGTATTCCTTGCCAAGTACCATACACCTAACGTCACAACTGCTCACACGGTGACAATACACAGTGAAGATGCATTCACCGTTTTCCACTAGAACCTGAGTATCTTCTCTCCTAATATCTTCAATCGATATTAGAATACTTAGGTTGTTGTATCGAACTTTAGACCAGACACTGATAAAGACCCACGATCAGTATGTTCGTTCCACACCTCATACAGCAGTTAGTGGAACCATGAACAGTTGTGATGTCTTTGCTTAAATTTTTCATTCGTTTGAATTCTAAAACATTAAGATCTGGCGACAGTTTTTCTACGGAGTTTAGTGATCAAACAACCACTTAATAAGACAGTAATTCTTCAATATGACGAAAATCAGACAAGGTCACAAGGTTACTTACCCTCGTCAAGTTCATCCCGATTTGGTAAAAAAGAAATCGAACTTACAACTTCTTCTGCAGAGTTCATATATTCCTGTAAAATAAAACTTCAAACTAGAAGCAACATACAAATTCAAACTCGTCCCTGCATGGCAAATATCCAAGCGACCTCTGATAGTCTGGTCTTAAATCACAAACAGAATGGACTTCATCTACATAATCAGACTGCCTGCAGGGATAAATATGTTCTGTGATACAAGGAATCGAGCAAACAAGTGAGTTTATTAACTCTTTCATCGCGCCTGACATGTAAAAATTCCCATAGTGATCCCGACAGTCAACAGAACTGTGCGGTTGAAGCTGTGCAGATATTTCATCCCTAAGAAGTAACACATGATTTTGCATCTACTCACCAGTTGCCGTAACCATAGGTCTCCAAGGCTTCTAGTAATTTTAATTCCTCTTCAGGTAACCATGTATTTTCGGTGGTAATTATATGACAACCGTCTTCAAAACCCTGAACCAACTAAATAACATCGTAACCAAAGTTACCTTAATGATATACTTGTGAATTTTCTTATGTTTTCCGCCCTCAACACCACAAGAGAAGCACTGCTTGGATATCAAAGCTATGTAATTTTCAACCAAACCTTTACACATATTTTTATCACAGAGCATTCAGCACACAAAATATAAAAGCCAGTTAGCTTTTCCAAGCAGTAGTAGCACCTTGACGACCTGTTGCTAAACATAGGCAGGAATGTACCGTTATTGTTGCATTTCGCATTTTCACTATCCAGTATCCAATATTTCCAATATCTTTCTTACGAGCTTCTGTAAACCAACTGGTTTCTTCGAGTTAATTTCTAGACCTTGTGCAACGGTTCCAGGTCACTGGTGGATTCCGATGCACTAAGTCTACCCACTTGCAGGCTGTAGCTATAGTATACATTACAGACGGTTGGGTGCTGATTAGATTTGTAGGGGCTTTATAATTTGTCAAAGAGTTGTAGTGCAGATGGGTTTCTTAGATGTATTGTGAACAGATATATGTTTGGAGTGTCTTTAAAAAGGAAAGGGATGAAAAGATGTTCAGTGGAAACAAGCGTGTGGAAGTGAGAAAAGCAAGTTGAATGGAAGCAGAACGAATAAAAAGGTGGGACATAAATGATTTCAGGGAAGGCAGGAAATAGAACTTCGATGAGGAGAACTTTCATAAGTGAGGTGAAATCATAAATTTAGAGGAAGGCAAAGGAGAAGATAGGACAGTATTAGGTGATGATAGGAACAGGAATGGTGACGCTAGTAGGAGGGGTCTGGAAACTGTAGGTGATTTCAGTAAAATGGATAGTACAGTGATAAGCCTTCAGAATTCAGTTTGAAGAGATAGTAAACAGCGGTTCCTAGGGTTGTGGTTCCGTCATTATGAGATACTTTTCCCAATCAAAGAAACCTGAAGGGATAGAGATAGCCAAGAAGTTCACTGATTAGCTAGCCATAAGTAGTAGTAGTAGTATCCATGGTTTGTAAGACAGTAGTTGATGCCTTTGATGAGGTCCGTTTGCAATGAAGGAGTTAACACGTGCAGTAAAGTGCCCTTTGAAAGCATTGGGGGATGGATCTCTAGTAACTTCTTCAGGAAAGTTGAGTGATGTCTCGATTAGAGCTGCGATTGATATGGTGACTGGCGTGACGCACTTCTCCAGAGTCATTGGCCTAGGGTTTGACGAGACTCAATACTGATGCTGACCTTGATAGTTTGGCTGAACTCGCTAAGCTGAAGGCACTCGGTCAAGCGTTCTCGCCATTTGGCACATTGCCGTATTACGTTGCACTGCCCGTAATCGACCCTCTAGCCAGTTGGTTGGAACACGTCGGTATCTTGTCACGACCTCACAAATGTGTCATCCCATCCGACTACGCTGATGTGTTCTTTCTTGGTCTCATATTCGTGTGTATATAACAAGTTCGAAGCATTAGTGACTGGCCTATGCATTTATCAAGTTTGCACCAGGATCATTCCTAAATGACCACTAGTGCGGGGTTTCTGATTGCAGACTAAGAGCGGCTAACTGGAATGAGTAGGATTATGGGCGGTATGGTAGGCCATAATCGTACCTCGTCTCACTAAGCCTGCAGTGTGCTGGGTGGAGCCTAAGAGCAACCTGACGTTCCAGACAAGACTTGTAGAGTAGCCTAATCACCTATTTTGTAGCTTTTTCTCTGAACCACTTCTAGAGTGGCTACGTGCTTCCTCGATCATGAAGACATAACAAGCCAGTTTTTCTCCATGTAATGGCGACCATGCAGATGGGACATCGACGTGGAAGGATCCGTCGTTAGACCCTATAGGGGCGAGACAGGAACCTCAAGACTCCATAAGCTTTGTTGGCTACAAGGCGATAATGCGCAGAAGCCCCAAGCGCGAAAACCTGGAGTGGCCTCGAAAATGTTTTCAGCGTTTGGGTGAGAAATATTCGCTTTCCCAAGGGAGTCGGAGTGTTTGTCGACAGTCATTATCTTCTACTTCTGAGTTTGAAGACAGCCCATATTCATATGTTTAATTTACGGTTGTAGAAAGGTCTTCCTATAGGACCCAGATAAGCGTAAGCCTATGGATCCGTCTCCGAATCCCTGGATCACCATGCCGTAGTGAGTGAGGATTCAGGGCGGCCAGGAAACCATTCACAAAGACAAGGGTTGATAGGGGACCAAGAATAGTGGCCCGGCGCAATCCACTCAGCGTACGAAACCATTTAGATGAAGACACAATTCTGGCTGACTGTCCCCACCTGCCAAGGAAATCCACACACCAGGTGAGTAACTTCACGTGTGCACCCATATGCTGCGGTTTCTTACACGGGATATCAGGATTAACCTTCTCAAAGGTTTTAGAAGAGTCAAGAAACACAATATGAATGGGCTTTATCTGCGCCTTAGAGATAGTCCATCCATTCCATTACCACGTTCGTGTCGCATTTCTTACCGGGTAGAAATTGTCGCTGCCGGAATCCAATAATCTTGGCCTGAACGCGGGAAATAACTAGGCGGTGCAAACTGACACGAATCTGACTAGTTCCTGCGTCCTACTGTATGGCTTCCTAACTTCCGCGAGTGACGCAGAGTCAAAGGTTGGATCAAAATATCAAAACACGGTTTGTAGTAATTCAATAGTGGATTCGCAACAAAATCTGTGGTACTATCAAAACAACAATAAGTCGTGTAAAAATTACAAAAATACCTCAACAGTGACGTTGGGTAACTATACAGTCCAAAACGTTCTCGGGTACAAATAAGTACTACACGGTAAAAACTGGTTAAGCAAATACAACTGTTAAGTACCTGTCGGTCAATAGGAATATTCCCGGCAAAAGGGATCAAAACTCTGCCTACAAGAATCAAATCAACAAACAAACGTTCCCAGTAGACAGTCAAAAGACAAACAGTCAAATCACTGCACAACCGTAAGTTGAACCACAACAAAATGTCGGGCGCAGTAAAACAACATCACCTTGACAACAGTCCAGCGTCACATAACAGGGAAGTGAAACATTCATAATAAGTCTCAAACATACAAAGGCAAATACCGAGTATAAAGTCAAATAGGACAGTTAAACAAGCAAATAACATTGCACCGGCTAGGGTCAAAGGTATACCATCCATAACGAGGGTAAAAATGTTAAAATAAATGTCAATACAATCAAATGAGGGTGATCGGGAGGGATTTTCGGATCAATTTTCCGTTACAGAAATCCATGCTGATAAACTGAGAATTAAGTTGCTGAGTAACTAATCACGAATCGAATTATTTACCATTCTTCTAATAACCTTCGCGACTTAAGGCAAAAAAGTATCGATCTATAGTTAGAGGCATTTCATTGCTATCCATATATTTTGGGACGACAGCCACTCGTTTCCACTAAAAGAGCGATCTATCTTCTGGAAATAAGGGAAACATAGCACCACAGTAAGTATGCAAAGATCGACAAGACGGACAAGTGTAAGTATTGTCCTCAAATGGTTCAAATGTTTGTTGATGGAATAGTAGAAGCCCTGGCTTTACTGGTTTCCGCGTCTAAAATCCGTGGGTCACTATTTCTTGTGGTTGGCAACCTGCGTACAAGTAAAGAAACCAGACAAGTGGCGGTTAAGATATGGAAATTCAATCAGCTCTGAGAGATCCCAACCACGTGTCAAGTAAGTGTCCGGTTGTCGTTTAAATGATCCAGACCAGGCAGCCTGGATCACTTCTACAGGAAGTGGGTTCCAGGGTCTAACAACCCTTGGGGAATAGAGGTTACGCCCGATGTCTAACCTGCTATATTGGTAAGGGGCAAAAAATCAAAGCACAAACTCTGAGAAAACTTGGCATCAGACTAAACCAAGACTGGAACCGAGGTAACGCCTCGATATTCTATTACGAACAGATATCCACTTAGAGGTAGGGCAGATTTATCAAACTTGAAGCCCAAGGGGGCACTCCTACTGAAGACCGGAGCTTCGCTACGTTTTTTACAACAAAAGCCAAGGTACTAAATCACGGTAAGATTGAACTTTCATCTAAAGGTGCGCGCTGACTTCAAATTATCTAACAAACTACGGTTTTCATTCGAAGACTACATGTATTGTTTGGAGAAAAATGAAGTTCGAAGCGAATGCTTCCTATGTTGCACACCGTACATTTTGCTCAAGAACAATGATGAGAAGTTCGTGCAATCTGTTTATTTATTGTATTTTACCGATTACAGAACTGTGGATCTCATGTATTCTCGCAACAGGTCACATCAACTATTCATAATCTTGTTTTAGTGTCATTGCCTGTATGATAACGTCGTTGGTTAGACGTAATTGATCGGTCTCTGTTGGCGTATGTGCTCCTGTGCGGATGCCTCGATATTGCCAGTCTTTAAGCTATGTATGGTAATGGTGGACAGTAATTAGCAGTGGAATCCAGGGTGCGCATTTCGTCTTATTCGGGACTCGTCAGCTGGGTGTACCTACCTCCCAGTGAGTGATGTCGTTCCCACCAGGGTTCGGGCCCGGAAACGATCGCATCATACGCCAGCGCGTTATCCACTGCACTACCGAGCCACGATAGCCACTTCTTGTGCGACTGTGGTAACAATATCACTCACTGGGAGGCAGGTACATCCGGCTAACGAGCTCTAGATAAGATGAAATGCGCATCCTGGATTCTGCTTCTAGCCACTGCCCATCATTACCATACATACATATTCAAAATCTCGCTGAATATTGCGACTGCGAGCCGAATATCTGCATTTTTCAACTCTGGCATCGGAAAGTAGTAGTTCTATTAGAACGCATCGAGCAGATACCTGGAACACGTCCGCCATTTTCATGGGTCGTGTTGGCACCATATGGAACGCCCGTAAACAGTGGTGTCGTAGTGTCTCTTCACTGTGATCACAACACCAGTGGCGTCAACTAGTCGGAAGTTAATGTTTTCATTTCTATCACCTACTTGTGACACCTGAATAAAGGTAGCATCCTCCTTACCCCGCTAGATGTAATAACCGCACCCGTGAAAACGATGTAAACCTGCGAATTCAGCGATAAATATTACCATTATTACTATCCCTAAACATCCGCGTCTGAGATCAGGACACTTTGGAAAACGTAGATAACAATACGTCAGAAATGTCAAGGAGCAAAGATAGTATGCTACAGTATATCTTGTTCAGTCCCTGTAATTTTCAAGGTCTTGGGTCCCTGAGCAGCAGAGGGATTTTCCCCCTTGTTGTTTCAATAGGTTTCACCGAGTGAATGTTGGTGACAACATCAGTATCCAGTGCTCCGTCAGAATTGTTAGTGGAAAGTGGAAGGGAGCTAGGTTTCCACGTCTTATTTCGAGACGTCCCCTAGTATTTGCAGAAAGACGTTAAAAACAGCTCAAACTGCCGTTACTCAACTACTCCTCGTATTCCAAAAGATTGCGCTGCATTGTATTCCAATGGCAACAGATACAATGCCCAAAGACTTTGAAGGGTTCTCAACCCTTTAGGCTGAATTTCGCACCAAAGGCTGATATTTCGTTGATGTGCTCATCTTCCCAGATTATTTGGTCCATCTTCATTGGGATGTTTTCGTGTCCAGAAAACCACCATTTAGGCCTAAGTCTCCTGGTCCAGCAAGTATACAAGGCCCACTTGCTGGTCACACAACTGGGTTCCGAGTGGGTTTCAGGTATAAATCGGGTCAATGACACCTATGCTTCTATACATACCTACATGGACCGCCTCGTTGTCGTCTTCCTATACATGATCAGCCATGGCTTCATTTTCAAGCGCCGTTTCCCAAAATAAGTGGTGACAAGGTCACTACCTTGTTAAAATCTATAGTTGGATCTGAACCAGAAAACAGCGCAAAGAAGGAAAATCTTTGTCTCAAGTGTGGCTCAGATCTTCTGGAATGGGTTAAGCGAAACGGAAACACTACGATCGATAACTGTAGGTGATAACGATGCAGAATCCGTTGACACACAAATTACTGTGCAAAATTTTAAGAACGCCTCATGACAACCTGTAAGTCGGGCGCGTTGACTACTCACCAGGTTTGCTGACAGTGATTTGGTAAAACTACATCAAGCAGGGTGAAGCGAGTATCTTCTGGTTCTCACATCCCCAGAGCTGGCAGACCCAGTCTGAAAACTGCTGACCGTAAGACTAGGTCTACTTCAGATAAAAGAAACAGGAGTGAAGCGCTCTCAGTTCCAAAGATGGAACCATGCAAGCCACAGGTCATGCCCGGTTCACCACCCAGTCATTAACAAGAACCAAGCAGAACGGGATGCAAGTCGGTTCTGAGGCTCCCAGTGCCAAGGTCACTGGAATAAGCTTCAGTAAACCTTGCACATCCGACTCTGAAAAATGGCAAGTAGATAAGCCTAAACGGTGTGCCACGAAGCTAATAACGGTAACGGAGCCAGCTATCATCACTCCACACAGCAAAGACAAAGTAGAGATCCTTGACAGGTCCGCAATCTCTCACAGAGTGGAAGAAGGTAGAGATCCAGAACCACGTAAGCATTTTGAACATGACCGTGGCAAGGTACACAGTTCGATAAACCAGCTTTCACCAGAAAACATACCAGGAGTCACCCTACTCAAGATATATGGAGCAGGCAAATAGGAAACAGTCATTACTGAAAACGAGTTTTGGTTACTTAAAGTCATGTTGAAGTCAGCAGATGAGAGGGATCAGATGCTGAAAAGTGCTCATAGACGTCAAGGCTGTAAAGTGTTCGTGTGGAAGGATGTGGCTGCTGCCCTTCGAATCAAAAATTGAGAAGCAGAAGCAGGACTAAAATGTAGATTAGCAGCTGGAGATCAAGATCTGAAAGTAGTAGGTTTTCGTGTAGTGAGGTTTCGGCAACAAATGATGCCAAAGCCTTTATGGATAGGACGGAAACTCATTTAAGTGGTTTCGTAGTCTCTTAAACAAGTGAACTGAGCTTGGTGATGTGATGGGCAATGAATGTCCTGACATCTCAGAAACTTGGTTCACTTCTTGGATCAGTGACTGTGAAACATGCTTGCGAGGATTCGTCCCTTTTAGAAGTGACAGTTTAGCACGCAGAGGTGGTGGTGTCATCCTTTGCACTAAGAATACCTTAACTGTAGAAGCTGTAGAAACAGTTGGACATGAAAGTGGTACATGTGAAATGCTGTGTCGCCGACTAAAATGCGAGGGGCAAGATGTCAACGTAATCGTAATATATCGAAGCCCTGAATGTGAGGCAGCAAACTTCCTCCTGAGTAAGCTGACTTTGTAGACATATAAATGCCGCTGCCTAGTTGTAGGAGACTTCAACGCATCATCAGTTGACTGAGATAGACTGACAACAAAAACACCACGTAATTCGTTTGATCACAGGTTAGTGGAAAATCAATTTTCTTAGCCCCAATACAGCACATTAGGAGAGCAACGAGATATGATCATCATGATGCTCCATCAGTTCTAGACTTCGAATTCTCACCTACAGATGATGTATGCTTCATCTGGTGCGTAGAGTACCTTGGTAAAAGGGGTGACGCTGTGATCATCTTCAGATTCACAGCAGACGTCATGTACCGGGCAGATGGCTCAGCCAGACCCAACACATGGAAAGTGGATGTGGAAGCTATTAACCCTGACGTTTACGGAAATAAGTGGTGACATGTTCATCATCTTACACACATCCTTAGTTTGGTCTAAATTAGAAAACTGTACACAGGCCGCTAATCCTTGTCTGAAAGGTGACGCAGATCTTCCAGTACGATTTCAGAGGGCGGCCACTCGTACGATTCCCGCGATGGCTGGCCTCACCTATGAAGACCGACTTAAGGAGCTGAACCTCTTCTCTACACCCTATCGCAGGCAGAGGGGAGACCTAATAATTTTATTCAGGATTCTAGGAAATAGTTTCGCCTGGGTAACCAGCCCACTAGTTACTAGCCGGTCCCAAGCCCGGGTAAAGAGAGAAGGTTGGGCATAGGGCTAGCAACCCTACCCCGCAAAACAAATCTAACCGCTAAACAAACTTCAAAGCACAAACGATATATAAAAAATAAAAACAAACTTATTCCCCGCTGGAATCGGGGAGGCGAAATGATGCCAGTTGGTGGAAGCCTCCGGGAAGCCAATTGGCCGATGTGTCTTCTCTCGACGAAGGCGTAAGTAAACGTGGTGACATGGAATGTCCGCACGATGGTTGAACACAGCAAAGCAGTCTAGACTGCAAACGAGATGAGGAGGTATCACATTGAAGTGCTTGGAATTTGCGAAAGCAGATGGAATGGGAGTGGAGTCTCCAAACTGTCAACTGGAGAATCAATAATCTACTCCGGTCACCCAGACGACAACCACGATCACAGTGAGTTCTCCAGCGGCTATCATGATGTCCCCTTCTAGAGCATCGGGAGGCTCTTATGCAATGGGGACCAATCTCCTCCTGCAGGATCACGACAGCGAGATTCAACCCGAGAGGAAGGAGGGTCACAATCATACAATGCTATGCACCTACAAACAATGCATAGCAAGAGAAAAAGGAGGAATTCTATAGACAACTCCAATCAACACTGGACAAGGCACCACTCAAGTTGGCGATATCAAAATGCTAATGGGTGGAGTGACATGAATGCTAAACTTGGAGGGGACAACACAGGAAGAGAACTAACCATGGGTCGAGAAGCGCTCTGTGAGGTGATGAAAGAGAATGGAGAATTGTTTGCAGACTTCTGTGCATTCAACGATTTGGTGATTGGAGTCAGGCAGTGTGTTCAAGTACAAGGATATCCACAAAGCGAGCGACACCAGGACACACTAAAAATCAGATCGACTTCATCTCAATCTGAAGAAAATGGAGACACAGTCAGCCTACTTGACACAAGGTCAAGAAGAGGAGCAGATGTAGGTTCAGACCACTCACTATCTAGTGCAAGGAACCTTCCAAATCAAGTTGAAAGCCCTCAAGGAACCTGTTGATAGACCTCAGTTCAAGTACAACGCTCGGAAACCGAAGGATGAAACTACAAAGGAGATCTTCACGGCAGCCAACCATCAAGACAAAATGGGAGATATCGAGGAACATCCCTGAAGAAACCTGTGTGGAAGAATAGTGGAACTGTGTGAAAGAGACGTGGAAGGAAACCTGCACAACCGTGTTATAAAGGAAGAAGAAGAAGGACAAGGAACGGATCTTCATGGATACATGGAAGCTGACAGAGGAGAGGAGGATGATGAAGCAGAAGATAAACCAATGCAAGGACGCTCAACGACGAGAGGAACTTAGTACAGTGTATAAAACACTGGACAAAGAAGTGAAGAAGAGTGCACGCAAGGACAAAAGACACTTCTACGACACATTGGCAGGTGAAGCAGAACAGGCCGCAGGTGAGAGAGAGAGACCTGACAACACTATCAAATAACCAGGTTACTATCTGGTAGGGAAGAGATCAATGCAGATGAAAGCAATAAAAGATGATGAAGGAAGTTCAATTGCCAAAGAGGAGAGACAAAGGAAACGATGGGCCAACCACTTCAAGAAGCTCTTAAATCGACCACCATCTGCACTTCGTCCAGGAATACCACCTACAGCCCAGCCACAGGACTGTAAGTGAACATAAATCCTCCAACAAAAGTGGAAGTCCTGAAATGCAGGGAAGCAGCAGGACCAGATGGGATACCGCCAGAAGCACTGAGAACAGACGCAGAGACAACAGCGGACATGCTCATACCACTATTGCAGAAGGTGTGGAAGGAAGAGAAGGTACCTGGCCATTGATTGGAAGAAGGGTTACCTTGTCAAACTGCCGAAGAAGGGAGACCTCAGTGTTTGCAAGAACTGACGTGGAATCACTCTCCTGTCCACCCAAAGAAAGCAAACTATTAAGCCGCATCATCCTGGTGAGGCTAAAGGATTCGTCGGATTCAAAACTACTACCGGAACAGGCAGGCTAGCTTCAGAGAGTACAAATCATGTGCGACCAAATTGCAACGCTACACTACACATCATCATAGAACACAGTATAGAATGGCAGTCAGCTCTACACCTCAACTTCGTCGACTTTGAAAAGGCCTTTGACAGCGTCGACCGTGAACTAATTTGGCAGCTGCTCCAACACTATGAAATACCACAAACCTTTATGAACCTCATTCAACAAGTTTATGAAGACGCCACATGCCAAGTAATTCACAGTGGGAAGCTTAGTGATGCTTTTGAAGTGAAAACAGGAGTGAAACAAGGCTGTCTACTATCACCCACGATATTCTTGATTTTGGTCGACTGGATCATGCAGCAGATAACAGTGGGGAGCGAGAAGAAGGGGATACGCTGGACTGCGGAAAAGAACCTAGAAGACTTGGATTTCGCCGATGACTTGTGCCTGATGTCACACAAACTTGAAGATCTACAGGCGAAATCTAACAAGTTGACAAGGGAGGCGAGGCAGCGAAGACGAGACTTCAAGTGAATATAGGGAAGACAGAGGTGATGAAGATACCTCACCAACAACTCCAGCAGCAACAACAACAAACTCCAGTCACCATCAATGGGAGAAACAGAAGAAAGCAAGTAACCTCCTTCACCTATCTAGGAAGCATCGTTTCAACTACAGGTGGCACAGACGAGGATGTCAAAGTCAGAATCGGAAAAGCAAGACAGGCGTTCATTAACCTGAAACCAGTGTGGAGATCTTCTGCACTCCACTCAGCATGTGGAACAAGATACGGATTTTCAGCACCGACGTCAAATCAGTGTTTCTGTACGGTTGAGAGACTTGGCGCGTTACGAAAGGGATTTACAACAAACTGCAGACATTCATCAACAACTGCTTACGCTCACTACTGAAGATCAGGTGGATTGCCAGAAAGAATAAGCAACAAGGAGCCCTGGGAACGAACCAACCAAGAACCGATCACCCAACAAATATGTAGCGAAAGGAAGTGGGGGTGGATTGGGCATACGCTGAGAGGGCCGACTGGGGATACCACGCGTCAGGCCCTCGAGTGGAACCCAGATGGGAAGCGACAAGTTGGGCATCGGTGTCGAGGATGATATGGAGGAGATCGTGCGAGGAGGAAATGAGAGCTTGTGGGCTGTCGTGGAACCAGGTTCGAAAGATTTCAGAGAACAGAGTGGAATAGAGACGTGCTACCGAAGCCCTATGTTCCACTAGGAACCCAAGGGACAAATAAAAAAATAATAATAAAATTACCATTCCAAAATTACTTTACGCCCTCTGCATATATAACGAATTTGAAGAATAGAGGATTTTGTACGATAACTCGAAGGGAATGGCAGGAAAATCCAAAAGCGGAGAACGTACGTCGTCTCTGTAGAGTACTGGTTTCTGAGTCGAGCAATAAAATCCCGGAACTGATCACCAAAAGAAAAGGATCCCATGTCACTAACTGACTCGTTTAAAAGAAGACTGGGGACACAGACCTACTGGGAAAGGATTAATGGAGGCTAAAAGGCTTCTATTCTCAAACTCTAAATCTGAAATCTTCCAGAGGGTGGATGGCAATAGCTGTGACCTACACTATAGCTGATAACCAATGTTAAAAGTAACTGTGCAAAAACCCCACTTTCAGTTTCGTCGCT
The DNA here is from genome assembly GCA_944470555.2 of Heterobilharzia americana. Taxonomy (NCBI): domain Eukaryota; kingdom Metazoa; phylum Platyhelminthes; class Trematoda; order Strigeidida; family Schistosomatidae; genus Heterobilharzia; species Heterobilharzia americana. Next base: position 2,860,009 of record OX104128.1, on the reverse strand, counting down.
CAAGGTTGCTGTAAAGTAAACCGAGCCACATTCGTCTGAAGGTGACTAGTTTGGACTTTCGTTTTGCTAAGTCCTATATAAACCTAAGTTTAACATCCTGAAAACTTCTATATAATGGTCTAAAATATGTTTTGGATTCAGTCCTATGACCTGTCCGTGTAATGTCCTGGTAAACGTATATATATATTCATGCTTGCAGATAGACAATGTATGCCTGCCCCCAGTATTTCATTGAACTGTTTGCATGTAGTTGATTCCCACACATTGGGGAAATGTTTCACCAATTTCGACCTCACAACATTGAAAAACAATTTTTTTTTAGTGTTAGCACTTGTATTTGAAAGGGATTGGCAACTTTTGTTTAATTTTCAGTATTTACTTTGTTTTGATTCAGATTCCCCCTTAAAAAACATATCCTCCGTTCTGTCAGATGATAGCATCCAAGGATGTCTGAGCGCATTACCAGAGGAATTCATACTTAAAACTTCGCGTTCTAGAATTGCCGAACGATGGTTCTTTGAGTTCTGCGTCTGTTATTGAAATGCATTCTCGGTTTGGAATGGTCACAGTTGTCCTGGTTCCGGAAATGCAGAAAGGATAGATGGTCGATTATTAATCAATCTGCTCTCTATACGTAGTGTTTCACCACTTGAACTGTAGATGACGGAAAGCTTCTCGAGTACAGCCCATCAGGACCACAAGACTCCAAATGTGTATCTAACCTCTTTCTGAAAGTATCAGAGGAGGGGCTGTAACAACTTCTGCAAGAAGCGCGTTATACTGTATACATACCCCAATTGCAAATGAATTAACATAAATCTTTGTGGATGCTCTTTCACACTCTACCCTTAACGGGCGGATTCTAAGGTGGCGTCTGTGATTGAAGCCTAAGAGGAATGTTAGGATGCAGGGGACTACGGGCGATGTGATAAGTCATGATCATATCCCCTCTGATCTTCCGTTATTGTATCTGTTGCAGCTTGAGAGCAACTAAGCGTTCCAGGTAGGGTTTGTACTGTAATCCACTAACCTTTTTTGTAGCTTTCTAAACCCGTTCTAGAATGGCAATGTTTTTCATCACTAGCGAGTTTTTTCAAGATGACGAATATAAAGTCCATACACCGAAGTAAAACTCCCTAAAGTTCGCGAAAGAAACACTAGGACTCCATAGGCCTTGGTGACAATGTGCCAAAACTCCAAATGCATCACTTAAAGTAACTCCCAGGTTGTTTCAATGTGTGACATATTTAAGAATAAGTATTTCAGCAAGGAATCTCTCTTCTGCCATCCCATTCTCAAAGTTGTACAATCGCAAATTAATACATTTTTCTTTGTAAGGAGTTGATAGTTAAACATGACAGCAAAGCATGTCAATATATAAGCTGCCATCGGAATCAGAAAAAGAAAAAAACTGACGACTGGAGTTGCATAGAGAATAACTAGTTTTGTGACATGACAACATACTTGGGAACTAAATTGTGATCTGAAAGGGCATAGAAGCAAGAAAGAATAGCAAATTACTTAGGAAGTAAACCGTGTCTAAAAAAGAAGAGATGATTTCAGACTGACAATTCAGACCATGAAAGGAGAAGTCGAACAATCTTGTTTTGCTAACGAAGTTCAAGTTTCTCCATATGGATGCCTGGAGCTTTCTCGATGCAGAGAATACAAAGACATACAGCCTTTGTAAGGTTTCTTTTCACTTTATAGCTACTTCGAACGAGGAAGTTGTTGAGATAGGAGGACTTGTGTTCACAATGTACTCAATCGTAGCACTCCTTATCGCTCCATTGTTACCTCTTTGTAAACATGCGGGATAGTGCTCCCAAATGCTTTCGGATAACAGTCGCATTGAATGATCTATATACCTGGGTCTGCAAGTCGAGGTTAACTGATACAAAGTTCACAACTTAACGCTTGAGCAGATCTCTGAAAAAGAAAAAAAGTATTCTAAGGGATTTGACAAAATCTGTTTAATTTTGAATAATACTTTAGTTCATTTTCTCGCTGAACGCGTATATATATATATATCGCAGGAATATCAGTGGCTCTGTGCCAGCGATGGGTTGCTCACAATGGACTCACAGCTCTTGTGATGCAACCGAACCGTCTGGTTAGTATGAGGCACTACTAAGAAGCTCGTTTGTTAGAGACTGACATGTGTCCATGTTGTAGGATCAAAAGTAAGTACCAAATGGGCTGAGAACTAGTTAAATGTGACTCTAATGACCTTACAGCTGAGGTCTCTACGCAAACTAACTTCAATCAGAAGTTGCATTGTTTCAAAATGACCCATAAAGATAGCAGTAAGAAACGTAATAACATAAATGTTCCTCCCTTAATAAATAGTACCAAGGGTCCTAGCATAAATGGAAGTAGGAAGGAAAACGCCATGGTCAGAGAATGATTCCCTGTTAGGACAGCTTTGGTATAGACCACCTCAGTGGTGAATATGAACTCCACACCTGATAAGTGCCGAAAGAAAGGTACAAAGAAATGTAAGCGGGTTAAGGCAATTAAAAATGCTACATTAGGAAATGGTAGTGACCTTGAAAGAGTAGCTGATCCTATGCAGCCCAATGTGAAGCCAAATCCTAGTTTCACCAATTTTGCTCCCACTCAAGTGGGAAGGTATCCGAGAAAAGTGGATCTCGGTCTCACTACCTGTAAAGGATGTTCGAAACCATCTACGTTTCATCACCAGCCCTGGTCAATCCCATTAGTAATTCCCAGAGTTTGCAACTGAGGTCCTGCGAGTCATTCCCAAAAAACTAAACAGAAATTTGGGTCTGCATTCACGGGGAGGATTACATCCCAAAAGTCTGATTACGGTTTTAATCTTAGGTCGCTCATACTAACGGTAAAGAAATTGGCTCTTCCTTATTGGCTGGTTGTGAAGAGCGTAATCTTGCTCCATGGAAGGATATCTGTAAACTTTTGGGGACCTTACCCTGTAGTCTATCTCTAGAAAGCTTAGTCGCAGCAAGTTCTGCCCCCAAAAGCCCTCCTAGACCTTTGAGAGTCTCTCTAGGTAGTACTCGTCAATTCGAACATATCCTTTTGAAAGATCATCAGTTAGTAAAGCACACGCTGTCGGACGTTAGGATTAAGACTGATAAACTCTGGTCAGTAAGCGGACTTTTCCGCAATAGCAGGAAAATTCATTCCCAAGATCTATGCTGTCCAGTTATCATACATGCGATTCCGGAATATGTGGGCACTGAGACTAATGAACTTATCAGTCGAGATACCTAGTAAACAAACTTCAAGTCGATGTGAAGGCGGGAAAAATTAACCATCTCCCAAGGCTGCTTCACCTCTCGGCCACTCGTACTCCCGGGTTACTCCAAGTAACCCTTGATTCTCGGGGTAGTGTTGGACACGTTTTATATCGGGTGAAAATACTGAGTAGATCGCACCGGTTGAAGGCCTTCAGCGGATATACCTTATTTGATGATGTCTCTGTTGAGTTTGATCTCTTTCACTCTATTCGTAGTCAGTGTATGGTGGAATTAGCTTGTGAGCAATGTAGAGGTCAGGCAATGGGTATTAGGGAAGAAAGGCGAGTCAGTGGATGGGTTTGTACACCTTTATCGACTGAAGTGGCTTGGATCTGTGTCGAGCATGCTGAGCTAGGGTCTACCTCGACGTGCGACACTAGCAGAAGTTGGACTAGGTTGGGAAAAGGTTCAGAGTGCCCAGACTAAGAAGTGACACTAACGCATTAAGTCTCTGACTGTTAGTTTGAGAGGTGTCCACTAGGTGAAAGGGACCAATGGTTGGAAATTATTGTTGACATAGTTGGAGATCGGTCACAGTGGCGCAGATGTTTAACTTCTTTCAAAGCCTGAATATTTTCACCAACCTTGATTTTGAGATTTCGTTTTCTCCTTAGCATCTTTGTTTACTTTAATATGAGTCTTTCTGTACCAACGCGTTGTTCGCATGCTACAATTCAGTGTGACAACTTGGACCAATGCACTTGTGTGCGGGGCTCCACATTGATTTCGTTTGTCTTAGTGATTAATTCCGCGACCAGAATTTCTGTGTGTGACATAGGCATCAACTAACTGCTCCTAAAAGACTACTCACAGCAACGCTATCGACTTGACGGAAATTTTCACCGTCGAAAGTGACGTGAACCTTAACGAAGCGTAGTAGTAATGACTCTTGAAATATTAATGTATGAAACTTGGGTATTATAGTAGAATGCAATTTCATATTACATTTGTATGTTTGATTTATAGCACAATGATACAGTATTATTTACTTACTGAACTTTGAGCATAAATTATTGCTCATAATCATATAAATGTAACCACACATCTTTCAATATCTGATTTCTATAGTCCTGTCACCTCATATTCTTTGTTTTCAGTGGTAGTAAAATGTTTCATATCTCTGACATAGGTGTTGCATCGTTCCTATTACATGTGTTGGATTGGGTGTTGATTCGATGAACAAAGGTTCAGATTCGTTCTCTATTCCACTTAATAATATTGGACTTAAGCACGGCGGTTTCATCCCATTGTGTGATCGTATGTTAGTGCATGCATCGCAATAGCGAGTGTTTTTCAAGATTTTTGATCTTATTTGGGTCCGTCATTCTATACTTAGCTAGATTCCTATGTTCCGCTATTCTAACTGACCCCGATCGGCTAGTTCGACCTACGTACTTGACCTCACAGTCATTACATAGAATTCGATAGATTAGATTATTTTGCGTAATCGGTTCTATCGGATCCTTAAGCCAACCGACAAAGTTTATCTCTGAGTTTGTAGGTTTGAATGTCACCCTAATTCCAGCTTTATTGAGAATCCTACGTAAAGTTTCTGATGTCCCTTACATATACGGTAACACAATAGAGGCTTTGAACTCCTTTCTGCTCGTGTTGTCCTTATTATTCATCGAATCAACACCCAATCCAACACATGTAATGGGAATGATGCAACACCTATGTCAGAGATATGAAACATTTTACTACCACTGAAAACAAAGAATATGAGGTGACAGGACTATAGAAATCAGATATTGAAAGATGTGTGGTTACATTTATATGATTATGAGCAATAATTTATGCTCAAAGTTCAGTAAGTAAATAATACTGTATCATTGTGTTATAAATCAAGTAAACAAATCTTTTGAAATATGCTTGAGAGATATGGGATCAAGGATTATTGAAGAATATGTAATTAAAAAGAATGTCACCAGTCTTAGTTAAAAACACTTTGGTGAGTAAACAGTTTACACCAGAATAAACGGTTTTCTGTCTTTAAAATTGATGTCATTTAAGTAGTCAACAAGTTAAAAAGTGTACGTAAGTAAGTTTCAATATGATCATTAAACCTGACTCTGCACTCAACTTCTTTCAGGACATTCGTATTAACTATAGCCTGGATGTTAACCTTGCCTGATTAACTAGTTCACTAGCCAGTCCTAAGCCCGGATAAAGAGGGAAGATTGGGCATAGAGCTAGCAACCCTACCCCGTGAAAATAATCCAACCACTAAAGAAACTTCAAAGCACAAAGGAAAAGTACAAAAATAAAAACAAACTTATTCCTCTCTGGAATCAGGGAGACGAAATGACGCCGGTTAGTGAAAACCTTCGGGAAGCCAATTGGCCGTGTCTTCTCTCGATGAAAGCAAAAGTAAGATTGGGGACATAGAATGTCCACACAATGTTTGAACCTACCAAGATTGCCAAGGAGATGTGAAGATATGGCATAGAAGTGCTTGGAATCTGCGAAAGTAGATGGAATGGAGGTGGAATCTTCAAACTATCAACTACAGAGCCAATAATCTACCCTGATATTGTCACCCAGACGACAACCACGGGCACAGTGAGTTTTGGAGTGGCTATTGTGATGTTCCCAAGAGCATCAAAGGCTCTCATGCAGTGGGAACCAATCTCCTGCAGGATCATGATAGCAAGCTAGATTCAATTCAAAAGGAAGGAAAATTACAATCATACAATGCTACGCTATGCATCTACAAATAATGCAGATGAAGAGAAGAAGGGGGAATTCTGCAGACAACTACAACCAGTAATGGACAAGATTCGAGTTGGAGACATCAAAATTCTAGTAGGTGTGGTGACATGAATGCTGAACTGGGAGCGGACAATACAGGTAGATAACTCGTTATGGGTTGAGAAGCACTCGGTGAAATGAACGAGAATGGAGAACTGTTTTCAGAATTCTGCTCATTCAACGATTTGGTGATTGCAGGCAGTGTGTACAAACACAAGGATATTCACGAGGCGAAATGGATTTCACCAGATGGACTTCATCTCAGTGTGAAGAAAGTGAAGACGCAACCTACTGGACACAAGATCAGATCAAGAAAAGGAACAGATGTGGACGGGTTCACACCACTCACTATCTAGTGCAAGAAACCTTCAAAATCAAGTTGAAAGCCTTCAAGGAAGCTGGTGATAGACTTCAATTCAATTTGAACACCTAGAACAGAAACTGAAGGATGAAACTACAAAGGGCATCACGTCGGTCATCAGGACGAAACGGAAGACATTGAGCAGCATCCTTGAAGGGACCTGCATGGAAGAACACAGGAACTCTCTGAAAGAGATGTGGAAAGAAACCTGCATAACCGTATTAGGAAGAAAGAAGATAAAGAATGGATCTCGACGGATACACGGGAGCTGATAGAGGAGAGGAGGATAGTGAAGGAGAAGATAAAGCAGTGCAAGGATGAACAACGAAAAGAGGAGCTGAACACAACCTATAAAACTCTACGCTGGACAAAGAAGTGGGGAGGAGGGCACTCAGAGACAAAACACACTTCTACTACACACTTGGAAGTAAAGCAGAACAGGCTGCAGGTAGGAGAGACCTGAAATTATATCAAATAACCAGGCTACCATCTGGCCAGAGATCAACTCAGACGAAACAAATGAAAGATAGCGAAGGAAACCTAGTTAGCAAAGGAAACGATGGGCTGACCACTTCAAAAAACTCTTGAATCGACCACCACCATAACCTGCAACTCGTCCAGAAATACCACCAGCAGTCCAGTCACAGAACTATCAGTGAACACAGGCCCTCCGACAAAGGCAGAAGTCCTGAGTGGCATAAAGTCACTGAAATTCGGGAAAGCAGCAGGACCAGATGGAATTCCACCAGAAGCAGTAAAAACATACGCAGAGACAACAGAGGACATGCTCACACCACTATTGCAGAAGGTTTACAAGGAGGGAAGAAAAGGTACCTGCAGGTTGATTGGAAGAAGGGCTACCTTGTCAAACTGCGAAACAAGGGCGACCAAAGTCTTTGTGAGAACTGGCGCGGAATCACGCTTCTGTCCATCTCAAGCATATATATGGCCGCATCATCCTGGGGAGACTGAATGATGCTCTGGATACAAAATTACCACAGGAACAGGCTGGCTGACTGGCTTCGGGAAGAAAAAATCATGTGTGGATCAAATTACAACCCTACGCTACTCATCATCATAGAACAGAGTGTAGAATGGCAGTCAACTCTCTTTATCTTAACTTCATCCACCTTGAAAAGGCCTTCGATAGCGTCGACCGACAAGTAATTTGACAGGCGGCTGCCTCAACACTACGGCTTTAGTGCCACAAGCCTTTATCAATCTCATTCAACAGCAGCTATACGAAGACGCCACATGCCAAGTGATTCACAATGAGAAGTTCAGAGACGCCCTTGAAGTGAAGACTGGTGTAAGACAAGGCTACCTACTATCACCAATGATCTTCCTGATTGTGGTCGACTGGACTGGATCATGTAACAAACTGTGAAGAGCGAGAAGATGGGTATGCGCTGGCTGGACCGATGGAAAGACCTCAGGAGAAGATTTGGATTTCGCCTATCATGATTTATGTCTAATGTCTTGTCGCACAAAGTCGAAGCTCTACAGGCAAAATCCAGCAAGTTGTCAGGAGAGGCAGCCAAAACGGGACTTCAAGTGAACGTAGAGGTGATGAAGATACCCAACCAACAACAACAAGCACCAATCGCCATCAACGGGAGGAATTAAAAAAAGTTGTTTCGTTCACCTACCTAGGCAGCATCGTTTTAACTACAGGCGGCGCTGGTGGCAGGCTTTCATTAATCTGAAATCAGTGTGGAGATCTACTGCACTAAGCACGAAGAACAAGATGTGGATTTTCAACACCAACGTCAAGTCAGTGCTTCTACATGGTCTATAAACTTGGCGCGTCACGAAAAGCATTTCCTACAAACTACAGACATTCATCAACAGCTGCCTACCCTCGCTGCTCAAGATCAGATGGCCAGTAAGAATAAGCAACAAGGAACTCTGAGAACAAACCAACCAAGGGCCTATCGTCCAGTCCCTCGAGTGGAATCCAAAGGGGAAACGACGAGTTGGGCGTCCGAGGGTGACATGGAGGAGATCATGTGAGGAAGAAATGAAAGTTTGTGGGCAGTCGTGGAGCCAGGTTAAAAAGACTGCAGAGAAGAGAGTGTAATGGAGACGTGCTACTGAAGCCCTATGTTCCGCTAGGAACCCAAGGGACAAATAATAATAATGGCCTGGATGTTTATAAAACCTTCCGTAATTGGTCTCTGATTGCACTTGACATTTGTGTAAGAATGTATTATTCCTCTTTATTTTTCAAGTCTTGTATTATCATACTTTATCTGTCTTACTCCACTCTGTTTTCACCTTTCATATGAAAATACTTTAGTAAGAAAATATGTGGTTAGATTGTTTTAAATTTACTGCTCAAATACATTATACTTCTTAGACAAGCTGTCTTCTTATTACATTATGCTAGTTCATCAAAGAGACTAATTCTTTAAACCACTAAGTCATTAAAGTAGAATTCAGGCGTAGAGTTTAGGACAGAAGAGTTAAACCAGTTGCTTATTTTGTGGACCTTCATCGACTCAGATGACTGGGACATGTGTTGTTGCACATCCCTAGTTATAGTCTATCCGTTCATCAGTTATAAGCTGTAGTACATTTAGATGAGAAGAAAGTTAGACGTGGATAGACTGGAACATTTCATCATCCTATGAAATCTCTAACTGTTGGTCTGAGCCTTGTAGAAGGATAGAGACTACCTGGTAAGGGTCCACACTACAGTAGAGACTGGTGATTCTAGGTGATACAGCTATGAATCAGCCACAGTAGCGAAGGTGCATACACACATTATCTTCATCTTGATCGTCATACCAAAATTTGCAGTCGTTTCATTTTTCCTTGTTCTCTTTCCATGACCTTCGCCTCTTTTCTTCCTTATGTCTTTATGTTTCATGTGTACCTTCTCGCTTGCTGTGTTGATTCGAGGTGTGTTGGCTTGAACCGTTGCGCAGTAACGCTAGTTACCACGTTGGTTCTGACTGTGAAACATGGCCATTGGGAGTGGAAGATATGAGAAGGCTTCAAGTGTTTGACCGTCGTTGTGTTCGTAGCATAGGATGTATTCCGTGGTGTCACCGAACCACGTGAGTAATGCAGAAGTCAGGAGTAGAGGCAAATCAGTCGACGAGGTTATGAACCTTCATCGATTGAGATGGGACACGCACTACGTATGCCCAGTCACCGATTGCCTCGTAACACAATGTTGGCCGAAGTAGGTTCAAGGCTGGAAAAAGGCCCGAGGTGGCCAGACTAAAACATCGCACCAATGTATGAAGTCTCTGACTGTTGGTTTGAGCCATATGAGGCGATGGAGACTAGGTGGTTGGGGTTGGCGGGACAAGAGGAACCAGTAGTTGGAGACTTTAGATGATATGGCTGAGAACCGATATCAGTGGCGCAGATGTATACACATATTGTCCTCATCTTAACGACACTATGCTGAATCTCACCATTTTGTCACTACTATTTCCTTCTTCTCGTACTTTATGTTTCTTTTGACTGCATTCTCTTATCTTCATCCTTCACTTCACTACCTTTTTATTTGATGTAGTGATATGAGGTGTGGCAAGTTGGACCGTTACGCAGTAACGCCTGGTCCTATGTTGATATTGATTGATTGACTGTTTAATTGTTGGTTAAGAATCTATTACAGGGACACAAATGTATGAACTATGAATCACTTATGAAAAATTTAAGCAGCTTACTTTATTTTACTATCTGTCCTCACTTTTGTCCACCTTAATGGTATTTATCAATTTACTTTTTGTTTTGTCATGAAGTGTGGGCTGATCCATCCCTCTTATATGTATGTTGATTTCCTTGTATCTGGCTGTTCAGTATTCTTTTTATGTGCAAATTTCCACATTGACATCTGTCAAACTGTTTGGTACTTACTTATCGATTGCACTGGTTTATGCGCTCGACTTTCAGGCAATGGGTGTCTGGTTCGGACTCCCACTACACAACATGGGTAAATAGGTAGTATCACAGGCTGCCACAATTTTTGATTCGTAGCCTAATAAATATGGCATAGGTTTGGGTAGGCAGGTAGTATCATTAGCCTTAACACAATAAACGCGACTCGTTGCCTACTGCAAGAATGTGCACGTGGTTTCTAAGCGAATTTCGATTCGATTCGGATTCTACTCGTAACAATAAGCCTTTGGTAGTTTTTCTCTAGCCTGTAGGTACGCTGTTGCAGTGAGAGGGTGATAAATACGAGAATCTGGAGGAAAAATACCTGAACCGACGACTCGGCAAGCACACAATATGTACTTACATTTAATAATGAAAGATAATCGACAGATAGTAGTGACTCACAGCGGAAAGTTGAGGCAATTCAGAAATCGAAACTAGATGAGTAAGGTTTAGAACGCGTTACGTACTTGATTCAACAGCAGAAGAATATGTTTAATGTTTGATATTATGGGCTATGAACACTGATTTTATTAAAACTCTAATTAGTTTTTGTTTTCTGTTTAAACCCGTATGAAACTGTGAATTTCGAAATTTTCGTAGGAGTGGATTCATTTAAAAATGTATGAGGATGGCTATATTGATTCACAGTAGATTAAACGTTTCAAGAAACATCCATCTATCAGTGTATACTAATAATAAGGAGAAATCTAGTACATATGTAATAACCATGCACTATTCTTTATTTGTCATAGATATTTCTCGGTGACTCCATATTAACCTTGAAGTGAGACGTTTTCTATAATGACAGTCCCAGAGTCTAGTGGCTCAAAAGCATCAGAGCGAAAGAAAACGACTTTCAAGAGTATCAAGCAGGTGTTAAATGCGGAATCTCAGGTAAGCATCTTCATTTTATTGAGTTAACGTTTAAGAATTCCTTTCCTAACGACATAATGCCAACATGTTTGTATCTGATAATTGTGTGTCAAAAGTTCTTTTTGATTGACCATCAGTTGCCACTTACGCATGTTAGTCAGTTACCCTAGGTACCTCCACTTTTCAGGAACTGATTGACTCCCATAACGGCACCTAGTTCACTAGGACTACGCAGACAACACTATCCTGTTGTGTGAAGAAGCTGAACACCATAAGCAGAAGTTTTTGAGTACGTTTTCCGATGGTTAAATGTAAGATGATGCTTCAGGACTGCCTTAAACTAACTCCTGGTTTAAGGATAGGGAATGAACAGGTGCAGTGCGTTACCTTATTCCGGGAGCTGAATCAACCTGAATGATGGTTTGCTTGTTGAGGGAATCATAGTCCAGAAACAGAAGGGCGTTTCACATTTGCCACCTTACGCCACTACTGGAGTTGGCGAGATTTATGACCACCTATTTGAGGACGAGTATGTAGCACTACAGCCTGGTGTTTTATTATGCGATTATGAATCTTCAGCGACTGAAGTGACTCAAACATTTGTTACACAAGCCGAGGCATCCAATGACTCGACGTGCAATGATAGCCGAAGTAGGAAGAAGACTGAAGGTGGCTAGACCAACAGATGGCATCGATTCATGAAGTCCTCAACACCTGGTCTGAGTCACATAGGAACATCTGAACTACCTGTTTTGGGTCCTGCATAAGATAGGAATCAATGGTTGGGTACTCTTGGTAATATATGGCTTAAAATCGGACACAATTTCGCAGATGTATACACTACATGTTATCTTCAAAGTTTTGAATATTCGCATCAGTCTTCATCTATTTATTCTCCCTTATTTCATACACTTGTCTACATTAATGTTACTTTTTCTACCCACTTTGCATGCTGCTGTGATGTGTGGCAAAGGGAACCAATGCACTTTTGTACTATGTATTGCGTTAATTTGTCTGTTGAATTCGGTCGTAGCTAGCTAGAGACTGTCTACTCAAAGTTAATCGTGTGAATTAAGGTATTTATTGCAAAAAATATATCCTGAACAAACGGTTGCAGTGTGCTTTGACTTCTGATAGGTAATTGAGTATCCTGTTGGCACCAGAAATAGTAACTTTACAAGCATTAGAGTTTTTAAAAATTTAAGCTTTCGTAGATAACTAACCCACTAGGAATTGATGCAGCTTCCTAAGTGAGTGAAACGTTCAATGCACCCGACCGCTTCGCCTCTTAACCTTAAAATAGTGATAGGTGTAAAATTGTATACCAAAACTGCTTAGATTTTTGTTCAAAGGGTTCAGAAGGCCGTGCATATTAGTTAGGCAATATGAGAAAAAGGCAATTAACAGTAGCAGTAGGAAGAGGAAAGATGGCGGAATTTCCCAAGTTAAAGGGGGATTGAAGTGTATATGCATCTCCATAAGTGCGATTTCCTTTAAAATTTCCAACCAGAAAGTCAACCATTCTCCTTCTAACTCAGATTGGTAGTAAGAAACCTCAAAAACTGTAATCCCATGCTCTTATCAACGTAGCCGATAACTAAGCACCTATACCAAACACCTCGTCAGCTGACTTGATTCTTAATCGCGACACTCCACGCCTTATCTCACTGTTGTTGACTCAACGGTACCACCATAAACGAATGATCAAGATATTGTTGAAAAAAGATCTGTCAGTACTCAGTCTATAGGATGGGAGCTTAGACAGTTGACTCGTAAATATGTCCCACTTTTCACCTGGGCTCTTTTTATACACACGTGCGTACATAGTTATTGAGTTGCAATTACACCTTTCCCTAATGTTTGTTATGTACGAAAAAAATGTTATCAAGTATGAGGAATGATGAAAGCCTATATATAATCAGTTTCAACTTAATATTTGTCTATTCTGTTCATTTCAGGTTGACTATTCCTCAGACGCCGTTCTTTATGGCCATATAAGTGCACCACCACGTGCTCGTCCACCAATGAAAGTGTCTGATCTTAGTGGAATACCAACTGCATACACAGATCCATTAACAAAACTTGATTATGCATCTTCTTCAGAATTTCGAAGATTACGATATTTACCTCAACACGTCATAAATGGCTATTTAGCTTTGAAGGGCAACTCAAACAACTGAAGCCATCTAAAATTTGATGATTTACAAAAAAAAGTCCTTGTGACTATCATATTCAATATATTTAGTATGTATATAAACTATCTATTCAATTTCAATAGATGCTCCTGCTTCCTCTAATACTTTTTTTATTCGTTCAGCCTCATCCTTCGGTACATCCGTCTTCACATTTGCAGGTGCACTCTGGAAAAGAAGATATAATTTACCAGTTCATAAGTGACTAAAAATCTGGAATGATTACACCTAACTCTGTAGTGACGTAATAGCTTTACGTTAATAAGTGAGTCAAGGTGATTACCTTTATCAAGTGTAATGTAATCTTATGCTAAACGTATAGGTGCTAACGAAGTTTCGAGTTCTTTAGTCGACACTATTGGATAACTAATTTAACGATAGAATTCGGCAACAATCCAATGCTCATAATTTTTCAGTGGTTATTGAAATTAACTACAAAACTACTCATTCGCGGTATTAAGAGCTACTTAGTTTCACAACCGGATTAGCCGATATATTGTTCAGATGTGTCCCATCTGTCCCATCATGCACAGAAAATATTAACAGATAAAATGCTACTATTAAAAACTACAGCTATATAGGTGTATATATCCATTCCTCATATTCACATTTATTGCAACTTACTTCTACAAACTTCTTAGCTTGCACGAGATTCATTTCAGGAGCGATCTGTTTAATTTCTTTGATAAGTTGAATTTTTTTTGCAGCATCAAATTTTACAAGTTTTACTGAGAATGACATTTTGGTAGATACCGGTTGTTCTTCGGATTCTTCTGATGGCTGATTTGTAGGTGCTTGAACCATCATAGACATCATATTTCCGGTGCCCTTGATTTAAATGGGAGAAAAATTCAAATAAATTACATGTTCGTCTATGTGTACTTCAGATAAAAAGAATGTTTTTCGTTATTTTGTATCGAATAAACAAGGCTAGATCCTGCCTGCTAAGATGTACACAATTTTTCAAGAGTAGATATCACATGTACCATTAGTAGCCATCTAATTAGTTTAACTTCAACAACTCTATCAAAAAAAAATGATATAACTCTCGGTAACATGGTTATACAAGCAACTTTTCTTAGATGCTTTACAATTGGTTGCATGAAACCTCTGACAAGTGTAAATGCCATTGAACTAAATCTTCTTTTTTATTGAGCAACACTCGGTGGAACATCAACACATGGACTGAGCTGTAAATTGACTACACGGTTAAAAGTCAGGTGATACACGTAGAAGAAGACTTCTTTATGAAGTTAGTCCTGAAGATGTCACCAAGCCTGGTGATGAAAAGTTCATGACAAAATATTAAAGCTTAGAAAAAATCAAACCACCATCCACACCCTGAGCTACAAATCTTTTCTATCATTTCGACACAGAGCAACGTATTATTCACAGTATAAATTCCTAAGCAGACGAAACAGCTTGCTTTTAGTGAGTGCATGATAAATTTTAGCGCTGTGGATAACCGACAAGAGTTATCTTGACTATTTGAGTCCTAAGTTACCAATAATCAGTTATATGTAACCATAGTTATTTGAAATAAAAGTGGTGCAATATATAACGACAAGTGCTCTAACCAATATACAAAAGTAGACAAGCGGTTTCTATGACCCGGTGCTAGTTATTAGTCAACTGGACAACTATTTGTTTTAGGAACAATCGCATGACAGTCAGTACGTAACTATTGAAAACAAGGCAGTGATTCACCAAAGCAGATAATTGAACCATTTTGAATAGGATCGACTGATGGCTGCTACCTTGATGTGGTGGTTGGGCCTGCATATCACTATGAACTAACGAACTGTGCTGTTGGAACGCTTGGTCCCTCGAGGTCCTACTATGCAAGAGAGGTATGTTGAGTAGTCCTAAGACAAAAATCAGCTACCATTATAGCATAAATTGCTACTCTATGATGGAGGTCCAAGGACGAAGTTGTACCGCTGGCTGGGTGAGGTATGACAGCAGTAGGGTGTTTCCTGGGAATGGCCAGTATTGCTCAGTTGATGCTGGCTTTCCTATGGAGATGGGAAATAGAAAAGACCGGCCCTGAAAACAGCACTCCTCTATACTTTGCAGCATACCGGTGCCGGCAATACGGGTTCGTAGTCGGATTAATGAAAAGCAAGTTAAAACCTCAAAACTTCTAAGGTCATGTGTCACCGGCCTCAAACCGATATTCCTTGGGTTCTGCGGTCACGCACTAACCCATCCGTTACAGCCAGCTCAAGGAGAGCTAGTCTCCCACGGTGTGAGCGGCCGGAAAGTGTCAACCATCTAATAGTACACAAGACTTAAATGACCAACCTCTTTTTCCTCTCTTGATTTCATTTCCTAATTACTACTACAAATTTCTCAATATGAGACCATTGCCAACGATCCAAACCAATGGAACACCATTCCTAAAGCCCCGGGTGTCAGTTCCACGCCATATCCTTTAAATTTCGGACCTAATGCCAAATCTTTTGTCAGAACTCTAGTCTCGAATCATGGTTGAACGCAGTGTTTCTGAGACACACATAGAGGACATGAGTGTGGTTATCAACCTGACCTCACCTGGTCAATGTGCTGGATCTTAAAACATCCGCTTGACGAGTGTTCAACTGTAAGACATGGCTGTTGAAGATGGACATAAAAAACTTGTAGGTTTTTCATCACGTCTTTGTAGTATTGCTCATGTGTAGTGGAATGAACGTGTGAGCAACGTAGAAGTTAGGAAAATGGTACCAGTAAGAGGTGGCTTGGAAATGTGTTGCGCATGCCGATTAAACGTCTACCTCGACGTGCAATGCTAACTGAAGTAGGATTGAGTTAGAAGAGGGCTCAGGGTGGCCAGACTAAAACGTAGCACCAGTCCATAAAGTCTCTGACTGTTGGTCTGAGCCGTATAGACTGTCTAGTTGGGGTCTACAAAGTGATAGGAATCAATGGGGGTGGTGATTCTTGTTGACACGGCTAGAAATTGAGTACAATGGTGCATATTTATTCGCTCTTCGATGTCTTCTCAAGTTCGCACATTTTCACCAACCTTGGTTTCGGAATTTCATCCCCCCCCAACACTTTTGTTTGCTTTGACATTAATCTTTTTCTATCCCCTTTTTCCTTGCATGTTACCGTGAAGTGTGGCCACTTGGACCGATTCACTTGTGTGCAAAGTCCTACGTTGACTCGGTCTATATGATTGTAACCTGCTTCGAGATGAGATTTGTAGAAATTCTAGTAAAATGTCATGACCAGTTGGGGCGAACCAAGTCAGACGTAAGAACAGGTATTCAACGATGGCATCAATTGATGTAGCACTATCTCGCGAACTAACGAAAGTAGGAAAAAGTGAGGACCGTCGGATCCCGATGCGCTGATTCAATGGTAACGTGCTTGGGTCCTAGTTTCGACCCCTGGTAGGGTCATGGGTGAACACTGCGGAAAGTCCTATACTAGGACGAGACAACCATCCAAATGGTCCCGAGTTTTTAATGGTTCTCCAACTGATGTCAGTCCGTGATGAATGCCAACTTGAAGTCAATAAGATCTCCACAAACCTTCAGATTGAATTATAATCGATTTGGTTTGAGCAATTTACATTGAAAAGTAGAGAGAATATTATAGTCTATCATAAACCTTTACAGAAATCACTTGAAAATGGTGTTTAAAAATGTAAATTTTATATTTCCAATCTTTTTCTTCGGAAGATCGCAAAACATTAGGATCATACGTTTATAAAAACCTCTAGTTTATTACTGAGAATGTTCAGTTTAATAAGAATGAGACTCTGATAGATGAGAAATCTCAAAAAAATAGATGCTTTCAGTTTAGAAAACAATATAATGCTTCTGAGATAACTTCTGCTCAGTACATTTTCCCGTTAACTTTATGTTAAGCCTCCACTGGAACAGCTTTAGTTCTTACCTTATATTTTCGGAACTTCACACAACTGATTGCTTGATAACTGCCACAGCAAAAAGACCTTTAAGGCATAAAATAGGAATACTACTTTTTTTACATCGTATAAACAAACTTACTAAATTTGCATTGCTCTTTTGTAGTATGTATATGAGGCAGCCTAAACTAGCTAGCTACCTGGTGGCATGTTACTGTGTTCGGTTACTTAGTACTTTATACAACTCAATTATCCGCTTTTTCCATATTGTTTTTCTACTGAGAAGTAACAACTAGAAACGATGGAAATCTATCGCTTTCAGTATTCAAGGTTTGAGTATAGTTTATCACTTACTTATCACGCATAACTTCCAAATCTTGAATACTTCTGAAAGGCTGAAAGTAACCTGAAATGAAGGGCATAAAGGTCCCATGTGCTTGAAAAACAGGTACTTGAGAATGGCGGGATACGAATACTGGTTAGACTGACAAAGACGGCTAGATGTACAGAAATCAGATAAGATTACCTCTGACTGGACTCGACCGCTGATTGTCCCAGTTTTCAAGAAAGGGGGAAAACCTCTCGTCATAACTAGAGGAATTACCCTGACCAGTAGTGCGCAAAATCCTAGGCTTTTGGTCACTTATAGTTAGTCACTTCGATATGATAATGAGCAGTAAACTCTGAGTGAGACGTCATCCAATAAATAATAGTTTCACTGTGTGCTTTACCAAATAAACAATCTGATATGAAACTACACCCTACCACAGCGCTTATGTTCCACTTTTATATTCAGTGTCATTCGACCACTAGGTGGAGTCAGGTACAACAAATCATACTTAACCAGGTAAGTATCAGAAATGACCACGAGTGTATCGACCAGATCACTTTCCATCTCATTTTGGAACTCTGGTTTTATTTTTTCCTCGGAGGCAGCAGTTCACTCTGTTGACTGAGAGGCCTTATGACCTTGCACTGAAAGGGGAGAAAGTGCATAAATCCATTGAAGACCATATTTGAAAACCTATGCACACCCTAAAGCCCTATGATGTGTCAGATGAGTTGTCTACGTCAAGTGGTGAGGGAAATCGGATCATGTATTTGGAAGGTCGGATCAACCCTGATGGGGTCAGAAAGCGACGAAATCTCAGCACGAATACAAATGGCTGGCTTGGCTTTCGCCAAATTACGCCATTTATGGCGCTGTCTGGATGTCTGATTGACTATTAAGAGACACATGTCGTAGTGCCAGCTTATCAGTATTGCGGAAGTCAGGTGTGCAGTTTTAGATAGAAGAGAAAAGTCAGTTGATGAGGCGGCTGGGATGTCTCTTACGTATCCCCAGTCAACGTCTTCCTCGTCGTGCACTGTTAGCTGAAATAGGTTTAGGGGAGGAAAAAGTTAGGTGACCAGATTAGAATATGACATCAGTCATAATCTGACTATTGGTTTGAGTTATATAGGGAAATGTACACTTCCTAGTTAGGGTCCATAAGACAACGGAAAATCAGTGGCTGGAGAATCTAAATGAAATTTTTCCCAACCGATTTAGATGGTACAGACGTTGGCTGACATGGTCGTTAAAAGTAGAAGACATGAAGCGGTTACAATTTTTTGACCGCAGGTGTCTTCGTAGTATTGTTCATGTATGGTGGAATCACCGTGTAAGCAAAGTTGAGGCCAGGCAAAGAGTACTAGGCAAGACAGGGTCGCGAACCTTAGTCGACTGAAATGGCTTGTACATAGGTTGCGTATGCCTGGCTACCGCCTACCTCGATGTGACATGCTAGGGGAAGTCGGAAGAGGGTTCAGGGTAGCCAGACCAAGACCTGGCACCAGTCCATGACTATTGGTGAGCCGCGTAGACTGTCTGGCTGGGGTCGCCGAGACGATAGGAATCTGAAGTTGAAAATTCTGGGCGACATGGCTGAAAATAGGTCACAGTGGAGATGTATTCACTCTTTGGTGTCTTATAAAGCTTGAATATTCGCACTGATTTTTTATTCTCTTATACAACTGTCTACTACTGTGAAATGTGACAACTGATCTACTGGCGCGTGATGTTCTACGTTGATTTTGTCTGTATGGCGAGACGTAAGCATGCACCACCTTTAGCCAACTTATTATACCGGATTTGGTTTGCCTTCTCTACTTCTTTCGTGATAATTATGACTGCATTATTTGTTTTCCGTTCTGTTATCTTGTACCTTGATATTCTGATGTGAGGTGATGCAGCCAGAACCACGATATATTGACAATGAAATCAAATACCGATACTTGAATGAAGTAGACTCAAACATAGAGGTACTTAAAACTCATTTTACCATCACCCATAGAGACTAAAATTTCACTTAATAGGCTACTTAAACCTTAGCTGGGTGATAATCCTACAGGAAACTTTAAAACATAACACTATAAGATAATAAATCCAACCAAAAGCGTAAAAATAGATTTAACCAGTCCTGACCAAAAACATTCACAGAAACAAAACTCCTGTCGAAAAACCATTTGAAAATAGTGAAATGGCATTAGGTTGTAGCAATTTTTATGTGATTATTGTGAATTTTTAATACCCCAATGTTGTTTCAGGTTGCTTGATAGGTAGTCACTTTCAAGTTGCTACCCTTTATATGTCATAGTAAGCACATCATTGATTTCCAAATTTTATATTAACCGATTTGCTTCATACTTGAAAACTAGATCTGTAGACTACGTTTTGTTAGTTCGAGGAATTTAATGGCTGCCTAGTTAGTCAAAACTTGCATGTTACCTCAATATGATTATTTACTAAATATGAAATTGCGTTCACAATCAAAAGCATTATTTTTAAGTGTAAATGAATTCACACTGCCGTTAGAAGGCAAGAATGACTGCCAAAACTGGCCTAAAAGACTGTTCGCATTTATTAGGACTAATAATGACGGACAAAAAGTCCGATAGTCCGGTGGAATCTAATTTGCCCAAAGCTGAATATCTATCGGATTACTTTAGTGAAGTCTTCTCTGTAGGTCATGATGATGAAGTGCCCAACAGTGGTGTCAGTAATGCCCCACCGATGGATAGTGTTCATAGCAAAGGAAACAGTCTTACAGTTGCTCATTAATCTAAACCTGAAAAATCTCCGGGTCCCGATGAGTTGCACATCAGAGTGCTATCTTCACTAGAGGATATTGTTGCTAAGCCAGTCATTGATCCTTTCAGTATGTCCCTACATCAGACTTGCCTCCCTAGCAAGGCCATAACCAACCCAGTTTTTAAGGCCAGTTGGTGGCTAACTATCGCCTTGTGAGTCTAACTAGTATAGTTACCAAGGTTTTGGAAAAAAATAATTCCTGATAAGGTACTTAGCCATGTTGAATCAAGTGATACATTTTAGCAACACAGAAAGCTTTCGTACTGGAAACTCCTGTCTAACAAACCTCATCACGAGAGAAGTGGGTTGCATCCCAAGATTGCAAGCTACCAATAGATGCCGTGTTTATAGATTTCTGTAAAGGATTTAATAAAGTGTCACATGTGAAATTACTACGAAAGCTCTTCTCTTTCGGGTTCGGTGCTGCATTGCAAGCCTGGATTAAAGACTTTCTGTACGGTGGAATGCAAAGAGTGAGAGTTAGTGGATTCTGTTAGGGTAGAAACTTATGATGAGTGGAGTTCATCAAGGAACAATCATAGATCCACTACTTTTCTTGCTATATGTCAACGAATTACCATAAATGCTAAATTTTTTGATGTTTTTCGCTGATGTATAAGTTTTGAGTCATACGTAGTGATGCTGATAGGTATACACTTCAAGCGGATTTCGATGAACTGGCAAGTTGGTCAAGTGTTGGTGCCTGGAAATTAACTCGGTTAAAATTGTAATAATGCAAATTGGTCATAGCAATTGTTTTCGGTATACCGTTGATGGTACACCACTACTCACAGTCTTTGAACTGAAAGACTAAAATGTCACTTTGACACAATACAATTCAGTTGAATCAAAGGGCTTCCGCGTATTATGGTCCATCCGCAGAGATTTCAAAAGTTTTGATTAGGATGTGTTTGGAATACTCTATTCTTCTTATGTTAGACCTCACTTGGAATGCTGCATTCAGATAGCGAGTCAATACCTAAAAAAGGATGATGTACTTGTGTGAGTTCAAGGGTAGGTACTAAGCTTGAGGTAGGCCTTTCGAATATGCCAATGAGGAACGACCAGATCGGCGAGAATTATTCCGTCTTACAGTAAGAAAAGGGGGGGATCCCATACTGGCATTCCGTAACCTTAATAACTTCGGTGCTGATGTTCCATCTTTCCTCTCCCGAAAGAATTGGTTTTTCTCCATGGGGAGAAATAAAAATTCAAAAACTGCGATAGAACCAACATAGTGTGAATCTGCGTCTCTCTCGTCGTGTGGTCAATGACTGGGACTCCTTACTTCAGCAAGTAGTGTCAGCCCCTTTAGATAACACTCTTAAGGACAGACTAGATCTTCAAAGAGGTAGCTTCCTTATGGTTTAACACAGGTCAACTATCTGTATTACTGAAACTGATTATCTTAAGAACTTAATTTCTTAAGATTCCAGGGACGGAAAATGTGATCACGAATAGAAATGCATGGTCGATGCAACTAAGGACTCACCTTTATGTTCAATCTTTTCTGAAGTAATTCGGATAAGTCTGCAACCTCCAAAAGTGTAAGCGAACTAATACGATCAACGAGTTCATGTATGTGTTTGGGATATTCTTTATCATTGTCACCGGTGAAAGACGGAGAAATTATATCAGAATCCCTTACAACATTCGGTACTGCTTGAGAAAACTTTTGAGGTGTACATTCGGGAACACCAAATGCGAACGTGGTCTACCTAGCTTCGTGAGGTTCTTGATATGTGCGGTGAAGGTCATCTTATGACCGAAGTCCCGCTCTTTTTTTACATATGACTTTGAACTCCTTCGCGCGCTACATTTTGTGTTTTTTACGGCTACCTTTAGTTCACTACCTTAATGAATAAATCAGATACTCTATTCTCACAGCATTTCTTGTAAATGGTAGAAGTTGTCACAATTTTTACTTAAATGACAGAAATAACATTTCAAAATTCGTGTTGTGGAATTAGTGAACTGCTGTAGCGTCACACACTTCCCCAAAATCAATAGCCTAGGGTTTGATGACTTTCGACATTGATGCTGAGCTTGGTAGTTTAACTGCACTCGCTAAGCTGAAGGCACCCGGTCAAGCATCCTCGCCATTTGGCACGCTGTCGTGTTACGTTGCATTGCTCGTATTCCACTCTCTAGCCAGTTAGTTGGAACGCATCGGTATTTTGGCACAACCGTCCAGATATGCCATTCCATCCGACTACGCTATCGTGTTCTTCCTTGGTCTCGTATTCGTGGGTATATAACAAGTTCGAATAATTAGTGATTGGTCTTTGCGTCTGTCAAGTTCGCACCAGGACAAATCCTAAATTGATGAGTTTCCTTATCTGGACTCGCAATTAGACAGTCATCGATGTAGACATGAACAAAATTCAAACCACGGAAGACATCATACATAAAGCATTGGAATGTTTGCGCTGCATTCCGAAGACCAAATGGCATGCGCAGGAATTCAAACAGGCCAAAAGGAGTAATAATGGCTGTTTTCGAGATATCTTCTGCTGCCATGGTATCTGGTTGTACGCTTTGACCAAGTCGATTTTTGAGAAAATGTTCATTCTGCATAAGGTTGCAGTCAAGTCGTAAACGTGAGGTATCGGGTAGCAGTCCGGAGTTGTTTTGGCGTTGAGCCTTCGGTAATCACCGGTTGGACGCCAGTCGTTGCTATCCTTTTTGGGCACCATGTGCAATGGCGATGTCCAAGGACTGTTTGACGGTCTGATAATGCCCAGTTCGAACATGTGGTCGAATTCGTTTTTCGCAGTTTTGAGCCTATTGGGGGCCGAACGGCGCGCTCTGGATGCCACAGGTGTACCTGTGGTTGTCACGTGATGCATAACATTGCTGGTTATGCATGGAAGAGTGTGCTTCGGTTGCTGCAACTCTGGATAGTTCTCTAAAACTGCTAGGTAGGACGCGTCGCCTGATTGTTTGGCTCTAACGATGGCTAAACTCGGACCTACATAGGTGGTGCCGCCAATAGATAGCTTAGTGTTGTTATCTATCAGACGTCGACGGCGAGCATCTACAAGTAGATCGTAATGGTTTAGCAAATCTATGCCAATGATGGGCATAGAGACGTCTGCCAGGAGGAAAATTCAGTGGATAGGTTTGCGTAAACCTAAGTTTAGGTAGGCATACCGTCTCCCGAATGTCGCGATTGCCTTGCCGTTGGCTGCTTGAAGATTGAAGGATGGGTCAAGATGACGCTCCTTTGTCGTTGCTGGAAGAACGCTAACTTCTGCGCCGGTGTCGACGAGGTAGTGGGCTTTCGTTTTACTATCTGTGGCGTAGAGCAAACGGCTTTTTCCGCCGGCTACGGTTGCCGTGAGCACGTGCCGGCGTGACTGTTTCCCGAGTTTGTGTCCTCGTTAAAACGGCATGGTTTTCGACATTTTCTGGCTTCGTCTCCGTAAGTGTTATGAAACCAGCACCATTTAGGGTTTTCCACCCTGTTAGGTTTGGTTTGGGGGCTACCAGGAGAGTTACTGCGATGCGCCAAGGCGGCTGTTGTTGATATACCCCTGCGGTTCGTTCGAAGTGCTTTTCATAAAGCGCCATTTTCTGAACCATATAGGAGCATCGACATGGCATTAGTGCTGAAGATCCGCGTCTTGTGCTGTAAGGTGAGTGCAGTAGATCTTCACACCGATTTCGGACTGATGAATGCCTGTCTTGCTGTCTTTCCGATCCTGGTTATGACATCCCCATCTGTGCCACCACCGCCGCTTGTGGTTGAAACGATGCTGCCAAGGCAAGTAGATGAAAGAGACCACCTCCCCTAGATGTCGGACGCGGATATATCAGCGAATACACTGGGTGTCCATTGGTTTCAGAACTGATCCTGAATTAAGCCATTCACCATGTCGGGCTAAACACAAGCTTGTCAAACTTCATGCAAATATTCATTACTTTATCCAATTCCGTTGTAATCATGCTAACAAAAAACTTGTTAAGACGTAGAGAGCTGGCTCTCCTGAGTTTAAAAGTAAATGCCACAGATACTGTTCATCTTTTCGGTACACTACTGTAAGCTCATGACGAATCTTTAAGTGGCTCCCTAATTTTACCACGGGAGAAAAAAAGAAACCATCAGTGTTGTTTCGCAAATTCGTCACGAAGGGTGACAAGTATATGGAATAGTTTGGCTTCGACCATTCTGAATTTCTTCCGGGAAACCGACCTTTCTTTGGACGAAAATCAGAGCCCTGAACAAGAAATTGGAATCCTGGATGAACAAATATATGGAACATTTCGGATGCCTTCCATTACCATTAATGTTGCCTATAGTTGCCTGAGACCACTAGTGCCTGATGCATGGCCAAGTGAATTTCGAAAAGAGGTTGAATGAGAGAAGAAGTACATTCCTTCCATCCGATAGCTGTAACGACTGTGTTTTGTTGTGAAGAAGCTACTACGAAGACCACATAATATTTGCGAGTGAAGTCCCGGGTGTTTGCTGAAGGCTGCAGTGGATGAAAAGTGGATTGGTGTTTTACTATTGATTTGGCATACACAGTAACATAATATAGTGACGCAAAGTTTTCATGCAACACAAGTAGCATAAGAAGAAACCAGTTTACGGGTATGACCAATTTGGTGATACGGGTCCATCGTCCCGATAACTAATATGCAATGCATTGGAAATCCATGGCTAAGGCATGTACAGCATTTTACTGCATTCTATTGGCATTTCATTAAACATCCATTCTGGGTCTCTTCTAGCTGATACAGTGTTTTTAGTTTCTAGGGCGTAATGCTACTCATCCAACTGTTTACAGCCTTTTATACCTCCATCACACATTTTTTACATCTTGTCTGATTTTCACCATCTTGGTATTAACTGTAGTTTGACAACAAAACGCATCCGTTTGAAATAACAAAAAGAAGTGCCTGGGAAAATCGTTTAGTTCTCTCACCATTTCAACTCGCAAGGTCACACTGATATCCTCTAGGAGTGCGTTACGTTTCCGCTTGGTTAGTTAGTACTGCTCTTTTCCCATTCTCATGGGCCATGTTAGTTTTTACTTATGTCATACAGTCACGGCATCGGTTATTAAATCTGTGAATACATTTCTATGACTCTAGAAGGATTAACGCCCATAGGGATGATATTTATGTCTCCAAACCATGTTTTCTGTACGATCGGTATCTTTAGTTGAAAACAGAATATAACTAGGCCAGTTTTCTTTAACGCTCTAACCTGCATAGCATTCACAGCCCTTGAACCTAACGCGAATACACGCTATCTAACGCGCTCAGGTTGATCTGTCTTTGACACCAGATTCAATTCCTGTTTGGCTGAATACCTTACCGATCGCCCTGTTTAAGTATTCAAGCGGTCTCTAAATATCACCCACACTGAATCTCACTGCTCAACCTGCAATATCAAGTACTACTACCATTAATAGCAGAAGTGACTGCTCCCGCAATCTGAGTACATCCACTGCTTGTCAAAGAATGGTATCCATTTTATTTAATATCAGTTTACTGTGCTCGAAACAAAACTGAACATCCTGTTTAGCTTTGTGACAAAATAGCCACTTCTTACAATGCATTCTATGAGCAAACTTCGGAATAACATCATCAGAAATTTGCATAATCTTTCTATCCTGTTAGCACCGTAGATTAACTGCAAGTCCCAACCTCAAAATCCGTATATAAGTACAAGACTTTGCATAGTCGGATTCGAATTTTAAGGGCTTCATATACTCATTAAAATGGCTAGAAAATCAACCAAACACCTAATTTCTCCATGAAAAGGCGAGAGGTGGAAATCAGTTCTTTAAACTACACCACCTCCTTCGGGCTAACAGAAACGTGGGCCAACCTCTGTCGACGATTTGCGTACAACCCAAAAACCCTTGGCAGAACAATGTACTCCAAGCAATGATTCAAAACTTTCAGATTTGGTACCTCCCCCCAATATCCGTTTGAAAGATATTAGACATCATATTTGATGTAGTAGATATACAGGAATATACTTCCAGTTCTGACCCACAGCCTGCGAAAGAAGCGTCAGCGGCAGCGTACAATCATTATCTAAGTGCCACATCTTGGGGGCGAAGTCTTACCCTACAGATGTGGATTTAGACAGCCATGGACCCTCAGAAGTGGACGTATTACCACCAAGTGTTGACACTCTAAACTCGGGTATAGTTCCGCAAGAAGCCCCATCAGCCCCAATACAGTCAATCAACAAACAGTCGGACAGTTCTAGAACTTAGCAACGAAATGACAGAAGCATCAAACAATTTAAAACAGTGAGTTAATAAAAACTCCGTCGGCATCACATTGTCCACCACATATCCCAGCACGCAAAGCAAATAGCTTGGTCAACTTGGCACAAGGTTTATTTCCAAGATTTATTTACCATTATCAATTTGTTGACGCCTGTAAACTGGCTTCTCTCATGTTAAACTGTTAATTTGAGAATAAAATATTTATTATTATCGTTTATTAGCCCGATATCTGGAGATATAAAAACAGTCGGGCACGTTTGCACACACTGACACTCTGACTGATTACGTCTCCAGTGAATTGGCAAAGCGAACAGGGCGTATGCACAACCTCGTAACCCTCAATATACCAGGCAAGGTGCCTCTAAGAAATGTCAAACAAGAATTACCTAACGCTTGTGGCACGTCAAGCTCCTGGCGTCAGCGCTGGAGACTACTCAAAGCCATACATGATATGTACTGCCCCATAATCTTCCAGGTTATTCATGTCATCGAAGCCATAAACTTTAATAATAATCAGAAAGTATTCCGGAAGTGTACGCAGTTTAAAGGGGTAAAAGCCAAAGCAGACAAGACAGTGCGTCAGCGTAGAATCCACCGAAATAAGCGAGAGTCATCGAGTACAACAAACATGAGGTTATCCTCAATCCTTGCCGACCGTGTAAAGGCACCCTACCAAGCTGCTTTTAGAGAAACGAAAATTCCGTTGATACATCCACTCAAAGGAGCAGTTTCACCTCTGTACATGGTATCAGCACAAGTTATCCTTCAAATAGCGACAGTACTTCTCAGAGTGAGAAACGATTCTCAGATATGTCGAAAAATACTACGCTAACAAGCAGAGAGGAAAACAGTCGTGTACACTGTCTGGTGCTCGAGCTACACGATTCACAACTGAGTAGTTCCAGGATACATATGCAAGTTGGCAGTGTAAGCCCGGCCAGAAAATCAGATGAAATGCGATTAATCAACAGCTTCAAAACGTCAGACAGCTATCTTAGGAACTATCCCATCCCATATTATTCCAAACAACCTTGCAAACATGTGCGTCGTTTGGGCACCATGAAGGAGATAGTCTATCCCCCAAGTTCCTCCTCACATTCGCCCTACAACCAGGCTGCCCCTATGAAGACACATGAGGGACAAGATTCACAGGTCAACCTGGCTCTCAGATAAGGGTCACTGGCTCTAGCAGTCATTGTGATTGCCAAGGTCCTTACAAGAGGCGCTCTGATTACAGTGACGGCGTTTTAAGTAAGAAATGTCAGTATTCAGATTTATCGCAGAATTCCAGGGCTCAATCCCCCATTCCATTCACCGGAATCCTTGGGGATCCAACAACAACCAGAGTACAACGGGGGTGCAGGGACGTAACAATTTTTTATACACTTCTTTACCTGCGCATAGGTTTTGTCACGTCCTTACCCAGGAGTTGTGTAGAAAGCCTCGCAACTGTTGAGAGTGGTTGTGCAGCCTCCAGACACCTGCAGGCTGACACGATACTCAAGACCGATGACTTGAAACCTAAAAATAATTCTTTATTCCCGGTTTCTAATACCAGAGGTACAGACACTTTCCATCCAGATGGAACCTCCAGTTTATTCACAAACCAAAATGTTCTTGCTCTTAATATCCATCCGCCAAGCCTGACTCAAGCTCCTCCATGGGTTACGCTCTTGTTGCAAACACTGATTTCAAGACTGTTAACGATACAGAGCGTCAACAGCTGGCTAAAACTTGCTACGAAAACGGTCAAAGTGATTACCTACATGGCTGTGAACCCACATGTCTTACAACGCATATTCGTTCTTTCACCCTTTAGGTTTTATCCGCCGCACTCTAATCCTCAAGTAATGACCATGACACTGGAAAATGATCAGATTCAGTCCCCCCAGTCACGTCCGTTTTTGCCCAGTCCGCACCGAACTTAACCCCCCTGATTTCTGTGCTGACACTGCACCTTCCATTGTCCAGTTTTTCCCTGCGCTTTCTTTTCTTTTCTCTGTTCAGTATCAGCTTGACGAGAAAGTCCTAAGCATTAGTCCGACCAAAAATATCAACTTACTGGAAATCCTACTTTGTACCTAATACTAGAGACTGAAGTTAGAGGTATCCAGCTGGCTCGCCCCGATTTTCCCGTTTCTTGAACAGCCTCACAACCAGCTCACCTCCCTACCAGTACCCTAAATGCTACCACATACGAGACCTCAAGCACAATAACTGGTCTCCGATTTCTGGTTAGTGACAAATGCAGCGGAAATCTGTATAAACAATCCAACCCGAGAGGCCAATTTACCTAACGACAACACATCCAGAATAACGATATGCAACAGATTTCTCTGGTAATTTGTCTTGTATCAATCCATCTAATTGAAGCCAATTAACAGTCAATGTATCTCCTTGACAGTGTTGCAAACTTCAGCGCGAAGGCTATGAAGTTCTACTCACGCGCAATATAAATAAATTAACGTTTTAATCTCGCGTTAAAAAAGATTTTAACATGAGAGAAGCCAGTTTACAGGCTTCATCACGTTGATACATCCGAAAATATCTACAAGAATTGAGCCCTGAGTGGTACTGATGAAATGCCATTAAACTCAACTAAAAACTGCCGAAGGTCCTGCTAGTTATGGAATGAACAAGGAAATATTACTTTACAGCGTACATAGGGTGTTAAAGTTTAGATAATAGTAAATGTCGCCTTCATTTAACAGGCTTAACATGAGGGATACCAGTTAACAAGCACTGTCAAATTCATAACTTTTGAAAGTATCTAGTATTAAATAATTTACATATCAAGTCATTAGTGTGCATAATCTTATTGAAAGTTGCTGAAATTCATGAGACGGATATGGATTCACATCTCCCATCATATAGATAGGTTCCATTATCAATATCAAAAGCGCGCAGCGTTCAAAGTTTGCGTTGTAACCAACCGACGTTGTTAGTCCATTCGCATAGTTTGCTGATTAGTAATATAATAGTTTATTACTTAGAATGATCTTCAGTTTTTAGTTTGCTAACCACAACGCACCCATTTATACAATCTGGAGTATCAATAAAGTATCCACAGTTATATAACCAACGTGTATGGCTATATCAATGCATATCCAGGACACCATGTTACTTTTAAAGGTGATATAGATTAATTCTGCTGGGAATACTTGTTGTATTGGATGAAAATAGGTGTTGAAACAGTCAATAGTCCATAGACTTCGAGCATCTTTTGTATTAGCATAGGCGGCATCATTCGAGAAGTGTATTTGATGCGTAGTAAGTTCCATATGAAAAGGTCTCTTGGTACAGAGTACTAGAAAATGTCTAGTGTGAAGCCATTGCAGGTAAGTGACATCCTGAGCCAATATTTTAATTGGTCTCTGGTTTAATCATCTGTTCAGAATGTCTCTGCTACTAATACTGTTGGGAATGGTCAGACGGTTCGTTGCAAGAAAAATCATGACGAGTAGGCGAGTTAATCTTGAAGATGGTCCAGAATTTGCGAGAGAGTGAGAGTAGTCCAATAATTATTGGCGTCAATGAGCAGGTGTTATTCCCATAAAGTAATCACGTTCAGACTGAATTTGAACATCAAATGTCGACTTGCAGCTGTTTCTGCAAATGGGGAAAGAAAGGAGAGGCACGAGCAGATATGGAAATACAGATTACTACGCTATCAAATTTGGAGAAGAGAAGGTCCCTATCCTTTTTTGATTTATTCGGACTTGATGTACATTTTCATGTATATATGTTAAGTCAACTACATAGTCCTTCCATTATAGGGTTATTAAGTCGTTTTTTGGGAGGGGGGGTGTACCGTAGTGGCTTTCAGAAATAAACAGTATTCTTTAAGTTCATTATACGGAGAGGAGCCGGTATTCATACCCTTGTATGCAATCGTGAGGCCATCTGCATTAAACGAACTTCAGGGCTTTAATAAAACCGATTCTTACATTTAGAGATCTGAGTACGTTCATAGCGGACGCAATGGCTTGACCATTGTTATGTGCCGATTGCTCCATTATGCTTCGTATTTGTGGATATAATATGAATGTCAAGAAATTTATGGATATCCGTGAAAAGGAAGAATTCGTTGAGTAGACGTCGAAACTGAAATGCAGACATGCAAGAGCGAATAAAATGTGGAAGCTTATTCCATAACTTGCTGTACTGTAACATAAAGGATCGTGACCTAAGTTTAAGGCGGTGCTTTTCTACAGGTACAGTACATTCACGATTGCGTAGACTATATGAAGATATAGGCTTAAAAGTAGGAGCGCAACAGGCGTGAGTAATGCCATGCAAAAGGCGGAAAAATAGGCTAAGGTTAAGCTTAAGGCGTCTTAGCCAAAGTGGGTCAATTTTTAATTTCTTACACCTTCCCACATAATCAAGTTCTTCGTGACGGCCCAGTACACAGCGGGTAAACTTTCTTTGAACATTCTCAATTAGTATCCTATCCGAAGCATACATATTGCTGAAGATGATTGTGCCATATTCAAGTACTGGGCGGATCATTACCTTGAATAAAAGCAGTCTAGCCTCATTGGTATGTACGTGTTTAAGCAAAAGGCCAACTGAGCGCCTACACTGGAGGCAAGTGACTGGGCATATTCCGTAAACGTTAAGTTCCGAGAATACCTAATACCTAAATCACATACTGAGTTGTAAGATTGCAGCATAGAATCGCCAAGGTGTAAACTGACGTTTGGATAAGAGTTATTGAAACAGAGAATTCCGCATTTACTAGAGTTAAGTGGAAGTTGCCATGTTTCACTCCAAGCAAACAAATTCGTCAGGTCTTCCTGGATTCTATTAAAACCCTCACTTAGCGATGAGTGGGGAAAGCTATACACGATTTTTAAGTCGTCAGCAAACAGGTAGGGTTTACCATATTTTATCATGTCAGAAATATCATTTATGTAAAGGAGGAAAAGTAAGGGCCCCAACACACTACCTTGAATGACACCACTCAGAATAGGCTGTGGGGAGGAATAGGTTTGACTGAACTTTACTATTTGAGTACGCTGCCTAAGGAATGAGCTTATCCACGATAATAGAGGATCACTAATTCCAAATGATTGAAGCTTAAGAATTAACCGATTATGAGGCACTTTATCAAATGCTTTTTTGAAGTCAAAAAATAGAGCAGTTACGAAAAGACCTTCATCTCGTCTGCAGGTGACCTCCTCAAAATAATCCAGTAAGCAAGTACTACATGAACGACCTTTTAAGAAACCATGCTGCATAGGGGAAAGAAGCTGATGCGCAGCCACGTAGTCATTGATTTCTTGCACAACGACCTTCTCCATGATACGAGAGACTACAGATGTAATATTTATGGGACGATAATTCTGAATTTCTGACGTCGGCCCAGATTTATACGTGGGAGATATGTAAGACAGCTTCCAGCGGTCAGGGTAGCATGCCTCAGTAAGGGATATTGAGAATAGCTTCATGAGGATCAACGGTATATCTTCACCACCCCTCTTAAGGAGAACAGACGGGATCCCATCGGGTCCGGCAGAATATGAGTCCTTTAGTGAAGCAACTGCATCACCTATCTTTCTCTGTGTAAAGGAAACATTACTTAGTGAGTGGTGTGGTGGAATGGGCATTTGTATGTTTAGTACACTATCTTCGTGCGTGAAGCAGCTTGCATAATGTTTACTAAACAGCTGACAGATCTTGCTTGGGTCATCATAAAGAATGTCCCCATCAATGATCAGACTACTGGGAATAACTCTAGATAAGTTTGCACGGGATTTTAGAATTCTCACTAATGATTGAGCATTGCCTGTTTGTGCGTTGCAGCTAGTTTCTTGCTTGATTGCTTTCAGTAACTTATTTGATTTGAAGTTCTCATGAGCAATTTTTAATGAGACAAGGGATGAAAAGTCATTAGATCGATAGAAATTTCTGGCATGTCTGCGCATGCTGATACGTACATTTTCAGGGATGAAATTCACTTTCGGCTTTCTAATTGATACTGATACCTCCGGAGCAATATGATCGTGAATTACATTCATGGAACTGTAAGAGATGTCACTTAGTTCATGGGTTGAGCTACTGGTGAAATAAGAACCCCAGTCCAAGCATCGCAACATGTATTGTATCTCTTCCCAGATGGTATTTTTATATCGTCTAACTGTGGTTGTTTTTGACCTGGGAGCTAACGTATTTCTGGGAGATAGTCGGAAGTCACCAAATACTACTCTGTGATCGCTGCCCGGGAATTCTGAACCAACTCAGAGAGTGAAAGGCAATAATCCGCTCGTGAAAACTAGGTCAAGTATGCTATTATGTCTAGTTGGTTGCATTACATGTTGGCGCCATCCTCCAAAATCCAACACATTAATAAAATTATCAAACCGCCTAGGAGAAGTAAGTGTCTGCCACCTGATGTCAGGCATATTAAAGTCATCGAACATAAGTTTCATGGAGTAGGGCAGTGTTGTTACATGGGTGAACACTTCTGCAAGCCTGTCGTCATAATCTACAGTAGAGCGAGGGGGACGGTAGATACACCCTAAGAGGATAGTTATAGCATTAGCAAACTTCGCCACAACCCACACTGAGTCACTGAGCGAATTGAGTTCTGAAGTAATACAATTTGTCGCAGCAATGTCGGACCTGATATAGATGATGCAACCACCACCTCCACCATTATATCTATCTCCCCTAAACACAGTATAGTTGTCGACAGAGACATCACTATCAGGAGTGTCTGGAGTACACCAAGCTTCAGTGATAAATATTAGGCAGGGGTTAGACATAATCGACAACATAGTGATCTCACTTATTTTGTTGCTTATGGAACGAGCGTTAATGAGACAGAAGGTTAGAGAATTGGATAAGCAGTAGTACCTAAACCTGTTTTCGGAAAGCATTCTCTCGCAGGTTAGTTGGAACTGTAGTGGTGAGGAAAATGGGGTAGAAGTTAATTTCGGGGACGTAATAGGGAAATAAGATACTACTGGGTTACTACTAACATCCTTTATTGTGTCGGGTGTTGACACACTGTATATGAGCCGGGAGGATGACAGGTTGGCATAACATCTTCCCCGCCACTGTAGCGGTTGTGAGTTAGGATTGAGAGTAGATGATTCGGTAGCGCCATCATCTGGACAGCAAAAGGCGCTAATAATTCTTGAAGTCCGCGAAAACTTGGGTTTCAGAATGAGCCCTGGGTACGGATGTCTGCGGAAATGAGCCAGGTAAATCTGTGGTTTCACCTCTGTGTAGGAAGGGGTAGGGTGCATTGTGTTGGGAAGCCAGTATCAGAGGCCGCATCTGAACAGCAGGCCTCCAATTAGGAGGTGATATCGTTGTACTGGGGCGAGCATACATTGGATTTGAATGTTGTGTAGATGGGTGTGAGGAGAAAAACCTATCGTTTTTCCTATGGTCCTCGTCTTCATGACTAAGGGAGGCATTTGTGTTCTGAACATTCTTACGCATGCTCCCCTTCTTTTTACCACCTTGGTGTATGAATCCCACCTTTCTGTTGGTTAGTGAGGGTGCCACAGTGCTTGGTGTCACATCGGTGGACGTCGTGAATGTGTCTGCGTAAGGAAACGGGGTCACTCTTCGAATAGCGTTATAACCGTTAGGCTTAACAGTCTGAATATAGTTACTTCGGGGCTGGCTAAAGCGTTTCTGTGCCATTGGCTTTGGCGGTGTACTCGAACTAGGACTTTGGGTTTAGATTTTCGAAACATGGCACTTTGTGACTGTGCACTGTCAATGCACCCAGAGGTCAACATGGTATTTGATGGCGGTAAAGGCTTAACAGCGCAGCTGCACCTGGGTGATGCAGGTTTCATCGATAAACCCAGGGGAATCAGGTGCATATCGGACGTATCATTACCGTTGCCATCCATATCAGCATCATCTGAGAATAAATCTGCATAGCTGGAGGAGATGTGACCTTCAGTTTCGGTGTTTACTACCATGTTGGATGGTGAACCAGTAGCAACTGATGTACTTGCAACAATATGCTCGGTCAGCCTTTTTGATCTACACTTACAGTGTCATCCGGTGTTAGGAGCTGACTCCCAGGCGCCAGTTTATTTCGAGTGGCCATTAGTTCTGATGAAGTTTCCAGAGGGACTTCATAAGGTTTCGAAACACGTGTCCGTCTTTGGCATGGGGTAAGATCTGGAAGTACCCTAACATTCTCACAGCTTCTTAAGAGTCTCACAGATTTCTGTGGGCCACAAAAGTGTCTCGCATCAAGGAGTGAGCTAAACTGGAATAATATTAGACAGGGGTATTTACTGGTCCTCTTCCTAAGACGCCGGACTGTGCAACCGGATTCACGCAAACCACAGGCTTGGAGGAGATCATTTTTAACACGTCTTAATGGAAAACTATCACAGACATTGAGGACAATGGAGTTGTGCGACGAAGTCAATCGTTTGCTGGCTTCAGTGGCCACAAAGTTCACCAACGTTTCAAGCTTGATAAGGTTTTCCACTGATAAGTCCGTTGTAGAGTTGAGTAGGCAAATCGGAGGTGTAAGACAGTCTAGTTTACGCTGAAGATCAGCAAAAGCATTGCTGTTGTCAACAGTATTACGCTTGTTCGCAATAACACCATTAAATACGACAGCCATGACGTCAGACAGATCGACGGAAGGACCATAAATAATAGGCCATTTTCAGACCCTAGCGACGGATTCGAAACTTTTGATTTCTTAGCTTTATGGATTGGTCTGTTTACGGCAGCAATAACCTTATTCATTTTAAAGCTACAAGGCACAGACATAAAGAGGCAAAAATTTATTGTCTGACAATAAAATAGCAAGATTAGAGACTTATCTGCCGATGAACGACTATTCTTCCATTCCTTAGTTACTTGCACCACAACAAATGTTTTCAGCACTACCAGTCTGAATTGCTGGGAAAGGTAACACTTGAAGAGTGAGGAACACCTGAACTTAGACATTCACCTGGATTAAATGACTGAATGGATACTTACTTATTCCTGAAATTATTGAAGTAAGTTATTATTGGTCAATAAAGCCAAGAAAGAAAGAATTACTGTTAAAATCGACTTTTATCTGAGGAAGCACGGGGTTTTGCAGATGGGTCAGTCATGTCGACTACTCACAACGCAAACACCTAGTATTGCACCGTTTGATGTGAAGAAAGAATTGTGAGCAGAAATGACTGAAACTCAGAAAGATGTATGTACTGTAAAGTGATATTTTCCTGCTATTTTCATGGCATTTAGACGTTTGGTATCACGATAGAGTCCAGTGTCCTCCCTCTGTATCATTCAATACTGCTAAAACCTTTTATGTTTCTCTTCAGTTATCAATTTGATGAGGCCTGTAAACTGGCTTCCTCATGTTAACTTCATAACTTGAGAATAAAGACATTTATTTGCTTATCAGTTTGTTTATTGCTAGACCATGAACGAATAGCGTTGCATCATCAACTGGTCTGCGAAATAGCAGAAATTCTGAAGTGCAATTCGGCTAGCTGTTGATATGCCGGCCCTCTGCACTGCTGATCACCGAGGCTTGGTCCATGCCAAGTATAAGTGATAAATCCCCCTGTGAAGGGTACGCTTTGTTCGGGGGGAACAGATCCACCGGTAGAAGTGGCGGTTTTGTTATCTGTTTCAAATCATATTTCAGTGCTGCCTATCACGAGGACTTAAATCTTGACATAAATAACACAGTCTTGGTATCGATAAACCTCCCCCGCCAGATACCTGTTCTGCTGGAATGTATCTGTCGTCCGCCAGACCAAAACGATAACCTCCTTAACAAAATAACTGCTGCCTTTCACTATACGGCTACATCGAATTTCAACCGTAAGATTAGTGAGGGGACTAACTTCCCTGAAATCTGTTGGCAGCCTACTAATGCCCCACCTCGCCACGGTAATCTTTTAGATGCGATTGAACTTTGCGGATGGACACAAAATATCTTAGAAGCAACTCGAGACAACAAAAGCTTACATCTCATATCTACCCTTCTATGCATATGTTGGCCATGTATTTACGGGAAGTGACCATAATGTAGTTGTCTGCTCATTCGACATCAAATCCCGCTATTATTCTAAACCATATACCATTTCAAATATGACGGTTGTGTACTTTCAGAAAGCTAAGATGGATGAATTCACCCACATCCTACTCTGTCTAGACCGGGACCTATTCTTCTCATGTACAGACCCAGACACTACTCCCACCCAGTTTTACAGAAATATCTCCCTGTGTTCTGCTCACCTAGTCCTGAAATGCGCAATAAAACATGATTATAGCGCAAAATACTTCATTCCAAGCAATATAGATTCAAAACTATACAAACTGCACCGGCAATGCATCGCAGACAAAAGCTTCCCAGCACCTTTCCACACTCACAATATCTACCCGGCTCTTCAAAAAAGTAAAGAGATTTCACCAACCAGAGAAGAAAAAGGAGGTGGTAGCAGTCTCCCTCAACCTACCTCAACCGTGAGGTTTACCGCAAAAGGCTCAGTACCCGTGGGCTAATCATATCTTTCATCTTGCTAGACAAGAATTTTATCGATGATCCTTCTGATATTTGCGAGACTTTAAACGTATGTTTTGTAAATTCACATATCTGTGATGACGATATATGTGCACCCCAAGTCCCTCGTCAAACACTTCTCTCCATAAAAGATGTTGCTCTCTCGCTGGAGGATATCAAGAAATTTGTAGCCTCATTAAAACGTTCAAACATCCCATGGTCCGATATGATACCTTCCGTCGTCTTAAAATATGGTGGTACAGACACTCCCTTCTTTCTTCATAAAGTGTTTTCCATGTCTTTATCTACCGGAGTCTATCCCTAAGCGTGGAAACTGACAAACGTCAGGATCTCATTAATGCGTAACAAGCTACAGACATTTGTGTGACCACGGTTATCTCAAGAGCCTTGGAAAAAGTAGTTAAAAACGCTGCTTCTCAGTTCCTCGTTCAGGAGAAACTCATAACTTCTTCATAGCATGGGTTCACTAGTCAACGTTCCTGCATAACCCGCCATCTGGAATTTTCTGACCATATTTCGCTGCTAAAAGATGCTTCTACGACCGTAGTATACTTCAGTCTCAGCAAGGCTTTTGACACAGTGAGTCGCAAAATGCTTATCTAAAGTGGCTTCATGTAATTTGCAAGGCTTGCCAACAAAATGGTTAGCATCATTCCTCAGTAACCGCTCACAAGTGGCCAGGATTAATAATCACACCTCAAACCCGCTTCCAAACACTAGCGGGTTATGCAAGGCGATGTAATCGGACAACTGCTATTTCTTCTCCCTTAAGTGATGTATGTGATGTTATACAACGTGGTAGACCTTTTCCATTTGCCGACGACACTAAAATAGTGTATAGCTCATCCGGCTCCAACCGGACGGAAAGTCTGGGAAAAATCCAACAGGACACAACTAGACTTCAACATTGGTGCCACATATGGAAAATGAATTTTGACTCTGACAAGTGTGGGATTTTGTGCTCTAAAAATATTCCACGTGGGGTTCCGGTCACCCTACCACCCCACCACTTATTGCGGACATGGGTTTGAAATACTCATCACCTTTCGGCTTCACGCAGTATCTTGGCTGGCGGGTTTTCAAGGTCGGAAAACTTCTCGGGCTCCTCTTCTGGAACTTTGCGACTCGGGAAGCTGAAGTTATATCATACAAATCGTGCACTCGTCCATTACTTGGATTCTGTCCGCACGTTATTGGCAGTATTTCAATGAGGGACAAGGGTAAACTAGAAGGGGTGCAACGGAGATTCACCGAAAGACTGATGAAAGACGGAACTGACATTTCTTATTATGACAGATGCAAGACTTTTAACTTAGCTTTATGGATTGGAAGACTGAAGTTGAACCTGAACCTTATTTTTGGAATCGCTAGACGGTTGATATTTCCCTAATAACGAACTACTACGGAGCACCCCTAAAAAATGCCTCAGACATCAGGCTTCTCTCAGCATGGTACGCTGCTATACTAAACTCAGGTCAAACTTCTTTACCATAAATTACGGCGTTATCTGGAACCGATTACCTAGTTTAATTTGACAAAGCGTCACCCGACAAGTTTTCATCCCTTCCCAACAAATATTTTGTGGAATGTAATCTGGGAGTAATATGTGCCACATTAAAGATACGTGGCATCATTCGACATCATTTTGATCTATGCAGTTAAATACTACATTGCTTTCTAATTTTCCGATCCTTTTCTTCTTCACACGCGCTATATATATATATATATAGTTGCAGCCTTATTCCTAAAGTCTTAAATTCCCTGCAAAACCTAAAACGGACTTCCACGGCTGTCTGTTGTATATCGATTTCGCATTCTGCCCAAACCACATTCACTAACACTAAGTTTGAGTATTTCCAGCACCTCCGGTTCCGAACAGCACCGAATTTTGTAAGAAGTAAGTCCAGTTGACTGAAACTTGGTATGTACACCTGAAAAATATTGACGAATTTCGTTCTGGCTAGAACATGGCTTAGACTAACAAGTACGCTGCCCGCTCTGTGGTACTTCCGTATGATAATGTGATGACGTATCTTTATCCGCACAAATGGAGCTAGCAGGCAATTACTAATTCGGTGGGTTCAGCTGTTTTATAAATAATCATTTCTGTTCCCCAAGAATCCTAGCTGTCATTTTACCAGGCCTACTAGAAGACATTCAACACCCTCTCTGTTTATGCGTCACCCTTATATCATGCGCCAAGTTCAGCTCGCCTTCCCTAGCTCTCTGTCTCTCTATATATACGTATGTGTGTAAAGAAATCCTCCCGCTCCAATTTATTGCTTCTCATCCACAAATACGCCTCCATAATTTAGATTTTCGAGCTGTTACAGACGTGGTGCATTGGGTTGGCTACCGAAAGTAGTTATCCATACTATGATAACTTCCACTGGGAGTAGAGGTCTGTTTGAAAACAAAAAGGGGAAACGCGAACAATCGGCACAGGCATAGCTGTAGCATTTTGCGAAATACCTCTGAAATAATCATCATCCAAGGCCTGGCATCCCGTGAAAGGAAACTGGCGACTGCTTTCTAACTGATCTGACGGTGGGGATAAATGAGATCTACCGCGATCTAACGGACACCACAGTGATTGCTGCGGGTCTTGTTCATGAGTAGAATAATAGGAACTGGAAATAAAAAGCTTAAACAAGAAACACGAAAAATGCTCTCCCTTTAAAAGAAGACAAGTTTCCTGGTGAAAAATCTCCCTGACAGCCGGTGCTACGAAGTAGTATAGACTCTCTCCTGATGCCAGCATGTGGTATGGGGTTGCTACCTTCTCCAGACGCCTAAATGAATACGCCAGTACAGCGTGAACGTGCATCACAAATAGTCATCAAACATAATTACTTACTGCTTGAGTTTTCTACCCATAAATCGCTAGTGCGGTTTCCATCCACAAATACCAGTGACTATTTTCAAACCTCCACTTTGCAATTAACGTCATTTCGCATGCTTTCTCACTAACTTCCACGCTACTACGGCAACCCGTACTGCTTCCTCAACCAAATCTTGCATCTATTCCGTTCACATTCAGTTATGGTATACTTTAAGCCTCGATCAGTATAAGCTACTATTTTAAGATGCTCGCGAACAGTTGTTTCTACACACTGTTCAGACATTCCATACCAGCCTATATATGGTGAATCCTACCAAGGCTGTGTCAAAGTTCACATTTACTACAAAACATTATTACTGCCATCCTAGTCGTAACATGGTATGGACTACAAATTGTCGTAATTGTTATTTTTTATGAAACTCTCCGTTGACTCTAATTCTCATGGACTTCATTAGGAACTTCTACAAAATTTTTGCAGCCATCTCCCGCTGTGTTCTCTCGTCTTTCGTTTTCTCTTCTGTTCTGCAGATGCTCGCTCTGGAATCAAGCATGGTAAAACTGGGTCCTACCTGTCCGAACCACTGTGGGGAGACTACGTTTATCCCCATTTAGCACCAAGTCAACAGGTACAGGAGAAAATATTTCATCCCAGAACACCAGTGGGCTTACTATTTTCAGCCAGTCATGAAGCCGTATACTCTAGAACTACCACCTAACATCGTAATGTTATGTCTACCAGTGGCTGCGCATACAACGAACCTTCTGTGCTAGCAACCTGTTACTGCTGCGTTGCTCGTAAGCTGCTCATTCAAAAACACTTATGTTTTATAAGTTCTGCAGGTTTTATGCTCACACCAAGTTCCACGTGCCACTAGCGACCACTCGCCCCTTCGTAACGTGGGTGGTGAATCTTGCACGCTAAATCACCAATTTTCTCTTGCCCGTTTGCACTCACATTTGTTCACTGTTTCAAAAGTACGATTTGATGAAGTCTCACGTACTACAAAGTCTAACCGGACCATCTCTTTAATACAGGTGTTTTGCTGCCTTGGGCCTAAGATATACAATTATCCAGAAAATCTTTGATAAGTTATATGGTGCGCACCCCTATCATCTCTCTGTCTTTAAAATGAATTATTGTCAGCAAGACATGTGGCAATGTTTTGCGCTTCTGTCTTTTGGGAAATGCAAGTCTGTTACGTGTAGAAACTGGTTAAAGTACATAATCATGCCTGTAAACTGGTGTGTGCTCGTATTTGCAAGAATAAGT
Source organism: Heterobilharzia americana (assembly GCA_944470555.2). Taxonomy (NCBI): domain Eukaryota; kingdom Metazoa; phylum Platyhelminthes; class Trematoda; order Strigeidida; family Schistosomatidae; genus Heterobilharzia; species Heterobilharzia americana. The sequence goes on along the minus strand of OX104128.1, from coordinate 2,818,759 downwards.
TGTTATAATTAGAGTTACAGAGTAGCTAAAACATTTCTGACAGTTCCCAGCTCACCTTACAGAAGAATGTGCTTCTAAAATAACCCAAACCATTAGGGTATGTGATACAGTTTCTGATACTCTAAACCCTCCTCTGAATATACTGGAACACAAGGTGTCTTTGAAAAACATCCGTGGCCCACACAAAAGGCCTATGCGTATCTTTTCGAACCGTCAACCTAAATAGCCGACCCACATCAAGCCCTACACGAGGCTAGTTCGATGAACTGTAACCCGAACTCGGAAATGGAGCAGATTTGAATCTTGTGATTGGTGAGTTTAAACCGCAACCGAATGTTCTCTCTTCCTTCGATCTCCTTATCAACGCGCTCAGCGTTGACTCAACTGATCCGGAAGTCCTATCCAAGGCAGAGAACTTAACTAACCCTACTTCTTCTGAGGTCATTAAATGTGTACGAAAACATAACGAAGTTGACTATGGCATTCTAGATAGGTCACACCTTAACTCTATATGCTCATATCTCCCCAAGGCTGCAAACCTTCCAGCTGCTTCACATTCCTGCCCACGAATCCGAAAACCTAATCCATTTCCTAATTGGCCCTTTCTTGTCAGCTTCAATCCGTCAACCATTGCAGGCAAACACGTGATTTCCCTACCAAGGTTCAAGGCTGTGCTCGGATTCCAGCGTGCATGTACTACCTCTAATTTGACAACAATCCAGTGATATGACTGGCCGGCCCTGCGGAGTTGATTTGGTGCCCAGTCTTCTCTTCCGGCTCCGGCGCACGATCCTTATTCCGGTGCTCAGAATTAACTAAGCCTATCCATCAAAATGGCTGGTACTTCCACTATTGGTCTTCCCTCTAATGACGGGTCTTCTCCCAATCCATTGGCGACCGTGGATTTGGCGTCCCGTTGCAGCTCCATGATGCTAAAATACGTCCTACCTGCCTCTAGATTTACCATGAGGCCATGACGTAGACTCCAGTAACACGAGCTAAACCACAGGGAGAAGACGACAGGGACCAAAATCTATCGGTTTTCTGCGCTCGCACTATCAAGTCTGGGTGTTGGAACCCTATTAGAAACCAGAAGGAATCCGCCGCTCACACACGTCCCGTTAGCAAACTGCCGAAAATTGACGAGTTCAAGTTAACCCATAACCCCTCACAAACTGCGTACACGAAAATCTAAACCGGATAATCCAGATTTGCAGTAGCATAGCACTGTCCCCGATGGTGATCATAGCCATCTAAACTAGCCTTCATTCTCGCTGTCGAATGAAATCCTCCAATTTCATTCTGCTGCTCATCTTGATGCACTTCCATATCCCAGTCCCTTCCTGGGTCAGGTGAATCTTCCACCAGACGTTGCAGCTTCTCATGTCTTTCCTTCCGCGCTAACCACTCAGCACCCTGGCGTGTTCATGCACCACGTTTTGCGAGGTTTTCTGATCAGCTTGTCACTTGAACCTGAGAGCTTTGAACCCCTAAGTCTCGCCTTTGCTGGACCCCCATTCATAGGCTCACGGATGGAGACTGCACTCAGAACGCTTACATACCCACTTCTTGTGGCCAGGTAATGCTGGTAAAATCCCAGCTCTTTATATCATCTGGGACACACTTGGCAGTATTCAAACGAAGGGCTCATCTACCCATACAAGTTATTTTTGCCTGAGCCAATCAGTTCCTTCGAAACCGCATTCATCGCCCTGTTTGGGTTTAAATTCTGGAACTATCGAGTTATTACAAATCCAGGTATCACAATACAACTCCACACTCCCCTGACTTACTTTCATTTTCAGGTGCACCCACCCCTGGGGAAGTTTATAAATGAGACAAGAAATCGTCTTTTATATCCACTTACCTGCCTGCTCCTGTTTTCTCATCTCATTCTGGTTCCCATCACCAATCAGACGAACTCTAGCGACGATCAGCAGTGTGAGGATGCTCAGTTAGCTCCGTTTCAAAACGTTAGTTTAGTCGATCCTATCTGAGTTCCTTTCCAGCTGCCTTTCTTCTTCCGCATCTCTCGAGACTACACACTTAGTATCTTCTTGCCTTGCGGCCAACCACCGTGCCTTGTTCAGCGCTTTGGATGTGTCCACCAAAAATATGGGCCTTCTTATTCGTGATCTCTTGAATCCCTCCTCAGTTGACTCAGTCTCTTTTAACTACGTCCTAACAAATGCTCGCTGCATTAAAGCTAAACTGATTCATCTCCGAGCTCTATCTTCCATCTGCCGGTCTGGTCTTATCAGCGTCACAGAACTTGGGGCTTGCCAGGCGTCTCTGACTCCTCATTTCAGGTAGATGACTGTCTCCTGTTTCGGAACAGTATGAAAAGCGAACGTGGTGTTGACTGCCCCGATCATGTTCGACCACATATCACACTGCAGATAGTTGACCCACCTCGTTTCAATGCCGTTAAGGGCTCTGCGGGTTCAACTCTCCAAACCGAATGAATCGCCCTTTTAAATATCGCCCGCCCTGAGTGAACCGAAACCTTGATCAGGGAACATGTGGGGCTTTTGCATCCGCCTCCAAATTATCATGCGGCCACAAAGTTATCCGAGGGGACTTTAACATGCCACATGTTCGTTTGATTCCCCTACCTAGTCTCAGACGCTGGGGTGAATTACCTGAGTTCTTAGACGCTTTGGCTTGGGCTCAGCATATCATTTCTCCAACACGTAACTAAAATACGTTGAACCTGATATTTCGCAATAACATGGAACCGTCTTACACTCATATTAGCCACAGGTTCAGTCACAACCTTGTCACGTGCTCAGTTAACGGATTCCCACAGCCCTACAACAGCGTGCATCTCACCAAACCCTTGACATGTAGGGACTGTAGCGGCCAGAATCTAATAATCTTGGCCTGAACGCGGGAAATAACTAGGCGGTGCAAACTGACGTGAATCTGACCAGTTCCTGCGATCTACTGTATAGCTTTCGAACTTCCGCGAGTGACGCACATTCAAAATTTGATCGAAACATCAAAACACGGTTTGTAGTAATTCAATGGTAGATTCGTAACAAAATCTATGGTACTATCAAAGCAACAGTAAGTTATACCGAAATTATAAAAATACCTCAACAGTGCCATTGAGTAACCATATAGTCCGAACGTTCTCGGGTGCAAATACGTACTATACTGTAGAAACTGGTTAAACAAATATAATTGTTAAGTACCTGACAGTCAGTAAGAATATTCCCGACAAAGGGAAAAAACTCTGTCTACCAGAATCAAACCAACAAATAAACGCCTCCAGTAGACAGTCAAAAGACAAACAGTCAAATCACAGCATAACCGTGAGTTGAACAAAAACAAAATGTCGGGCGCAGTAAAACAACATCACCTTGTCAACAGTCCAGCGTCACATAATGGGAAAGTCAAATATTCATGATAAGTCTCAAACATACAAAGGCAAATACCGAGTGCAAAATCAAATAAGACAGTTAAACAAGCAAATAACATTACACCGGCTAAGGTCAAGGGTACACCATCCATAACGAGGGTAAAAATGTTAAAATAAATGTCAATACAGTCAAATGGGGTTATCAGGAGGGATTTTCAGATCAATTTTCCATCACACCGGGCTCCAAAATCCCTCCAGACAGGCGAAACACCTCTCAATGCATTCAGCCGTGGCTCTCCCTACATAGCTATCTTCGTACTCTATCTTTGTTCCACTCCGTCAGGAAGACAAAGCTTTCGTATATCTCTTCTCATGGTACCTTGCTTCATACGCACCATCACTGTTCTTACTGGACCATCTGCGTCCTTCTCGCGTGTTTCGACCACTAACGAAGGCCAGGAACCACTTGGTGTTTCGTCAGAGGCCACAAGCACCACATCTTCTTCCCTGAAATTGCTTTTCTTTCCTGACCACCTCTGAAGGGTTTGCCAGCATGGTAGATACTCTTTCGTTCATCGCGCCGAAAAACATCAGCCAAGTAATTAACTTGTTTCCAACGTCTCACGTGCTTATCGGCAATAGTGTGCTCCACAAGTATTCCTCCACTATGTCGTAGTAACAGTAAGCTGTTGGGGGTGCGGGCTAATTTGTCCTTTGGGTCGGTCGTCACGAGGACGGTAGGACGACTGTTCAAAATTCTTTCTATCTCCATGAAGTAGGTGGCTAATGTATCATCATGCAGAGTCTGCTCTTTGAATATAACCATCAATAACCTGCGTACAGAACGTATCACCCTCTCCTATATTCCACCTGGACGACTCGCTTGCGGGGAGTTGGAACTCCATGGTATCCCTTTTGTCGCCATAGCATCATTGATTCGCCGCCTGTCATACACACCCACTAGTTGCCTCAGTTCCAAGATCGCTCCAACAAAGTTAGAACCATTACCACTGTATATCTGCGCAGGGGTTCCTCTTCTTCCTACGAACCTCACTACAGCCATTATGAGGGCGTCAGCGCCTAGGTTGAAAGCTACCTCTAAATGTACGGCCCGCGTCTGAAGGCAAGTAAACACACACCCGTACCTCCTATCCCCTCTCCTTCCACGGCGAACCATGAGTGGTCCAAAATAATCAATTCCCACTGACGAGAAGCAAAACCATCCTTTCTGCTAGCGACAGACCGGTAAGAGGACCATCACTTGTGGACCCAGTGCAGCTTTCAATCGTCTGCACTCTATGCACACTTTTAGCCGCACTGACCCCCTTAACTATCCAATAGTTTCTTCGTAGAGTGGCCAGGACTTGTGAGGCACCAGCATGTCCTTCTATGATGTGATAATGCCTCATGATCAGCTCAGTCACGAAGTGATGTCTGGGGAGGACAACCCGATGCTTAAAAGTGGGCGGATAGTCGGAATAGTTCAACCTGTCATCGACGCAGACCGATCTGTCCATAAGTAAAGCGAGAACCTTTGCAACTCACCTTCAGCCTCACAACTACCTCTTTCTCGGAGTTTCTTTATTAATCCTCCATACACCCGTTGTGCCATACATAATACTTTGTGTTTAGCAGCTTTCAGTTCATCGGCTGTTAGATAGCCAACATTCAATGACACACCTTGGCGACGCGAATACATGACAAATATGTGGATCACACATATTTTAAGCCATGCGACAGCTTTAGTCAGCCTCACCCAGTCCGGATGATATGCCAAGGTCGGATCAACAGTGAGCTCAGTAACGTTTGTGTTTGTTCAGACCGACCTCTCGAATTTGACATTTTTTGGTGGTTCCTTCCAGCAGAGGTCCATGGTACTTGAAAACTATCGGCTTCTCGGGAAGGGGGGGACCCTGAATCCAAAACGCTGAATTACGCGCCCTTCTTATACCTCTTGAGGTCCGATCTGCAGGATTCTTTTGAGATTTAATGTACCCTCACTGATTTGGGGATGTACGCTGGCTAGACGGTTGGCTACGAAAGCACTGTACCAACTCTGTATTTCTAGTATAGTACAGAACAGCCATAGAATCTGTCCAAAAAAGCATCTTGTCAAAGCTATTTGGGAGGTTCCTCCTCAAAATTTCACTCATTCGTGCACTCAATACTGCCGCAGCTAACTCTAATCCCGGCACTGTCACCGTTTTCAGAGGGGCAACCCGAGATTCGCTATACAGCAGCATGCTGTACGGTGGCGTGTTTTTAGAGTGTTCCACGAATAAGCCACCGCTCCATAACCAGATTCAGGAGCAACGCAAAATAGGTGCAACTCAACTTTACTCACCTCGCTCTTATCCTTCTTCTTGATACTTCCGGGTGCGGAGGTTTGCCCAAGATTCTTCATGAACCTCATCCAATCCATCCAAACAGATGGGTCATTGAAATTCAGGGGTGTATCCCAACCGGCGTGAGATTTGCAAAGGCTCTTCAATGGCTACTTGACTGGAAGGCAAACCTGGGCGATCAGACGTAGTGGGTCAAAAGAGCTGAGGCGGTGGATAGTAGTCCTTTCCTCCTGAGGGGTTTTTCGGCGCGTTCAAATAGGAACTTAAAAACATCGTGCGTGATGTCCCGTTCCAAACCTACGGCCCCATGAGTTGAGCCTTGCCTAACACGTGAGTCAGTTGAGTTCTCTGTGTGGTGCGGACCAGGAAGAACTACTCTCACTACCTCTGAATTGGTCATCGGCTTCTTCAATTTAAAGCCACGGCGTAACATCAAGTCACTGGACTGTTTCACAACGCTTTTGCTTCATCCGGGCTTGCAAAGGATACTAGGCAATCATCGACATAAAATTTATGTTTCACTGCCTCCACCATATAGCTATCGTAATCGTTGGCATACGTCCCAGCAGTCCTGGCAATTGCAGAGTACACACAAAATGGTGAGGACGCTGCACCGAACGGGTGCGACGTCATTCGATACCCAATGGTTCTTCGAGAAATCACCCTGAGGCCACCATAGGAACCGCAGAGCGCCACAGTCAAGCTCCGGGACTTTCACCTGCATAAACATTTCTCCACATCGGCGTCAGGGCAATCGGTTCTTTGCGGAAAACGCAATCATATTCCGACAAATCCGCTGTCGTGTCTGGTCCCTGCTACAGGAGTCATTTAAGGAAGTTCCGGACAGTTTGGCAGCACAGTCCAGTACAACTCTTGCCTTCCCCTGCTTCTTGGAGCTAAATACGGCATGATGAGGCAAATACCGTCGTGCGCGGTGGCTAGGATTAAGCTGGGGCTCACGGACCACTGCTGCATATCTTCTTCTGATGGCCTCTTTCATGGCACCAGTGCGGCCTTCACGAAGGCTTTCAGAGGATATAAGTCTGCGTTCCAAACTCTCTAAACTTCTCCTGGCTACTTCGCGCTCACCATACACAACCTTGGACTCCACTTTCCAGAGCAAAGGGACAACGAAATGCCCATTATCCCAATAAGCACTTCGCTCCACTGTGTTCACGGCGGCTAAGTCATGGAGAGATAACGACCTATCTCCTAAGTACAAATCACTGAACTCATAATCGTAAATTCTCCTCCACTGATCGACTAATAAATCTGGCCGAGACATACAATTCACAAACCTCTCCTTTTGCTCACGAAAGCTTGTCGAACCAAACACGACCAACCCAACAATGTCCTCACTGGGCTTTTTCTGCCTCCTAACCTCTGATCCGGAGCCCAGTGAGCTTCGGGTAAATCACAACCAATGAGCAGCGAGACTTCCCCGTCTTCCACCCTGTCCAGGGTAAGTCAGTGAGATGCGGCCACCTTTTAATACTTTCTCTCATCGACCTTTTAGGTCTCCGTACTAGGATATCTCTTACCACAACTGCCCAATCTATAAGTATACATTTGCTTCCGTCTAGTGAATAGACTTCAAAAGGCTTGCTGACTGAGTCCGACAATCTACTTTCGCTAACGGTTTTGATGGTAGTCTTTGTGCCGTCAGTCAACAATCCTAGAAGTTGTAAGACATCTTTCATGATTAAAGTTGTTTCGGAGCCATTGTCCAAGAGAGCATAACTGTAAACCTCTTTATTACCGTGCTTTAATCGTACCGGGAGTAGGCCCAAACAAGCGCTTTCTCTGAGAGACTCAGTACATCCACAGCTACTTTTCCCCAGTTGTTCGCTTACTGCATGGTGGGTCTTCTTATGTAACAGAGGGTGATGGTGTGCTGTACAACCTTCTAGACTACACACTATGAAGTTTACATTCTACCGACCTGTGGCCCTTTTTAAGACAGGAAGAACAACCAATTTCTTTAGCCTTCGACCATCTCTTGTCCACCGGTAGCGACAGAAATGTGGCACACTTTGTGACCATGTGGCCTCCTTCACAAAATATACACAAAGGTTTCATGACATCCCCATCTTGTACTAACTGCTGCATGGAACATGCCAGTACGAGCAAGCGGTACGTTTGAAATTGTGTTACATTTTAACGCGATTTCATAACTTTGTTATTAACGTCATCACAAAGCTACTGAATTCTCAAATGACTAATCACATATCAGACATGCCACTAGATATGGCTAATGCGTGTAAAAGGCGCGGACACAACCGTTTGTGGAACAGTGCACCAATAATACCCAAATGTTGGTGACGCCAAAAGCGGATTCCCCTTGCAACAGCATAAGTGAGTCAGCTCATACTCCATTTATGCTCAAAAGAAGAAGAACTGAGTTCGATAAGATGGCTGACGTTGATAATAATATAAATACCTCTGCATGCCCAACATGCAATAAGACCGCAACACTAAATGTTGCAGAATACGTAAAGCTTAATGGAAGCTCCACATCTTTTGTGAGACCAACTAGACTTCAGCCACCAAGTGTGTCATTGTCACTTCTTACAGAAATCGAAAGCCTGAAGTCCTCCATAGAGGAACTAAAGGCAGAAGTACGCAGACTGAAAGATGACAAACAGAATAATGCACCACAAGAAAGTATGTTAGGGGCGTTCGAGGTGTCACCCCAGCTGCATGAAATTAGAGCTCAGATTAGCGACCTCTTGCCACTGAGCATCTCGGCGCCTACTGAATCCATTAATGAAGCCGACATGGAAACACTATCCAAGGTAGATCACCTGGTAAACTTTATCACCACTGAAGTAAGTAAGAGATTTGCGCTTAAATTGAACGCAGTAGTTTATAACGTCCCTGACACGACAAAGTTGAAGGCGGTGCGAGAAATTTTGCTTAGAACAGCAAAAATGCATGATGTCCTAGCAAAATGTCTCCGGTTAAAGAAAAGCCAGCAGGACCACCGTTGTCCGATACGCCTTCAATCTAAATCACAGATAGAAGCGGAAGCATTCATCAAAGCAGAATCTATCTTAACGAAAAACACTGTCTTCACAGGAATAAAGATAGTTCTTGATAAGACAGTGATGGGGGGCAGGTAAACAGCTGTGTTCATAGACCTGACAGTCAAAAGGCTCCAAAGCTGCAACATTCTAAAGCAGTAGGTATCTCCCCCAATATACCCAAGCCTAGGACTTCTCCTCCACAAACTCTATCAAGTCAAATATACGGAAAACACACCGACCAGCGTGGAGACGGAAGACTGCGAAATGCATGATTTGACTCAACCACCTGAGACTGTAGATCTAGACGTATCCGTAGAAAGCCCCAGAGTGGAACCTGACACAACACTAAACGTGACAGAACTCTCGCTGGGGTCTACTGCAGGCCTATAGTCTACTAACCACACCAGCCTAGGTCCCAGGATATCGGCCACTGCATATGCAACAGATAAACCAATGCTCCCATGGAACCCAACGCGTAGAGACTGAAGCAGAAAGCATATAATGGCCCGAAGTGATCCCGCAATCCCTTTTGGAATTGACAGAAGTACGAACACTAGCTCTACCATGAAGGTTCTATGCACTGAGCAAAGTCTCACTAGTAACGAGAACAAAAATAAACGTCACAACAACCCAACCCTTTCGTTTACTAATGAGAAAAGCCAACATCAAACCACCTTCAGTAGAATGTCAGTGGGGTACTTTGTGAGGAAAAACTTTGGTCGGCTGCATGGCACGAGTTTACTAGGAGACAGCCCCCGATCCAACATAACGCCAGTTACGTCCTCTGTGAATTGTACCAGAAGGCAGTCACTGGCAAGGAATACAACGCAGAACAGAAGTTTACATGGACCACAAAAACATGATGATTTTCTATCCAATACATCCCTATCAGCTGCAGCTTTGGCCAAACAACTGATGGGGATGTTGAAACCCCTTACTATGAACCGCTGATCTTAGCGCCCTCGGAGCAACAGAAAAGACACAGTCAAACATACACACCAATCCTAGACACCAACTACTCAAGTGGTGTCAACAGATGAGAAGGCACAACAGGTCTGTTGAATCCTCCAAGTGGCATCACCAGCCCTACACACCTACCATGTATAATAGTAAAACTACCTACCCTCTGTGTAATAGATACTAGAGACGACGCTTGCATGAGGTCAAACTCTGTTTATTTGGATACAATGTGCACACTGAACACAAATGAAAACATCGCTCTGTTCTACATCGCTCTGTTCTCCCCTGATAAAGGTGATACAACTTCAAGTCACTGTGCGGTCGATTTACCACCAGGATATCCTAGTAACTCTACAGCTACAAGTGAACAAGGTGCAGAGACGTCCTGTGACGCAACGACGTCAGACTATACTCAGTCAAGCGACACTGAGATACCTTTTGGCTTGTTTAGCGAACTAGAAAGCCTTACACACTATTACTCCTCCTACTTGTACATCGTTCTCATAAACGCAAGGTCCGTCCTTAGCAAACTATCGGTATTAAGAGGAATCACGCTCATATATAAGCCGCCTGTAACGTAATAATTATCACTGAGTCTTGGTGTCACGCAAATATACCAGATGAAGAGATAAGTATTGACATGTATACACAATTCCGATGTGACCAGAGTAACAAGAAAGGAGGAGGTTGTCTGATGTACTTCCTGAACACTCACCGTATTCAGGTTGGAAAATATGGTTCTTGATAAAGTAAGTGACTCTCTATGGGCCACAGTACACTACAGGAATGCTACAGCAATGGTGGGACGTGTTTACAGAGCACCTGGTACCTTTAACGATCATGAGATTCCACTGATTACTGCTCTGGAATATGCATCCACTCTCCCATATAATCATAAGTGATGACTTTGACCTACCTGAAATTAAGTGGGATTCACTTACTGGTCCGGCTGGGTGTGACAACTTTTTCCATACACTAGTTTTGGATGGAAGCAAACTGTTACAACTCCTACAAGGGGTGACAATGTATTGGACTTAATATTTTGCCGTAACATAAATCCCATTTTGACAAATGTAGGCTCCAAGTTCCCAGGAAGTGATCACACTACGGTATTCTGCGCACTGCCGCTTCCTGCAACTAGTACTTCAGTTGGTACTTCCACTGCACATCAAATAGTATGTAGAGACCACGGTAGAACGGATTGGCAGCAGATGTGTCCAGTGATCAGGTGCATTGACTGGGGATCATTCATCACCACTAGAGACCTCAAATTAACCATCGATATGTTTCACCACAGCTGTAAAACTTGTTTGGACACCATTCTTCCATTGAAAGGTTTCAAGAAAATGCCACTAAACAATAGGCCATATATCTCCCAATGCTCATAGAAAGTTACGCAAACTCTCAACAAGGTACTACAGACATCACGACGTCGATACACTTCGGCTGATCCTTGGTACTTCTAACTCTGTCTCGCACAACCATGATTTGCTTTTGAAGAATGAAGAGAGTCTTGCACTAGCTAGCTCATCTACGGCATATGCTCTCTCAGCGCTCCTTAATAAGCGATCGAATTGCACAAGACATAAAGTTCCCTTTCTTATCCATGACACCAAAGCTTATAATGATGCAGTGGATATGTGTGAAATATTCAGCGACTTATTTGCGGTCAGTTATCTGGAACCTATAGATTTTTCGTGACACTAGCGTGGTCTGCACTTCTAAAAGCTATTCTCAACTAACGACAATAGATGCAGTCGAGTTCACATGTTCTGACACTCACTAAGCCATTAAGACGCTGAAATGCTCCAGCAGCGCTGGCACAGACGGAATATCATCACATTTCTTTAAATTTGGTGAACTTGACATTCCATTATTATTACTCAGATATTTTATCTCTCTTTGGAATCTTTCAAATACCCTGATATATGGAAAACATCATTTATTCTCCCTAGACATAAATCTGGTTCGAAAACTTGGCCAGTAACTACAGACCAATAAATATTACGCCTGTAGTTTCTAGAATTATGGGGAAAGTTATTAAAGAAAGCATTCTTCAGCACATGCTTAGTGGCAACATCATCACATCGAGTCAACATGGGTTCCTAAAATCGAGGTCCTGTATAACTTGCCATCTTGACTTCTTTAACTTCATAACCACTATGCGCGACCGACACCGATTAGTCCTTGTACTCTGTCTAGACATTTCAAAGGCATTCGATAGAGTCGATCACTTGCTGCTAATAAGTAAGTTGATGACTGTGGGAATTGACTATCCACTGTTGGGATGGATTAAGTTTTTTCTCAGTAATCGCACTCAAGTGGTGAAGGTAGATTCACACACTTCAAAACCTAGGCCAATCACCTCCGTTGTTGTTCAAGGTGGTGTATTAGGCCCCCTTCTCCTTACTTTATACGTCAATGACATCTGCAGCTGCTTTACATACGGTAAACCATTCTTGTTTGCTGATGACCCAAAAGTTGCATACATATTCACCCGTGATAATTTATCCCACTTCCAAGCACTAATACAGAGGGAGCTCGATATAATATCCACATGGTCTGCTGCTTGGAGACTTCACTTCAATATAGGCAAATGTGGCTGGATATGTTTTGGTGCTCCATTGGTGGATATCCAACTACATCTTCAGCCTACGAAACTTCCTGTTCTTAAAAGCGTATGTAACCTTGGACTAAGATATTCAAGGGACCTCACATTTTCTGAACAGGTAGCATCACAGACTAGCAAACTTAGGATCCTGATGGGCTGCATAGTTCGTAACTTCCGCCTCAAAAAAGTCAAGTTCCTACTCTACAAAACTTGCTTACGTCCATTGTTAGAATACTGTCCATTTATACTGAGTGGTGTCCGTATAACAGACAGATATAAAATAGAGGGTGTCCAAAGGTATTTCAAAGCTAGATTGTTGGGACACGACTGCAAACAGGACTACAGCTCCAGATGCAGAGCACTAAGTCTAGAAACACTTTGGATGAGACGACTCAAAATTAACCTGACACTATTCTTTAATGTGTTACATAGACACACGTTTAATCCAGTGGTGAGTTTCAGTTCGAACACAACAGTTGTTACGATCTGCGCCCATAGCGTCAAAATGAAGTCATCCGAGTCCTGCTTGCGCGCAAACGTTTTTGTCATCAAATCCTCTCAGTTGTGGAACAGACTTCCAGCTGAAGTGAAGGCCTTCAAATCGACTGAATTTCGTCGGTAACTAGCTGACTTCTTATCATCTGGTGACTTCTACGGCTTATCGAATACACCAACAGTCTCTTTCACGGCACTTCGTACACTCGGCTCTCTTAATGTGTAATGAGAGCCAACACACCTACACTGGCCTTTCATACGAAGCGTTGGGGAGACTTCCATAAGTTACCATATTCTGCCCCACCCAACATGGTAATCAAAAACAGAAATCCTACACCACATGACAGCATGAAATTTATATTTTTAGATACTCTGTAGAATAAGGATATACAATGAAAGCCATAGCAAGGGAGGAACATGAACATAGAAAACCCTCTCCTTGTTGAAATCCTTGCTTTCTCCGCCCGCTGCTTTGTCTGCTTTTTTCTCGCTGTAGAAAAATAATTCAGCTCCAAACGTTGGCTTGGTTGCCGTCACCAATTAATTACTTAAGGAACAGACCATGGCTGAAACTACCCTTCATGGAGGGTAACCAGCTTTACTACGTTCAGAATGCCTAACTACAACAAGCAGAAGTAAAAATGTTCACTGGACTACAACTTCATAATTATCAAAATATGGGATTAACTCACTATAAAAGTGGCCAGCAAAGTCCAACACTTACCAACTGCAGGCCTGTCATGACCAGTGAAAACGACTGACAAGATGTTCTGGAAGTCCATTTGGTGCATTCAAACAAGTCTATTGCTTCTGGATGCTGGAGTTGGAAAAGTGAAGACATCTAGCTTTCAGTCATAATATTCATCAATATTATGGATCCTTGTTGTGGAATGGTGTTAACATGCATGAATTATACAGTCCTGGAATCGTCCATGAAGTACAATATGTAAACAATTCATGCATACATTCCTTCATAAAGTTTTCATCATTATCTCAAGCAAAAAGTACAAACTGTTACAATGGAAGTGTTAGCTTCAAGCTTTATTTTTCTCCAGCTAATACCTGTACTGTATAGATACAAACCTGGTATTTTTGTTGATGCGAAGACAATACTTCCACTTGTCCAACTTGTAAATTTTTGCATGCTTATTCTGCTGGGATGTTCCACTATATGAACATGCAGCGCTTATACCTTATGGTGACAACGGGTGAGGATTAAGATCACCTTCCATGAAGATGAATGTAATTTATAGATAAACTTTTTCATGCTGTAAAAAGGTGCGTGCTTGTATATTCAGGAGTAAATATTATGACTACTACTGTTTGGTCGTCGACTGCTTGTTGCCAGCTGTCCAAACCTGCGTAGCAAAATGCTCGCACGTGCTGACACACACTGCGTCAACTCAGCGAAGGTGGGTTCCAGTTCTTTCTTGGCTAGGGTCTCGACATTCTCTGCCCATTTCATCTGTAACATGGGGGAAATTTCTTTACGATGCCTTCCAAGCTCCCAAATGGTTAAGGTCTGCGGCATAGTCCATTTGTTCTAGGGCTACGAATTTGATGGTGCCCGGGAACTGGAGTCCCTCATGTTAAACCCATTACATAAGGATGATATTTATCATTATCTAAACTTAAACACTCCACGTACGCTGTAAAGTAATGTTTCCTTGTTTGTTTCATAACTAGCAGGACCTTCGGCAGTTTGTAACTGAGTTTGATGACATTCCACCACTACCACTCGGGGCCCGAATCTTGTAGAAATTTTGAGATATACCAACGTGGTGAAGCCTGTAAACTGGCTTCTCCCATGTTAAACTTTTTTAGCGTGAGAATAAAACATTCATTCATTTATCATTTTGTTGTATGTTCGAACATTTCATCAGATCCTGTGGTAGGGCCCGTCCGACTTCATGAGTCCCTCCAAACAAGCTTGGCAAGCCATTCTTATATGCAGGTGACCTGAAGGTAGTAAACACATGCTAGCGGTGACTCAACCCCGACCATTAGCACTACACAAGAGGAACTAAGATACGTTGGCAAATGGTATAACGCCTGGCGGCTAGAATTTAACACGGAAAAATGTGACTGGATATGCATAGGTGACTATGGACTCGAGCTAAACCTAATGATGGCGGGCATACGCTCCCAAAACTGAAGCCTATACAAGACCTAGGGCTTCGATATTCTCACGAACTAACTTCCTCTGAGCACGTATCCACACAGGTGCCGAAATCACGCAAACTGGTGGGTTTCTTATTACAGAACTTCTACAGTACCGAATCTACAGTTATCCTGTATAAAACATGTGTCCGACCACTGCTCGAATGTTGTTCATTTATATACAGCAGTATACGGATTACGGATAGGCTGAAAGTCGAAGGAATGCAGAGATACTTTACGATAAGAATGCTCAACACGAATAAGGACGTAAAATATGCCACCAGGTGCAACATCCTAGGACTTGAACCACTATGGAAACGAAGGCTCAGACTGAACCTGATACTGTTTTATAAGCTCCTTAACAGGCTCACTTATAGCTCATTCACATGCACGTGGTTCATAAACAAAACTGCATATGTCTCAAGAAATGTAACTGCAACAGTAGCAATTGAGCATTTCGGAACAGTCACTAGGGAGAACTTCTTTGTGATAAAATATGCTCAGATATGGAACAGCTTACCTAAGGAAGTGCGAGAATCGAACACTTTGACTGGGTTTATAAGATAGCTTAACTCTACACTACAGGACAGCACCACAAAAAGCACCACTAATACTGTTACTAGGACTACAGACATGTTAGGAACTCTCAATATATAGACAGTTTACGATCTGAGAGGTGCAGAGGCTACACCTGCTTTTGTTGTTTTTCCGCCAAAATTTCAGATGGTTGTAACACGAAGATATCACTAGACTATGATGAAAAATTACCGAATAATCTAGAAATCTGAAGGCCAAATGATCGAAGGGTTTAACTCGGATCCTCGAATTCCCACATCAACAAGACAACTTTCAGTGATGACAACAGGACGCAGATAAGGAATATGCGTTACCAATTCCAAACATTCCACCTCCTTTCGAAGCAATGAAACTATGCTCCCACGAAAAATACTGTCCAATAAGCAAAAATTACCAATCCCATTCACGGTTTGACCCTCTCACCATATGAACATATATCGATACTCGAATTACCCAAATTTCTGGACTGTCACAGTGGCATCGAAAATCTGGACAGACAGTAAAATCTAGGAGATCAACTCACCTATTAACTTTAAAGTGAACATATTCACAACAATGCTGTGAAACAGACTTCTCTGGTACTTCATCTAACAGTGAATATACGTCCTTGACAATGCTGCATACCTTAACGTGAACAGTATGAAAAACTCAGTGCCACTGATCCGCAGGTTTTTCAAATGTTTATTCCTTTTCACCACAATATCTAACTCTAGTGGCGTAAATCTATGATGCTGTGAATGATAACACTTGAATAGATATTCACTCGGAATACGTGATTATGTGGAAAGTTATAGGTTCTCAACATCGTCAGTGTGGGTTCTTCTGGTACCCAAAGCTATAAGCGTAAGAATTTATGGTAAAATAGATGTTTGTGTAGCGTAAGGGGCATCGTGAAGATGAATCAAACAAGTCGACTGCTTGCAACGGAAGTTCAGAATTTCGTGCTATCTTGGTGCTACTAATGGTGGAAAATAAAGTATGACTGAGAACGATCCAAACTTAAACACTCTGTATATGCTGAAAAGTTGTATTTTCTTGTTCATTTCATGACTTGTGCGATCTTCCGATGTTTTCAAGCTAATTTAATGACCTCCATTCCGTACCATTTCTATCCCGCAAAATATTGTACATTTTCCAACGTATATCAATGTGAGGATGCCCGTAAACTGGCTTCTCTCAAGTTACCAGTATGAGAAAAAATATTTATTATTATTTATCAAACGTTTAAGTGTATCTCGAGCCCTGCGATAACCGGCAGATGGTGGTGACATAATGCATTCCTCTATAGCCTCTCTGGCCTTACCTTTACAGTTATGCACCAAGTATAACAGCCTTTGTCCACCATCAACCTTAGAGACTACGTAGGGCTCATACCGCACCATTAACCTCCCGTATTTGGCTGGATGTCATCAAAGCTGCTTAGTTCCACCCTTGGCAACTCATGGCCGACATAAATACCGGAAAAAGTGGCAGCAATCCCCTTGCTTTTTGCGCCGCCCACCTCGCTAGTCATTTCAGGATCAAGCCTGCTGTGAGGGTCGATACCAAGACAAACTGATTTGTGATACCATATCATCACCCGGCGAAAAGGTGTCACCCAAGCCCCCTTTCACATCTCATAAGTCCGGTTCTTGATGCAGACGCAGCCTTTTTTGTCTTTACTTAGCCATGAATTGACGAAGCTCCAATTCTTTCCTTTCCTCTAACTGTCGTACCTTCAGTTCAACGGAAGTCCTACCATGGCTACCCTCACTGTAGTCAATAACTTTACCATTATCGGGGCCGTGGCATGAAATAACATCAAGAGGGACTTGCTCGGCATCCACGGTTGGATCCATAGACGTCTCGCCTTCTACGTCCAAAAATGGATCAAGTAACGCCTTGCGCTTGCCAGGTACAGCGGTGACGGTATGTAGAGTACTGCAACAGCCAAAATCCAGTAATCTTGGCCTGAACGCGGGAAATAACTAGGCGGTGCAAACTGACGTGAATCTGACCAGTTCCTGCGATCTACTGTATAGCTTCCGAACTTCCGCGAGTGACGCACAGTCAAAAATTTGATCGAAACATCAAAACACGGTTTGTAGTAATTCAATGGTAGATTCGTAACAAAATCTATGGTACTATCAAAGCAACAGTAAGTTATACCGAAATTATAAAAATACCTCAACAGTGCCATTGAGTAACCATATAGTCCGAACGTTCTCGGGTGCAAATACGTACTATACTGTAGAAACTGGTTAAACAAATATAATTGTTAAGTACCTGACAGTCAGTAAGAATATTCCCGACAAAGGGAAAAAACTCTGTCTACCAGAATCAAACCAACAAATAAACGCCTCCAGTAGACAGTCAAAAGACAAACAGTCAAATCACAGCATAACCGTGAGTTGAACAAAAACAAAATGTCGGGCGCAGTAAAACAACATCACCTTGTCAACAGTCCAGCGTCACATAATGGGAAAGTCAAATATTCATGATAAGTCTCAAACATACAAAGGCAAATACCGAGTGCAAAATCAAATAAGACAGTTAAACAAGCAAATAACATTACACCGGCTAAGGTCAAGGTACACCATCCATAACGAGGGTAAAAATGTTAAAATAAATGTCAATACAGTCAAATGGGGTTATCAGGAGGGATTTTCAGATCAATTTTCCGTTACTGGCGGTATGTCCTTTCTCCCTATTACTGAAGTTTCCAAAATATGAGATGATCATATTGGAGTCGATATGGGACATTCTCACAAGTCACACACACAGGTCAGCGAAAAGCCGGTGCAAATGAATCCAAATAACGTTAGGAAATCGTTCAGGTGTATTTTAAAAATGCTGTGCAAGCTGAATTTGCAGCCTATAACCAGTGCTAAAAAGCACGAAACACAGGGCTTCTTGAAGATTGCCCCCACCCAACTAACATCTATCAAAAGTGCACCGCGATGCTGATCCGCCTCTTCCGGTGTCCACATTGCAAAATGACCGGTCGAATTCGATCAGTACTAGGACCAGACTTTTTCTTCTAGGACAGGAGGCTGGGAGCCTACATTAACCCTCTTCCAGCAGATTTCCGTGCTTGTCCGATTCCCTTTCGAACAAGTTATTTGATGATATGGACACCGCTTCTTCTGGGAGTCGGTTCCAGGCGTTGATTACTCGACGCGAGAACCAGTACTCTGCGGAGTTCATATTCGCTCTTTGCTTTATAGTCTCTTACCATGTCCTATGGGGTGTTCCAACCTAGCTGGGAGGAAAAGAGAAGGTAGATCCGGTTCGAAGCCATTTCTCAGAATCCCGAATTGCATGATTACGTCTCTTCCTTGTCTGCGATTGGAGAAAGTGAGGAGGTTCAGCCCCTTAAGTCGGTCTCATAGGTGAGGCCAGCCATCGCAGGGATCATACGAGTTGCTGTCCTCTGAACCCTTTCTAGAGGGTCTGTGTCACCTTTCACACAAAGATTAGCCACCTGTGTACATTTTTCTAATTTAGACCTGACTAAGGATGTGTATAAGATGGTGAACATGTCACCATTTATTTCCGTAAACCTTCTGCCTAATACCCAGAGGGTCCTAAAACTTCGAGCTCATACCAGTCGACAGTGAGTCGTGGTGTTCAGGTCATAACTCACTGCGGCTCCTAGGTCATTGTGGGTCACCACTGACAGTAGAGGAGTCCCATCTATATCGTAGGTGTTGGTGTGTGTGCCCGAGTGCATGCTGACGCATTTACTTGCATTGATAGGCATCAGCCACTTCTGTGACCAGGTAAGCAAGCTGTTCAGGTTTGCCTGAAGCGCAAATGTATCCTCACACTCTTCATTTCCCGCCAGATCTTTACATCATCAGCGTAGAGAACCATAGGAGATTTCGTGATACTTACCAGCTCACTTACGTATCGGGGGGACAACAGGGGGCTCAGGACTGTGCTTTGCGGCACCCCTTCTCTACTGACTCCAAGTGGAGAGTTCAGAGTCGATCTTTACTCTTTTTCTCCCACCAGCAAGAAAGCCTCTTACCCTTGCCAGCAGACCTCCAGTGGCTCCAAAACCTTCTAAGTTCCCCAGCAACCTTGAATAAGGTGCCTCGTCGGGTGCCTTACCAAAGCCGACGAAACTGACGTCTTCAGGCATCCTATCATCTCTGGACTTGACTCAACTTTCTCTGACTGTAAGGAGATCCGTCAGTCAGGAGAAATTTCTACGGAAACCATGCTGTGAGTGAGACAACGGCGTTGGTCTCCAAGTGGACTGTGATGGCTTAAGTGATCACCTTCTAGGATTTTTACTACAGTACCAGTCAAACCTATCCGTCCGCAGTTCGGCGGATGCTGCCTAGCACCTGCCTTGTGGATAGGTTGTACTTTGGCATCCTCCAGTCACTGGGGAACGTGCCTTCAATGAGAGACGGTCTGAATATAGTGTTCAATGGGCCATCTGCATCGAGTGCAAGCTCTCTGAACAGCCTTGGGTGGGGCTCATCCGGTCCCGTTGAGTTTTCCACATCAAGATTACTTAATGTCCAAAATACATCATTGTGATCGACATCCACACAGTTTATTCTGTTGGATATCAATGCTTCTGCTTTTGGACAAGTGTCCACAGAAGATTCCTGTGTGAGGATCTCAGCAAAATATCCAGCCACAGCTTCTGCTTTTTCTCTATCATCCTCAACCAAACAGTCATTTCCGGTCCCATTGATTAGGGTGGGTATACCGCGACGTCTTATTTCTATGGGTCATGTCGGAAAGTAGTCTCTTCGAATGTTGCAATGCAGCCTGGGCAGGAAGTGTTTCGAAGCATATTCGAGATTGGCGGATAGTAGCGATACATTTATTGCGGGCTTCTTTGTTATGCTTCACCATATTTGGTGTACCGAGTTGAGTGGCAAGACTCCAGCACTTTTTCTTACTTCGCAGCAAGATTCGGATTTCACGGCTTATCTATAGAGGGTGGTGTTCTCATCCCCTCGGGACGGTCCACGGAATGAACGCTGTGGTACTCATGTATATAACTGTTTGAAGGAGCACCACGCACCTTCAACTGAGGCTTCTGGATTGGCTGTCCAGTCCTCCGAAGAGGCTGCAAGGTTGCTAGCTTTCATATTCGCTTTCCATATGTTTGGTCTGGCTGAGCCATCTGCCCGGTACATGACGTCTGCTGGGAATCTGAAGATGATCACAGCGTCACCCCTTTTACCAAGGTACTCTACGCACCAGATGAAGCATACATCATCTGTAGGTGAGAATTCTAAGTCTAGAACTGATGGAGCATCATGATGATCATATCTGGTTGTGCTCCTAATCTGCTGTATCGGGGCTTAGAAAATTGATGTTTCCACTAACCTGTGATCAAACGAATTACATGGTGTTTTTGTTGTCAGTCTATCTCAGTCAACTGATGATGCGTTGAAGTCTCCTACAACTAGGCATCGGCATTTATCTGTCTACAAAGTCAGCTTACTCAGGAGGAAGTTTGCTGCCTCACATTCAGGGCTTCGATATATTACGATTACGTTGACATCTTGCCCCTCGCATTTTAGTCGGCGACACAGCATTTCACATGTACCACTTTCATGTCCAACTGTTTCTACAGCTTTTACAGTTAGGGCATTCTTAACTCAAAGAATGACACCACCACCTCTGCGTGCTAAACTGTCACTTCTAAAATGGACGAATCCTCGCCAGCATGTTTCACAGTAACTGATCCAAGAAGTGAACCAAGTTTCTGAGATGTCAGGACTTTCATTGCCTATCACATTACCAGGCTCAGTTCACTTGTTTAAGAGACTACGAAACCACTTAAATGAGTTTCCATCCTGTCCATAAAGGCTTCAGCATCATTTGTTGCCGAAACCTCACTACACGAAAACCTACTACTTTCAGATCTTGCTCTCCAGCTGCTAATCTGGACCTTAGCTCTCCTTCTGCTTCTCATTTTTTGATTCACTCGGCAGGAGCCACATCTTTTCGCACGAACACTTTCCAGCCCTGAATCTGTGAGCACTTTTTAGCGTCTGATCCCTGTCATCTGCTGGCTTGAACACTACTTTAAGTAACCAAAACTTGTAATCAGCAATGACTGTTTCCTGTTTGCCTACTCTATACATCTTGAGTAGGGCGGCTCCTGGTATGTTTTCTGGTGAAAGCCAGTTTATCAGACTTTGTACCTTGTCACGGTCATGTTCAAAACGTTTACGTGTTTCTGGGTCTACTTTCTTCCACTCTGTGGAAAATTACTGACCTGTCAAGGATCTCCACCTTATCTTTGCTCTGTGAAGTGATAGTGGCTGGTTCGATGACCGTTATTGGCTTCTTAGGATGCCGTTTAGGCTTAGTTATTTGCCGTTTTTCAGAGTCGGGTATGCAAGGTTTACTAAAGCCTAGTTCACTGACATTGACGCTGAGAGCCTCAGAAAAATTTTGCGCAGCAATTTGTGTCGTTATCACTATCACAGTTATTGGCTTTGACTTTCAATCACAGTTTGTTAGTTATCATATTTAGAAGTGTTTTTGCTTGTTCTACTAGAGTGCAGCACAACGTACAAAGCAAGACACTTACTGCATTGCTGCACCTCTTATATGCTGACGGTGGAACCAACTCTTACATTCGCTACACTGCATACCAGAGGCCACAGTGATGTGGTATTCTGTCTTACCACAAGCATTTTTACGACACTTTGGCTCACCATGAAGCAGAAACTACAGAATTCACCTAGTAAAAGTTCTTGTCTCACTTTACTTGAATAACATTCCAATTAGAGCAAAAATACAACAGCCTTTGATGTGTAAAAACAAAAATGCCAAGAATCTAGCCGAACGTGAAGAGTCACTCCCCTTTTCAAACAGTCCTGACTGATGATTAGACAATATGAAGTTGGTCACCTTCCAGTGACTAGTCAATCTAGATGGTTTTGTACAGTGTCTTATATCCTTTCATTTCAGAGGGTTGAATCTTTCATTCCTAATATCTGCACTAAATAACCAGATTCAACATGGAGTAGGTCTGCATATGTGAGTTAAGTGTACCTACTGTGGACCTTGTAAACTCGGGGAAACCACCTGTGAGACATTTAATAATTCTGGTTATTCCAGCCATAAGACAGTTGTGAGCCACTAAATTACCTACGCTACATACACATTTGCATCCTCCAAATCTTATTATATTATAACACACACTTCAAGACTGTTTTCAACCCTTTCTGTGTGAAGTTTATAAATGAAATCAAGGAAAAACATCACGGCGTATGGTGAAGCACTTTAATTCGAACAAAATACATCAAATGACTCTGTTCGAAATATTCACCCCAAACTGTTGGTCTCTTCTAGGTGAAGTAGACTATTTACAATCCCTATTGTGTTATAATGTTTTTTGTAGTGCTGATGTCTTGATATTGCGTAAAATTTGTCTGGATAATCTACATGAAGATGGCTTGGAGTCTTTACAAATGGTATGAAAGTATTCCGTCTTGATCAGTGTAGTTCTATAAATAAGTCCAGTGAAGGTGTAGCTAACTTTATTAACATCCAGTATTTTTGATCAAATTATATTTGCTTCACCTTTTTTTTACTGTTAATATTGACTATATCACTGTGAAGTGCCGTCCCAAACGTTACAGTAAATATGGCTTCATATTCATCAAAACTGTTTACGTAACATCTAGTTTTACCGCTTTTGAAATATGTTCATTCTCTGATTAAGTGACAGAATTTACAGCTCCCATAATACATGGTTATCTGTGTATGGTGGCATAAGCCCTAGTAACTTCAACTTTCTGAAATATTTCTTCATCTGAATATCACATGAACTTTGACCTTTTTTAGTGAATTCAGCATGTATGAAGCTGAGAAACTAGTTCTGTTGCTGAACTGAGTCTAATATGCTGTACCAGGTCTAACGAAAGTATAAGACAAACTGTACAAATTCATTTTACATACCAATCTACGTAAATTATACATAGGAGATATATACATGACAACATAGTCAACATAAAAAACATGCTGCGAAATATAAGTATAGAAATATTCGTGAATGATGTGTTCAACAACACTAGTGATGCTCCTACAGGAAGTCTGTCTCGATAGGTGCAACACAACCTCTAAGATTTGTTGGACACTCCTCCTACCAACTAAAGAGGGTTTTGCAGATAAAAAGAAAGGTTATAGAAGACGAATAATAATACTGGTGTTCAGCAAGTTAAATGATGAATTATAATGAAAATAAAACGTCTAAACTTGATATATCAGCTAAAAGATTCTGTCATGTAAGAATCGTTATGAGAGTTGGAAACTGTTTAAAGGTTTTGCGAATGTAAATTGTCCCCGTAATTTAGCTTGATACAACGTCAGTGCACTAAGGAAGCCATCCAAACTCAAGACCACAGAGATTATCTTATCTAGTTCTAAATTTGTATCAAAAATATGTCTCTAAAAGTCAGTGAGACATATATATATAAGAGTGCGTTAAATCACAAAAGTCATAACATTACTTAATAACGGAGAGCGTGTTAAGCGTTCAAGTGAACAAATGTGTTTAGGAATTGTACTTGTGCGAACTTGATAAATGAAGAGAACAATCACTAGTTGTCCGAACTTGTTATATACCCATGAATACGATACCAAGAAAGAACACACAGGTGTAAATGAATGAAATTACCGTTTATCTCACTTTCCCCTTGATTTACAAATTACTGATCATTCAGAACCGTTACTCCGTAAATCTTTCGTTTCAAGGCATCGTATATCCTTTGTGGTCTGGTCTAATCAACATATACTTAAATTGCTTGGCAAACATGTTCAGTAGGAGAACAAAATGCTAAATTCCGTGTCCTGAAAGGTAATATTGCTTACCAGAAATAGTAGATAAGATTTTAAAAATAAATGAGAATGGATGTTTACCACCAATGAGTGCAACTTTAAGTCACATCTGCTGGTGTTTCTAAGTATCATGTTTCATCGTTTTTTATTCGCTATCAAAGGCTCTACATTGTTTTTAACACATTCTGAACCAACAGTCAAAGACCTCATGAACTTTTAGGAATTGTCCTGGTGCGAACTTGACAGACTCAGAGGCCAATCACTAATTATTCGTACTTGTAATATACCCACGAATACGAGACGTAGAAAGAACACAATGGCGTAGTCGGATGAAACAGTATGTCTGCGAGGTCGTGCTCAAATGCCGATGCGTTCCCAGTAACTGGCTACAGGGCATATTACAAGCAGTGTTACGTAACACAACAGAGTGTCAAATGGCGTGGATGCTTGACCGTATGCCTTCAGCTTATCGAATCAGGTAAAACTGCGAAGGTCAGCATTAATGTTGAATGTCGTTGAACCCTAGGCTATTGATTCTGGAGAAGTGTGGCATCCTACAAACTAATTTCATATTTTAATCTGAGTTTTTTTATGAATCAGCAAATTTGTCTCTTTTATCATCCCAAGTATGTGAATATCTGATATGAAGAATAATATGTTCCTCTGTAGAATAACACTAGTGCTGATAACGCTCAACCGATAGGCAAAGTTGATGTGCTAACAAGATAGACTACTGAAGAGATTGAGTAGTCAGAAGTCACCCATATCCTAATAAGTAGATTTTAAACCTGTAAATAATTTACGTGTTAATGATCCACTTCAGAATTCATGCCAAGGACGCGCCCTTGATTCCTAACACTTATACATTCCTGTATCAAAGTTGGTTGTATGCAGAGTCATCGTAGGGTGCTAAGAATTATAAAATAACAAAACTGATCATAGCAGAGTTGTGTCAAACGTAACAAGTTGGTCAATAAGGTTATTAGGGGAGATGTGAACCGATCAAAGATAGGACAGCATGAGGGTGACTGGTTAATAAAACAGAGGTGTAGGTAACTCAAGTCTGCAGTGATATGACAGTGGAAAAGAATGCTGTTATACAACAAAGCATATCTGATCTTAACTCAAAATCATGACAACTTTCACTGTCTGTGATTAGTACATATATGCAACTGTATTCTTATAGTGAATACTTGAACGATGAAGAGAATGACACATCATTCTAGGTGACCCAGTGACTCAATGTTAACGTGATTGACATGAAACTGAGTTCGATCTCTGGCAGAGTCACAGATGCACACTTCTCAGGAGTCCTATCCTAGAACGAAACACCTATCCGATGTCCCAGGTTTTCGGTGATTCTCCAACTAATACCAGTTTGTGATGAATATCAACTTGAAAAGCAATTAATTTACTCGGAAGAGATCAGCTTAATTGATTGATCTGAACGAATTACTTGCTGACATTTCTATATAGACTGAGAAACGGTCATCACTTGAGTTAATCTAATTATTGTGAATATTTGAATTAGACTTATCTTCAAATTCCTTAACCGGTGTAGCAACGCAAACCACAACCACACACAACTTTCGGCCAGCATCACTGTCACCTGTCTCCCTCTCTCCCTTATTTCCATATCATCCAGACATTTATCCCAATGAACACTGACTCTCAGAAATACAGCATAACTCACTAGCATGCAATCCTCCACTAAGCCAACATAACCACACTACCCTACACTACACTACAACACACTACACTACCCTTACAAACCATACCGCACCACACACTGCAACTCAAAGTAACACCTGATGAACGCTGCCTACTGTTTACACCCCCTTCGCGAAAACATTCCCTAAAATATTTACGTTCAATTAGAATCAGATTGTGTGGTTTACTGACAATTCACTGATCAAGCAGATATCTAACACATTGGGGGGTCGACTAACTTCATGAATCAGGACTGGTGAGCATAAGACGTAGTGTCGATGTATTAATCCGAAAAGATTTTCAACTCAGTGAAGTTGGATCCGGCAAGCCGCATCGCCTTCACATAGTCTAATTGATAATATGACGCTCGCTACTTTACTGAAATTCACCTGGATTTGCAGTGTGTCGGCAAGATGGGGCTGGATGGTCAGTGAAATCACGGGAAGTCGACAGTTAGGTGGTATTGTAGATTTACGTGGCGGTCGGGCACAACTCTCAGTTATCCAGTAAGCTACAGATGGATGGTGTAACTACTGTCACCATCTATCTTTCCATTACACCATCGATTATCATACCCCATCGATCTCTTATTCCTCACTCATTTCACCTTTCCTCCCGACTTCGAAGCATCCACAATTCTGACAGCCGGGGTACATTTTCTATAGTCTGAAAAGTGGTTGTCAACTAACGCAGATAGATGGGCTCCTGAAGTAATGTCTACTGTGAATGAGTTGCTGGTGACAACCATGTCTTCTTGTCAAGCGGCTGTACTGCAACTACTTGAACTTCCGCTAGTTCTCAGACGTCCATGGAAACCTGCATACCAACTCACTGGAAGTATGTCTGCAGTGTTAAAATCGCTGTACAGCCGCTCACTCGTTTACACTCACCGATGGACCTTTGCAGGTTACCGGTGTGCCAATAATCTGATGAACACTACAAAACGTAAGTTGTTGTAAATTCATATTAGAAGCAGTGAAGGTGGAATCAGTAGGAGAGAATTTTCGATTCAAGTATAAAGTTGAGCAAATTACATTTTCTACCTTCTTGCTTGTCTTCTTGCATCCTAAGTGTTAGTTCTACCACTACAATGTCTTCCAAAACTCGGTCATCTGACAAAGTCTAACTGGCAGTCCATTAGAACATTATCCCCAGTAAGTTAGCTCGATTTGTAGTGAGTCAGTAGGACGTAACTAGGCCCTCAGTATGATCACGAGGAATGGATGGTGAAGTGCCATGAAGTCAAAAAGTAGTTGGGAAAAATTCTCAGTGATTCAATGTGGAATAAACACCTGGTGAACAGTGGCATCACACAATTCGACAGAATATCGGCGTGTTAACTTACAGATGAATGGTGCAAATCCTGTCACTAACCAACTTTCCATTTCACCTAAAATCATCACATCCTATCAGTCGCCTACTCCTCAGTTCCCCTGTCCTCCTGTTCACACATTATTGGCTGGTGGTGTATCACCAGTGTGTGAGATGCTAAGAACTTTGAAGACGTTTCGGAATTCAGTTATCACGATGAAATTTGATTCTGCGTTGATGTGAATCATGTGAATGAAAAAACTCAAATTGAAGTGAACCTTTATGTGCCGTCGAAATTTGGACGGCATCCTAGACTGACCTGAACGACCTTGAATGGAGCGACGATGAAACCGCAGTTTTGTAGTACCAGTCTATTCGAAGACAGTGAGGTCAATCAGAGAGGAGGCTTCAAATCAAAGTATGCACAGTATACAAACTCTTTCGACTATGTGATGCGTGATACCCATCCATTTGGGATTTTAGTTGAGTCAATCCTAACGCAAGATTGTTCTTTCGATACTCGTGGATGAGTGTTTGAACTTGTGTCCGGAATAAATGGCTCGCTTACTGATGATAATCTTATCTTGTCTTATCAACCAACTTTATTTTCTTTTCCAGTTGGTTGCGTAAATGTTTACCTCTTACAGATTACATTCTGCAGTAAGTTATGTTGAATTGTAATGACATACGGAGGGAGTTAAAATCCACAAACGTCAACAACTCACCAGTCACAGTATATCGGATCACTGGAGAGATCCCATGCCAGGCGGGACAAAAGAGTCATTCTGTGGTTGCACGACTTCAATGCTTCTCCAACTGATCTCAGTCAATGATAAACACCAAGATGGAGAAAAATGGCTCGTTTATTCTACGCTCAACTCATATTTCTCTTCAGTTGTAACGCCTAGTAATAAAGTATTTTTCACCATGACACCTGTTATAAAACCCTCGCTTTCACAATAACATGCTGAGAATTGATCAAAGACAGAGTGCACCGTAATAAAACTGTTGTTGAGATGGACAAAACTCACTTTCCAATGTCCAATGGATAACAGGAGACTGAGAAAGCCTGTTCTACCGCTGCAAATCAAATCCCTAGTTGAAACAGTTCTCAGCCCATTTCAAACTTGATGATTTGAAAAGGGACTAAGTACTGCATGCATCATTTTTATCACTATGAAATGTACATGTTTTTAATGAATGAAAACGACGGTGTAGCGAGATCGTGTTTACTCACGCTTAACTGTGTAACACTAACAGCTCTCTCTCTCTCTCACAGGCGACAGTAGATAGGAATTTACAACATCAGAGCTACAATATGGTAGCTCGATGAAGTGTTTTCACCATAAATGCATCCGTGTTATCAGCAGATTACAAAAACATACGGTGTGTCAGTTCCCTATGATATGGCTTATGCTTCCCAGTGATAACCCAGTTGACATCAGAGTTGGCCAGCCGGGAAATATGAAGATGAAGTTGTCTGCGTGCACAGGCGATAAGCGCACTCCAAAAGAGGGGTGGGACACATTGGTTCTATGTTCTGCTATCCTTTAAGCAGCCACTTCTATCTAGACAATTTTGATTTCTTCTCATGTGAAGATACTTTGCAATGAAGTATTCCGCACAACTTCGAATTCCTTCTCAACCATCTAACTAGCGCATCAAAGTTGATAATATAATTTGATATTCTCTGATATGACTGAAGAGATTTTTCAACCAAAAACTATGCCTGCCACCTTTCTATTTTATCTACTCATTTCACAGAAATAAACCAGTTCAAATGAAAAGTCAACAGGAGGAGTTCAATGTTCAACTGCTTTTTAATCAAAATATAACATTGAAAGTTTCAAAATGGTATTGAAAAACATTTTCAAAGTAGACGAGTGAACAAAAATAGAGTAATGTTGTTTCAGTGATATAAAAGTGTATGTTATTAACTTGATGTTAACTTGAATAAAGTTAATCTCATGCTCCGTTTTTTTGTTTTACTATCATTATCATCATGATTATTAACACTACTACCGTTTCTCTTGTTCATTATAACACGTTCATTTAGTGTTTGCTTTGTTGACGTAATTGACGAAGTTATTGATTTTTCTAATGATTCCGCGAGCCTTGAATCTGTAGTGATTTTCGGTAATACAGTAGTAGTATTCCATGGTACACAAGCTACAGCTAACCTTGAATATTGTAATAATTGATGTGAAAATAACTTTGTATCACGTGTACATAGGATAGGATGCGCATTATGATGGTGACGATGATAACCGATTTGAAAGCATCCCTTGCATAGAACAATATTAGTGCAGAATAGACATGTATACCTTTCACCTAACCAATTCACTTTATCACAAAGTTTGCAGGGTTTAGATAACCATCCTGAATCGATTGACTGATTCGCTGTAGGTGTAAGCGTGTGTGATGTGACTGTCTCCTGTTGTGGTCGTGGTGTTGCTGGTGGCGGTAATTGTGGTTGTGGTCGTTTCAACAAGATATTCGGCAGTTCATCAGCTTTACAAAAGCTGAAAAATGAATTTAACGATCTCCTGTCAGAGTATGCATGTGGTATAGCATAGATTTGACAGATTTGACCACAATTACTGAAATATTTTACCATACGTTTTAAGCATAACTTTGAGGTGATTTGTACAAACTCGTGATCACCTTGAGAAAAGGGAGAGAAATTCACTTTCGCTTACATAAATATGCATACAAATGAGTGACAATACAAATCATAAAAATAGTAGCACGATCCTATCTACATAAAGTAACGCTCAAACGTCCTTGAGACTGAATGACCTTGGTGTGACCAGTTAGAATGTAGACAACAAAAAATGTGTTTTGAAGTGAAGCTGTACGCTTGAGAAGTTTTCTTCGGCATGCTCTTAACAACCACTTTAGAAACCATGAAGATGATTAGTGAGGTTGTGTCTATTATGTTTGGAAAGGTGGTCTATTTTCCAAGTAGGGATACCTGGTGAGTTATTGAAATTGGTTACTAAAGTGACCTTGACGGTAACTAATCCCCAGTCGCAGTTTCTATATTCGATGAAAACTAGTCACCAGATTATACTGGTGGGTATCGGGTTTCGTTCGATTTCAGACTTACTAGTCAGATAGGAGTAGCTGCACTCCAATGAATGACGACTTTCTCACTGACACTGGCTTTAAACAGCAAGTCGCTATTCACTCAGCTGCATAGGCACGATACTCACTGCCTACGCAACGATTAGTAGTTGCTATTACTATTACTTTGTTATTACCATTGCTAGTAGTATGAGTTTATAAAACATGCCGATGACCTCCTAATAGTTTCCATACTTGCTTCTGCTTCAGTAAGTTGTTTCCAGCTGAACGACTTCTTGTCTACTGTTGCACGATGGTCTGGCGCCGAATTCTTCAAAACGCGAGACCATAAACTTTAGTTTCAAACGAGAAAATAATCTGTGTAACCTTCTCATGTCCTATGGTTCTTGTTCTATTGATGGTTGTGTGTTTTAGGGAATGTTGCAAGTGTGATTCGTGTCGGCGTGTGTCTTTCTTCACAGCTTTCATAGTCCTCTCGTACCTGACTAATTTCCAAAAGAATCAATCACCTACCTAACTTTCTATATTAAACAGAGAGATTTTAGGATACTTCGGCGTTTTATAAATTCCAAAATCTTGCCTAATCTCTCCTCTTTTGTTCCACTTCATTCTTTTCTGAGTTGCTACACAAAGACGATGTTGTACAGCGTAGAACATTGAAGATTATCGAAAGAAGTAGAGTGATGTACCTGTAAACCCTCTAATCGTGTGACTGTTGTGGACATCTGGCGGCAGTGGCTTCATCATATGGCCAGCATCATCTTCACTTCAAGCTTTCTACGTGCCAGTCCTCAGGAATTCCGTGCCCAACAGCAAATAAATAAGACTAAATGCGCGTACTACAGAATAATAAGGACTGAACCATACACACCTAATCTACCTCATATCCTGTACGAACAAGCAAGTCTTAACAGTCAACTAATACCAGTAAACTTTTGCATATTTTAAGGCAAATCAAGTAAACCCCTGGGGAGTTTGAATGTTGCTAGTGTGACTGTGTCGATCTGCGTTAACTGTGCATCTTCAAGAAGGTTGTAGATGGGAGAAATACTCTTATCTCTTTCCAATGGACGGTTTCTGCACACTTCATATCATTATGTACACATCCATATGTAGACTGTGTCCACCTGATGTTAATTGACGACATCCTATACCGTATTCCCAAAATCCTCTGAATCTGTACACCGAATCGCTAACTCAAAGTTGATTAGCTACTTTCCTAGTCCAGATATGATTAGAAAGTAACTTGTGAAGATAGTCAGCTAGGCCAGTTGAGATATCAACCGTGGTTTGAGAGACTAGTATTACTGATACTGAGTGATAACTGAAGGTGACGTGATAATTTGGATGGCGGCCGGATTCGAACCAGCGACCATCGGGTTTCACGTCCGATACTGCAACAACTGAGCTACAACGTCCATGTTGGTTGTATTGCTATACAACTTAACATGATGGAGATAAAATGATTTGAACATTCTGTACAGAAGTTTTGTACGTGCTTCTTCAGGGAAAATAATCGAAATTTACACATCAAAACTGTGTAAATGGTTATCACTGAGAATATCTGAGATAGCTGAAGCATGGCAGAATGTTACTATTTAACCGTTGTGATGAATTAAATTGAAGCAGGAAGTTTAGTCATGGTGTTAGTGAGATCCCACCCAGCAACTACTGGGTTATCAGCAATAGGGAGTTTCACGTTCCACTCGGAACTCAAGAAACAAATAATAATAATCAGGGATAGTAAATTCCACTTTCTTCATAGAAACCTTCTAATATGCATCTATATAGGCAGCTGCTAATCAAAAGTCTTTACAAGTCAATTACATAAATACTGATTAACTGTTGGACTATGCAAACTTCTAGTATGATCACATGATCACATGATAATAAAGTTGTTTTATTATGCAAATTGATCGATATCACATTTATTGATCGCATAGTAATTATCGATTAGATTATTTGAAATCGGTTTAGTCTAATAAATTTGATAGACGAGGTTGAATTGAAAGTTGGTTGGAGTAAGGGGTGAATTTTTTAAATTTCGCCGCTTGTAGTTGAGACGATGCTGCTTAGGCAGGCCCGTAGGCAAGTAGCAAGGTAGGTGAAAGAGACAACTTCGTTTAGATTTTCCACTGGATGGTGATTGATACTTGTTGTTGTGTTGGTCGGGTATCTACATCACCTCTGACTTCTCCACCTTCACCTGATGGAAATCCTGTCTTTGCTGACCTGCCTCTCCTCTTCTACCAACTTGTTGGTTTTCGCCTGTACATCATTGTTGGGGGAATGCAAATCTTCTAGGACCTTTTCATCACTCCAGTCAGCGTATGTCCATCTTCTCGCTACTTCTCATAGTTCATTCAGTGCATCATCCAGTCCACCACAATCACGACTATCATCATAAGTAGGTGATTAAGGTGATTGATTGTTTACAACGATTTACTTGGTCGAATAAAACTATCAACCGATAATCTATCTTTGTTGTCTAGGCGGGTTAGGGTTATCTGGTAAATTTTTAAGTCAGGCAAGAAGAAATGAATACGACAATATCAGTTTATTCCATCAATACTCGTCATCTTTGTTGGATACAGCCTACAAGTACAATACATGTTTGATGATATATCAGCGTCATTCCTCATCTGGATATTACGTAATAAAAGATTGGAGAAGTGTCTGTATAGAGGGATGAGAAAGTGTAAGAAAACAGTAATTGATACCAACTGATAGATGATTAGGTGACGAGTGCCATCCATCGACGTTCATTAAATTCCCAGTTGATTCACAACATGGCTAGTCTGTGGAGAATACACAATGGACATGTAGAAAGGTGTATTGTTGTCGAAAGACTATTGATTGATTGTCTGATCCATCATGTGTCTGTCTAACTGTGGAAATGATAACACCAAGTACATTTTGATTGGTCTCTCTCCAGATGATTGATTTCTCTCTATCTCCATATCATCTCCCTCTTCAATGGAATGCAATTTGGGGTTGAACTGGACCCCTCTGTCTTTTTCTTACAACTATCTACCAACCAACATAAAAGGAGTTTCACCTTGTTAACTGGAGGACGACTATTGTACACGTCGTTGTGTGTGTGTGTGTGTGTGTTGGCATCAAAATCTGTCCCTGTGGCCACCAGTATTACTTTCCCAGCATCGACTTTGTTCATGTGAACAAGATTTGACGTCGTGTTGATGCCTAGATGACTCAATCATCAGACATACGAGTTTATAATCTATCTAGCAATGTAGTCCATTGGCGCATTTCGTTATGTTTTAAGGCGCTCATCAGATGACCCAATGATAAGTACTGGAATAAGGCGTCACTTGAATGTATGTATACTCAGTTGACTGACCAATGAATGAGTTGCACAATGAATGGATGAAATGTATATAAACCGACCCGAAATAGGCGAACACAATGAATTAATTCACTTACCATAATAGTAAATACTGAATAGAGTATCACGTTTTAGATTGGTAATTTTGCATATCGCCTTAGCAATCCATTCCATAGATAAAGATTTCGGTGGACCATAAAAATGAATTCGACAGATTTCTTGATTATCATCTGATCGTAAGATGGAAATATGAATTTGACTAACATTATTTTGATTCCCTTTTTCCTCTTCTTCTTTCACGAGAAAACAGAATTGATAACTTGCTTGCTATGCAGAATCCTTTGAATAAAGGGTGTACTACTGTTACAGTGGGTGTTTCAATGATACTTTAATGTAAGTTAGATTAGAGTTGTAGTAAGATAGACAGCAGACAGATAAAGTGAATGAGATGAGGCATTTACAATTGAAATGCTTCATACAGTAATTTGCACACATGTACACGTGATTTAGTGAGAGAGAGAAACCAATTGGATTTAGTCAGGTATTGTGACAGTAAACCTCGTGGTGCACAATTGCCAAACAACTTGACAATCACTACTCATAGTGAAGTGGGTGCTACTGATGAGAATGGATATAAGTAGTATGTGTTGACAGGATGGTTGTGTGGGTCCTAGGAGCGAAGGTAATGGTGGTTGACACGTTGCTGAGGTGTCGAGTGAAAGCAGCATATGATGGCGTGTAAAGCATGTATGGGAAGGCGGTGGAGTTTGACAGCTCAACAGACAGGAAGCTGATGATGCAGAGGTTCAACCTGAAGACCTGGTGATATTTATTGCCTGTGAACCTGACGAATGTGCTTGGACGAGCACTTTGCAATTTGGATGTAGATGCCTCAGTGCTTATTTCCACCTGATGTGAAATGAAATCAAGACATTGACGACTGATGAATGACTGTTTGCTTGCAAGGTTAACTGACTGACTGGCTGGCCGGTTAGCTAGCAAAGGAATGAGTTATTGAGTGAGTGGGTGA
Organism: Heterobilharzia americana; assembly: GCA_944470555.2. Lineage (NCBI taxonomy): Eukaryota > Metazoa > Platyhelminthes > Trematoda > Strigeidida > Schistosomatidae > Heterobilharzia > Heterobilharzia americana. The sequence continues at coordinate 2,783,930 of OX104128.1, read as the reverse complement.
GGGATGGAGTGACTGAGTCAGTCTGTCAATCACTCGCTCACTCACCTAATGCCTCAGAATACGAATGAGTGTAAGAGTACATGACTGATTGATCGATCAGGTGGTGAGTGTATGAATGATGTGTGGAACAATTTGATTTTCTTTGCTTTATTGTCTATTTGTTTATTCAGTCAGTGATCCACTGATAATCTGTCAGTCAGTCAGACTGACTAACAGACTGACTATCTAAGTAATCTGATCTCGCTTACTACACTCCATTGGCACATATGGATGGATATTTTCCACACGATGCAATCTAACAACTGCCACTTATCAAATTTGCTTTACTCGCAAGTTAATTAATCAAGATGTGAACATCGGTCATCACGGATTATTACGCGGATTATTACGAAATCTTCCAATCTCACATTCTGCAAGTTAGCAATGAAACGAAGGAAAGCCAACACGCGATACATGCCAATCAACGCACAACAAGAAATTATTCATCATATCCTCGGTATTTATCGAAATGTCTAGCTGTCATTGGATTGCCTCCTTCAATCTGGTTAGCTAACTGGCTCACTCACACACTCGCTGACCGAATGATCACCAATGTACACTATTCATCGCCTGCTCACTCCATTCCTCCTTCACACATCACACGATAACCTAACCCTTACAACAACGACGACACCTCATCTTTTCATATCACTTACTCTATCTCTCTCTTCCTCGCCGCCTCTGTCCCTTACTCTAATTCTCTCACTACTCACAGGCTATAATCATGCCTTCGTCCACATTACTCCCCACAACATACAGTGAATTGTATATCTCATCTCATCGAAAGTATTGTCTAAAGCAAACGGATTACTAGTAAAACAATAATTGAAAGACGACAGATTGATAAGACAGAACATGGATATATTATGCGAAAACGGAGAGGAGAAAACAAGTTTCAAAGGAAACCGATTTGCACGTTTGAATGAAAGAAGAATGTTATGATATAGGGAACAGGTAAGTGAGAGGAAGACAACCAAGTGAAGCGTCTTCAATTGAAGTGAGGCCAGATGGAAGACGAGCGGTGGACCAGCGACGAAGCAGGTGCTAGAATTGAAGAAAATATAAAGCATCAATGAACCAATCAACCATACAAGCAGAAATCGAACAAATGAATGAAGTGAAGGCATGAATGGAAGTGGATTGTAGCAGCAAATGAAAATATTATTAAAACTAGACTGAATGAAGAAGAAATGGTCAACAAGAGAGGATAAGATATGAACTCGTTTATGAAGAGCGAGAGAGTGAGTGGGCCAGCGGTGAATCCCCCACCCCACCCCACCTCTTCAACACAGCTAACTAATTAACTAACTATGCAACATCTTAAATTCATCATCTTGTCACTAATTACATGATGACTGACTTTGAAGCTATCAACTGTCTTCTTTCGATACAACCAGGCAGCCAGTGGTGATATTCATCATCATCTGATGATGAGGAGATTCATCACATCCCCTTTTATCATGTTACTACAATACTCCACAACACCCCACCCCACCCCACCCCACCCCCAACCCTACTCTACCCCTAACAGCATCAGTATCAGATTACAAATTACAACCACCTTCACACCACACTACTAATCTCCCTCCCTCCCTCTCTGTATCATATCAATGTATGATACATAGTTGATCTGTTTAAATGTTGCAGCCTGTTATTCATTGAAAACTCAATCACCATCATCATCATCATCATGCTGGTGCCTGTCCAAATCGGTACACGGCTTGCTAGCTGGCTAGCTAGCTAGCTTCACACCACGATTTAATCTGAGCACTTGTATGTACGAAGCTAAGCTAAGGTAAAATAGAGAGAATGAGACAATTCTACTTGTGTTACGTGTTAACGAAGGCTTGCAACGTTTAATTTCACACTACATACACTACCACCTCTCATCATATAGTCTGTCTGTATGTCTGTCTGTCAGTGTGTCTATCCATTCTCTGTGGTACCTTATTCAGTCAGTCAGTCAGGCAGGCAGGAATCAGCTAACTCACTCGATTAACAACACCCATCCCTCGAAAAATATCTGGTCCCTCATGCAAATCAGTCGTCAGTCAAGTATTTTACTGTATATAAACAACTGCCTTTTCAACTACTAGCCAGCTAACTAACTAACTAACTCATTCGATTGATTATTGTGCAAGGAGAGGGGTTAATGGAAAATTCGATAATGATTTGCCAGTTTGTGACTGCCCCGATCTATGTGGGTTATGCTAAACACAGGTTTATATTCATTCCAATTCTTATTTTATTGCTGAACAAGAAATTATTTTGCAAACTATCCCCCCTCCCTCCCTCCCGCCACAATCAGCCTCCAACCACTCAACTCCACTCGACTCGACACAACTCGACGGGATTCCAGTGGACTCCAATAATAAATAACACCATTTTCTGGTCGTCGACCCAGTAGACAAGACAGCTCGATCACAAGCCATAGTCTATCTATCTATGACAACCGACCGGTCAGTCAATTGCCCGCTCCACTGCCCAGGTCAACCATCGATCTACATCGGTCTACCAAGTAAGTGATTCAATATCTCCTTTCTATTACTGTTGTTGTTCAATGCATTAGGCTGGACAGGACAGGACAGAACAGGACACTCAAGGTGTGTAGGAAGAGACGAAACTTTCAGACAGCCTTGCAAATAAGTGAATTGATCAGTTAGATTTATCTGCCAGCCGCCCGGCCGGCGCACTTTACATGAGTCGTCGTCGTCGTCGTAGTAGTAGTAGTAGTAGTAGCGACATTATTAGAAAAATATTGATCATGATGAGGATGATACTAGTGAGAAAAGACTCATATTGAAGGAAGCAGACAAACAAGTAAGTAAACAAACACTTCTAGTCGAAAGATTTAAGATTTCGATCAAATGACTACGTGACTGACTGACTGACTGAATCTCTAGCATCGTGACCCATTTCACCTAGAGTCATCAGTGAGTCAGTCGTCAACCACACATTCCAACTGTCTTATGGAACCCCAAACACAGCCAGCCGACCAGCCATCCAATCAGTCTGTCAGTCAGTCGTACAACATCTCGTTCGCATATCAATTAATCATTAGCATCAGGGGATGTCGACTACTAGAGAACAAATAATAAACATTTCAACGCCTTTCATCTCATCTCATCTGATGTCTCTACTGGCGCATAAGCTACCTACCTAGCTAGCTGGCTATCTAGTCAATATTATCCATTATATAATGTGGCTATGTGAAATAATAGTAATAATAATCTACTAAGTGAGTAGTAATCGATACTAAATTAATCAAAAGTGATTGCATCAGTCACAGAAATAATAATAATAATGATAATAATATTAATAATCAGGATGTTATGGAAACTCACATTTCTCAGGTATATTATGTTTAACAGAGGATAGATAATGAGAGTATTGTGCTCATTTGACCACAATTGTCGGTAGTAGTAATAATAATGATAATAGGATATAGACTTTTGTAATACAGAATAGATCTGATTCTTCGTCTTCGTCTTCTCGTCCAAAGCATGATTGATGGAATAGATGAGAGAGACGAGTTTCTGTATCACAAGACTTCAGTTGAGTTGAGCTGATGGCAGAATCAAGGTTCTTGTGTGTTCCCTGACCACTCCATACCCCCACGGACTGATTGACTGACTGACTCGACCGATAATTCCGTAGTCAACGCCTGAATAACAAACAGTTTCTTCAACTTCCTTCTTTCAGTCAAGCAAGTTCAAGTTGTCTCTCTTATGCTTGTTAAAGTAGTAGTACTTGTTTTTGGTTGATGTAATAAGTAGACTATGTGTATGTGAACTTGTTCATTACACGATGATAATAACAGTGACGACGGTAGTGCAGTTAGTTAAATAAGTAAAAAAGCCAGACAATTTTCTGTCTCTGTAATTGTCGTCTCGAGCAGCATGTGATAATATTCGGCTATTTATTCAGCGGAACTGGTGAATTTGGACGTGCGTCACTGGGTCGTTAGGCTAGCTAGCCAGTCTCTCTTTGCTCTTTTCACTATACAGATGACGACGAAACGTTAAGTGATTCACCCATCCCGACTCCCTACCCAACACTCCCAAACCCCTCCCTCTATCCCGTAAACCATCTACAACAGTAGAACAAAAAGGATTCTGCTTATAGGCACAAGTCAGTTAAAAATTTACGACACACACACAATGATGCACCATCACATGTATAATCGGAAATGTAGTAACTGGCTATCTGAATGATTTCAAGTTTAAAATAGTGGTCGTTAATTATGGTATACTTCCACTAAGACAGTCATTTGCAAAATATGCTTCATTTCCTCTTCTACTTCTCTCTTGATCTGTTCTTCATGTACCTGTGTTGTGCCTTGCGTTTCTCTTGGCAGAATCCTTACCCACTGCTGGTAATTCACTATGATTTCCATCACTCATCATATACTACTTATATCCATTCTTATCAGCAACGCCCACTGCACTACTAATATTATTATTACTAACATTATTATTATTGTTATAACCACGAAACGATAAGAACTTATCATACTGTTTGGAAAACGAAATTGTATCAATAGTCTGTAGAAATTGTGTTTATATCAAAACGGTTTGTTTATTTTCTCTGTTCAAAGCTATCTGTACTCTCTTCTGAATGTAACTGTCCGCCTTTACTTCTTTAAGGGTTATCATGGTGTATTCATAATGCAAAAAATGAACGTCACATTCTTCATCTTATCAAGATGTCTATGGCACAAGCTAATATGTTGTACTCTTGATCTGATAAAATGGCCACTGTTACCGGTCTTAACTTCGATTAGAGTTTCCTTTAGGTTTGACACACTGAAGAATTACATAACGCTCGTTTTATCCATTATCATTTCGCTGGATTGTTAAGTTCCATTTCTGTCTTACTACCACTAACATCACACCAGTTGACTTAGATGGAAGACCACAGCGTTCTGCCGAACCACAAGGAATAGTAGTGCACCTAACAAAATACATTGGAAACATACAGGGCATAGAAAGCTCTGGCAGCCTCGTCAGAATGCTAACCAATGAATGATACTGCCATAAATCGGAAATAATATTGACATGTGTAAATTTGCAGCACTATTTCCAATTTTAGAATACAAAAATAAAAATCTCACTGGGATACATATCAGTTTCGAATTGTCAATTTGTAAGGAGGTAGGAGGTAGCCTAGATCGTAATCAGCATTCAGTGTCATCAGTCGACAAGGTGCAAGTTGTGGATTTCAATCTTGGTTTCGTGTTACTGTGTGGGTGGAGAACGCTTATTAAACAATGTCCGCACCCTCCGTCAAATTGGTCAACAGGCTTCGTTGGCAAAGACTCTAGCAACTCGAGGCATGGATGTGTGCTGTGTTTGTGAGACACGCATACAGGACCCAAGTGTGGTTATTCACCTGACCTCTCCTGACCAATCTGGTGAATCTGCAAAATTCACCCTTCGAGTTTCTGGAGATTCGATAGCTAGCTCTCGTGGTCTTGCAGGTGTAGGTATAGCATTAAGCACCAGGGCAGAAAACTCACTACTAGACTGGATCCCAGTTGATAGTCGCCTCTGCGCTATGAGGCTGAACGGCACAGTGAGAACTAAAAGGAATAGTGAGACTCGCCGTTGTCTCTTTGTAATCTCTGCTTACGCACCCACTGACTGTAGTTCGGATGAAGTGAAGGACGAGTTCTACCATAAACTGTCTAACCTCCTCTCGAAAGCCAAACGTTCGGACGTAGTGGTTGTTGCAGGTGACCTCAACGCACAGGTGGGTAGACTGAGTGAGGCAGAAAGGCACTTAGGTGGCACTTTCGGAATCCCAGCTGAACGTACAGATAACGGTGATCGCCTATTACAACTATGCTCAGATAACCGCCTATTTTTAGCCAGCACCAATTTCAGACATAAAGAAAGGCACTGTCTGACCTGGCGTCCACCGAGCTCGACTCAGCGATGGACACAGATAGACCACATTGCTATTAGTCATCGCTGGAGAGGATCGGTGGAAGACTGCCGCTCCTTCTGGAGTACGTGTTTGGACAGCGATCATGCGTTGGTCCGAGCACGTATATGCCTGCGTCTCAATGGACGTAGAAAAAATTTGGCAACAAAACCACTACGAGTTCTGCTGGACAACGAAAACACCAAAGCCGTGTTCAGTGAGAAGTTGGCTAGGCAGTTATCGGAACAAAAGACTGTCACTCATCCAGAAGAAGCTTGGTGCCATCTTCAGTCTACTGTAAAAGCAGCACTGGAGACTGTAGCCGACTCCAAAATAATGGCTAAAAAGAGCCAGTGGATATCAGCAGCTTCTTCCAAACTAATGGATGCACGTGAATGCATCCCTGCAGGCTCTGAGTACAATGAAGAGCGAGCGCAACTTAAAAATAGACTGACGAAAAGTCTGCGCAACGATCGTGAACAGTGGTGGGCAGCAAAGGCTAAAGAGATGGAAAAGGCAGCGGCGATCGGTAACAGTAGACAGTTATTTAGACTTATTAAGGAGACTGGGGGGAAATGGTCAACAACAGTTAGTGAGGTTATAGCGGAGAAGGACGGATCTGCGATTCACTCGCAGGGGAGACGACTGGGACGATGGGCAGAACACTTCGAGGAACAGTTTAACTGGCCTCCAGCCACCATTGCGCTGCCCGCTATCCAGTCGGACCCTGAATGGGACATAGAGACAGGTCCCCCAACACTAGAAGAAGTCAAAGCGGTAGGTAGCCTGAAACGGGGAAGGGCAGCAGGACCAGACGGACTACCTGCTGAGGTATACAAGAATGGTGGTAGAGTTCTCTTAGTCAGGCTAACGGAAGTGTTAGCCAGTATATGGGAATCAAATACGATCCCCTCCGACTGGTCTAAGTCACTGATCATCCCAGTCTTCAAGAAAGGCGAGAAGTCCTCTTGTGATAACCACAGAGGAATCAGCCTGACAAACATAGTGTCTAAGATCCTAAGTTCTATAATTCTCCGACGCCTGAGTGGAGCTCGGGAACAGCAAGCCCGAGAAAACCAGGCAGGCTTTAGACCTGGCCGTGGATGTATCGACCAAATATTCACACTGCGCCAGGTCCTGGAACATAGGCATGCTTACGGACGCCCGACAATAGGCGGCATTTGACTCCGTTGATCGAGAAGTCTTATGGCAATGTCTGTCACTGAAAGGCGTGCCTAGTAAGTACATCACCTTATTGAAAGCTCTCTACTCGAACACTTGTGGGCATGTTAGAGCCTATGGTGAGTTGTCCAGGGAGCTATACTCATCAAGTGGTGTCCGTCAAGGATGCCCACTATCCCCATTCTTATTTAATTTTATCATAGATATTCTTATGGAGGTTTCCCTCTCGTCACCTAATTACAAAGACGTTGACCGAATCACAGGTGAATTTTCCTTAGATCTAGAATATGCAGATGACATAGTCCTGTTAGGTGAAGACGCTGACAAGATGCAGAGTCTTCTGAACACTTTGAGTGGGAATTTGAGAATGTTTGGGATGCGATTTTCACCACCCAAATGCAAATTTTTGCTCCAGGACTGGTCTTCAGCGGTACCGCGGTTAACAATAGAGAGTGAAGTGGTTGAGTGTGTTGACCACTTCACTTACCTGGGAAGTAGGATCAACCCGGTGGGTTAGTTGCCGATGAAATTTCTGCACGGATACAAAAGGCTCGATTGGCTTTTGCCAATTTGCGCCACCTATGGCGCCGCCGTGATATTCGTTTGTCTATTAAGGGTCGCGTGTACTCTGCACAGCAGTCCGCTCTGTTCTACTGTATGGCTGTGAAACATGGCCATTGAAAGTGGAAGACATGAGAAGGCTTCAAGTGTTTGACCACCGTTGCCTTCGTAGTATAGGACGTATTCCGTGGTGTCACCATGTGAGTAATGCAGAAGTTAGGTGTAGAGTTTTAGAGAGAAGAGGTAAGTCAGTTGACGAGGTTGTGAACCTTCATCGACTGAGATGGTTGGGACACGTACTACGTATGCCTAGTCACCGATTGCCTCGTCACACAATGTTGGCTGAGGTGGGTTCAGGCTGGGAAAAGGCCCGAGGTGGCCAGACTAAAACATGGCACCAATGTATGAAGTCTCTGACTGTTGGTTTAAGCCATGTAGGACGATGCAGACTAGGTGGTTGGGGTCGGCGGGACAAGAGGAACCAGTGGTTGGAGACCCTAGGTGATATGGCTCAGAACCGAAATCAGTGGCGCAGATGTATACACATATTATCCTCATCTTAACGACACTATACCGAATCTCACCATTTTGTCACTACTATTTCCTTCTTCTCGTACTTTATATTTCTTTTGACTGCATTCACTTATCTTCATCCTTCACCTCACTACCTTTTTACTTGATGTGCTGATATGAGGTGTGGCAACTCGGACCGTTATGCAGTAATGCCTGATCCTATGTTGATATTGATTGATTGCTTATTGAACAATTTCGTCCTCCAACTTCCGAAACAGTAGCTTCATTTTCTGAGGGGAAATTGTACATGAGTGACGTGTTTCTTGTCAAATTAGGTGGTCTTCCTTACAGTTACAGGCCGAGCTTTGTCATCTGATTTTCGTGGCTCAGTGCAGTGAGGTATAAGGTCTGAGGGAGAACAGTTGTCATTCGTACCCAGTCCAAATATTTCGCCAAACTTGGTATTATTATTATCCAGTCAGTCAACTGACAGTCGTATTCTTGGACAGAAACACCAAGCAGAAAGAAATCATTGAATCTGCGTGAGAACTCTGAGACCAAATATCGACTAAGTGTTACTACTTGTTATCATTAGGTAGTATAAAATTCAAAGCGAAAAAAGGATGGAGAAAAAAAGTCCAGAAAACAAGTCGGTATACTGACCACCTACGATTGGAGTTACTTAAGAGTAGGGCGAGTTAAACCTTAAAACATTCCCACTTGTGGAAAACAGGCATCAAGCAAGAATGCCATTCGAAAGAGAGACATACACTACAACAATACGCAAAAACGCCAAATTGTCAAATAATTCATTCCAGAATTAGGCATCGACATTTGCGGAAAGAAATCAAACACGGAATAGACTGTGTTCCTCGCCTGAATGCAGCAACGACAAGTGGCTGCCAATCGACAGCATGTTCAAACATAGATAAATGGGTGCTCTACTGCGATGTAGTGAAGTAGTGGAAAGTGCAGAAGGAGGTGGTCCACAAGCGCCGACAGCGAGGTCACATGACCAGTAATAACAGAAGCTATCCCGCTGCCGTAAAACGCGAGTAATTTTGCGCGCTACGGTTCCCGCTGGGCCAGTAAGCCCACAATTAAACAACGATAGCAACCCCAAAAAATAAGGCACTAACAATCACACACAACTCTCAACAAGCATCAATCTCACAAGTCATTTTCTATTATTTCAACATCATAGAGACATAAATCACAAAGAAAAATGACACTCTTCTCAACACCATAAATCATAAGTGTAAAATGCACCACTAACCCAAAATGACCAGCAAACATATACTGAAACGCAACGCACGGAGTAACGAAGATTAAAAGAGTGTCAGTGTTCATTGGGATGGATGTCTGGATGATGTTGAAATAAGAGAGAGACACAGGTGAGAGTGATGCTGGTTGAGAGTTGTGTGTGATTGTGAGTGAGTTGAGTGTGTAGATTGGCTGGGGTGATTGTGTGCATATATATGATATGATATGATATGATATGACATGACATGATATGATATTGGTGATTGGTGTTTGGTGTTGCATGAAGTGGCATGAAGAGTGGCTGGGCGTGGTGGCGTGCGCCTGTAATCTAGCTACTTGGAGGCCAGGGTGTGGGATTTCGCGGGGCCGGGAGTTCTGGCATATGGGTGCTCATGTTGATCGGGCGTCCACGCTAAGCACGGCGCCGATATGGATGACCTGTCGGAGGGCGGGTTGTCCAGGTCGTCTAAGGAGGGGCGGACCGGCCCAGGGGGGAAACCCAGCAGGCAAAAGTCCCCGCGTGGTGCGGTAGCGGGATAGCGCCTGTGAATGGTGGCCATGTGACAGCCCGGTCGGCGCGTGGAGACCACCTCCTTTTCCACTTTACACTACAACACCCATCAATCAATCAACCAACCAACCAACAATACACTCAACAATCAACCGACAAACACACTGTCACACTACACTATTACAACGATAACACGTCCACACAACAACTCACAAAACATCCACCACTAGCACACACACACACACACCACCCCATTCAACCACCAACATCACCACAACTATCATATATATGAAACAGTCGACATTGCAAATATTCTCACCAGCTCATTTCTCATCGTCATCGTCACTGACATCAACAACAACAACAACAACAACAACAGCAGCAGCAACAGCGAATGTGCATCAGTGTGAATTTCAACTCCAGTATCCACACCACTGGCAATACAAATACCGCATCCACATTCAAAGTCCAAAACAAAATCGCACTCTCGCTCTCCATCACAACACACACACACACACACTCACACTCACACTCACACTCGCAATGCACACTCAGGGAATACGCGGACAGTCGGTTTCATCAGCCAACTACAATCCACTCTCTATCATATACACTGAAATCCACTGATACTCAGAAACACGCGCAAACAAATACGAGATGGCTTGCGCACACATATGAACAGGGTGTGTGGTTGGGTTGTGAGGGTTGGTGGGTGAGTTTGAGAGGGCGAGTGTGAGTGTGTGTGTGGTGTCATGTGGATGCTTTCATGAGGTAGTTGTCATCGGTGTTCAATTGTCTGTGTTGCATATGTGTTAGTCATGTGGTGCGATGTGTTGCGTTGCGTTGCGTTGCCTTGCAGTGTAGGATATGCTGGTCATGTTGGGTTAGTGGAGGATTGCACGCTAATGAGTTATGGTGTTAAAAAGAGTGTCAGTGTTCATTGGGATGGATGTCTGGATGATGTTGAAATAAGAGAGAGACACAGGTGAGAGTGATGCTGGTTGAGAGTTGTGTGTGATTGTGAGTGAGTTGAGTGTGTAGATTGGCTGGGGTGATTGTGTGCATATATATATATGATATGATATGATATGATATGACATGACATGATATGATATTGGTGATTGGTGTTTGGTGTTGCATGAAGTGGCATGAAGAGTGGCTGGGCGTGGTGGCGTGCGCCTGTAATCTAGCTACTTGGAGGCCAGGGTGTGGGATTTCGCGGGGCCGGGAGTTCTGGCATATGGGTGCTCATGTTGATCGGGCGTCCACGCTAAGCACGGCGCCGATATGGATGACCTGTCGGAGGGCGGGTTGTCCAGGTCGTCTAAGGAGGGGCGGACCGGCCCAGGGGGGAAACCCAGCAGGCAAAAGTCCCCGCGTGGTGCGGTAGCGGGATAGCGCCTGTGAATGGTGGCCATGTGACAGCCCGGTCGGCGCGTGGAGACCACCTCCTTTTCCACTTTACACTACAACACCCATCAATCAATCAACCAACCAACCAACAATACACTCAACAATCAACCGACAAACACACTGTCACACTACACTATTACAACGATAACACGTCCACACAACAACTCACAAAACATCCACCACTAGCACACACACACACACACCACCCCATTCAACCACCAACATCACCACAACTATCATATATATGAAACAGTCGACATTGCAAATATTCTCACCAGCTCATTTCTCATCGTCATCGTCACTGACATCAACAACAACAACAACAACAACAACAACAACAACAACAGCAGCAGCAACAGCGAATGTGCATCAGTGTGAATTTCAACTCCAGTATCCACACCACTGGCAATACAAATACCGCATCCACATTCAAAGTCCAAAACAAAATCGCACTCTCGCTCTCCATCACAACACACACACACACACACTCACACTCACACTCACACTCGCAATGCACACTCAGGGAATACGCGGACAGTCGGTTTCATCAGCCAACTACAATCCACTCTCTATCATATACACTGAAATCCACTGATACTCAGAAACACGCGCAAACAAATACGAGATGGCTTGCGCACACATATGAACAGGGTGTGTGGTTGGGTTGTGAGGGTTGGTGGGTGAGTTTGAGAGGGCGAGTGTGAGTGTGTGTGTGGTGTCATGTGGATGCTTTCATGAGGTAGTTGTCATCGTGTTCAATTGTCTGTGTTGCATATGTGTTTAGTCATGTGGCGCGATGTGTTGCGTTGCGTTGCGTTGCGTGCGTGCGTTGCGTTGCCTTGCAGTGTAGGATATGCTGTCATGTTGGGTTTTCGGAGGATTGCACGCTAATGAGTTATGTGTTAAAAA